>BTPG01000005.1:82338949-83078949 GCA_036245525.1 Semisulcospira habei | reverse complement strand
TCGTTTTAATTCAATGATTGTGTCAAATTCGTGATTGCGCATGTTCGTCCGACCATTTCATTTACCGTCTCCAACTCGAGAATTATTTTGACCTACTTCTGATTAGAATCGTTGATTACAATGTGTGCAAGAAAACGGCGTAAGTATTTCAAACTTTAATACGTATGATATTTAAGTTCACAAAACACTGATCGGATCTTGTTTTCAATTTCCAACGGTCCAACGTTGATTATCAATATCACGACAAAAAAAAACGCTGCACAGAACTCTTCCACCCCCACCCCATCAAAAAAAAAGAACTGTGATCGTTTGTTAATGTCCATGATATTAAATTAATCTTTGCCGATATGGTTAGACATTTGCGTCATAGACGCGGGGAGATCGCATTATATAAATGAATGTTACTTTTATGGATTTCTGGTTTCAATGAGAAAGCGTTTCTTTTCACACAGTGAGAATTACCGCCGTGGCAAAATTTTCATAACAGAGGTTTTGAATAGTAAGATTTAAAAAAAAAAACACAAAAAACAACATATATAACAATTTAAAATATGCTTGAAGGAAACGTTCGATATTTTTTTTTTAAATCAGGAAAATGGTGCATTTTAAAACTGTCAATGATGTTCGTCATTTTTTTTAATTGAATATTTGAGCTGGTCTGTGAATTTGGACCTTACGGCTGAGAGTCGTACGGTCCAAAATCACAGAACAGCACACACTCTCGAAGACATAATAACGTGCATCAGGTGAGCGTACGTGACTGACAGACTTGACTGTCTAGAAAAGGTGAACACAGTCCGCCTGCAAGAGACATGGATCTTCATGAGCCCCCGCAGTCGCGGGGGCTCATGGGGATCTATGTCTCTTGCTGATACCACTTTAGATCCACATTCCTTGGACGGCTGAGGTTCTTAGGCCGTTGAGTCAACAAAGACTTTGGAAGCACAGTCTGCCTTAATTGGCAGTTACGCGTTTAACTGAAGGTTAACTAAGAAGTACTGTGATAATGACTTCAATCAAAGACTGCGTTTCCTCCACCGTTCAAATGGAACTGGATTTAATGCGCGTCTGGGATATAAACTGCTGTTAACCTCACTCAAGGCGCCCGCATCAATAGCTGCAAAGCGTCGTATAGCCTTGCCGACGGCAACGCTGTACGACACTTCCGCGGCTATTGATGCGGGGCGCCTTGCATGAAATAACCTTTCCTTAACCCATTATATTCTGTAATGTTTTGTGTCTAGTGACATTTATATGCACATCGTATATTGAACATGTATTCTGAACAGCAAACAGTTTAAAGTACCATTACACGCAAATCTGAAGACACATTTCAGCACTATTTGTATTCATTATGCCTTGTCGACACAGCTAATAAAGTTTGGACATGCAGCAAACGCACACGCGTAATCGCACTTATTTATTCTGCGCATCCGTTACTATCTATTTTTATCTGTTTCTCGTACTGATACCGTTGTATTTATAGAACGGAGTGGAGTCATTGTCAGGTTACTTGATATAAAGACGACGTGTGCTGAAATGGATTGTCCTGTGTCTAAATGAACCATAACTAGACCTGTGTGTAGCGTTTCGTAACCATCTGTTACAAAAGTGCATTTTTGAACAGTTACGGCGGTAGTCAGCTTTTAAAACTTGTTTGAACTCGTTTCATATATTCTGTGATATTCGGTAATAGTTTGTGTTTAATGACAGCTACGCACAACACATATTGAACATACTTTCGGATATATAAACTAAATTATACCCAAAAGGTGACTGTCAAGGCGTAAAATGACAAGACAAGCCCAACGAAGAATGAAACACGTTTTGAAAAGTCAATCACAACAGAATTAATTAAATTGTTCCAAAATGTGTCCTTTTTTTCTCCCCAATTTAGACATAGAAACAAGCAGAGAACATCCCAATGAAAAAAACAAAACACGCTTTGAAAAAAAATGACGACGAAATTTATTAATATTTTGGTTTAAAATCCAATAAATAAACAATTTGCGACTTACCTTTTTTTTTCATCTCCTTCTTTTCTTTCTTCTTGTCTGTCCCACAGCTAGCACAGTAACACTCTCCTAACCTCTTCACTGCAAGAGACATAGATCCTCATGAGCCCCCGCAATTGCGGGGGCTCATGAGGATCTATGTCTCTTTCTGAGACCACTTTACATCCATGTTCCCTGGACGTTGAATTCACAAAGATTTCAGAAACACAATCTGCCTCCACTGGCAACAAGGGGGGTTACATTTGCGAAAGTCAATAATAACCTGCTCAGTGCCGAGCAAATTTGAACACCACCTAACTGCGGGAGATATATATATATATATATATATATATATATATATATATATATATATATATATATATATATATATATATATATATATATATATATATATATATATATATATATATATATATATATATATCCTCATGAGCCTCCGCAGTTGCGGGGGGGGGGGGGGGCGAGGAGCTCATGAGGGTCTATGCCTCTTGCTGACACCACTTTGCATCCTTGTCAATCCTGGCGGTTAGGACACTGGTGTTAAATTAGCGGCAAGGAATGCAGAAACACAATCTGCCTTAACTGGCACTGAAGGGGTTACATCTGAATTAGTTAACTCATTCTACCCCAGACACACCACAGCAAGATATGGATCGACCATGATAGTTCAAGGGTGAAGCCAGAATAGCTTGGCGCCTATGGGCGCCAAGCTATTCTGGCATCACCCTTGAAATATCATGGTCGATCTGTGTCCTGCACTGCTAATGCAGTCTTGAGAGGACAACGTCAAAATTTGGGGATTTCGGTCTTGGGGTGCAATGAGTTAACAGGCAAAGATTCTTCTGAGCCCTCAAGTAAGTAGGGAGACTCACGAGGATCTATACATCTTGTAGATAAATGGGGTTAATAGGAAAACTATGACCGGCAAAGAATAAGAAAAGGAACAACCAAACGGGTTGACGCCTCTCTGATATTAATTTTGTACGATTTTTTTGTTGTTGTTTTTTTCGTGATTGTGGGCAAAAAGCCTCACAGCATAAGAAGAGATCAGAGGGACGCGTTTAAACTTGCATGCTGGTGAATACAGCTGTCACGTCTTACATTGCATACGCCCACTGGCAAAATGTTCTTACATGAAAGTAGTAAGGGGCAATTGTTTTTGGTCTACATTTACATATTGATACGCCCAGACAAGATTTTCGGTGGCATATAAAGTCACTGGTTATTTTGTGCGTGGGTTGGCTGCCGCTTGGCAATCATCCATTAATTGGCTGCTGTCCAGCTGGGGCCATGAAAACAAAACTTGAAAAGTCGGGGCATACGATGACGCACAGTGACGCAAACGGAATCATGTTCTTCCCATCTTGAACGTTGTATAAGCGAAGGAGTCCATAAAAGGACATCGACTTTCTCTTAATGTTTCTGGTAAATGGCATTTGTACATGCCGTCTTTAGCTAACCCCGAGAAGTACCGAAAACCAACTGCATGAGGATCTATACCTCTTGCTGAAAACAGGGGTGGGTTGCATATGCTTGCTTAGCGCGCAAATTTCTTGCTTAGCGCTAAGTTCACAAGCTTAGCTGAAAATGTGCGTTGCATGAGCGTGCTTATCTGATCTGCTGGAGCGAGCTTAGTGGCGTGCTTAATTCTAAGGACGGTCCCCCCCCCCCCCCCCCCCCCCCCCCCGTGCGTAGCGGCGTGCTTAGCTGAGGAAGAGTTCTTAGCTGCCGTGTTAACGCGAGAACGGAAATGTGAATTCACTCTCTTAAACCTTGTGGCAGAAACAGCCTTCATCTAGGATAGAGAAGGAGGAACACGAAATGTACGTGGGAACGCACGGACCCCCCACCCAGCCTCGTCTCACGGACATCTGGGAATTATCGGTGAGGAGTCAGCATAACTGATTCAACTGACCCTGCACACCGATGGGTATAACCCAACACCAGCCGTTGTCAGAGAAACATAGATCCTCATACTATGGGAGCCTACTACACGGTAGTCCTTAACTATTGTACATCCACATTAGACTTGAGACATAGATCCTCATACTATGGGAGCCTACACGATACTCCTTAACTAATGTACGTCTACATTAGATTGACAAGCAGGGTTGCCTGCACGAAAAATTTGCCATTCTTTCTCTCTTGACTTCTTGTTTTCCATCGCTGCCATTTCACCGGCGTTTTGTCTACTTCGTTTCCGTTAGGTCAGAAGAAGCGAAAACCGTGCGTTTTTATTGGCCGATTTCTACAATCTATGATGACGTAGGGGAGAACCCCACCATAAGCTATAAATAACCTATCCCCGCTCGCTAAGAACTCGTTCGGAGCTACGCACATCGCTAAGTCGCTCCATGCAACAGAAAACACTTGCGCACTAAGCAAGAGCTTTACTAAGCAAGAAAGACCTTAAGTCGGCGAGCTTAACACACTATATTTAAGCATGCTACATGCAACCCACTCCAGGTGTCTACATTCGTTTGACGGCTGGGGAACTTTCACGTTGAATTAACTTGATTTTCAAAAACACGGACTGCGTTCACTGGCAATGAAGAGGCCAAACAACGGCATCCGATGGGCCATCCAGATGTGTCCATTTAAAGAATGCCCGCCCGGCGTTGTTACGGGGTATCGCATTAACTCCTTCTCTGCCAGCAGTCGCAGACAGTGTGTATCAAATCTTTGTTAATTGAATGCCAAAGAACACACGCCGTCCAAGGAGCCTGGGCGCGAAGTGGTGTCAGCAACAGGCGTGGATCCCCACGAGCCCCCGCAACTCCGGAGGCTCAGTGAGGCTCAGTGAGATCTCTACCTCTTTCATTTGAGAGGTGCTCAATTTACCTCGGCACTGAACGCCGGCGGCTTAACCCATTACATCCTGAGTTTTCTAAAATGTGCTGATTGTCCCATGAAGGCTACATTACAGAGTAGGATATAGATCACCTGTTTAGTTCGAGGGTGGTGCCAAAATAGCTTGGCGCCTCTGGCGCCAAGCTATTCTGACACCACCCTAGAACTATCTGTCAAATTAATTTGCAGCAATGGGTGTATCAGGAAGAAAAGGGTTAAACGCTGCTGCCTCGTAAGCAAGAGGCGCTTTCTCACGTACTCATCGGTCGATCAATGCCAGTCACAAAGTGTTATGACTTTTCATCGCTGGTCTGTGCACTATTACAAAGAGCAACAGATTACATGTATAATTGTCAAGTTTGCGCAATAGCACTTGACGTAATCACTGATAAAGCATAAACGTACGACAGTCGTGAAGTCCGGCATGAAAGACCGGCCCAAAAAACAATACTAGAAACCGAGACAAATACTGGTCGAAGTAGACGGTAACTAATTGCATTTTCACCTGACTTCCAAGTACCCTTGCCCTTTTAGACGATTCAAATTCAAAACTCGTTTTTGACTCAAAATGAATCAGGCTTTTAGGAGTTTTCCGGAGTCATACACTCAATAGGGTGGGGTCGGTGTCTTCTGCAGAGGCCTACCGAGCAGACGACAACAACATCGTGAAAGCCCTAACGGTAGACAATTTCCCTTCCACAGCTAACTGCTTGAGACTGGTCGACAGTGAGAGCTCAAGGGTGGTGGTGCGTTAACGGTGGGAAATGAGACGATCGTGATGACTCAAGAGCAGTGCCTTATCAGCTTGGCGCCTGAAGTCGCCAAGATGATCAGGCACTGCCCTTGTGATGTAAAATTTGATATAGGGTCCATCTCCGGAGACTTGCGGTTACTGCACATATAACTTATGACCACACTATAACAAGAAAATATGGTCAAAAGCACGTGGCTTCTTTAAAATTATAGACCGCTTCGGACATAACAAAACGTCAGGATACCGAATTTTTCTTGATCTTTTATCCGAAGTTTGTTATAAGCTAAGTCGTTCACTTTTTTTTTTGTCCGGTTGGGGCATCTGAAAGCGTGTTGTTATATCTGACATTTGTTACATGCGATCTTGTTGTCAGAAAAGTCGACTGTGGTGCGTTCCTATATATACTCGTATACCTGTAAACACATCTGCACGATAAGCACGATTTTTTTTTTTTTTTTTTTTTTTTTTTTTTTGCTATTCATTAGACCGTGCATATGACTAGAATGCACAACATTGATAACAAAAGGACTGTTCCAGTTACGTCAGTCACTTGGCTTTCTACCTGAAAAGGACACTAGTTTCAAAGCCTTAGCGGTAAGCTTTTGCAGGACGCTCTTTTTTTCCCCCCGTCAATGACTTTTTTTTTTACGTAAACCTCTGAAACAGGTGCGCACAGGGGGGTGTAGGTTAAGATTTCGTAACCTGAAAACTAAGTCAGCTATTTTTCTGGGAAACACCGATGTAAATGAGACAAGCATAGAGGCATATATATTTATTTACCCCACGCAGATTCCAGAAGGCGTTAGGATCTGCTCCTCTAGGTCTGAAAGATCGGGGTTTGCAGCGTTTCTTTGAGTGTTCATTAGAATCTAAGCCTCCCGCATATGAATGGCTTCCAAAGGTCTTCCCGTGACCTCCTCTGCAGTGCGCAAAAGGCTATCGGGCCGAAGTCGGCTGCAGGGGGCGCGGGTCCCCTGCGGCCAACTTCGGGCCGATATCCTTTTGCGTACTGGGAACGGTGAGGGTGGGGTGCGGGGTGGGGGGGGGGGGGGGAGGCACTTACATGCAATGCCTGTAAGAGGCGTAGATTCAGCAGTCACATGAACCCTAGCAGCCTAAAGGGGTATAGGGGGGTGATGTATAACCCCACATTGTATCTATGTTCTTTGAACGGACTGGGTCCGTGGGCGTTGAAATAACAAAGATTTCAGAAAGGCAGACGGCTGCAAAAGGGTTTAAGACGGTGCGTAGACCCCTCTCCCCACTTACCCCCCCCCCCTCCCCCTCCCCCACCACCACCACCACCACCCCGCAAAAAAGTCATTACACTACCTTAAAAAGGTGAATGAGCTGGTTAGTGCACCCAGCTAATCTAGCACTACCCACTGGTCTATCGTGGCAAGCTAGAACACAGTCTATGCAGATAGGATGCCTCTCAAAGTTACGCGGCCCGAAAGTCTGAGCGGCTAAAGAAAAATCCGACTTCTGTACACCTAGACGCTCTTCTCAGTGATGGGCTGTCTCAGTGAGCAAAGAGTCCTCTGGCCGACGTCGGCCGCAGCCGGCCCGCGCACCGTCGTGCGCGGGTCGGCTGCGGCCGACATCGGCCCGAGGACCTTTTGCCTGGTGGGGCATTGTGCGTCCGACCAGCCGTAGACTCTCGAGAGTTGTTTAGTTTTCAACAATGGGTTGATGCCGCGAGGAATGCCGAGCCTGCTCCTGATCTGTGCAATGCATTCAGCAACACGGGCGCCAGGGTTTTTGAAAGTGCGTGAATGCGTGTAAGAATGGTGTTTCCCCAGGGCCCATGTCGCAACGCAGTGGCTCCGCGCACAGCCGTGCGCGGGCCTACTGCGGCCTTCGTGGGCCCGAGGACCTTTGCTTACCGGGTCAGTCCGGCTACGGCAAACGTCCGATGGATGATTGGATGCTGGTCAGCCTCTGGACACTCGCAGTCACCTGGTTCCGTGAGAGAAGAACCCAACGAAGAAAGAAACACGCTTACAAAAGACAGTTACAACACAATTTATTAATTAATATTTATTAATATTAGATGCAACTTCATATCACCAAAAGATAATTTGCAAATGTTGAACGTGTCTGCATGCCTATTTCGAAAGAGGGGTTTAACCCGAAATCTTCATAAATGGTGTTGTAGCTGTCTTTTCTAAGCGGGTTTCTTTCTTCGTTGGATTCTTCTCTGCATTTTACACACACGCTTTTTGGTCTGGATGTTGATATCGTAAGCATAAATGTGAGTCTCGTTCAGTTGTGCTTTATTGAGTGTTTAAATTAAGATCCACGGGAGCATCAATTGCAGCTGCAAAGGACAACAAGTCACACTTATGTGATAAGCGAGACTTTTACTGTATTACAATGGAAATCACGCTATTCATAAAATGGACTTACTGCTTTTTGCTTTCACATTGCAGGCGTGTTTACTACCTACGTTGGCTACGAATGGCAATCCGTAAAGCTAATCCGAAACTACCCTTGAACTATATTACGGTCGATCCAACTCTTACAGCTATCCCAGTATTCACAGACTTGAAAGGCCTACCAAGCTTGCGAATATCGTTATTAAGTGTGAGTGAGTTGCATATTCATAATTTTGTATGACATGTTCAGTTACGAACTGGATGCATTATGTATCGCTGGCATTGTCAGACACAACGATGTCATCAAGCCAGTTCCAGTTGCAGAACAAAAAAAAAGAGGGTTTACCCGTTCACTGTCGGAACACAGTGGCAAGAGGCATCGATCCTCATGAGACCCCGCAATTGCGGGGGCTCATGAGGATCGATGCCTCTTGATGACCTCAGTTATATCCTCCGAATTCATGTGCCTCGTGCAGACCACAGGGCACGGGTTTCGAGACATGATCATAGGTCTGTCCGCTGGTGGCGACGGTCTAGTGTAGCGCCTGGTTGGCTTGGTGACTTTAATTCTCAGGCAGCGAGGTAATCTTGCACTGCCTTTGAACTATCGCAGCCAGTACATTTCCCGCGAGTATACTGACGAGCAAAAGAAATGCGACGTTTTTTGGAAACTGAAGACATTTCTTTTGTTCGTCAGTTCATTATGCGCTCAATCCAGACCAGAAGCGTGACTGCCGGGCGTGTAAAATGCAATGAAGATCCCAACAAAGTGAGGAACACGCCTAGAAAGGACAATTGCGACACAAATCTCAAAATTTTCGGGTTAAAACCAGGGATACATTGTCAAAGATCAAGATAAGTAATTTTCTTGTATGTAAATATATATGTCCGTTAATAGACTTTGTGGTAATTGACCTTTCTTCACGTTTTTCTGTCTTAATGGGATTTTATTTAATATGCGCTCGTATAATGTCGGGGTTTTTTTTTTTATTATAAAAAGCCTACATAGAAAGCGCTTAAAAACGTTCTATAACGTCTACAACATTAGGAAATTTGTGGTAAAGGTACGGCGATCATACACAAAGCAGTAACACTCACGCTTTGAATTGAGACCCAAAAGGTGACTGCCAAGCGTGTAAAATACAAGAGAAGAACCCAAAAAAGAAACACGCTTAGAAAAGACAGTTACAACACAATTGTGTTGTAATTGTCTTTCTAAGCGTGTTTCTTTCTGCCTTGGGCTCTTCTCCTCATACTTTGAATACGTTTGCTATTACTTCTCTTCAGACTAGAAACCAGAGCGCTGTGACATGAGGTGACATGCAGCGTGGAACCAAAGCCCAGTGCAGATCATAAAGTTAAGGCCGTTTGTCGTTAAACACTTGACGGATGCAGTGTTATGTGGAAACGTGTAAAACCTGTGTGTTGAATGGCAGGTATCGTACGCAAGCTTATTTACATCAGTTGTCACTGCGCCAAGAACATCTAACCAGCAAGGAATTGCGCTTTGAAATAACAAGGCCAGAACAGTTTAGAAAGAAGAAAACAAGAAAGAGATGCTCTTTAGAACACCATAGACAAAAGAGTCGACTAATAAGTAAACCACTAACAATTAATCCCGTACAGTTTGCGGGAGTACTCAACAGATAGACCTACTCGGGAAGTACGCCACAAGTACACTTCTATTCAAATGAGATGCTTCGCATCTCATTGAATAGAAGTGTACTTGTGGTGTACTCCCAGAGTGAGCCCAGGCATAAACACGGGCTTGCTCTATATAGTATGTATATTGAAAGGTCCGCGTATATTGGCACTGTGGCAGTGTACCTACATTGATAAGTGTTCAGGTCGTACTCCATATCTAATAGATGTCTCTGTCTCCAATATCCCACTTGCTAGGGTCGTCCATTACCATTCCGGTGCTGCGGACGTGAAACCCTGAACTAACCAACCAACCATCCCCGAGTGGTTCCCTTGGAGGAGTGAGTACTCCCGCAAACGGCACGGTCACGACAAAAACACAGCTCGGAATAAAATTGATAACACAATTACGAAAACAGCCGACACTTCACAGAAAGAAGCACACTTCTGAATGATAAATACAAAAGTAAAGTGTTCTGTTTGTGTGATTCAAGGAGTCCAGTGAGGCAAAAGATGAATGAGTGTTCTGACGCATGGTTCCTTCAGTGTTGGTTATTTTCTTGCATGTTACGCGTTTGGCAGTATCTCTGTTGGTCTGGATGTGATTTCTCTGCCAATTAGTGCGTGCGCGCGCGCGCGCGTACGTGCGTGCGTGTGTGTGTGTGCGTGCGTGCGTGTGCGTGTGTGTGTGTGCGTGCGTGCGTGCGTGTATGCGTGTGTGTGTGTGTGTGTTTGTGTGTGTGTGTGTGTGTGTGTGTGTGTGTGTGTGTGTGTGTGTGTGTGTGTGTGTGTGTGTGTGTGTGTGTGTGTGTGTATGTGTGATACCAGTACAAAGTGTGCATACAACTTCGTAAAGCCTTCTTTTTTGTCCTATTCACACTCTTAGATTATAACAAAAATAGTTTTTGTATGTTCCATCAGGATTTTAACACGTTCAGTGCCAGTTGACACGTTCAGTGCCAGTATGCATTCTTTGTTAATTCAACGCCAAAATTTCCTAGCTTTCCCAGGAACATGGATTCAAAGTGGTGTCAGCAAGAGGCATAGATCCTCATGAGCCCCCGCAACTGCGGGGGCTCATGAGGATCTATACCTCTTGCAGTTGGATGGTGTTCAGATTTTCTCGGCACTAAACGGATTAAACGTAGTTATACTTTTCATGTTTGAATACTTTTTGTATCGCTTGATGCACCTTTCTACCCGAAAGAAATCCGTATAAGGAATTCACAGGTTACCGTATTCTTCCTATTATCATCACTAGCCTTTTTAATGATAAATTCCACACAATATACCCCAATAAACAGCAACATTTAACGCGGCACCCTACTGACTATAAATACAAACATATAATGTTTCACACCTACACACCTACCCGGGGTATTTCTATAGGTGAAAACCGTTGCTCACCCCACGACCACTAAAGGACAAATTTTACGCAACAAATCCTTCCAGCATCGCTTTGAAAATGCGCACCAGGACACGCATCAGTTCTCACACGGTCTCGACCCATCTGCAAGAGACACAGATCCTCATGAGCTCTCATAACCGCGGGGGCTCATGCCTCATGCAGTGGGCCATTTATATCTATGTACTTTTCGGGCGAAGTGGGCGGTGAAGCGGAGAAAGTAGGGCCGTACTGCCCGCTGGTAGGTCGCCCTCTCTCACAGTGGGATATGGCACGGGCCGCGTTGCACGAAGTTCGGTCCGTGTTAGGACCAGTTTCCTTCACGCAAACTATAAGAGACAGGCAACAGACTGACCTAGGAAAGGAAAAACTTGTGCTCAATGTTCGCTGAGGGAGTGCGTGGGTAAATAGACTTTCAGAATGTGTGCTGGTGTGTGGTTTTTAGACATTTCAGCTTAGAACAGAAATCCGGATCGAAAAGGTGACTGTTAAGCGTCTAAAATGCAAAGAAAATCCCAACAAAGAAAGAAACACGCTTAGAAAAAAACAACAATTATGACATACTTATGAAATAAATTTTCTTGTACGTAATTGTCTATTCTACGCGTGTTTATTTCATTGTTGGGATTTTCTTAAAAAGGAAAGGCGCAGAATCATGCCGGCCAAATCACAAAAATGATAAATACGTTGGGTTTTAAGTCTTACATCACGGCAAATGTATACTGACGAGCAAAAGAAGTGCGACATTTTTGGAATCCGATGATGTTGCGACGATGAAGTGTTTCCGATGATTCCAAAAATGTCGCATTTCTTTTGCTCGTCAGTCTAATAACGTTTTGAGCAGATTTGACCCGTTCAGATTCAAACCAGCGACCTAATGGACAGGGTCAGGCCGTCAACCATCAAAACTACCTAGCAAAAGATTATTGACGAACAGCAGAAATGCACTATTTTTGGAAACATCGGAAGTGTTTCGACAATTCCAACATATGTCGCATTTCTTTTGCTTGTTCTGAACAAATCTGACCCCATCAAGTTCAAACCAGCGACCTTTTGGACAGAGTCCGGCCGTAAACCATCAGAACTACAAGGTAATATTTAACCCTTTTAGGCCCAAGGTCCCATTTCTCAAATTTTGAAGGTGTAGCCTAATGACTATGTACCAGATGCAAGCGATTGACTGACCATGTTAATTCAAGGGTAGTGCCAGATTAGCTTGGCGCCTGAAGGCGCCAAGCTAATCTGGCACTACCCTTGAATTATCATGGTCGACCCATCTCCTGCTGTAGGGACTCGGGGCTAAATGGGTTAAAAGAAAACGACGGGAACAGATCCTGAAACTTCATTTACTGCGAATTTTCGATGAATTAAACTGATCCTGTGTGCCTCGATTATTTCATTTGACGCGCGCTGCGCGATTGAGCTAAGCTATGTACAACCTAGTAAACAGATGAAATTATCATTCACTACGTCACACCCTACCCCATCATCCCCAAACCAACACCAAAGCTCAGATTATGGAGGGCTTCTTGAATCCTGAGGCTTAATTTGCAATACCGTTTATAGATCATATGATGCGTGACTCACGGATTCAGTCATCCGTAACGGAGGTTATAAATCATCATTTTTACAATCAGGTGAATGGGAAATGTATCCGGCATGAATGGTAATATGGTGAGAGAATAATTGAAACGGATTTAGATAACGGCGAAAAGTGAAGTTGTGTTTGTGTGTGTGCGTTCGTGTGTGTGTGTGTGTGTGTGTGTGTGTGTGTGTGTGTGTGTGTGTGTGTGTGTGTGTGTGTGTGTGTGTGTGATTGTGTGTTTGTGTGACTGTGTGTGTATGTGTGTGTGTGAGCGTGCGCGCGTGCGTGTGTGTGTGTGCGTGTGCGTGCGTGCGTGCGTCTGTGTGTGTGTGTATGTTTGTGTATGTGTGTGTGAGTGTGGTGTGTGTGGTGTGTGGTGTGGTTTGTATGATGTGTGCGTGTGTGTGTGTTTGTGTATGTCTGTGTGTGGGGGGGGGGGGGAGGGTGAGCGTGCGTGCGTGCAGCAAGATCATAAAAGTTATGCAACACACCGCACACAATAGGCCTAAAACCAGATAATTCAAAATACACTCACTGCATCGGAATTGTTGCAAAAGTCTCACGTTTACTGACAAATTGATCAGCTGAATCAAGCTTGCTGTCAAGTTAAAAATTTAAAGAACGTGAACAAATGTCAAAATATCCATTATGCCTTTAGATATATCCAAAATATCCATTATGCCATTATGCCTTTAGACATATCCAAAATATCCATTATGCCTTTAGATATATCCAAAATATCCATTATGCCATTATGCCTTTAGACATATCCAAAATATCCATTATGCCTTTAGATATATCCAAAATATCCATTATGCCTTTAGATATCACCTTGTCTTCCAACAGCTGCACAGTATATACTTTGACTGACAAACCGATCCACAACTTCAAGGAAATCAGTTGTCGCCCATGATTTTAACTCTTCGTCGTTGGAGGAAACGCAATAAAGTTTATGACGCTGACAGTCGGCGGGTAGAAAACCAGTCAGAAAAACAAAATGTCACCGGGCCGATGTCGGTCGCATTTGGCCCCGCGCACGCCAGTGCGCGGGGCTAAATACAACCGACATCGGCCCGGTGATCGTTTGCGTATCAGTCGGGAACTGAAGTAGTTGGAGCGACCCTACCCCAGGCACTAAAAGGTTAACAGATCGTCTTTATACATGTTCTTGATAAGTCTGACAATAAAGCTGGACGAAACGGCTCACTAAAATTATGAATTTTGAATGTCGTAAAATGAAAGGATATTCTGCTCTTCTTCGTGTGTGTACGCAGGAGAGTTCCTGCCGCCCCGTTACACGTTAACAAAAAAAAATATATATATATATATATATATATATATATATATATATATATATATATATATATATATATATATATATATATATATATATATATATATATATATATATATATATATATATATATATATATATATATATATATATATATATATATATATATATTTTAAAAAAAATTTAAAAGGCAGTGGAAAATCTCTGGCACGTGTGGCCTTCTCATACGGACTGCAAAAAGAAGGGCTGAAAAGTCTTCGTTGAGGCAAGACAACAATGAGAACCCGTTGCGAATTTTAGGAACTGTCTGAATCATTGCGACAAAAAGCGTTACCGAGTTACCGACAGGCACAGGGTTGAACACCCACCAACCTGCTAACCCGCCCAGCTGTCTGAAGGGGTAGCCGGTACGCAAAATTTCCTCGGGCCGACGCCGGCGGCGTCGGCCAGAGGAAATTTTGCGTACTGAGTTTAGAAGCTAGTTCAAGAAAACAGTACGCCCACTAAAACGGGCCGGGTGCGTAGCAGGGTGCCTCCTTTGCAGCCAAAACCGTCGGCCTTAGGAACTTTTCAGTCGCAGCTCGGGCAGACGCTATAGAAGCCGAGCCGTACCCCCACAAAACGGGGTACCTCGCGGGGTGCCTCTTTTTATAGCGGTGGATCAAACTTTTACTGCATCGACTCATTGCCGTTTGACTGTCTCCGTCTGACCACTGTGACGGAAATAAAGGGGATTTTGATGGAGACGAAAAACAGACCGAGAGGTCATAAGTGGGCAGTATAATGTGAAGTTATTATTAAGGCATTCGCTCTGAAGAAACCACAGCAGGAGACAGAGCGGCCATGGAAGTTCCAAGGTAGTGCCAGGCAGATTAGTTTTTCGCCTTCCCTTGCGTTATCTCGGCCGGTCTTATCTCAGAGATACTACAGGGTCTAATAAAGACTTCGTGACTTCGTGAGGCATCTACAACGAAACCTGCTATGAGTGACCACCTTTATGAGAGATCACCTGTCATCAAAGACCATCATTCAGGTGGCTGTAGCTGTGACTGTGGCTGTAGCCACCTAAATGATGGTCTGCTATAACAGGTGACACTTTGTCTGCCCTTCAAGACTTCTCGTGAGACAACACCTATCTTTTATGACCACCTTTTCTTGCAAGCAAAACGTAGTTGCTCAACAAAAAAAAAGTTTGGACCTAGATAGGCCTTGATAATATATTGAACCCATATCATACTGAGGCTAAAAGCTTCAAATTTGTACACTGCCATATGCAAGCTACATTATAGTACTTACAGATAAGGATATAGACCAATGGCTTTAGTTCAAGGGTGGTGCCAGAATAGCTTGGCGCCTAGAGGCGCCAAGCTATTCTGGCACCACCCTTGAACTATTTTAGTCAAACTTATTTCACACGCTGGTGTATTCCGAATGATAAGGGTTAAGTAGATACGTCAGTTCAGTTTAGCGCCTGCCTAGTTTGCCACTACCTTTAAACTATCATGGACAAATCCATCTCCCTCGATCTGTTGTGTCTGAGGAGTGAATGTGATAACAGTTTATCCCCTCGCATCAAAGGGACACCCTACGATGTCCCCAGATTTTAATTGTAGAGGTTGAACTCTACCTTTCAAACGGATGATAGGGTTAGGCTTATGTGTGGGCAGTTCTGCCCTGTCAAGGCAAAAGGCAGTAAGTCCATTTTTGAGAAAAGCAAGATTTCATTGCAAGACAATAAAAAATCTCGCTTTTCACACAAAAAGACTTACTGTCTTTTTCCTTGGGTGGTTGAGGGTATATGTCCACTTTAGACCAATTTCCTCAAAGCTTTCTCAACACTGTCAACAACGCGAAATATTTATGGTGATTAACTGGTCTTGTAACGGTGTGTGTGTGTATGTGTGTGTGTGTGTGTGTGAGCTATTGATATGTGTCACTTTAGTTGCAACATTAAATTTTATTGTAGCTTTTACTTTGTTGGACTTTTTTATCTGTGATTTATGGTCTTGTAAAGCGTTTAGAGCATCCTTATTTTGGAGGTTAAGCATTATTATTATTATTATTTATTATTATTATAACACGCACATTTTGTGCCAAATTTCAGATTAGTGATAGATTATTATTATTATTAGTAGTAGTAGTAGTAGTAGTAGTAGTAGTAGTAATAGTAGTAGTAGTAGTAGTAGTATCATTATCATCATCATCATGATCATTAAAAAATGAAAAAAAGATGTATTGTATTGCTTGTACTCTGGAAATTCTAATTGTTCCACCATGAAAATAAGCAAATCAACCGGGAGCATCAAAAGTATATCGGTCGTAATATTTGTTGAATGTTGTTTTTCTTTTGGGTGCTTTTCCATAAAGAAAATGGTACACATTCACCTCTAGTCCTTATTGTCCAGTTTTGTCAAAAACATTAGTCTGCTGGTCTGTGATTTTGGACCTTACGGCGTCAAGCCGTAAGGTCCAAAATCACAGACCAGTAGTGGCATGGCATAACGTTTCCCGTCTCTATTTTTTCACTTTCAACGTAAAGTAACATCTTTGACAACTCATCGATTTGAATCAATTATTTAACGATTTTATTACTCCTTTCACATTTTACAGCTGTTTATACTAATATTTCATCCTTAGAGCCCTGACACGCCAGAACTAGACATTAAATTGATCATGCCAGGCTATTCTGGCACCACCTTCAAACCACCACAATGGCTGATCTGTTTTATGAACTGTAATAACATCAGAAGACACTTCTCATATCTGGGAGCGGCATTTAGGCAAAATGTGTTAATGTAATCTGTTTAACCCCTTGATTGCTGCGGACGATACCCGTTCGACGGAAAAGACGCGTTACGCGTCTTTTCCACCGAGCGGTATCGTCAGGGAGTCAAGGGGTTAAACTCTGCCTGAAAGGATCGCCATTTTCTGATCTTATTCCCAGATCTTACCCACTTAAGGACCGATTTAGCATGCATTCATTCGTCATTTATGTCATCGTCAAACCAGAGTAAACGCTTTGTCGTGTCATTGCATTCGTTGGGAGAAAAATACACTAGTCAGTATAATTTCTACAATAATTCCAACGCTGGGTCAGTAGGTCAACGCTCTAAGAGTGCAGCCGATTGGATGATTCTTTTTATTTCCGACGCCACTCGTGTTTTGTAAGCTCTTCTCCGCTACATTTCAGGCATTAAATATCAATATGTATTCACACTGTTACACTTTGCAAAACTTACTATTCGCCACTTTGCAAACTTATGAGGCCAACAATTCACGATTTCGGGATCGTCACCTGTTTCTGACACTTCTCGTGAATGGATATTTCCATGAGAAAGACTAAAAGGGCGGGCTGTGCTGGTCCCACAATACACCGCAGAATTAATCACCGCACTTTCACAGAAAAATGTCCTATAGTGGATGAATTTAATACCGTGTAGCTTACACGCAGACTGTACGCCCGACAACCTGCTTTTTCTGACAACTGATATGAATGAGGTCCGCCAGAGACAGATCTTTGTCTGTGTGCTGGTCTGTGATTTTGGACCTTAAGGCCGAAAGCCGTAAGTCCAAAATCATGGACCAGCACACATTTTCTTGGGCACCTCAAGCAGCAAGCGAGGGTAGTTAGCTCAACTGAGCTGTGGTGAACGATCAGAATCTAGACAACGTGCCGAGTTTTGACGTTCGCTGGTTCGTTCTCCTCCTCCTCCCCCCCCCCCCCACCCCTTCCACCCCCACCCCCAGTCCACCCCCACACCCCTACCCTCCCCCCACCCCCACCCTCCCCGAATTTCCGCCTGATAAAACGTAGTCAAGTTGTGCTGTTCTCCGATTTTGGACCTCACAGATAGAAGCCTCAAGCCCCACAATCACAGACCAGCGATCTAGAAGGAACATTGCAAAAGCAACTATCACCCCCCACCCACCCACCCCCAACTATCACCCCCCCCCCTCCCCCCACCTGCTTTCCACAAAAAGTCGTATAAATGGAACAAGTTACATCTTGAAAGGTTTCTTTGTCCCCTGTTCTTGAACCTAAATTCGGTAAATCGCACAGACTGAATAATACATTTCTCTATACCCCGGACACGTTCAAAGTTGTATTTTTCCTGTCCAATGAAGTAGGACAGAAAGTCATTTTTTCCGTTCCTTCAATCAGCCATTCCATCTGCGAGAGGCATAGATGCTCATGACTGCCTTTCTGTCTGCTGGAGCTCATAAGACCCTGTTCTACTTGCTTATAGGCGAGGGTCCAATTTATTTCATACCTGTTTCTCAGAAGGGGAAGACTTTAAGTCTGACTGACTGTAGCAGTTTTTTTTTTTTTTTGTCGCGATGATTCCTGCAGGATTCATCGCGCCAAAACCCGATACAGACAGTCAGATGTACAAGTCATAATTATGATATTGAGATCCCTAAGTCAACGCGACATCACCTGCAAGAGGCACAGATTCTCATGAGCTCCTGCAACCGTAGGAGCTCACGAGAATCAATACCTCTCGTAGATAAGCATTTGTATTATTTATTTCATCTTTCCTTCACAAGCGGACGGTATTTAACACATTCTGCTCCAGGACCGAAATCCGCAAATTTTGAAATTGCCCCTTGAAGACTGTATTACACTTCTGAAAACAGATCGAGCGTTATAGTGCAAGGGTTGTGCCAGAATAGCTTGGCGCCTATGGGCGCCAAGTTATTCTGGCACAACCCTTGAACTCTCACGCTCGAACCATGTCTTGCCGTGGTGTATCGGAGTTGAATGAGTTAAGCCATCGATTTCTAATGGTGTCAATATTTTACATCTGCAAGAGGCATAGATTCTCATGAGCTTCTGCTGGTGCAAGAGCTGATGAGAATCTATACCTATTGCTGGTAGGGCTGAGTGTCTTTTATTTCATCTTTGCTCCTCCGATTTTCTAAGCACATCGAGGTCATAGTGTGTGGCTGTTTCCGCGACAGATGAAGTGTGACAGAGTTCTTTTCTGCTCGATAGAGTGTGAAATTCCGACTTGACACGGTACACAGAGTAATCGCTCGAGATAGGAAATAAATCATAGCTGGGTTGCCATTTCGGTGTCCTTTTGTGATCGGATCAATGGATGTAACCTCATTGGCAGCCGAACAACGTTATTTTGGAATATACGAACACTTGCTCGATAGCACCTTGCCAAACCACTTGAGATATCGGCAAAGAGTTTGCGTTGTCAGCAGAAAAAAGAAATATCTAAAGATTTAAAAAAACAGAAACAGTTACCTTCTTTTATCGTTTTCATTTTTATTCATTGATTGTTGTTTGTTCTTTTGTTTCTTTGTTTCTTTCGAGACCAAAGGATTGACTGCCAAACTAGACCTATGATCATTGGTCGATTACGCACAATTCTCTCCCCAGACAGTGCATTTTCTTACTCACTTCTTTGGTAGTTTCTTCTTTGTTTGTCTGTGTGTGTGTGTTTGTGTGTGTTGTGTGTGTGTGTGTGTGCGTGCGTGCGTGCGTGCGTGCGTGCGTGCGTGCGTGCGTGTGTGTGTGTGTGTGTGTGCGTGTCTGTGTCTGTGTCTGTGTGTGTGTGTGTGCGTGTGTGTCTGTGTGTGTTCCTTTTTTCTTGTTTGCTCCTTTATTTCTTTCTTTCTTTGTCTGTTTGTTTGTTTCTTGGGGGTTTTATTTACTTGGGATGGGGGGGGGGGGGGGTGTCACCTTTGGCCCAGTATTGTTTGTACTGAGTGACCAGGCAAGTCGGTCCACCTCTGACAGCCGCTTTACCTCATTCCAGGAAACGCTACACAACACTTTCGCAGCTATTGATGCTGGGCGCTTTGAATGGGTTACGTGGAACTAAGAGCGTTTTTAAACCCCCTTTTCCGCTGAAGGCATGTTTCAGAGGTGGCTGCTTTGCACGTTGCTCCATGAAAATAGAAGTTATTCCTAAATGCGGATCAGATTAACTCATTTAGCCCGTAGCACGTATTTCCCAAATTTTGGGGCGTCATCTAAGGACTATGCACCTGTTGCAGGAGATGGATCGACCATAATAATTCAAAGGCAGTCGGCCAGATTAGCTTGGCGCCGACAGGCGCCAAGCTAATCTGGCACTACCCTTGAATTTATCATGGTCGACCCATCTCCTGCTGTAGAGCGTCAGGGCCGAATGGGTTAAAGTAAGTAGGCTGAGCCTCTAAAAGTAGGGAACGACAGAACTAGGCTGGTTATTTCTTTATAATGACTGAAGGGACTGTTTGGCTGTACCCACTTCGTCACTGCGGAGCGTTTCCTAGTGGCAGACGTACTATTAACCCCTTCATTGTCGAGAAAAACTGAACGCCAGCGCATCTGCAAGAGGCAAAGACCCTAATGAGCTGCCCGCAGTTGCGGGGCGGGGGGGGGGGGGGGGGGGGGGCTCGTGAGGATCTATGCCCCTTGCTGAGGCTTAATTGAATCCGTGACCCTTGGACAGTTCTGGCTTTCGGTCGTTGAATGAACAAAAGGCTTCAGAAACGAAATATACGGGGGCCGACATCGGCCCGATGACCTTTGCGCATTGGGTAGTATCTCAAACTGTTGAAGTCCCTGAGGAAACTCATTGCGAGCGAAATGCATCTGAGCCTATGTTGTCAGAAGTCCCGGCAGCTGCAGGGGCTCTCACGTATCACAAGGCCGGACATACGCCTCCTGCAGATGGAGCTGACTGGATGAATCCGCGAAATGTTTGGAATCCGTAAAAAAACATTTACCTACTTTTGAGTTAGGAATAACCTTTGTTACCACCGGCACTGATGTGCCGGCAAACAGCGACAAAAATTAAAAGATTACTTATTTATTGCAGATTTAGGTTCATGTTTCAATTAAAGTTACATTTATACTAATTAATACCTTATACTTCGTTTTTCTACTACTTCAGCATTGTTAAACCTTGTGTGCTAATGAAAATATCAACATATATAATCTATGGTACAGGTATTTGGATATTTTAAATGCTTGAAGATTTCTGCAACAGTTGTTGTTCTTACCTGCACGTTGGACGTAACTGTAGTCTTTTTGAAAAAATAAAAATAAAAAGTTTTTATTCACGCACTTTTTTCTTTGTTTGATGCTTTTTCTTGGGGGTAGGGTGTGGTGGTGGTGGGGGTGGTGTATTTTGCAGTTGAATTTTGTTTCCGGTGGTAATGGTGGTGGTGATTGTGACGCCGATGGCAACTGCCACTTTCCATTAAGGTTTCCGCAGATGGCAACACTTGGTCACACCAAATTGCACAGCAAACACGAGCCAAGCGAACTTCAGACCTCTGCTCACACTGGTTGCATCCATATATCCGTTACTCACGACCATGCGTAGCGGATCGCGACGTGTAACCACTGTGACGGTCGCCTCTGCTGTGAACGCTGTGGCCACCCAAGACTTCATTAATCATCAGTCATCACTACGACACGAGTTGAATGACGACACTGAGGTAGTGTGACCTTACCTGACCCTAACCCCTTGAACAAACACCCAGAGAAATTTATGATTCTAACAATACCCACACACAAAAACATTTTTTTCTTTTTCCCCATAAAAAATCATTTAATTTGTCTGCATTAACCCTTGTCATTCGGAATACACCAGTGTGCGAAATAAGTTTGACTAAACTAGTTCAAGGGTAGTGCCAGAATAGCTTGGCGCCTCTAGGCGCCAAGCTATTCTGGCACCACCCTTGAACTAAAGCCATTGGTCTATATCTTTATCTGTAAGTACTATAATGTAGTTTGCATATGGCAGTGCACAAATTTGAAGCTTTTAGCCTCAGTATGATATGGGTTAACAGTCAGTTTAGGAAGCGCAACACATTTCAAAAATGACCAACAAAGCAAAATGAAAACAACGCATGCCCACAGACAGAATGGAGAGAAATATTTCACTCGAGTGTTTAGTCTGTAAATAATTTTCTCTGATTGGAGCAAAAGCCTGTTCGCGCTCAAAATTCCTCCCCAAGAAATGCAAACAAACTCTTAAACGGGAAAACATTTATTGTGCCCCGCACGCCGCCATTGTTCTATCTCGTCCGGCCTCGCGTGGGCAAGATGGCTGCACAAACACGTCTGTCACCTTGATGGATGGAGACAACCATTTTCTTGTAAACCGCACTCACGCTTTTAACTCCAGTGGCTTCCTCCATGTGAGAAGCAGTCTTGTAGCCTGAGCAAAATAGAACAAACGATCCTCGTTAAGAAGAGACATAGATTCTCATGAGTCCCTGTGGCTTCAATCGCAGGGGCTAATGAGAATCTATGCTTCTTGCACATTTAAAACTGCTGCAGTAAAGGATGACTACAGAGTTTGATATCAGGAAAAAGTGGCAACTTACGGGACAAAAAGAGCAGTTACAAAATAAGACTGGCCTGAAGCCTGCGGCTGTAGAGACTGGTGAGAGTCTAGGCTTCTCTTGCAGATGAAAAGTAGTTAAATAAATGACGGACTATACTGAAGGAAAGTTCTTTGCAGAGTTTGATATTGGGGACAAGCAATTCGTGGGACAAAAAGATGCCAGGTACAAAATACGACTGGTCTAATGTCAATATTGACTGAGTCTGTCGCTGTTAGGCCTGTGGCGCCTTCAGTTCCGACGGTGACCCTTTCGCTTCAAGCGCAAACTGGGTGAAGTGAATGGACCTCTGTGGTCCAGGGTTAGCGTCTGATTAGCTGGGCCCGTCAGTGCGAGAGACCAATATGCACAGACCCATAATTATAAGCCTTTGCAGACGCGGAGGCTTCTGACTATGTCTCTTCAAGTTGCTTTTTTTTTTGGCGGCAATATTCATTCACATTGCTCTATCCTTTACGAAGTAGCGGGTCGGAGGCAATGCCTTTTGCAGTTTGGTAGCTAACCGTGCACCACCCTTGAGCTATCATGGCTGTTCTGCCCCCCCCCCCCCCCCCAATATATATACGGGCGGTCCGTGGCGCAGTGGTTAAGGCGCCTGCCACCAATGCTAAAGGTGCGAGGTTCGATTCCGGGTTCCGGCGTCGGATTTTTCTCCTCTAGTAAGTGTCACCGTTAATTCGGGCGGACCGTCGGGGGTTCTTTCTCCGGGTACTCCGGCTCTTCCTCCCCCTCCACTTTGGTATCAGTTTCGGCCAACTTAATAAAATTTCAAATACAAAAACGATTTCCAAATACCGTCAGTAGCTCGCTTGTGCTTGCCCTTAGCACCACGTGAATGTTCTGTGTTTACGTACAGTGTGTGAGTGAATGCGTGTGATTCACGTGAGCGTGCTTGTTGGGTTCAGTTCGCGGCTACATTCTGCGCATTGAGTTATATTATAAATATGAGAAATGCGCCATATAATTGAATACCATGTAATAATAATATATATATATATATATATATATATATATATATATATATATATATATATATATATATATATATATATATATATATATATATATATATATATATATATATATATAATATATATATATATAAAACATTAACCCATTCAGCCCTGACGCACTACAGCAGGACTGAGATGGGTCGACAATGATAATTCAAGGGTAGTGCCAGATTAGCTTGGCGCCTGTCGGCGCCAAGCGAATCTGGCACTGCACTTGAAATATCATGGTCTTTCCATCTTCTGCAACTAGTGCATAGTCATTAGATGACGCCTCCAAAATTTGGGAAATACGGCCGTCGGGCTGAATGAGTTGCTATCAAAGCCGTTGCATCTCCTGCCACTTGCCCCATAGTGTTCAGACGATTCTGCGAAAGTCACACCGCCGTATACAGACGAGGCAAATCTCTCTGTAGACGTTGGTTTTACACGGTTATTAGAATCTTGACGGCATATTGTCGTTATTGGTGAAGGCATGTCGTGGTTATTGTGTGCGGGTCTTTGATTTTGGAACTTACGGCCAATGGCCGTAAGGTCCAAAATCACAGACCCGCACGCATAATAGGCGATTTAACATTACTTATTAGTAGTAAAGACGCGTTGGGGTCATTATTGAAAGGGCATTATGACGAGTATTTGCCAAAGCGCTATACGCCTATCATTTGTAAAATCACATTATATGCACGAGGGTCGGAAGATATTAAGATATTTAGTTGATGAGTGACAGATTTTCGTGGGGAATACAGCAGTGAATGACGCGTCCCATGCACAGGATTTTAATAAACGAGGGGTGCACCTGTCAAGTGAAATAAACAGACGTGATATGGAGATGACAAGTGGCTTTGGAATACATAGAAAATGAAGACCTCTCTCTCTCTCTCTCTCTCTCTCTCTCTCTCTCTCTCTCTCTCTCTCTCTCTCTCTCTCTCTCTCTCTCTCTCTCTCTCTCTCTCTCTCTCTCATGCCAGACATGCCTTCTTTATGGTAGCAATCAGTGTGTGTGTGTGTGTGTGTGTGTGTGTGTGTGTGTGTGTGTCTGTGGGTGCGGACTGGTATAATCAATGTGTGTGTGTGTGTGTGTGTGTGTGTGTGTGTGTGTGTGTGTGCGCGCGCGCGCGCGCGCGCGCGTGTGTGTGTGTGTGTGTGTGTGTGTGTGTGTGTGTGTGTGTGTGTGTGTGTGTGTGTGCGTGTGTGGTGTAATGTGAGCATTGATTATTTGAAATGGAATTATTGTTGCCTGTACTTTTCACTTTTACGTATACTTTGTATATATAAAATTATGTGTATGTGTGTTTACGTGCGTGCTATAGCTTAGCAAAGACATGATTTTAAAAAAAAGGTCATTAAAGGTACTTAATCATTTATCCTTGAAAATAAAGTTTTATTTCATTTCATTTCTCTCTCTCAACAGGTGTTAATCTAATAGGTCAGGGATATTTATAAATTGAGAGTATGTCTTCCTGATCGGAGATCATTTTGCCAATTCTGTTGTGGTTAATCCAGTTTCGCTCCTTCAGCCTAATCCCTTTTATCTGCAAGAGCGCATGAGAATCTAGAGCTCTTGCTGGCAGACACTGGCCCAAATTATGTCTTCAAATTGAGAATGCCCTTTCTGTTGTGGCTACTGATGGAGGTTCACTGCCTCGGCCAAACTCTTCTGTCTGCAAGAGGCGCAGGTTCTCATGAACCCTGCAGCCATGGGGGCTCATGAGACTCCACGCCTCTTGCTGGTACAGATCGGTTACATTTAGATTTGTTCCTTTGTGAACAATCTTGCCTGTCGACAATAAGTGTGGCCCGGTATTAGCGCTTGGGCTGTCGGTTGCGGTTTTTGCCGGAGTCATCGCGACAAAAACCGCTACAGACAGCCAAAGGGTTAATATTGAACTGTGGCAATACGCAATTAGCTTCACTTCAAACTAATCTCGTTACACACACACACACACACACACACACACACACACACACACACACACACACACACACACACACACACACACACACACACACAAACTCAGAAGGAACTTTACCGTTTCAGAGATTATTTGTTTGCAGGTCTGTTAATCTTTTACCTCATTGTTCTAGGACTACAAGGTCCAAACTCAGAGACCAGCACACCCTGTCAAGTTGTGACTAGAAGCGCAGCTGTCAGGAAACGAGAGCACAAGTGCACGCCTGTGTTTAGACGAGTTTAGGACAAGACCGTCACGACTCGAGAAAAATGTTCTCCTAATTAAATTTTAAATGCAGTGATGATTGTCGTTTGAGGTGTATTTAATTAATTGGAGACCGCTTCTTTTTGTCTAATCGAATAAGAATTATTAGAATTTTGACGGCATATTTATCGTTGTTGGGGACGGCATGTCATGCTTATTGTGTGCGTGTATGTGATTTTGGACCTTACGGCCAAGGCCGTAAGGTCCAAAATCACAGACTCACACACATTATAAGTCAGCCACCCATAAATTATAATTACCCGTTCACTCAGTACAAGAGAAAATTTGTAACACACAACTGCAACAGGTATAGATCCTCATGTACCCCCGCAGTCAGTGAAACATTTTTGTCATGGGTGAATGAGGAAGAGAGTCACCACAGCGTACCGACTGAAGCCCGGAAGTAGCGATGTAGGTGGCGATTTTAATGACCGTGCAATCATGGCGGCAGTCCGCTTGAAAGGGCAGATGAAAAGACGCGCCCATCTTGACTCGAAATTTAATCGCTGATTTTATGGCAAAAACCCTTAACCCCACAACAGGGGTAGGTGCACTTAAAATGGCCTCACTCTCTGGCTGTCAGGCAGCCCTTTCTTGTACACAGTCAAAAGGCTCGCCGCATTATAATACACTGAAATCTGTCAGCTTGGTCACAATACTACAAAGTACATCGTTTTTAATTTACGATGTGTGGATGAGGATCGGTAATAGCTGAAGGAAAGCTGCCAGTTCGTGCTAATCAGGCACTATGCATGAGCTTTGAAGATCAATCTCTCTTCCACGATTGGTACACAAAGTGAAAGAGGCAGTAACACGTACGTAATATGGCAAAAGAAAGCAGGTCCATTTTTTTTTTTATATAATATTTTTAGAAAAGCGATATTTTCATTGTATAACAGTGAAAATCTAGCTTTTCTCAAAATTGGACATCCTGTCTTTTGTCATATAACGGCTAAATCATGTATTATTTGACGTGCCTTACTGGAGTGCACTGCATCATTTGACGCGTACGTGAGTGCGAATCAGTAACGCGACGCGAATGACTTGCAATAATTCGATATCAATCAGACATGTATACATACAATTCACTTCTTTCTTTGATGATTTTCAAGCATATCATATTCACAGCTGCATCACTGGACTGACGTACGTCTCGCGCTTTAAGCTAGTTCGTTGAGGAGTGCGTGTACGATGATGGTTGAAATGGATCGATGATGATGATGATGATGATGATGATGATGATGATGATGATGATGATGATGATGATGATGATAGTAATAATATAATCATCAGCATCAGTAGTATTAATGATAATAATAACAATAATAACAACAAATAATAATAATAATAATAATAATAAATATAAAAGCGATTATTATTTTGTGCCTTCGAATGGTGGGCACCCGGCATACATATGATCTACAAAATACGACACAGTAAGTGACAATCGAAAGCGCATGTACATGTGATCTGCATTGCAGTATAGTCCGTGGGTAGTGACAGATGAGCTTATCACCTCATCAGGTATTACTCGTGATCACAGGCTCCGGCAGAATACTGTGGGTATCTTTATTATGTCAGATACGTGACAGTAGAGCTGAATGAGCTGACACTGTAAATCGATATTTATCGTGAGAAAAAAAGTGTTTCTCAACAATGACCTATAAAGTGCGATCTTTTTTTCCTGCACCTGGCGTTATACGTGAAATAGTTAACTCATTCTACCCCAACACCGAAATACCGAAATTTTGCCGTTGTCCTCTTAAGACTGCACTCTAGTGCAGGCCACAGATCGACCATGATAGTTCAAGGGTGATGCAAGAATAGCTTGGCGCCCATAGGCGCCAAGCTATTCCGGCATCACCCTTGAACTATCATGGTCGGTCCTTATCTTGCTGAAATAGTTCAGTAAATAAGGGTAAAAGTGCTTTGCCCCTAAACAAATTACCGTGTTTACGACAGTGTATCGCTTACGTGCAGTATTCGGTAACTCATTAACTCATTCAGCCCGACGGCCGTATTTCCCAAATTTTGGAGGCGTCATCTAATGACTATGCACCAGTTGCAGGAGATGGGTCGACCATGAGAATTCAAGGGTAGTGCCAGATTAGCTTGGCGCCGACAGGCGCCAAGCTAATCTGGCACTACCCTTTAATTATCATGGTCGACCCATCCCCTGCTGTAGTGCGTCAGGGCTGAATGGGTTAAGATGTTGTGGTCTTTGACTGAGGACAGCCCGGCCCGGTGAACAGTAATCCATTTTTTTGTAATACATCAAAAAAAATCTTGGGTTTATTTTTACGAAAAACGGATGCATTGCCCTTTTTGCCTTCACAGGGCAGCCAAATGCTCAATCTTCTTTTCCTCCCCAGCGTAATAATTATGTCCGTCGCGCCTGGCAGTGAATTGAGCACTAGAGTTTGAGAATATTTCGTAAGGCTTTTAAAAAAAGGGGGCTGTGTCTCTGGCAGTTCATGAGTGGTGCTCACAGTGTCCGGTCTGTAAAGGGATTAGCCCATTCACTGCCAGTGGACGCGGACAAACCAATGTCAATTCAACATCCACGGTCTCCAGCAGTCCAAGGAACCTGGACGCAAAGTGGTCCGAGCAAGAGGAATAGATCCTCATGAGCCCCCGCGACTGCGTGGGCTCATGAGGATCTATGCCTCATGCAGCTGGGTGGTTTTCGTATTTTCCCGCGGCAGCCGTGAAGGAGCAAAACACTCGGCACTGGAAGTGAAAAAGGGTCACTGACTTGTCGTAACCGATGTTTCACCGATTTGCAGAACCAGCAGATGGCTCATGACTTGCTGACTTCATAAACTTAGGAGGATGCTGCGACAGAACTCAGAGTCCGAAATAGCTCAAGCGGTTAAGCATCGGATCAGGAGAGCGAAGGGAATCACCCGGTCGTGGGTTCGAATGCCCGTCCCGGCCCCGGTAGCTGGACTCGCAATCCAGGGGGAAAAGACGGATTTGTTCAATAGCATGTCCGTTGAGAGGTCCTGGTAAATCAAAGTGTCACAGTTGGAGTGCGCCTGAGTTGATCAGTGTCCAGGTCGTACTACATAAGCAATAGATTTCCCTGTCCCCCATAACCCGCCCGTCAGGGCCGTCCATTATTTGACTTCGGTGCCGTGGACGTTAAACCCCGAACTAATCGAATAGCGACAGAATTAGTTGCAACGTGTATACACTTCGAGCCCTTTTCTTGATACATTACTGCTTGAAATAAATTTTACTTTGCTAGTTCAAGGGCTGTGCCAGAATAACTTGGCGCGAGGCGCCAAGCTATTCTGGCACCACCCCTGAACTAAATTGGTTGCGGATCTATCTCCTAATCTGTAATGTAGCCATTATAAAACAATAAGCAATGTTTTTTTTTTTAACTCGGCCTCAGGATGTAATGGGTTAACCATTGGTTTTTCTTCGTGACGAGTATTCGTAATTAATCCGTTGGTTGTCGTTAGCGCAGGAATCACCTCGACAAAAAAAAAAAAAAAAGCACTACAGACAGTCAAAGCTGAGATTCTCAAAAGCGTGCTTTGTGTTTGATTATGACACATTCGCACGCACGCACGCACGCACGCGCACACACACATACACACACACACACACACCACACCACACACACACACACACACACACACACACACACACACACACACACACACACGTGTACACGACAGACAAATAAAGAATCAGTGTGTAGCATACACTACTCAGTGCACCACAAGGAGAGAAAACCGATGATATGGCAATCGTGTCAAGAGTTGTGTCCCTGACTCGGAACCTCACGCTCCGAGTTATACAACTCTTCACATGATTGTCAAAACTTCGGTTTCCTCCCCCTGTGAATGAGCACACCTCCACCGTCCACCCGCCCCCCCCCTCCCCCCTCCCCCCTCCCTCCGCCCCCCCCCCCCTCCCCCTCTTCACGTACAGTGACACGCATAACTAATAGATGAGCCCATAACTACCAGTGTTAAATGGCCTGTAACTCGATCATCATGATGAATAACTCCTTGTATGCGGTGGTTGACCCAAACCTATGACATCTGCATATAAATGCGCGGCATGTTTTCGCTCACTGATTTGCTATAGTGTTTTTTAGAAAACTACACAACGCAAAGTGGAAACAGAAGGCCAAATGCAAGGTTGTTTTGTCGTTTTGTCGTTGTTGTCAAAACAGAAGTAGAAAGGTGTGTGTATCTTGACAGTTCAATGCATTGGAGATACGTAGCTTTCGTTTAATTCATTTATTTTGTTTTAAAAGACCGTTGCGCTTATTTTCATATACTTGGTTTAAATAGTTTTTTCATTACTTTGCAAAATACATAAAAGAATATACATCAATTATCATCAGATCAAAACAAGCCACAGGCTTATCAGATGGTCCGGACACTCAGTTATATTTGCAAAATGTGCATGGCGGTTGTTTGCAGATTTTAAATACAATATAGGTAAGTAAATCAACATATATATATATATATATATATATATATATATATTATATATATATATATATATATATATATATATATATATATATATATATGTATGTGTGTGTGTGTGTGTGTGTGTGTGTGTGTGTGTGTGTGTGTGTGTGTGTGTGTGTGTGTGTGTGTGTGTGTGTGTGTACATAAAAAATGAAAATAGAGGAAAACATTTCAATTATTATAATGGAGAGAGAGAGAGAGAGAGAGAGAGAGAGAGAGAGAGAGAGAGAGAGAGAGAGAGAGAGAGAGAGAGAGAGAGAGGGGGGTGAGAGAGAGAGAGTTGTCTCAACTGGTCTTTATATTTTCTTTATTTCCTTTATTTCTTGCAGTCCTATTTTATAACTCAATGAAATCTTTTTGCTGCAGTAATAAATTCATGTACAGCTGAAAATATATCGTTATTCACTTTGGATGGCAGTTTTTACTTCCATTAAGGAGTAAATGTATATTGGTGAATTCTGGTGGAATTGTAAGTATTGTTATGCGTCTTATTACATCATAATTACTACACTGGAGTAAGAAATGGTCGGCGGTTTCAGAACTGGCTGCACAAGAGCAGGCAGGAGAATTGGACAAGTGACGACTAACCAGGTCATAATTGAGGTCGCTCATGTTGAGTCTAATTTTACAGTGTATTATCTGTGTTATTCTACAACCTAGGTAGTAATATGGGGGTACGACACAATCGTCTAGTGACAGGAATGATTTAAATTAGCTTAAGGATTGACTACGCTGAATGCGATCGGGTAAATTGATCCAAATGCCCGTGGTGGATGGGGAAAATGAAGTTTTGTACAGTTCAGTTTTACAATGGGAGGCTTGGCGTTCAAGTGGACGTCGTTTGTGGTAAGGATTTGGTGCGGATACTAACTGTGGTAGGTCTGGGCCTAAGTACGCGGGGGTTATACCATTGACTATTTTAGTTTATGACGACGACGTCTTTGCCACAATGGAATAAAACCGGTTTCTTCATAAAGTAATTGGTGGCTAGTGCCACGGACTGCACCAGTAATGGTTCTTAAAGCGTGTAACTCAAGACTTTCCAATTCATCCGAAAGTGCCTCTGTACAATCCCAGATCACATCAGCATTGTCAAAGTGTGGCAGTATAAAAGATTGGAACATAGTCTCCAGAGATCGTCTCGATAATCTATATTTATATGAATCTAGGCAAGCTATAAGTAATCGACATCTGGCTATAATATATTTGATATCGATATCCCATTTACAGTTATTTTGCAAGATGATTCCAAGGTGTTTGTGTGTAGCAGTACTTTGAAGTGGACTGTTATCAAAGAGTAGGGGAAGTGGTTGGAAGTTCTGGCTAAGTGACATGTTCAATAGTTCAGTCTTTATGTGATTAAAATTTACTTTCCACTTATGGGCCCAAACACTAATTTTCTCGAGATCCGAGTTCATTATATCAGCTCTAATATTATGATTATTCAGGGACAAATACATACTGGTATCATCTGCAAACAATTTCATTTTAGATTCAATGTATAGTACAATGTCGTTAATATAAATAAGGAAAAGGATAGGGCCTAACACTGACCCTTGCGGGACGCCCGCCTCCACGGGTAGATAGGTAGATATACATCCTTTGATAACAACGGCTTGCTTGCGATTGCGCAGGTAATCAGCCAGCCATTGTAGAAGTTTCCCACGTATTCCTATTGCATTTTTTTTTAAGCAGACCAAAATGCCACACTTTATCGAAGGTTTTGGCTACATCAAAAAATGCAGCTTGGGATTTTATGTCTCTATCCAATGACTTCCTCGCGCTGGGACCATATGGCGTTGAGGCGCGTCCCCTGGGTGGTGGATAGGGGGTCCCTCGTGAGAGGGGTGCACCGAATGAAATAAGGTGCCGTGAACCAACATGGTCTAAGGGAAGGTGACCCCGACAGAAAACCCCTGGTCCTCCTAGTAAGGGGGTTGGGCGTGGGGGTAGCTTCCCCACCCTGCAAAAAAGGAAATAGCTACAAAAACGCCGACGAAAAGACTAACAGTAATTCCATTCCTGGAGGAGGAAGGTTCTTCTACCAGAAGACTTATGACGTCCTGTGGTGAAAGCCGGAAGTCTTCGGAAGCCACAGGACCGAGCCGCCTCTCTCTATCCAGGGATACAACCATGGGCACATGGAACGTCAAGACCATGTACCAGAGCGGCAAGGCCGCCCAGATAGCAGCGGAAATGCAAAAGTACAACCTTTCCCTGCTAGGTATCAGTGAAGCCAGATGGACGCAGTCTGGCCAAAAAAGGCTGTTAAGTGGGGAGATGATTCTGTATTTAGGTCATGAAGAGGAGAATGCCCCCCATACAGAAGGTGTAGTTTTCATGCTGTCACCAGTGGCACAGAGAGCGCTGATGGGCTGGGAACCTCTTGGGCCAAGAATTATCACAGCAGCCTTTAGAACCAAGAAAAAGCTCCAGCTGAACGTATCCAGTGTTATGCGCCCACTAATGACAGTGACGAGGAAGAGAAACAAGAGTTCTACGACCGACTCCAGAGTGCCGTGGACAAATGTGCGGAGCGAGACATCACCATCGTCATGGGCGATTTTAATGCCAAAATAGGGGAGGACAACACCGGATACGAAGAGGTGATGGGGAGACAGGGACTAGGCTCGGAGATGAGTGAGAACGGGGAGAGGTTTGTAGACTTTTGTGCTCTAAACCGACTTGTCATTGGAGGCAGCATCTTCCCACACAGAAGAATACACAAAGCAACTTGGGTCTCACCTGACCATACTACAGAGAACCAAATAGACCATATCTGCATTAGCAAGAAATTTAGAAGATCCCTTCAAGATGTTCGAGTGAGGAGGGGAGCAGATGTCGCCTCCGACCACCATCTGCTTACCTTAAGAATGAAGCTCAAGCTAAAGAAAAGCCGCACAGAGACAACAAGAAGACAGCGCTATAATGTAGGCCTCCTGAGAGAAACTGGAGTTAGAGAAGAGTTCAAACTGGTGCTGTCCAACCGGTTTCAAGCGCTACAGGAGCTAGTAATTGAAGAGGAGGCGGTCACCACAGAGCAGCAGTGGAAGGCAGTTAGAGAGGCGCTGAACTCAACCTGCAAAGACACTGTAGGGTTCAGGAAACGCCATCACAAGGACTGGCTGTCGGCACAGACATTGAAGAAGATAGAAGTGAGGAAGCAGAAGAAAGCAGCTGTCAACAACAGTCGCACGAGAGCAGCCAAAATAAGGGCACAGGGGAAATACTCGGAAGCCAACCGCGAGGTGAAGAGTAGTATCAGGGCAGACAAGAGGGCCTACACAGACAGCCTGGCAGCAGAGGCAGAAAAGGCAGCAAGCAGCAGCAACATGAAACAGCTCTACGACATTACCAGAAGATTGTCAGGCAAGTATGGCCATACAGAAAGACCAGTAAAAGACAAAGAAGGCAAGCCTATTGCAGACAGAGCAGACCAACTCGACAGATGGGCCGAGTATTTTGAAGAGTTACTGAACAGACCTAGCCCACCCGACCCCCCAGACATCCAGCCGGCAGAGACCGACCTACCCATCAGCTGTGAAAGACCCACCCGGGAAGAGATCAGAAGAGCAGTGGCATTCTTGAAGAACAGCAAAGCAGCAGGCCCAGATGGCATCCCAGCAGAGTCTCTGAAAGCAGACCTAGAGACAACAGTGGAGATGCTGTACCAACTGTTTGGAAAGATCTGGGAAGAGGAGGTGATGCCGGCTGACTGGAAGGAGGGGTACCTAATCAAGCTTCCCAAGAAAGGCGACCTCAGCAAGTGTTCCAACTACAGAGGAATCACCTTGCTGTCAGTACCAGGAAAGGTCTTCAACAGGATCATCCTGGAGAGAATGAAGAGCTCCGTTGACCCCCAGCTGAGAGACCAGCAAGCAGGATTCAGGAAGAACCGATCATGTACAGACCAGATCGCCACTCTCCGCATCATCGTGGAACAGTCTCTGGAGTGGAGCTCCCCGCTGTACGTCAACTTTGTGGATTATGAGAAAGCATTTGACAGTGTGGACCGAGAGACTCTGTGGAAACTCCTACGACACAACGGTGTACCCACAAAGCTCGTCCACCTGATCAAGAGCAGCTATGATGGCATGACATGTCGCGTGATCCACGAAGGGCAGTTCACCAGGGAGCTCCAGGTCAGAATCGGTGTCAGGCAGGGGTGTCTGCTGTCTCCGTTCCTCTTCCTAATGGCCATAGACTGGGTCATGAAGATGACCACAGAGCACATTCATTCATTCAGTCCTCTCTGCGCCGTCTGGTGCTTGAGGCGACGGCAAGGGAGCGCCACTTTTGTCTGTCAGCTGCTATTTTGGGTGCTGTTTGCAGAGTAAGGCCTCTGTTCTTGAGCTCTCGCTCCACGGTTCGGCGCCACGTCTCCTTTGGTCGCCCACGGTTTCTCTTCCCCTGTGGTGTCCATCTCAGTGCCACCCTTGGTAATGAGTCAGGTGACATTCTGCAAACGTGGCCTAGCCATCTCCATCTCCGTGTGGCGATGGTTTCAGCGATGCTGTCTGCGCCTGCTCTCTTCCGTAGTTCCTCGTTTGTAATCATGTTTGGCCAGAAGACCTTCATGATCCGTCGCAGGCACTTGTTCTGGAAGACATCCAGCTTGCGTTCCGTAGCGGTAGTGGATTTCCAGCATTCTGACCCATATAGAAGGACACTCAGCACGTTGCTCTTAAAAATACGGAGCTTGGTGTGGATGCTCAGGCTTGTGGTCCTCCAGATGGGTTTCAGCATTGCGAAGGCTTGGTTGGCTTTGCTGATTCTTGTGGTGATCTCCCTTGTGCAGTCTCCATCTGTGGTAACCTTGCTGCCCAGGTACGTGAACTCGTCCACCTCTTACAGAGGTTGGTCATTGATGGTGATTGGGTCGCCCACTATGGTGTTCTTCCTCATGACTTGAGTCTTCCTAATGTTGACCCCGAGACCTATGGAGCTTGCTGACTGTGTCAACTGTTGTGTCTTCTGTTGCATGTCCTGGTTTCTGCTTGCCAGCAGCCCGATATCATCGGCGTAGTCGAGGTCATCCAGCATTGAGGTCAGCGTCCACTGAATTCCCTGCCTCCTTCCCTCTGTGGTGCGGCGCATGATCCAATCAATTGCCATTGAGAATAGGATTGGCGAAAGAATACATCCTTGTTTCACTCCGGTTTCCACCTTAAACGGTTCGGTGAGCTGGTTGTTGTGGACGACTCTGCACTCAAAATTCTTGTACAGGGACCTGATGACGTTGACAAGTTTCTGGGGGATTCCATAGTATCGCAGGATTTTCCAAAGGGAGTCTCGATGCAGACTGTCGAAGGCCTTCTCAAAGTCTACAAAGACCACATAGAGGGATCCATTCCATTCGTTAGACTGCTCAAGGATCTGTCTCAGTACGAAAATATGGTCAATGCAGGACTTGCCTTTCCTAAAACCTGCCTGCTCCCTGCGAAGGATGCCATTCACTGCTGTCGTAATGCGTTCAAGGAGAATGCGGCTGAAGATCTTGCTGGTGAGGGATAGTAAGGTGATGCCTCGCCAGTTGTTACAGTTCCCCAGGTCTCCTTTCTTCGGAAGTTTGACGATGGTGCCGGTCTTCCAATCGCTCGGCGCTTCCTCAGTGTCCCAGATCTTTTGAAAAATCTGACAAAGAAGCTGCGGCGTTACCGTATCTTCTACTTTCAGCATCTCGGGGCACACTCCGTCATCGCCAGGTGCCTTCCCGTTCTTCAGCTTTTGAATGGCCTGCTTGACTTCCGCAATAGTAATGTTGCCGAGGTTAATGTCCAGGTCCTCCTCCGCTTCAGGAATGTCAGTGAGGGTTGGTGGGTCTGAGCGGTTCAGGATGGACTCGAAGTGTTGCTTCCATCTCTTCAGCTTCTCTTCCTCTACTGTGACATGAGTTCCATCTTCAGCTCTCACTGGAAGGTCGTGGTGTTGCCCGTAATCGCCCTTCAGCTTCTTGGTGTTCTGGTACACTGTCTTCATGTCTCTCTGTTTTGCAGCTGCCTCCGCTTCTTCTGCCAGAGCACAGACGAAGTGGAATACAGTGGACACTGTGGACACAGCTTGACGACCTCGATTTTGCAGACGACTTGGCATTACTGTCCCACACTCATCAACAAATGCAGGACAAGACCACGAGGCTTGCTGACATCTCGTCCCAAGTGGGCCTCTCCATTCACAAACAGAAAACAAAGACAATGAGGCTGAACGCAACCAGGGAAGAACCAGTCTTGCTTGCTGGCACCCCATTGGAGGAGGTGGAGTCCTTCACCTATCTCGGGAGCATCATAGACAAAAAAGGCGGCACTGATGCAGATGTCAGAGCACGAATCGGTAAAGCCAGAGCAGCCTTTCTCCAGTTGAAAAAAGTGTGGAGCTCCAGAGAGCTGTCACAACACACCAAAGTCCGGATTTTCAACTCCAATGTAAAAGCAGTTCTCTTATATGGAGCAGAGACTTGGAGATTGACAAAAACCACAGTCAACAGAGTACAGACCTTCATGAACAGTTACCTTAGAAGAATTTTGAAAATCCACTGGCCAGAGAAGATCAGCAACGTCAGACTCTTGGAGAGAACAGAACAGATAACAGCAGAGAATGAAATTGGGCGAAGAAGATGGGGATGGATCGGTCACAGTCTGAGAAAGCCAGCTTCCAGTATCACTAGGCAGGCATTGTCATGGAACCCCCAGGGAAAGAGGAAAAGAGGTAGGCCGAGAAACTCCTGGCGTCGAGACCTGCAAGCAGACATCAAGAGACTGGGAACCACCTGGAATAGAATCGAAGGAGAAGCACAGGACAGGAGTTGCTGGAGGTCTCTCGTCGACGGCCTATACCCGGGTAGGGGTGACAGGCGTAAGTAAGTAAGTATCCAATGACTAGCAGAGGTCGTTATAGACACTAAGGAGTTGGTAGACTGTTGACTCCCCAGGTATAAAACCTGATTGGCTAGCAGTTATCAGAGCATTCGAATAAAGATATTGGAATATATGGCGTTGGATACATTTTTTTTTTCTAGAATTTTACCAATGCAGCTTAGCAAGGATATAGGGCGATAATTACTACATTTGCTTTTGTCGCCTTTTTAATAGACAGGAGTTACATGAGAAGTTTTCCACACAGATGGAAATATACATTCGTCAAGCGACCGGTTAAAGACAATGGTAAGAGCTTCTAAAATAAGCCAACTACTAGCTATCAACATTTTATTGTGTATATGATCAGGACCCACGGCCTTATTTGGGTCTAGATCATTTATAACATTAAATACCTCTGTAGGACTAAGATATATGTGGGAGATTGATGTGGGAACATATTGCATATCGGGTACATACGCTTAATATTAATATTAATATTAACCCATTCAGCCCTGACGCACTACAGCAGGAGATGGGTGGATCATGATAATTCAAGGGTAGTGCCAGATTAGATGGGCGCCCGTCGGCGCCAAGCTAATCTGGCACTGCCCTTGAATTATCATGGTCGATCCATCTCCTGCAACTGCTGCAGAGTCGTTAGATGACGCATCCAAAATTTGGGAAATACGTGCGTCGGGCTGAATGAGTTAATAATAATAATATAAAAAATAAATAAACAAAGAAATAATTGAAAGTCGATGATTTGATAAGAAACGTTTATTTTAAAAAGGTTTGTTTGTTTGTTTGTTTGTTTGTTTGTTTGTTTGTTTGTTTGTTTGTTTGTTTGTTTGTTTGTTTTTGTAACTGTTTTTTTTTTAAATACTAATGTCTCACAAGTTTTCATTTTCTATATGGCTAAGGAAGAATGAGTTAGTTATTTGGGTTTAACGCCGAGCAGGCGACTAAGGCCACCTCAAGGCGGAATGGGTTAAAATCTGGCCAGCCAGACTAAAAGAAAGGTCTTGTCAAGATGTAAATATATCATTAAAATATTGCATGCTAAAATGTCGCACAGGAAATGTCTATAGACTCTCAAAAAGGTCAAAATAATAGAATTAACATAGTCTATGAATGCTCAAATCTTATTAAGAATATTGCACTCTCTCAGAAAACTGAAGATTTTGTCCGGGGGTACATCCCGGAACAAAACCTTCAAGGAGTCTGCTGTGAAGTGTTTATATCTTGTGTCAGTACGGATTGGCACAAGACAGCAAAAAGTGTTAACAGAATACTGCTCGTCGCAGGCATAACACCATGGACGCGCCTCCTGTTTTAGTAAATAAGAGTGCGTAACATAAGTGTGGCCGATGTGGAGCCGAGCAAGGGCAGTCTCCTCACGGCGGCTGCCGCAGCGACAAGGTAGACTGTCGGACACCTTAGGAAGAGCTTCATGCAGCTTGTTAGATTCCTCTTTGTCCCACTCGGACTGCCACTCACGGGCTGTGTACGCACTAATCACAGCTTTACAATCACTATGAACAGTCTATGCGTCCGGGTCAGGGTCGTTGCGGACATCGTTGGCAGCAGAATCTGCGATCCTGTTGCCTTCGATGCCCACATGCCCTGGGACGCAAAATAAAAATGATGTCATAATATTCCTTCATCAAGTCTGCGTAGAGCTCTCTAATCTGCACCAGCAGTGGGTGGTCTGTTCCTGCGCCCCGAAGGGCCTGCAGGGCAGAAAGAGAGTCAGACAGAATCATGAAGTTTCTTTCCCTAGACCGATCAGCATGCTTGAGTGCCAGTAGAACCGCCTGCAGTTCTGCACTAAATACAGATGAATAGTCTGGGAGGCGGTGCTTAAATGGGCGTCTACGATGGCGAGAGGACACTGCGGCCGCAGCCACTCTCCCATCCTCAAACTTTGACCCATCCGTATAAATACGACAATAGCCAGGAAAACTTAAAAGGAGTTTATTGAGGCTCTGTTTGTATATGGCTGGTGGAGTAGAGTCCTTCTTGTGGGCGGTCAAGTCCAGCAAGATGTCAAAAACTGGTAATAGCCAGGGTGGAGTGATGTGTTGCAGAGATTCCGAAACTTTGTCCAAGTCCACTCCGGCCGCATGCAGATGAGGTCGGACACGGAAGGAAATGGACGGACAGCTCCCAGATGGGTATCGTAAATCTCTGCAAACAAACAAAAAAAAAACAATCATAGGCAGGAATATCTGGATGGACCTTCAGTTTCAAAACGTAGCTGAGCATGAGGCGGATGCGGCGGAGCTTTAGAGAAGGCTCTCCTGCCTCGGCATACAGACTAGGAACTGGAGATGTCAAGAAGGCCCCCAGTCATATCCGCAGATCTTGACGGTGAATTGTGTTCAGACGCTGTAGAACAGACTTGGAAGCCGAACCATATACCACAGAGCTGTAATCCAGTTTGGACCGAATAAGGATAAGGGCCCGGTACAGTCGAAGTAAGACAGTGCGCTCTGCAGCCCGGTCAGTACGACCAACAACACGAATAACGTCGAGAGCCTTCTGACAACAGGTTCTAAGCTAATTAATATGGTTGCGGAAGACCAGTCTTTTGTCAAAGATGACCCCCAGAAACTTTGCCTCCTCGGCCACCTTAATTGGCATTCCAGCAATGCTCAGGCTAGGTTCTGGGGGGAAAATCGTCTGTTTAGTAAAATGCACACAGACTGCCTTGGAGGGCGAGAACTTGAATCCGTTGAGAGCGATCCCCTGGAAGCGATCAACGCACAGTTGCGAGCGTCTCTCAAGGGACGCAAATCCTCGACCTCGTGCGCACAAAGCAGAGTCGTCAACAAAGAGCATTCAGAATCATCCTTGACGGCCTTTACGATGTTATTGATTTTAATACTAAATAAAACAGGAGACAAAATGCTGCCCTGCGGGACACCCATCTCCTGTTCAAAGAAGTCGGAGAGGGTGGAGCCCACACGGAGATGGAACGACCGGTTAGACAAAAAGAATTGAATAAAAACGGGCAGGTGCCCTTTAAAACCCGTGTCCAACACGTCAGACATTATACCATACTTCCAGGTAGTGTCATATGCCTTCTCAAGATCGAAGAAAATTGCATAGACATGCTGCTTGTTGACAAAGCATCTCGAATGAACGACTCAAAGCGGACTAGGTGGTCAGTTGTACTACGCAAGTGCCGGAAACCGCACTGGAGGTCTGTGATGAAACCCTGTGACTCAAGATGCCATACCATATGCACACTGGTAACGAAGTGGGAGGTTACACGTCGGAATTTGTGGACGCCGATTTGTTAGATTCAACAGATTCATCCAGTCACTTACCTGCATTTCGCTGTCAGTACGGGCAGGAAGTCCATTACACTCTAGTCTGTGACGGGCACGGCAACTGCCCGGACGGAAGTGACGAAACTAGTTGTGTGAAGCCGCGTCTCCCTCCTTTGTTTCAGGAGTCATTCGTCTGCCGCGCTGGCCAAACTGTGCCGACGCTAAAACACTGCGATGGTGTGCTGGATTGTTTTGACGAGAGTGACGAGGAAGGCTGTCTCTTGTGTACAGGGAAAAGTGTCATGTGTGCTGGTATGGGATGTTTTCCTAAGGCCTATAGTATTTACGTTGACCAGTGTCCGCAGCTTGCGGAACAAGGGGATACAGACCTGCCGAACGGCATCGTGGAGATTGCGTCCGTAAGTCTGGACGGAACTGGTATGTCAAAGCTGAGCGTGACACACAGTTGCTCTGAAAGTGAGTTTCGATGTGTAAATGGTATGTGTGTTCCGTCATATCTAGTCAACAACGGAGAGCTGGACTGTATGTATGGAGAAGATGAAAACATTCCTGTGGAAAACGTGACGTGCCCTGGTTACTACCGCTGTCAGGGTGCGGGTCTTTGTGTTCACGTCGACTATCTGTGTGATGGCGTCTACCACTGCCCTAACAAGGACGACGAGTGCTACTGTGACATACAGTGCCCAGCAAACTGTACGTGCGAGGGCCACGCCTATACGTGCTGGCGGATGTTTGGTCCTCTTCTGTCCCTCCAGGTGCGTTATCTGGACTTGAGTGGTGTTGAAAACCCTCCATTAGACCACTTTTATGTGATGGAATTTCTGCTGTTTCTCAACCTATCCTCATGTGCGCTGCATTACGTGAGCTTGACAGATATGCCTCAGCTTAGAGTTCTGGATCTGAGCTTCAACGGCCTCAAGAACATCTCTTCCCTGGCGCTACAAGGTCTGTCTGGACTAACAAGACTAGACCTTTCAAACAATCCGCTAGTGAAAACATTAGGGGCCTCTTTCAGGGTATTTCTAGACAGGGCCAACATGAAAGCGTTGCAAGTGTTGACAATGCGGAACTCAGAGCTGACAGTAATACAAAATCGGATCTTTGAGAATTTACCCCATTTAGTGAGTCTTGATATTAGGCACAACAATTTAGTGCAGTTTGACAAAGATGTGTTTTGTGGATTGCACCACTTGCAGACACTGCACACAGACAACAGTAAACTTTGCTGTCCATTTTTCCACAGACACGCTGTCGATTGTCACGCGCCAAAAGATGAGTTGTCTTCCTGCTCTAACCTGCTGCGCCTGGACTTTTTCCGCATGTGTCTTTGGAGCTTGTCTATCCTAGCCATGACAGGCAATGCGGGATGCCTGGTCTACCGACTCTTCTTTAGGAAACAGACGGGTCCGCTGACCACTAGAGTGTTGATAGGCAACCTGGCGGCGTCAGACCTCTTGATGGGCTTGTACCTCATGATAATCGGAACAGCCGATGTCTATTTCCGTGATGTTTACGTGTCGAAAGAATCGGAGTGGACAGAAAGTGTTCTGTGTAGCGTGGCCGGGTTCCTGGCGTTCGTTTCTTGCGAGGTGTCGGCGTTCATGGTGTGCATGGTGACTGTGGAACGTTTGCTGGTGTTGTCCTTCCCACTCCATACAAACGTCCATATCACCCCACGCGTGGCTGCGGCTGCCTGTGGACTTGCCTGGGTGGCGGGTGTGGCCCTGGCCGCTGTGCCAATTTTGGCTAAGTGGCAGTTTTACGGTCAGAATGGCATGTGTGTCCCGATACCCATTACCAGGCTTCAGTTTGAAGGTCAAGGTTACGCCTTCGCCGTCTTTATTGTGCTGAACTTTGCCCTCTTCCTCGTGGTGGGTGTCGGCCAGGCCCTGGTCTTCCGCTCCGTGCAGAAGACCGCCTATGGTGCTGGGATAGAGCGTCGCCAGCAGGACAACGTCATCGCCCGCCGCCTGCTGCTGGTGGTGGCCACAGACTTTCTCTGCTGGTTCCCTGTGGGCCTGATCGCGCTGCTGGTGTCTGGAGGCACACCCGTCCCAAGTGTCGTCTACGTGTGGATCGCCATCTTTGTCCTGCCGCTCAACTCCGCCCTCAACCCGTTCCTCTACACCCTCAACGGACTGGGCGAGCGCTGGAAGAAGCAGAGGGAGCAGGCGAGGAGCAGACTCTGGGCTCAGATGCATGAGTAAACTTAAATCCTGCGCAAGCCTCTAAGCAAGATGCTCCGCTATAGCTTAAATCTTGCGCGAGCACCTTGTTTAGTGAATCGCGCAGGATTTAATCTATAGCGGAGCACCTAGCTTAGTGGCTTGCGCAGGATTAAGCTCATCCATGCAACTGCCCCAAAATCATTGTTTTTGAGTGTGTTCACGTACAGACAATACATGTGTGTCAATACCTGAATTAATGATTGAGGAAAGGGAGGAACGAATGAAGGAAGACATTACCTGATTAAGGCAAACTATTCAGGCCTGGCAATAAAAAGTTAATAATTCACTATATCTCTCTTGTACGCGTTCTTACAGATGTCAGTTTGCTGTATCTCTTTTATAAATATTCTTACAAATGTATGTCTTAAAAACATGGATGAATTAAGTTTGATTAAATTTGGAGTTTGAATGTCGTAAGAATAAGGGCTTTTCGGCTTTTTTCCTTTGTACGTACGAGAGTTCCCTCGATGCGCACACTGGGCAGTAGAAACCCTTTGTTACATATGTCTGCTTACCTGTATTGTGAAAAGAAATGTAGAGAAGTTATAGCTGAGGCAAAACAACACTGAGAATCTTTCGTAGTTGCGAATTTTAGCGGTCAAAGCCCGCCCTAAGGCAGGTCGCTTTGGCTGTTTTTTTTTTTAAAGAAAAGAAAACATAACGATAATCCAGGGAAAAAAGACGGGCTTGTTCCATAGCATGTCCGTTAACAGGTCCTGGTAAATCAAAGTGGCACAGTTGCAGTGCGCCTGAATTGATCAGTGTTCACGTCGTACTCCATAGGCAATAGGTTTCCCTGGCCCCCATAACCCGCCCGCCAGGGCCGTCCATTATCACTTCGGTGCCGTGGACGTGAAACCCCGAACTAACGAACCAACCATAACGATATAACATTTAATCAATCAATCAATCAATCAATCAATCAATCAGTCAGTCAATCAATCAATTATTTCATTAAAAAAATAAAATAAATAAGGACAAACAGTGACATAAGCATGTTATGAACGTACACCTACAGGACTATGCCTCACGAAATTAACAATTGTTGCAGGCGATAATCAAGAGAATGATAGGCAAACTGCACCAGGAGATTCCCAAATGGCCGGCCAGTACTGTGGAGGAACTCACCCTCATGTGTCTTAAGTCCAGTTTGGTGAAGCCAGACCGCGTGCTGGGGAAGCGCGGCATGTCCACGTCGGACAGTGATTACAGCCTGGAGAAAACCACCTCCGTCCAGTCAGTGCAGAGTGATGTGTCCTCGTTGGACTTTGACTCTGTCGTGTTTAGCAATGTTGTGAAACTGAACGAGATTTTACCCTCGTCCCTGCCAACGGACGTACATTCTGTGAACTGAGATCTGCATTCCCTGAAGGACCAAAGCCACAACGGTCCAAAGAATATGGACGCAAAGAGGTCTCAGCAAGAGGCATAGATCCTCATGAGCCCCCGCTGTCGCGGGGTCTCATGAGGATCTATGCCTCTTGCAGTCAGTTTGCATTCGCTTTTTCTCAGCGTTGAAGGAGTTAATCCCGTCACTGCCAGTGGACGCAAACTATGTTGTTGTTGGGGTGTAGTTTGTTTTTGTATTAATGTAAATTCAACGTCAAAGATCCCCAACTGTCGAAGGAAACGTGGTAACAAAGTGGTTTCAACTAGAGGCATATATCATCATGAGCCTCCGCGACTGCGGGGGCTCATGAGACTCAGTGAAAGTCTATACTTCTTGCAGTTGGTTACAGGTGAGCACCGACCTCAGTCTGAGTATGTAAGAATTATGAGCAATCTTTGATTACTGTTACCAGTGCTTTGAAACGAAATGAGATGCAAGTAACATCCTCAGAGTAATGTGTCATTTTGTTGTTGTTGGTCAGACTCTGTCGTGAAAACAATTTTTATCAGTGCTCTGCATACATATTTCCATTTATGTATTGTATATATTTGGAAGTCTTGGTTGTTTAACTTTTTCGTCTGTTTTTTCATTGTGTGTGTGATGAAGCTCTATGCTTGTGCATAGTGCTCACACAGTAGGATTAGTACGGTACGGTTTTTGTTAACGGTTTGTTGTGCCGATAGTCCGTGTGGCACTAGACGCACGTGGAATTTCTAAGGAACGGTTAGCACGGAGTTTTGGTGAGTTCTGTTTAGTGAGTTCTAGGCGGAAGCTGTGTCTGTCAGAGGTCTAGATCGGTAGTGCGGGCTGTCTTGTCGTATGGAACGGTTGTGTTTGAGATACCTAGCCCGCATTCCAAGACTCTGAAGCCTAGATTTCAGGTAAGTTTCTATAAATGTAGTATTGATAGTTGTTTAGTTAAAGACAGTATGCGTTGGTAAGAGTAATGTGGTTGTATAGCGGTGTTCCGGTTTGGTTTAGTTAGGTATGTTTAGAATTCGGGGAAGTAACCGGTGTTTTTGTATAGTTGTTACCGAGATAGATAAATAAAAGAATGCGAGATGTGTATGTCTAAGCCGCTATGAAGATAGTACGTGGTTGGTTAAGCATAGTCTTTTCCAGTGTATAGAGTAATGTATAGCAAGAGAGTCTGTTTCAAGATAGTGACGGAGATATAGGGGTGTTACGGAAATAGACAGTTTATGAAGCACGTGTGTGTGTGTGAATGAACGTATGAGTTATTTGTATCAGCCAGGTTACGTGACGTTTCTCATTGATCCAATATGTGGTGTGTTTAGCAAGTGTTACGTTGGGACTTTTGTTGTCTATTCAGAGTTCTTGTAAAGAGTGGACGACGGACGCCGAGACGTCGAGTCACAGGTGGGACCTACGTGAGGTCATCCCTCCAGCTCTTCACTGGGAGTGAGTCTGACCGGGACCAAGACACCCGAGTCAAAGCGAGAACTGCGCAACAGTACGAGAACGAGGACGTCCGTGCCAAAGAGACAGGACGGCAAGAAGAAGCGTACGACGAAGGACTTTCACGCCTAGACGTGAGAAGGACCAACGTAACCAGGCAATAACATCAAACAGGTTGGAGACAAAGAGAGACTAAAACCTAGCCTGGCAAAGATATTGTGATTTGTGTGTGTGTGTGTGATAGTAGAGCAGTGTATATAGTTTGATAGTCTTTAAAGCGTTTCTTTTCTTTTATATTGTATAAAGGTTACTTTAGAAAGGGAGCCCGTGTGTTGTGTTTTACCGCATGAATGCGCCCGTCTGAGTCAGTGGCGGTGTATGCGTCTGTTGCGTGAGAGTCTGTACGTGCGACTGTGGGCAAGTCTGCGTGCGTTACAGTGTGTATTGTAATTTTTTTTCCTCAGTGTTGCCCTTTGAGCCTTTTTTATGAAGAATGCGCATTTTAAGAGTTATTGTTGTTGTCGTCATCGTCATTATTATTATTATTATCGTTGTTATTATTATTATTATTTTTATTATCATTATTATTATTTTAAAGTTATTGTTATTGTTGATGTTGTTAATAGTAGTGGTAGTAGTAGTAGTAGTAGTAGTAGTAGTAGTAGTAGTAGTTGCAGTAGATGCAACATCACATCTACAGATTGAGGTATTCGCCGAGTTAAATACGGGTGAGCGCTTCGATCAGAGGGCGTTCTTTTACTCTGTCCAGTTTGCCAGTTCTTTAAAACTAAAGATGTAAGTTTGCATCCAGAGATTGGGGTATTTACGTTCATATCCTCAGACTGAGGTACTTATCCGGACTTTTAGCCCAGGTGAGTACCTCAATCTGAGGATATGAACTTACTTTCCATGCCCGGGTCAGTAGCTCACACTTAGGATGTGATCTTACTCTCCATACTCGCCATGCCCGGATGAATGCCTCAATCTGCGTATGTAATGTGGGCGATCCTTGCCAGCATGAGGTATGCGTTCCTGTAAGTTTGCGTTTGCGTCGGCAACTAAAGTAACCCATCACTTAAAAGAAATTGCATTGAAATGTGAAGGTTATGAGTGTTTATAACGAAAGAACAAGTGACCAACTTTAGCTTTTACCCTGTATCAAACACTTGAAATACTTGTGATTTGTGCTCTTCAAGTTTTTTTTTGTAAATATGGTTTGCTGCAATTTATTTCACATTATCATTGCAAGACATTCTTGACTATAAGGTACATGTACTTTCTGACTGCATCTTGAAGTCTTCATCAGCGGAACGTTGGAACATACAGTTAAACAAACAAAATAACTTTTTAATCATAAAATAAAATTCAAAGCAAATTCAACTTGTGCCTTTTATCTTATTCTTGTGATGGTGGTTGTGGTGGTGGTGCTACTGCTGTAATTTCTCACCAAGTTTTCTGCAACTGTGAGTAATCTTGTATCCTGAATAACTTAATGCACTTTGAATAACAGCTAAAAGAGAAATGAAATACTTTTTGAAAACAAAAACCAGCAAGTTCAGACACGCTGTGTTTTCTGTGACAAGCAAAAACTTACTGTCACTGCTCAAATGAGTCATGAGTGACATTACTACATGTATATCATCTCTGCTCATGATCGTTTTGTTCATATCTGCACTGAAACTTTTGTGTCAAAGTGTCAGTATTGCACAATGAATCCGTTGCAATGAGTTCAAAATATTTTGTTTGATCCAGGTTTGTTGGGTATTGCATGTTATTTGTGACATGTGAAGAGTCAGCTTTTGTTGCACATCATCTTTTGTCACAAGTAACATACTGAAGTGAAAAAGTTTACTTTAGAAGTTTGCTGACTTTGTTTTCAGAGTTCCATCTTTATTTTTACACTGAGTTATCTTCTTCTTTTTTTTCTTTTTTTTTTTTTTTTTTTTTTTTGGTGCTGTACGGAGAGTTTTTTGTGGGTTTTGTTGTTGTTGTTGTTGTTTTTTTATTGGATGCTTCAGTGATACATATTGTTTGCTTGTATATAAATGTTTGTTACTGAAATTTTTGTTTTTCTATCGTTTTACTGAACCATTCGAAGTTTCTTTTTAATGAGAACACTGGTTTTCCCCCAGCGCGCAAAGGGCCTCGAGCCCACGACGGCCGGCCCGAAGACAATTTGCTACTGGAGCCTTTCGCCCCGGCGGCCAGCGGGACCACTCTCACTATTACTCCCCCCCCCTCCCCCTGCCCCCCTGCGCCCCCCCACCCCCCCCCCCCCGCCCCCATTACCACCACCCCCTCCTCCGCCTCTCCGCTACTTCCAGCTGGGCTGGAAACATACCGTCCTGCGTGTCCTGATGACGCAGTCGGAAGTCACGCATGGAGCAGAGAGGTAGACATCAAAGCGAACGGCACACGCCTGACCGGAAAATGACGTCCGAGCTGCAGACATGTCGTCTGCTCGGCCTGGAGCCTCTCAGCAGTACCCCCAATTTTATTGTCATGCTGAGCGTCGCCTGTCTCGGGAGTATCATTTGAGGAAAACTCATGTGAATGGACGAGAAGAGATAAATCCTTATGGGCCCCTGTGGATCGCAGTACTTCATGAGAATCTAATCCTCTTGCATATGGAACGGGTTGGTGACGGAGAGCTTCGCTTTCTTTGCTTTGTTGTAGAGTTTACATTCTCTAAGTATGCTCGGAACCGCTATTTTATTGTGCTGTAGTGGAATTTTTATTCTTTAGTTCGTCTATCGGCTGGTTTTATTAGTCACTAGATGAGTTGCAGTTTTGATGAGTAAGTCGGACTCACTGTCACAATGTGTAGGAAATGAATACACGTAATCGTTTGTGGTGTTTTTACGTCCAACTGAAAGTGAGTGAGATGGATGCCGTGACAAAGAGTGCGGAGTAAATGCGATCGTTCTACAATGAAGCAGTGCGTACGTTGAGTAGTGGAAAGTGATGGAGATGGGGGAGGATGTTACAGCGACCTCAGTGCTTCGTGCAATAACGGGTTAAAACTGCTACCGACACCAAATGGTTAATAGTTTGCAATATCTCCTTCATGAACATTCTTAGTATGTATTAATAATGATGGACAAGGACTAACTTTAATTTATTAAAATTGAATGTCGTAAAATAAAAGATTTTTTTTCTTCTTTTTTTCTTTAAAAGGAATCAGCGAATTACGGCTGACAACTGCTGTTGAGGAGGTATTGTTCTTTCCTTTTTTTCTCTCTGGCATCATTTTCCCTTGTGACATGATTTTTTATTTTATTATTTTTCTTTCAGTTGAATTTTACAATTAATACAATTTAATTTTTAGAGCCAGCACAAATGCATAGACTGTACGCAAACTAACTTATTGGCATAAGGAAACTGATCTGGGGAATGAAAGACTTTCTGCTCTTCTTATCCTTTGTACGCAGACGAGTTTTTCCGTTACACACAATGCGCAGTAGAAAACGTCTGTTACGTGAAACTACTCACACGGATTGTGAAAAAGGATAGCAAAGTCTTAGTTTAGGCATGGCAACATTGATAACCCCTTGTAACGACATATTTTTGCAATCCGTGCTTGCCATGGGGGCTCTGGATAGAGGTAGTACCTTTGCTGTTCGGCAGCTGCATCCTACATAGGACGGACGGGCATCACTGGTCCTCATCCATCTCCTTAATCTCTCACGTGCTGGCTCCAAGCGCCACACCCTGGCAAACCACCTCAGCTGGTGGGCTAAAGCACGTGAAGTGGTGGTGTTCACATTGCACCACTAGGCGGATGAGCTGTTTCTGACAGCCAACGGCTAGAGGACGGAGGAGATCAGGTTGGATCCAACGGCCAAATGTGGGGGAGTAAACCCATCAAATCAGGAGTGGAGCCCCAAAGGCAAACAACTGCATGTATTTCCGCACTGTTCTGGCAGCTCCTGCAGCCAAACTGGTGCCAAACGTACTGCTTTGCATTCCTTTGGACTACATCAGCGAGGCCGAGAGGGGGATCTTGACGACTGGGCATCCCAGGATCTCCATACACTTCGCCCCAGGCTTGCGCCCTGGAGAGGTCATTTCAGTGACTGACCCAGCAAGCGCATATACTCCATCGTCTTCCGAGACAGGATGCCAAACAGCTTGCCATGGAGTAGATCGCTTAAAATTTTCTCTTTGGAGACGCGTACGAGCTTTAAGCGCGTACACCCTGAACAGAGTATTATGGTAAGTTCTTTTTAATTTTGGTACATAAAACTTATCTCATTAGAAAGTTGAAATAATGAAGTTTTTACTGATATGTGTAGCATTGTTGTGCGTGAAAAACTGTCCTCTTTATCATTTTTGGAAAATACCCAAAAAAACGCGCGTTCCCAGAGAATAGCCAAGCCCAAAAAGGCGCGCGTCTCCAAAGAGTTTTATCACATATCATACTGAGGCTAAAAGCTTCAAATTTGTGCACTGCCATAATTATGCAAGCTACATTATAGTACTTACAGATAAGGATATAGACCAATGGTTTTATTTCAAGGGTGGAGCCAGAATAGCTTGACGCTTAGAGGTGCCAAGCTATTCTGGCACTACCCTTGAACTATTTTAGTCAAACTTATTTCACACACTGGTGTATTCCGAAAAATAACGGTTAACCACGACGTATTCACGACGACCTATTTTGTCATTAACGAATCACGGATTATAATAATAATAATAATAATAATAATAATAATAATAATAATGACGGTATTTATAATGCGCTTATCTTATAATAATTATAACTCTAAGCGCGCACTCACAACTCGCGCACGCATGCGCACGCTTTAGACAATGACTCACGTAACACAAATACATTACAACAGTCAGCTTGGGGTGGGGAGTGTGGTGATATAGTGCTAGAACTGTTGAAAGAGGTGAGTTTTGAGGGCGGACTGGAAGGAGGAGAGCGAGTGTTTCTGACGGAGAGAGGGTGGGAGAGTGTTCCAACTGGATGGACCGTAGACGGAGAAGGAGCGAGGGCCGAAAGTCAGTGCTGAGTTTGGTGCGGAGGATGTGGAGGCGGAGAGGGTCGGAAGAGGAGCGGAGGGAGCGGGAAGGAGTGTAGGGGTGAATTAAGTTTGAAAGATAGGTAGGAGCGTATTTGTTCAGGGATTTGTAGCAGAGAGACAGAACCTTGTATTGGACGCGTTGGGGGATGGGGAGCCAGTGAAGGAGTTTGAGCAGGGGAGTGATGTGGTCGGATTTTTCTTTCCGAGGACGAGGCGGGCAGCATTGTTCTGGACGCGCTGGAGAGTGAAAGTGGTGGAGTGAGGGAGGCCGGAAAGGAGAGAGTTGCAATAGTCGATGCGAGATAAGATGAGAGAGACAGCAAGTTTGGTGGCAGCTTGGGTGGTGAGGTATTTTCTGATCCGACTGATGCGATTTAGGTGGAAATAGCATGCCTGGGCCGTGGCGGAGACGAAGCTGGTCATGGAAAGAGAGGAATCTAGGATAACGCCGAGATTCTTGGCCGAGTCAGAGAGGGAGATGGGCGTGCTGTCTAGTTGAAGGTGCAGCGAGGGAGGGAGCTGGGAAAGTTTCTGGCGAGTGCCTACCAGCATGCATGGCTTCCGTTCTGTCGTCGTTCATTTTAAGCTTGTTTGCTTTCATCCAGTTTTTCACGTCTTCGTAGCAGTCAGTAGTCAGTAGTGACTGAGTGTTGTCGAGTTTGTCTTTGTCTAGTAGTTGTGAGTCGTCAGCGTAGAGGTGGTGGTGTATGTGATGAGACTGGATGATGTTGGACAGGGGAAGAGGTGTAGAGTGTGAAAAGGACTGGGCCCAGGACGGACCCATGTGGAACTCCGCAGGAGAGCCTGACTGGGTTGGAGGAGACGCCGTCGATGGTGACGGACTGCTGTCTGTCGGAAAGGAAGGAGAGAAACCAGGAGTGAGCAGAGTCAGTGATGCCGAAGGCGTGGTGAAGGCGATGGAGGAGGATAGAGTGGTCTATAGTGTCGAAGGCGGCAGAGAGATAGAGTAGCGTAAGAAGGGAGATGTTGCCCGAGTCGGTGGAGAGGAGCAGGTCGTTTAGGATATGTAGAAGGGATTAAAAACAATAGCAATCTAGTTTCAAGATTAACCCATCTTTCTCTACAATTTCACACAAACAATACGCATATTGAAATTAGATATATGTTATGCCATCCTTTCAGACATAACCCAGTATGCAAAGGTCCTCGGGCCGACGACGGCCGCCGTCGGCCCGAGGACCTTTGCTGGAGACTACTACTTATGCCACTTCCGTCACCCTTTTCTACCGCCTCCAATAGAAAATAATCGTTCAGTACAAAATCAGGCACAGTTCATTTCGTGTAGGTACGCTGAATAATTAGATCGTCACTGTGATTGTGCAAATCAAGCGAACCAGACAGATCGTAACCCTTTCAGTGGCTGTCGGCAGCGGTTTTGTCGCGGTGTTTCTGACAGCAATCATCGGAACCAAAACCACTACCGACAGCCAAAGGGTTAACCCCTTTGTGCTGGCAGCCACTAGCTCTTTATACGGTACCGTTGGTGCCGATGGCAACGCTATACATTTTGCAGCTATTGATGCGGGGCTCCTTGAAAGAGTTAATACTTTGAGCCGTAGTATTGAAATTCCTCAATTTGAGTGGTGTACTCTCAAGTACATGCAACAGATCTGAGGAAACGTAGACCATGATAGTTCAAGGGTGGTGCCAGAATCGCTTGGCGCCTTTGGCCTTTGGCGCCAAGCGATTCTGTTACCATCCTTCAACTATCAAGGTGTTTCAATCTCCTGTTGAATTGTATCAGGGCTGAAAAGTGAGAAAAAAAATGGATGAAAAATAAATGAGGTGCGAGTATATTTACATGTAACTAAAAACATGTGGGTGTCGTATTGATGTCACATTCAACTGCCTACTATCTACCATTCATTCTGGTTGAAGGAGAAGTACTGAGCACAACGTGTAATGCACACACAGTTGACTACTACATTTACGAGTTTCTTCCTAAACACAAGGTAAAGACTAGCGAAATTACTGGGCCAGGGAAAACGTACACCACAACATGTGCACTTTTGTCCTTTATGCGACCACACTACATCAAAAACTGTCTGCTCGTCTGTGATTTCGGACCTTATGGGTGTCGACCATACGGCCCAAAGTCGCAGACAAGTGCATTGTGTATTCACTGGCATAGGCGACTACAGGCAAATAATGACACGGAAATAAATTTCGTGTTCATTCCAACATCAACGATTGAATTAGGGAAGCGCTAGCCGAGTTTAACAGCATCATGCCTGGCGTGATAAATTTGTGTAGTTGTGAGAAGTCCTTACCAACAGAAAAAAACACAGTAGACACAACCTTCTAACTCGGCCATCTTTCTTCTAACTGCCTCCAAGGGGCATCACTCGTATCACAAATGCAAAGGGGCCCAGAAAGGGTTGCGCTCTACCATTACAATTAGCACATTGAGACCATAAGTCGCAATTCCAATTTGAGATTCGCCTTAGGAATGATACAGCACAGTCCAGGGTTCAGATCAATCATGATGTTTCAATGGTGGTGCCAGAATAGCTTGGCGATCCATATCTTAATTCTTGAAGTGTTTCAATGATAAATGCTTGCCGACAACAACAGGCGTTTTTGTTTTCACCGACAAACACAAAAACGCGCAACCCCGCGCAATGCATATATATAAAGCTGCAACTGAGCGTGATTTCAATGAACAAAACGTCGATCCTCAAAAAAAAAAATGTGTGCAAAAATAACACAAATAAGGGCACTTGCGTACAGTACATCTAAATACACAGTCTTCTCTCAACATAAACAAGCCTCTTTTTTCTAGGAACACAGATGTCAGAGTAAGTCTCCTACCGGGTCTTGCTGTTATGGCACACCCACATCCTTGATCTCAGTGCCGCCATATTCTGTAAGTCCATCGACTCCTCAATACATGTATATTGACTACACCCAACATCCTTTTCTTTCTAGGTCGACAAGAAGTCGATGTAAGTCTCTTGCCTGGACTTGCTAGTGTGGTCATAACCCACCACCTTCATCTCAGTCCCGCCAAAGATCACCTGAAGGTCCACATACCTCTCCCTATCGCCAATCAGGTCCGGCATCGAGACCACCAGACGGCCACACTTCTCCACTCCGTCCTCGTCCGTGTACTTGACGACCTTCTTGGCGGACCTGAAGAACTCGAAGATGATGGCCTTCTGGTTGTTGGTGATGGGCGTGTACTTTTCCTGCCAGATCTCGTTGTGGCCGATCACCTCCCCGGCGTGCGCCCACGTCTGGAAAATATGCTGTGGGACAGAAAGACACATATTGTAACACCTTCCCTTTCCACTGTACGTTCACTTTGTTTCTGAAATCATAGTTCATTCAACGACCCAAATCCAACATCGTCCAAGAAACATGGATACAAATTGGTCTCATCAAGAGACATACATCCTCATGAGCCCCCGCTGTCGCGGGGGTTCATGAGGATGTATGCCTCTTGCAGTTGGATTGTGTTCACTTTTTCTCGGGAGTGAAGGGGTTAATGTTATGGACATCGCTCTTTTACCTACAGACACAAGCGACTCGTGTATTAGAATCGTTAGAAAGAAGAAAGCACCCAACACCATATTGGATAGGTAGACCACGTCTTATAATCATGAAAAGCACTATCTACAGTTCATTGGGAGATAAAATAAGCTTAGGCGAATTTGCATCCCAAAAAAAGTTTCATTCCTTGAGCTATGTTCAAGTCATTCACATATGTCTGGACAGGAGAGATGAATCACAAAGGGGCCCACATATAACCTTAACACATCCATGACAAAAGCTGTCAACACAAAGAGGTGGTGGGTCTATTCCAGAGATCAAATAAATGCATGCCTAATGCAGATGCATTTTGCATACAGAATCTCTACTCTTAGTGTGGCTTGCCCACAACAAGCGTAAAGAGATTGTTGTGTTTTACTCAGGTTGCCCACGATACTTTTTCTTTCTTTCTGACCAACGTGACGTATTCAGGAAACTATGTCTTCACCTTGCACAGAGCCATGCCGTCGGAATTGAACCTGAGATCCTCACGGTGCTCGCCCTCCACGAAGGGTAGGTAGGAACCCACTCCGTACGTAAAGCGGCAGATCCTCTGGCAGATGGCCGATGGGTCGTGTCCGAAAGCCACCGCGCCCTGTGCAGACAAGAATGGTGTATACATATGTAATACAGTCCTTCAAAGGTTTAATGTGTCTTTAAGGTGATAGCACTGAGAAGCACTGTGATTGCATGTCAGTTCCCTAGTGCTGGCGCAGGATACGTATTGTGTCTAGTGAAGGGCTGGGACCCTAGGGAATTTAAAGAAGTCATGTCTTAAGCTTTTTCATGGATTTGAAATCACAGTGCTACCACCTTAACTCCTTGACTACCACTGACGATCGTGCTCGGTGGAAAAGACGCCTTGTTCGTCGTCTTTTCCGCCGAGCGGTATGGTCAGCAGCAGTGAAGGGGTGAAGACCAGATCGTTTGGCAGTCACTTTGGCATACACCAGGAGTGAGAGTCATTTTGGCGTGTTATATTCCTCAGCTCACGCAAACTGCCTCGAAAAAGTGGCTGCTGATCGATCTGTTTTAGGCTAAGGTGACAATGGTCACTGTGGTGGGCCACAAGGAGAAAGTTATACAGTGCACTAAATGCGACATCCCAATGCGCAAAAAGGACATCGGGCCGACATATGCCCGATGGTCTTTGCGCGCTGGGATAGTGCATTTCAGTCTAGTTATCGTGATCTCCTGTACTGCAGGAAGAGGTGTAGTGATGATTTCCTCCAGCAGGTCGATCTACATACGTGCCTGTTTCGCCCTCGTGTACACAATGTGCACGAATGCAAGTGTCCCCTTGCAAGCATGTACAAGTACATAACATGGTGGCACAACATTGTATATGCACTGTACACACAAAAGAAAAGTACTCCAACGTTCAGACGTCAGTATAAAAGTTAATTATCAAAACAAACTGTAAATGTATCAATGCAAGTACCATCATCATACCTTCACCACTGACAGGCTGGCCTCCTCAGGAACGAGAATGGTCACACGGTCGCCGAACGCATCACGCAGGGACTTCTGAAGACGGGAGGACTCAGCGAAACCTCCCACCAGAAATATGTACTGCAGGTCTTTTGTCTTGGGTTTCTGTAGCAAGGACTCCACGTGGTCGTTGATCTGTAAATGATCGAGCGAATGATCCGGCAATAACTGGTCAACGTCTTGCGCACAAAGTGACACGAGAAGAAGAAGAATGGTTTATTCTAATCAGATTCATGTTTCAGGCATAGTCTAGTTTACGAACTGTGCCCTGTGAAAGGCAAACGACATCAACACATTCTACACCAGGACCGAATTCCCTAATTTTGACGTTAACCTTTGAATGACTGTATTACAATTCTAGAGACAGATTGAGCATGATAGTTCAAGGGTGGTGCCATAATAGCTTGGCGCCATGTTTGCGCCAAGCTGTTCTGGCACCACCCTTGAACTATCATGCTCGATCCACGTCTTGCTGAGGTGTGTCGGGCCTAAATGAGTTTAGTCCATTTTTGTGAGATTTTCTTTGTAATACAATGACAATCTGGCAAAAGAAGGACTTTTATCACAATGTCCGCAAGGTTTTCTTTGATCTTCCCACAAGCTTTTTCTGCACGGAAATAACCTGAGTACACTATGATTGTGTTGCCTGTGTGTCAGACGACGTCAACAAATGAGTTCTTTATCGCGTTCCGCGACCATGCCCTACGCTCTACGCAAAAGAGCATTCCTGACGTCCCAGCAGAACTTGATAAAGAATTGTTGACTACATAGCCGCAGCACTTTGTATTGTGGAGGCCCTTTCAGGGTTATTAAAAGAAAAAGACGAAGGAAGAAAAACGCTTGTGTAGGCTCTATCGTTGCGAATCGAGGGAGACAACCAGTGTGGGTCCCAAGCTTGCGACAACAGAATACCTGTTTGAGAGCGTCCTCAAAAAGGGAAGTAACGACTGCAGGGGACAGGACGAGCTTGCCAGACGAGAATTTGACGTCCTGTCCCGTGTTAGCGGCAAACGTCTTGATGGCCTGCTGCACGCTGACGCCGCCATGTTTGAAGTTGCAAAAATTAAAGGGCAGCGAGACCCGGATGTTGTCATTCTCCCCTCTCTTCTTGATCTCAAAATCCTGCAAATTATCATATAATTATTATCATTATTATTATTATTATTATAAGTTGTAGTAGTAGGAATAATAATTATAGTAGTTGTAGTAGTAGTAGCTGTAGCAGTAGTAACTGTAGTAGTTTTTGTATTAGTATTGATCCATCGACTGACCTAGTCCACGGTGGCGTCTTGAAGGCTGAATTCGATAATCACATAATTTCGAAATACCTGCAGCTCGCCAAGCTAATCTGGCACCAACCTAAAACTAAGTCGCAAATCCATCTCCTAATGTGGTGTCTTATTTGTGCTGAAAACATTTCAAAATGCCTGCAAGGCGACAAATTAACCCATTTAGCCCCGAGTCCTTACAGCAGGAGATTGACTGACCATGATAATTTAAGGGCAGTGCCAGATTAGATTGGCGCCTGAACGCCATGAATTATCATGGGAAATCCACCTCCGGGAACTGTTAAGTAACACTGCCAAAATTTGGGAAATGCACCCGTGGGGCTAAAAGGGTCAATCAATAAATTCCCAAATACCTGCAGCAGTTCCACCAGATCCTTAGCGTAGTCTTGCCTGAAAGTGTCAAGGAACTCCTTCCCAAAGATCTGCTCCAGAAGGCGCTGGAACTGGCCGTCAATGATGGTGCCTCCCCACGCCCCTCCCGTCGCACGGAACAGCTCCCGGATCCTCCCGTCCTTGCGGATTTTGTGAGCTACTACGTCTATCGTGCCTCCTGGAAAACAGTCACAGAGTGTGTGTTGTTGTCAACTGTCTACATAGGAGCATGCCACTCACTAATACGCAGAAGAGCAAACTCAACAGTATCCACAGTTGTACATACTTACAAATAAACCTGGAAACAAATCTTACCTCCTGCGTCCACGACCAGATATTTAGTTCCAGGTTCAAAGGTCGGTTTGTTAATGGAGTTGTCCTTGTACCCCACAAAGTCCGTGTCCGGCAGATGGCGACAGTGAAGCGAGGCTGCTTCCGGTTCAAGGGCAATAACTAGCTGCTCGCTGTTGGTATTCGAGATCAGATTACCCTGGAAGAAGAAGAAGTGGATCTCGGTAAAACTTTTACGATATGCTTTTAAATTAAGGCTGTAACCGCTGCCAGTTACACCGAGACATAAATCTCATATCACAATAGCCTTTCTAAGACGATTTTTGTCAACCGGAACGTGCTCAGAAATCGGACATTTTCTTTTGGACAACATGATACTAGGTTGACACAAATCACCAGCTCGACAACAGTACAAAAACTCCTCTTGTATACATGCAAGCTGTATGCGAAGAAAGACACCGTAAGGTCCAAAACACAAACCAGCACACACACACAGTCCGGTCAATAGAGTATTTTGGATTTATAGGAATCGTATCGACAAAAATCTCTACGAACAGCCAAGGGTTAAAGTGATCTACTACATAGTTGACTTTGCTGAAATTGGCCGATACGACGGGTTATCAATGTTGTCTTGCCTCAACTAACATTTGTCTGCCCTTTTTTCACAACTTGATCCATGTGTGTAGGCACACGTACAAGATGTTTTCCTCTGCCTTTTGAACGTAACTATAGGAACTCTTTTGCGTACAAAGGAGCAGAAGAGGAAAAAGTCTTTCAATTTCGAGACATTCAAACTTCGTCACTTAACTTCGTCCTTTTCAACATCTATAAAGGAGATATGCGAACTGCCTGGGGTAGATCACCGTGGTTTAAACAAGTCAAATAAATCCACCGCCAGGATCATTCTCACCCTGAGAGCCGCCTCTCTCATGAACTGCTTAGCGTTCTCATCCCAGATTGCGGGTACAGTCAGCACCCATCTGACGGTGTGCGGGTGCGGGTCGTACCCGAGGTGAGCGCCCACTGCACGTAGCAGGTGTTTCTTCATGAAACTGAGGGAGTGAGCGAATACGTCCACAGCCATCTGGGTCTTGCCGTTAGCTGCGGGGATATGGATCTCTGTGGTTAGGTCCTGTGGTATAGAAAGGGTTCACTAACTTCAGCTGATATGCGACAACAAGATATGGATCCTGAGACCATGACAGTTCAAGGGCGGTGCCAGAATAGCTTGGCGTCTAAAGGCACCACGGTGTTCCGGCACTGACCACCCTTTGACTCATTTGAGACGTGCAGCATCCGGATACGCAGCATAAAGCCGGCATACAGCTGTCTATCCGAATGCAGCACATCTAGAATGCATTAATCATTACGGTCGATATATACTGAGGCGCAAAAGAAATGCGACATTTGGAACCATCGAAAACATTTTAGTGATTCCGATGATTCAAAAAATGTCGCATTTCTTTTGTTCCTCAGTATTATGAGCTTGATCGCAGTGTGGTGTTAAGAGAAGTAAACGTGCATTCTGAATAGTATGCACATGTAAGGCAAACAATTAAAAAAATAAAAAGAGAAACGAATAACCAAATTCTATTGTGTAAAATTTTGATTTTGAGCTATACCGTGAACGGGAGGCCGGGTGGGGGGGGGGGGGCGGGAGGTTTGGGGGGGGGGGGGGCAAGGAGTGGCCGGGTTTAAGAAAACATGAGTGCTGAGCCTCTACGGGACGAGCCAGTCTCAACCAAAAGGAAACGACCTCGGTTTTTGTTAAGGCAAAACAGAGCCCTGAGAAGAGATCCCTTTGAGCTGAGGCTTCAGCTTTTAAGTTAAGCTATCGCTCGGATGAGGAAAAGTGCCGTGTTGAAAACTATATATATCATACAATGTAAAAAATATATATCATACAATGTACCAAAGTATAGAATAAACTAAGTCGTGACGATGGCCACATCTTACCTTGTTGTTGTATAGCTTCATCTTGAATCTGTCAAAGTAATAATACTCCGCCGCCTCTTCCTCAGACAGGTCATTGTATTGAGATGTAGCTTCGAAGCCAAACGCGTCAAACTGTCCATCCGGTTTTAACAACAAACAAGTGGGTGTTTTGTGCAGCAGAAATCCCTGTGTTTGTCCCCAGTTCTTGTTAACGTGAATGACATCTTTGTTGGAAGCGAAAGAGTATGCATATCCACTGAAGGTCGTACCAAAGTCTATGACAGCCACAATCTGGTAGTCTGCGGGTTTTGACCCCGACTCAAAATCCCTGTCGTCTGTTGGTGACTTGGCCGCTTCAGCCAGGCCCTCCCCTCCCAGTTGAGACGGCGAGGGGGGTTCGTCCTGGGAAAGAGTTACATCCCCTGATGTCGCTGAACTCGCCATGATTGTTAGTCGCAGCAGGCAAGCACAGATTGGTTGTGAAAAATGACTGGGACCTTTTGAAAGGCTAAATCACAAAGTTGCCAGCTGCTCCGTACACATTGCGCAAAGACCATCGAACCGACGTCGGCCGCAGTAGGCGGGCCCGCGCACGGCCGAGCGCGGGCCAACCTGGCGGCTGGCGTCGGCCCGATGGCCTTTTGCGCTCTGGGTAAGAAGTAAAAAAGAAACACTCAACTAGTCATTAGCGAGGTTTCGTTTGAAACGAACAACTACCAACAACGAGCGAAAGCGAAATCACGGAGGATAACCAGCTCGATGAGCATAGACAACACTCCAAACATCTCCAAGAGATGTTTCTGTCTTGGAGATGTTTGGAGTGTTGTCTGTCCGTCGTGATTTCGCGGCTCGCGTTCGTTGTTACGAGTTGTTCGTTGCAAACGAAACATCACGGCGGCGTGTGATTAGAAGCACCGACGTGAAATAAATGACTGATGACAATGAATAAGAGTTAAGACTCATCATATGTAAAATGTGAAGTGAGTCCAACAAGCGTGAAGGCCCTATATACCCGTGTCAGTCGTGAACAAAATTGCTCAGCATGGTCGAGGGTCTGCAGGACAGCAGTGCACAAACTTGAGCAGGGAAGTATTTATACTGACTACCGTCCATTTGGTAAATGTGTAGTATTCATCTTACCCAGAAGTATTTTGACAGCTGACCAACGCTGACATGAACGCTTAGCGTCATTTTGACTAGATATATCATTTTCCACTGAAAGACTTTGAGACGAAAATCGTAAACATATATTACTTGTCACTGAAATAACAAACAGAATTTCCGAGAAATCGGAACAACTGTGAAGTGACAGTCATGACATAATTTAGCACGGTCTGCTAAGCACTAAAAGCAGACAAAGGCCAAAGGTTTTTCATTCACTAGCGCGCAGCACGAGACACGAATCAACAACAGTATGACTGTCTACAAGAGGCGTAGATTCTCATGAGCCCCTGCGGCTCATGAGAATCTACGCTTCTTGTTGGAGAAAGAAATAGTCACATTTACTTAAATATCTGCTCCTCCAACCGTGAAACACATACAAGGGCTAAGCCGCTGAATCAGTGATACTCTCATCCACTACCGTACTGCGAAGTCTCTGGTTCGTCTGCTTGTCGAGTCATCGTTTGCATGCAATCACGCGACAAAGCTGACAACAAAATCCTCACATTACACCCACGTAGTGTGCACACGCACGTAAGTGAAACTGTGTTCTCATGGGCGGAGCTAACCGTTCACGATCAAGCGAGAAAACTAAACTGAAAATTCATGCATTCACTTCGGGAACGACACAATTAGCAATCACATCCCTATGGATTTGAAAGGACAGCGGTCACAGATTATGTGGGTTCGAAATCTTTGTTAATTTAACTCCAAAGAAATCCAGCCTTTCGAGGAACATAGATACAAACTGATGACAGCAAGGGGCGTAGATCCTCATGAGCACCCCGCAGCTGATGGGGCTTATGAGGATCTATACCTCTTGCAGCTGGATCTATTTCACTTTTTTCTTGGCAGTGAAAGGGTAACATGACTATAGACTCGGGTCGTCTTCCCACTGACCTGAAAACTGTCACAAAATCGCCGGCACCAGTCAGCCGTGTCTAACAGCCCACAGTTTATCCCTTTCAGCGCCAACACCCTACAGCAGGAGACTGATTGACCATGACAATTCAAGGGTAGTGCCAGATTAGCTTGGCGCCTGTCGGCGCCAAGCTAATCTGGCACTACCCTTGAATTATCATGGTCAATCCACCTCCTGCAAGTGGTACATAGTCGTTAAGTAAACACTTCCAAAATTCGGGAAATGCACCCATGGCGCTAAAAGGGTTAGTGAATGATAAAACGCGCCTCATCGCCTATAGAAACAGCAGGCAAACCCTGACCTCACAGGTAGAACAAGCCAGGTAGGTTGGAGAGGGTGGGGCGGGGTGGGTGGTGTCAAAACGTTAAAAGTTTTGGGCTTAACGTCTTTTGTCCACCACGAAGGTGATTTCAAAGACGGGGCACCGAAAAGAGGTCTGTACAATTTTTTACCCCAGCTGGGTTCGAACGCTCTACCACCGAGCCACCCAGCTCCCCCGGGCTGGGTGATGTGGAGGGGGGTAGGGGAACAGGGCTTAAAAAGAGAGGAGGCGGATCGAGAGGTTGATTAACTCATTCGAGACGCGCTGCATTCGGATACGCGGCATAAACCCGCGTATCCGATGCAGCACGTCTCGAATGTTTTAAGCAGAGGTTGTGGGATTTGATCAGCAGAGCTGTTGTCAATTTCAATAATGAAAAGAAAAGTGGCATTCCCAGAGAATTATTTACTTATTTGTACTCGCACCGTTCAACGATATAGGCTAAAAACCTGTTACGTTGTTGCAATGATTTTTTTTTTTAACTTGACAGAGTCCCAATGGACACGTCTGCCAGTGAGCTACGTTTTATTTGATCATTAAAAAGAAAATCTAGAACAGCGAAAAAGTGACACACTCATATCAAAGACATAATCAATCCGCTTATGAGTACATTGGGTAGAAACTTCCAGGGCACTTCTTTTTTCAAATCTGGTACAGCGAAAATGTCACACACACACACACACACACACACACACACACACACACACACACACACACAAAGAGAGAGAGAGAGAGAGAGACCTGTGTCTGCTATATGGCACACAATACGACCCAAGCTGCATTAATCATCTGAGCTTTTATTCTAAATCATCAGGGATTTTGTTTCAAAATCATATAAGGTCTGCATATGAAATTCTATTTACAAAGCTCACAACACATTTTGGTACCTGGCAAACAATCACAACACGAGACATACTGAAGATAGCTTTGTTTCCAATAGAAAATAATCGTTCAGTACAAAATCAGGCACAGTTCATTTCGTGTATGCACGCTGAATAATTAGATCGTTACTGTGATTGTGCAAATCAAGCGAACCAGACAAATCGTAACCCTTTGGCTGTCGGCGGCGGTTTTTGTCGCGGCGTTTCCTACAGGAATCATCGCAACCAAAACCACTACCGACAGCCGAAGGGTTAACCCTTTTGTGCTGGCAGCCACCAGCTCTTTTTACTGTACCGTTGGCTGCACACACACGGTGGTTAACTCGTTCAAGGCGCCCCGCATCAATAGCTGCGGAAGTGTCGTATAGCGTTGCCGATGGCAACGCTATACGACATTTTCGCAACTATTGATGCGGGGCGCCTTGAACGAGAAAATACTTTGAGCCGTAGTATTGAAATTCCTCAATTTGAGTGTTGTACTCTCAAGTACATGCAACAGATCTGGGGAAAGGTAGACCATGATAGTTCAAGGGTGGTGCCAGAATCGCTTGGCGCCTTTGTCGCCAAGCGATTCTGACACCATCCTTGAACTAGCAGGGTGTTTCAATCTCCTGTTGAATTATATCAGGGCTGAAAAGTGAAAAAAAAATGGATGAAAAATAAATAAGGTGCGAGTATATTCACATGAATTAAAAACATGTGGGTCTCGTATTGATGTCACATTCAACTGCCTACTATCTACCATTCATTCTGGTTGAAGGAGAAGTACTGAGCACAACGTGTAATGCACACACAGTTGACTACTACATTTACGAGTTTCTTCCTAAACACAAGGTAAAGACTAGCGAAATTACTGGGCCAGAGAAAGCGTACACCACAACATGTATTGCACTTGTTCAAGTATTGCACTCTTGTCCTTTATGCGACCATACTACATCAAAAACTGTATGCTCGTCTGTGATTTCGGACCTTATGGGTGTCGCCCATACGGCCAAAAGTCGCAGACAAGTGCATTGTGAGAGGCTGGGGCGGGGTGAGTGGCGGGGTGGCCTATTGGCATAGGCGACTATAGGCAAATAACACGGAAATAAATTTCATGTTCATTCCAACATCAACGATTTGATTAGGGAAGCGCTAGCCGAGTTTAAAACAGCATCATGCCTGGCGTGATAAATTTTGTATAAGTGTGAGACACAGTAGACACAGCCTTCTAACTCGGCCATCTTTATTTTAACTGCCTGCAAGGGGCATCACTCGCACCACAAATGCAAAGGGGCCCAGAAAGGGTTGCGCTCTACAATTAAATTAGCACAAAGTCAAAATCCAACTTGAGATTCGCCTTAGGAATGATACAGCACAGTTCAGGGGATAGATCGATCATGATGTTTCAATGGTGGTACCAGAATAGCTTGGCGATCCATATCTTAATTCTTGAAGTGTTTCAGGGATAAATGCTTGCCGACAACCACAGGAATTTTTGTTTTCACCGACAAACACAAACAGACGCGCAACCGCGCACTGCATATTTATAAAGCTGCAACTGATCGTGAGTACAATGAACAAAACGTCGATCCTCAATAAGAAAAATGTGTGCAAAAAATAACACAAATAAGGACACTTGCATTCAGTGGTTTTGATGCAAATGTGCGCCAGTTTGTGATTTTCGACCTTATTACCTGGAACAACAAGATCCAAAATCACAGACAAGAACACTGGCGTCTGACAGCCGAAATCTGCTTTTTTTCCAACATGTTTGAATGAAACGGGTTTGGTTTTGAGTTTGTAAATATGTCAATGCGGATGTTGTTAAAATAAAGTTGGAATTGGAATATACCCCACGTCAAGTTCAAAACATTCAGCAAAATGGGTAATATTTGCATGTTTATATGCGTGTAAAAATGTTAATATTTGAGAGTGTAAATGCGTGTGAAAGATGTTAATCACAAGAATTTCAAAGGCAAAATGGAAAATATGTGGTTTTACAAATGCAGGAGGTTTTATGAGGTCTTTTTAACACATTCGAGACGTGCCGCATATGGATACGCGGCAAATAGCCATGTTTTCGTATGCAGCACGTCTCGGGTGAGTTAGGCTGTGCAAAAACATCATAAGTAAAAAATAAATCACCTGGACGAAAAGGACCACAGCAAAATACAATTAATACTTTGAGACGAGGCAAAACTGTCAGTTTTGTACAAAAAGCCAGGATCAGGCACAGTTTATGCAACTGTACAAAATGTAAAAAACACATGTACACGGATCATTGTGTATGAACAAAGCAGGCACATGATCAATAGGGGTTTGTTGGGTTCGTGGTTTAACTACGTACACACTAACTCTTAAACTCCCTGAAAAGAAGTTATATAGTTCTGGGAGTTTAAGAGTTAACCCTTTCAGCGCCAACACCCTACAGCGGGAGATTGATTGACCATGATAATTCAAGGGTAGTGCCAGATTAGCTTGGCGCCTGAAGGATTTGTTGGGTCGTGGTTTAACTACGTACACACTAACTCTTAAACTCCCTGAATAGAAGTTATATAGTTCTGGGAGTTTAAGAGTTAACCCTTTCAGCGCCAACACCCTACAGCAGGAGATTGATTGACCATGATAATTCAAGGGTAGTGCCAGATTAGCTTGGCGCCTGAAGGCGCCAAGCTAATTTGGCACTACCCTTGAATTATCATGGTCAATCCACCTCCTGCAAGTGGCACATAGTCGTTAAGTAACAACTTCCAAAATTCGGGAAAAGCACCATGGCGCTAAAAGGGTTAAAGAAGCAATCACACAAGGTGACAAGAACCATCCGCGTCCCATCAACACGGCTGTGTGAGAGCCCACTGCGGCCGATGGCCCGAGGATATTTCGCTTACTGGGATATTTACATGTGATTAGAAGATGTAAGAGGCATATATATCCTTTCTTCACGAGCTACTGCAGATGGTTTGATTTTTATCAAACTGTGTTGTTTGTAGAAGGGAAAAAAACACGTCATAATCTTATAGGTGAAAAAAGATTACTTGAATAATGAACTGATGCTGAGGAAATGGCGGATCTAAAAAAAAATGTATTGATCATACCTCCCCCCCCCCCATCTCCCCCCCCCCCCCCCCTCCTTCCAAAAAAAAATCAATAGTTGCGGAAGTGTCGTATAGCGGTGCCGTCGGCAACGTTATCGACACTTCCGCAGCTATCGATGCGGGGCACCTTGAATGAGTTAAGAACAGACCACCGTTCCGTGTCGAAAAGAAATTAATGCCAGCGACTTTCTGAGTTTACATGTATAATCGTAACACAACACACTGAGGTTACGTTAATACCATGACAGCTCGGCTGCTCTATATCCCCGGTCTCCTCAATACAGTACAGTACATCCAAGTACACAGTCTTCTCTCTACATCAACAAGCCTCTTTTTTCTAGGAAGACAGATGTCAGAGTAAGTCTCCTACCGGGTCTTGCTATTATGGCACACCCACATCCTTGATCTCAATACCGCCATATCGTCTCCTCAATACATGTATATTGACTACACCCGCCATCCTTTCCCTCTAGGCGGACAAGAAGTCGATGTAGGTCTCTTGCCTGGTCTTGCTGGTGTGGTCATAACCCACCACCTTAATCTCAGTCCCGCCAAAGATCACCTCAAGGTCCACGGCCCTCTCCCTATCGCCAGTCAGGTCCGGCATCTCGACCACCAGGAAGCCACACTTCTCCACCCCGTCTTCGTCCGTGTACTTGACGGCCTTCTTGGCGGACCTGAAGAACTCGAAGATGATGCCCTTCTGGTTGTTGATGATGGGCGTGTACGTTTCCTGCCAGATCTCGTTGTGGCCGATCACCTCCCCGGCGTGCGCCCACGTCTGGAAAATATGCTGTGGAACAGAAATGACACATAATAATTATTGTAACACCTTACCTTTCCACTGTACGTACACTTTGTTTCTGAAATCATAGTTCATTCAACGACCCAAATCAAACACCAATCAAGAAACGTGGATACAAATTGGTCTCAGCAAGAGGCATAGATCCTTATGAACCCCCGCAGTCGCAGGGGTTCATGAGGATCTATGCCTCTTGCAGTTGGATTGTGTTCACTTTATTCTCGGGAGTGAAAGGGTTAATGTTATGGACATCGCTCTTTTACCTACAGACGCAAGCGACTCGTGTATTAGAATCGTTAGAATAAAGAAAGCACCCAACACCATGTATTGGTAAGGCAGATCATGTCTTAGAATCATGAAAACACTAACTATAGTTCATGGGAGATAAATGACGAGCTATCGAGAATTTGCACCCAAAAGTTTCATTCCTTTAGCAATGTTCAAGTCATTCACATATGTCTGGACTGGAGAGATGTATCACGAAGGGGCCCACATGTCACCTTACCACATTGTCATGACAAAAGCTGGCAACACATTGAGGTGATGGGTCTATTCTGGAGATCAAATAAATGCATGCCTACTGCAAATAAATGTTGCATACAAAAGTGGGTAAAACACAGAATTTCTTTACTCTTGGTGTGGCTTGAATACAACAAGAGTAAAGAGATTTTGTTTTACCCAGGTTGCCCACGATACTTTTTTTTCTTTCTTTCTGACCAGCGTGCCATATTCAGGAAACTACGTCCTCACCTTGCACAGATCCATGCCGTCGGAATTGACCCTGAGATCCTCACGGTGCTCGCCCTCCACGAAGGGCAGGTAGGAACCCACTCCGTACGTGAAGCGGCAGATCCTCTGGCAGATGGCCGATGGGTCGTGTCCGAAAGCCACCGCGCCCTGTGCAGACATGAATGCTGAATACATCTGTCTGTATAACACGCCAAAAATGTCATTAAGACGATAGCACTAAGACGCACTGTGATTGCATGTCCATGAAAAGGCTTTAGGAATGACTTAATTAAGTTCCCTAGGGTTCCAGCCCTTCACTAAACACAATGCCTGCCCTGCTAGGGGGGGGGGGGAGGCATTGTGTCTAGTGAAGGGCTGGGACCACATGAAACTCAAAGAAGTCACCCCTAAAGCTTTTTCGTGGATTTCAAATCGCAGTGCCACCACGTTAACTCATTCGAGACGGGTCGCATCCGGATACGCGGCTAGAGCCGCGTATCCGGATGCGACCCCGTCTCGAATGAGTTAACTACTTGACTGCTACTGATGATTCTGCTCGGCGGAAAAGACGCGTTGTTACTCGTCTTTTCTGCCAAGCGGTATCGTTCGCAGCAGATCGCCAGATCGCTTGGGAGTCACTTTGGCACACACAAAGAGTGAGTCATTTTGGCGTGTTATTCCTTACGCAAAGTGCAACGGAAAGTGACCGCAGATCGATCTGGTTTACGCTAAGGTGACAATGGTCACTGAGGTGGGCCACAAGGAGAAAGTGACACAGTGCACTGGATGCGACATCCCAATGCGCAAAGGCCATAGGGCCGACGTCGGACCGATGGCCTTTGCGCGCTGGGATAGTGGATTTCAGTCTAGTCATTATTATCCCCTGTGCTGCAGAAACAGGCCTAGTGATGATTCCTCCGACAGGTCGATCCACATACGGGCCTGTTTAATTCGCCTTCGTGTACACAGTGTGCACAAATGTTCCCTTGCAAGCATGTACAAGTATATAAAATAATGACACAACATCGTGTGCACTGTACACAAAAGAAAAGCACTTCAACATTCAGACGTCAGTATAAACGTTCAGTGTTAACAAAAACAAAAAAAACTGTAAATGTATCAATGCAAGTACCATCTTCATACCTTCACCACTGACAGGCTGGCCTCCTCAGGAACGAGAATGGTCACACGGTCGCCGAACGCATCACGCAGGGACTTCTGAAGACGGGAGGACTCGGCGAAGCCTCCCACCAGAAAGATGTACTGCAGGTCTTTTGTCTTGGGTTTCTGTAGCAAGGACTCCACGTGGTCGTTGATCTGTAAATGATCGAGCGAATGATCCGGCAATAATTGGTCAACGTCGTGCGCACAAAGTGCGATGTGAAGAAGAGGAATGGTTCATTCTAATCTGATTAATGTTTCAGGCATAGTCTGTCTAGTTTACGAACTGTGCCCTGTGAAGGCAAACGACATCAACACATTCTACACCAGGACCGAAATTCCTTAATTTTGAAGTTGCCCTCTGACGGACCGTATTACAATTCTAGAGACAGACCGAGCATTATAGTTCAAGAGTGGTGCCCGAATAGCTTGGCGCCTATGGGCGCCAAGCTATTCGGGCACCACCCTTGAACTATCATGCTCGATACATGTCTTGCTGTGGTGTGTAGGGCCTGAATGAGTTAAGTCCTTTTTTTTTTAAAGCGAGATTTTCGTTGTAATACAGTGAAAATCTTGCCAAAATAAATGACTTTTATCACAATGTCCGCAAGATTTTCTTTGATCTTCCCACAAGCCTTTTCTGCACGGAAATAACCTGAGTACACTATGTGTTGCCTATGTGTCAGACGACGTCAACAAATGAGTTCTTTATCGCGTTCCGCGACCATGCCCTACGCTATGGGATGGCCTATGGAACACTGCACTCATACCAGGGCCACAGTGGATGTAAATTCAGGCACAACACTGCAGCTGAACGCAATAGAGCATTCCTGACGTCACAGCAGAACTTGATAAAGAATTGTTGACAACATAGCCGCAGCACATTGTGTTATGGAGGCCCTTTCAGGGTTATTAAAAGAAAAAACGAAGGAAGCAAAACGCTTGTATAAGCTGAATCGTTGAGAATCGAGGGAGACAACCAGTGTGGGCCCGAGCCTGTGACAACACAATACCTGTTTGAGAGCGTCCTCAAAAAGGGAAGTAACGACTGCAGATGACAGGACGAGCTTGCCAGACGAGAATTTGACGTCCTGTCCCGTGTTAGCGGCAAACGTCTTGATGGCCTGCTGCACGCTGACGCCACCATGTTTGAAGTTGCAAAAATTATAGGGCAGCGAGACCCGGATGTTGTCACACTCTCCTCTCTTCTTGATCTCAAAATCCTGCAATGAAAATAAATCCAAAAAATAAAAAAATAATTTAAAAAAAATTAATAATAATAATAATAATAATAATAATATAATATAATAATAATAATTTATACTGTTGTTATTATTATTATTATTATTATTATTTTATTATTATTATTATAAGTAGTAGTGGCAGTAGTAGTAATTATAGCAGTAGTAGTTGTAGTAGTAATAGCTGTAGCAGTAGTAGCTGTAGTAGTAGTTGTATTAGAATTGATCCATCGACCGGCCTAGTCCACGGTGGTGTCAGTTGAAGGGTGAATTTGATAATCACATATTTCCGAATACCTACAGCTCGCCAAGCTAATCTGGTACCAACCTAGAACTAGGCGCAAATCCATCTCCTTCTGTGGTGTCTTCTATGAAAACATTTCAACTGAAATGCCTGCAAAGCGCCATACTAATCAATGAATTCCCAAATACCTGCAGCAGTTCCACAAGATCCTTAGCGTAGTCCTGCCTGAAGGTGTCAAGGAACTCCTTCCCAAAGATCTGCTCCAGAAGGCGCTGGAACTGGCCGTCAATGACGGTGCCTCCCCACGCCCCTCCCGTCGCACGGAACAGCTCCCGGATCCTCCCGTCCTTGCGGATTTTGTGAGCTACTACGTCTATCGTGCCTCCTGGAAAACAGTCACAGAGTGTGTGTTGTTGTCAACTGTCTACATAGGCGCATGCCACTCCCGTGATGACGTGGGACTAATACGCTGATGAGCAAAAGAAATGCGACTTCATTCGAGTCATCGGGAAACTCCACTACAGTGTTTCCGATGACTCGAACGAAGTTACATTCCTTTTGCTCGTCAGTATCAAATAGCTGTACATAATTACAAGTAAACCTGGAAACAAATCTTACCTCCTGCGTCCACGACCAGATATTTAGTTCCGGGTTCAAAGGTCGGTTTGTTTATAGAGTTGTCCTTGTACCCCACAAAGTCCGTGTCCGGCAGGTGGCGACAGTGCAGCGACGCTGCCTCCGGTTCAAGGGCAATAACTAACTGTTCGCTGTTGGTCTTCGAGATCAGATTACCCTGTAAGAAGAAGAAGTGGATCTCGGTAAAAACATTTACAAGTATGATTTTAACTTAAAACTGTAAGTGCTGCCATATACACCGAGACATAAACTGATGTCAAAACAGACAATCCCATACTCTTTCCAAAACGATTTTCGTCACTGAACCGGAACGTGCTCAGAAATCGGACATTTTCTTTTGGACAATATGACAATATGTTGACACAAATCACCAGTTCGACATTAATACAAGAACTCCTCTTGTATACATGCAAGCTGTATGCGAAGGAAAACGCCCTAAGGTCCAAAATCACAGACCAGCACACACACAGTCCGGTCAATAGAGTATTTTGAACAATTAATCCTGGTAGGAATCGCATCCACAAAAATCGCTACGAACAGTCAAAGGATTAAAGCGATCTACTCAATGGTAGGCTTTGATGAAATTCGCCGATACGACGGGTTATCAATATTGTCTTGCCTCAACTAACATTTTCTACCCTTCTTTTCACAATCAAGGTGTATAGGCGGCACACGTGCAAGATGTTTTCCTCTTGAACGTAACGGAAGGAACTCATATGCGGACAAAGGAGCTGAAGAGGAAATAAATCTTTCAATTTAAGACATTCAAACTGTTCTTCCTTTTTGTCTATCGTATGGAAAATACGTTAGACTTTGTGATGGGACTGGTCGGAGCACGTTCCGTAGCATGCAAATGACGGACATAGGCGGGCACACATCAGACTCTGACAGTGAGGCAACACGATAAAAATTACGTCATGCCTAGCTACGCTAACTGCGCTGTTGAACGTACATATGGCGGGAAACGCCGTGTGTGTGTGTGTGTGTGTGTGTGTGTGTGTGTGTGTGTGTGTGTGTGTGTGTGTGTGTGTGTGTGTGTGTGTGTGTGTGTGTGTGTGTGCACAAAAGCCCTAGAATGGGTGACTGTCTTTACCATCCTTATGGGAAATGGGTGTGTGTAAAATTCTGGGTGCCCAAGTCAGACACCCATTTTTTCTGAGGGTTGTTTCTGCATTGCCTTGCGGTAAAGATTCATTAAAAAAAAATTTTAAATCAGTTTTTCTCATTTTGGCGTTAACACGTGCACTTTTGTGCTTAACAGACACGCCTCTAGTGTGTTTCAACTTGTCCCAGCAGTGTGTGTGTGTGCACAACTGAAACCCCTAAAATGGGCGTGTGTGTGACATCACCCTTCTCAGCTATAAATAACTTAATAGCTGATATGGGTCGACTGCGTCGTTGAGCCGAAGTGAAACGGAGAGATACGAAAGGAAGGGTGTGTGTGGGGGTGGGGGGGGGGGGTGGGGGGGGGGTATTTTAGTTGTTTGAGGGAGTAAATTGTTTATGTTGCTACAAAATGAGGTTTGTTATTTGAGGGTGTGGTTGTTTTGTTAAAAAGGTGTTGAGTTGTGTTGTGCTTCCGGGGTGATATGGTGTGAGGTCACAAACTTGAGAGCCATGTATTCGTTCACCAGCGACTTAGCCTATATATATTCGTGCTCCGGTTGCTATGAAATGAAGTGATTGTATGAGTGCGCAGAGTGAGAGAGGACTTATGGACTTTGGGTGAGGCTGTTGTTGTTTTGTGTTCTGCCCGACCTCTTGGTTCAACCTGTTGCATTGTTTGTGGGTTTGTTGGTGTTATGCTTTCGTTTCGACTGCAACTCCTGTCGGATTGTATGCACAAATTGATTGAATGCAAATGACGTCACACAGTCAGTGTTGTTACTTGCGTCGTCTGCTGCAGTCGGTCGTTTGGTGCAGTTTGAAGAGTACAGGCTTGGATGGACCATCTTTCGATGTAATGCTAGGTCAGAGAAAAAAAACCTAATGTTGCCAAAGGGTGTAATAGTAAAGTATTGTTTGTGTGAATGCTGCCCGTTTGAGGGAAGGACTGGAAAGTCGAGTGCTGAGCAAAGAGAAAAATATCCAGCACTATTACGTTGGAATAGATGCATACCAGTTACGACACACCTGTAAATGAAAACACTTTTAACATTAACAAAAGTTGAGTTTAAAGAGGTTTTAAAACAGTTTTAATAAAAACTGTTCCCCGATACGCTTCTAAAAACAACAGTTTCTTAGTTTTAAACCTTGTACCGCGCCATAAACGCTGCAACTGCTTCTCAGTCTTAGCTGTCCTATAGTGTGGAATGTGGGACTTGGCCAACTGGATCCATCTGGTGCACTCCAAATGTGTATTTGTGAGTGGTTTGACGTGCAACTGGGTACGTGCCTCTGAAATGACCTATTGATTCCAGGGATAATGAAAATCTTTCATTCATAAGAGAGCATTCAGCAGCTCTATAAAACCAAGAGTGAGGAGCCCTCCCCCCCCCCCCCCACAACCCAACCCAAACAATCATTACAAAATCAACCAGGGGTATGTTTAGTGAGGTATTTGTTCACTGTGTGCTGTGTCATTGTGCTTGACATTTTTAATGCAGGAAGAAGAAGGAATACACGTCAAGTTGAAAAAAAATGACAATCAAATAAATGTGGAAAAGAAGCATCAAATATTCCGTGAACTTTATCTTATTACAGACACCTAATTTTCTTGAGATAGTCCATGCTAAAATGAATGATTTGACGAGGACACCCATTTTTACTGTAATGCCAGTTTTTGTGTGAGAGGCACCCACTTTATTTGTAGAAACCCATTTTTTTCTCTATCCAGTGGCTCTGTTTCTAGAAAATGTCTTTTTTATTTTAAGTTGTAGAGCTTAATTATAAGGTGAGTTCTAAACATTCACATCAACTCCAGAGCCCTAGAATAAATAGAAATATGGGAACCCATTTTCACATAAAATGGTAGGTAACCCACTCTGAGGCTTTTGTCTCCGTGTGTGTGTATGTGTGTGTGTGTGTGTGTGTGTGTGTGTGTGTGTGTGTGTGTGTGTGTGTGTGCGTGTGTGTGTGTATGTGTGTGTGGGTATGTGTGTGTGGGTGTGTGCATATGTGTGTGTGTGTGTGTGTGTGTGTGTGTGTGTGTGTGTGTGTGTGTGTGTGTGTGTGTGTGTGTGTGTGTGTGTGTGTGTGTAGGCACGAGTATCAGTCGGCTCCGGTGTTTGTGTACTTACAAGCCATGAAAACTTTAGAAAATGCTTTGATCGACATGTGTTCCGGAGAGCCTCCGAGCATATTTTAAATGGCAGACACGTTAAAAAGAACAATTGCCGTTTATATAAAATCCATTGACCCGCATTTGAGTCCATAATTTCCGTTTTATTCACTCGGAATTTTGCATTTAGCTACCTTGCATATAGATATTGGATAAGTTCGTTAGCCAGCTTTGTACCTTTTTAACTTTTGTTGTAAAAAGTAATTCATTGCAGAAAAAAAAATAAAAAGTAAGAATTATCGGTTCTCGAAAAGGATCAGACAGTGACGGTGACGTAAAGCGCCAAACACGTCAGTGTTACACAATGTTCCTAAATTGTCGCAAAGCATCAGATGTCAGTGTTATACAATGTTTCTGAATTGACATCAAATTCGTCACTGTGTATACGGCGTCGTGGGACTAGCGAAGACATGACATGAAGCTTATAGTGACGTCATTTGCTGGTCGTGCTATTCTTCCTCTTCAGAATTCCTGTCGCTATATCAGCCCACAGAGCGTAATAATGCGGGAAGCGCTATGTGTCCGTCTTTATTTGTGTGCGCCGGTGTGTTTTGATCAGGGTAGGGTTGAAGAGGAGGGAAATGGATCAGAAGGACAAGATTAAAGATATGAACATGAACTCTGAATGTTCCTAAAAGAAAAACGCATGTGAGCTCCAAACAATACGGTAGACATTGGGATGAAATCTTCATCTTGTTTCAGCGTTATTGTAAGACACATTTAGAACATCTATAAAGGAGATATGCGAACTATTATCCCTATACTGCCCGGGGTAGATCACCATGGCTTAACCCATTTAGCCCCGGAACCCTGCAGCAGGAGTTGGATTAATCATGATAATTCAAGGGTAGTGCCAGATGAGCTTGATAGCGCCAGATGTGCCAGGGTAGTGCCAGATGAGCTCCTACAACTGGTACATAGTCGTTCGACAACGCCTCCACAAGTTTGGAAATGCGGCCATGGAGTTAAGAGGGTTAAACAGGTAAAATAAATCCACCGCCAGGATCATTCTCACCCTGTGAGCCGCCTCTCTCATGAACTGCTTGGCGTTCTCATCCCAGATTGCGGGTACAGTCAGCACCCATCTGACGGTGTGCGGGTGCGGGTCGTACCCGAGGTGCGCGCCCACTGCACGTAGCAGGTGTTTCTTCATGAAAGTGAGGGAGTGAGCGAATACGTCCACGGCCATCTGGGTCTTGCCGTTAGCCGCGGGGATTTGGATCTCTGTGGTTAGGTCCTGTGGTATAGAAAGGGTTCACTAACTTCAGCTGATACGCGACAACAAGATATGGATCCTGAGACCATGATAGTTCAAGGGTGGTGCCAGAATAGCTTGGCGCCTAAAGGCACCAAAGTGTTCCGGCACTGACCACCCTTTCACGGCACTCATTCGAGACGTGCAGCATCCGGATACGCAGCATATGAAGCCGGGCGGCATCTCCGAATGCAGCACATCTAGAATGCATCAGTTAATCATGACGGTCCATATATACTGAGGCGCAAAAGAAATGCGACATTTTGGAATGATTCCAAAAATGTCGCATTTCTTTTGCTCGGCCTCAGTATATGTGTTTGATCGCAGTCTAGTGTTAAGAGAAGTAAATATGCATCCTGAAAATAATGCACATGTGTAAGGCAAACAATGTTGAAAAAAATAAATTAAAAAAAAATCCAATTCTATTGTGTTATACCGTGGAAGGGGGAGTTGGGGGCTGGGAGTGGCTGGGGTTTTAAGAAAACTAATGCATGATGCGTGCTGAGCCTCTACTGGACGAGCCAGTCTCAACCAGAAACGACTTCGGTTTTTGTTAAGGCAGAACACAGCCCTGAGTAGAAACCCTTTAGCGCTCGGATGTGCCTGTCAAGAAAAAAAGCGCATTGTTGAAAACAAATTTACAAAAACATTATTATTATTATTATTATTATTATTAAAAATAAAAATAATAAAAATCATGTTATGCAATGCACCAAAGTGTAAATGAAAAAAAAACTAAGCCATTGCCGCATTTTACCTTGTTGTTGTAGAGCTTCATCTTGAATCTGTCAAAGTAATAATACTCCGCCGCCTCTTCCTCGGACAGGTCATTGTATTGAGATGTAGCTTCGAAGCCAAACGCGTCAAACTGTCCATCAGGTTTTAACAACAAACAAGTGGGTGTTTTGTGCAGCAGAAAACCCTGTGTCTGTCCCCAGTTCTTGTTAACGTGAATGGCATCTTTGTTGGAAGCGAAAGAGTACGCATATCCACTGAAGGTCGTACCAAAGTCTATGGCAGCCACGATCTGGTAGTCTGCGGGTTTTGGCCCCGACTCAAAATCCCTGTCGTCTGTAGGTGACTTGGCCGCTGCAGCCAGGCCCTCCCCTCCCAAAGACGGCGAGGGGGGTTCGTCCGGGGAAGGTGTTAAGTCCCCTGATGTCGCTGAACTCGCCATGGTTGTTAGTCACAGGGGCAGGCACAGAATGCTTGTCCGAATGACTCGGTACTTCAGTTTGAGTGGCTAAATCACAAAGTTGTCAGCTGCACAGTAAGAAGTACAAAGAAGCAAACTCAACTTTCCATTAGCGAGGTTACGTTTGCAAAGAACAACTATCAACAACGAACGAGAGCGAAATCACGGAGGATAACCAACATGTTCCATGAGCCGGCATAGACAAGACTCCAAACATCTCCAAGAGGCATATATCATTGGGGGTCATGAGGATCTATGCCTCTTGGAGGTGTTTGGAGTGTTGTCCGTCTGTCGTGATTTCGCGGCTCTCGTTCGTTGTTACGAGTCAGTCGTTCCGTCAAACGCAACCTCACTATTACGTGTGATTAGAAGCACCGACATGAAATAAATGACTGCTGGCGATGAATAAGACTCATCATATGTATGTGAAGAGTCTAACAAGCGTAAAAGCACTATATACCCGTTGTAAGTCGTGAACAAAATCAGTATTGATCAGCATGATCGAGCGTTTGTATGTATCGAAGTAGTGCACACACTTGAGCAGGCCAGTTTGTATATTTTAGAGTCCGAAATAGCTCAGGCGCTTAAGCGTCGGAGCAAGAGAGTGAAGGCCCGGAATCGCCGGGTCGTGGGTTCGAGTCCCCGTTCCGGCCCCAGTAGCTGGACTCGCAATCCAGAGAAAAAGGACGGGCTTGTTCCATAGCATGTCCGTTGAAAGGTCCTGGTAAATCAAAGTGGCACAGTTGCAGTGCGCCTGAATTGATCAGTGTTCAGGTCGTACTCCATAGGCAATAGATTTCCCTGTCCCCCATGATAACCCGCCCGTCAGGGCCGTCCATTATCACTTCGGTGCCGTGGACGTTAAACCCCGAACTAACCACCAGTTTGTATACTGTTGTCTACCGGCGCCCGTTTGGTAAATGTCTTGCATCGACTATTGAAAGTAGTTTGACACTTGAGAAAATGTCAGCTGACAAACGCTGTGACATCAACGCTCCGCGTCATTTTGCATAGCTATATCATTTTCAAAAGACTCTGAAACGAAAAATCGTAAACATATAAAATTACTTGTCACTAAAATAACAAACACTTACATTTTCCGGGAAATCGGGACAGCTGTGAATTGACAGTCATGACACATTTTAACACGGTCTGCTAAGCACAAAAGCAGACAAAGGCCAAAGGTTTTTCGTTCACTAGCGCGCACTATGAGACATGAATCAACAACAGTATGACTGTCTATAAGAGGCGCAGATTCTCATGAGCCCCTGCAGCCGCAAGGGCTCATGAGAATCAGCGCCTCTTGTTCGGGCAAGAAATAGTCACATTTACTTACATATTATTATCTGCTCCTCAAACCGTGACACACATACAGCGACTAGTCATCCACTACCGCGAAGTCTCTGGTTCGTCTGCTTGTCGAGTCATCGTTTGCAGGCAATCACGCGACAAAGCCGACGACAAAATTCTCACATTACACCCACGTATGCACACACACTGAAGTGAAACTGTCTACTTATGGGTTGAGCTAACAGTTCGCGATCAAGCAACAAAACTAAACTGCATATACTGGCATCCACTTCGGGAACGACACAATTAGCAGTCACATCCCTCTGGATTATAACGCCGGCAGCTCTGTGAGAAAAAGGACGCTGCTGAATTATTCATCAGGGGGTGGATCGATAATGCTGTGTCGCTCGTGCGGCGCTCGTGCCAGAATGATGCGATAAAGAGAAAGGCAGCATGACACGCTGAGTCTCGGCTATTTTCAGGGTTCCCCGATGTCTTTGTTGTCAACGTTACTATTCCGGTGTGTGGTCTATGAGCCAAGGGAAATCACGCTCGTTCGACGTAACAGCATGGCCGGTGGACTTGAGTGCTTAATTATACGAAACAAGTGGTCGTTGTTTGCCTTTAATTTCCAATGAACAATTCCGTGACACTGAATAATGTTCTAAACGGAAAATAGTACCGGTGGTTGCATATACAAGGGGGGTCAACAGCGGGTAGCAAGTTCAAAAATAGCACTGGTTTTACCAGTGACATAAATTATTGACACGTCTAGTCATACTACAGCCATACTGTGACACCTGCAAGAGACATATATTCTCGTTATTCTCAATATAAATGGCGCTCGCTGAAACTCGTTTATATCTGTATGTTTCTCGAAGGAAGAAATCATCTGGCGGTGCACTCCAATGATATGTCGGTGTCGGTGGAGCCTTTCTGCTTCCGGCAAGTGATGCTTCAAAATCGAGATCTCGTGTAAGGAAATCTACTGCAGTAATGACAGTAATGTTAAAAAACAGTGTGTCCAGTATTTCCGCTAGTACAATGTCAGTCTCTCTTTTCGCAAAAATCCAATCTGTCCATGACAATTCAGTATGATGGCGCCAAGCTGATCTGGCACTACTCTTGAATTATCGTGGACATTTTGGGTTTTGCCAATACATCTGAGAAAGAAAGAAACAGGCTTTTAAAAACACGAGCAAAACAGTTCTTGTTTTTCTGAAGCGCGTGTGTTTCTTTCTTTTGTTGTTATTTCTGTGTTTAGTACACGCTTGGCAGTCAGAGTCACTCTTTTGGTCTGGATTTTATGTAGACTACCAGCTGGCACAACTCATACTGAGCAACATATTGTCCACTGTGATTCCTCCGACCCATAAGAACTGTACACAACAAAGGACTGACAGACGGCTGAGTTCCTACATCACACGATTTCTCTATCGAGTGGAGTGGTTCGACATCGCGTCTGTCTGGGCGCTGGGCTGTATTGATTCGTCGTCTGCTGTTGTCTCGTGCAAAGCAAGCGCCTGAAAGCACGCGCCGGCTTGAAGTATGGTCTCCAGTCCTGCTTTCTGAGAGCTGAATATTCCAGCAGTTTTTACTGCCTGTAGCACCGCCGATTTCAACCTCACACTAAGGTAAGTTCAATTCACAACTTTCATCCATTTTTTCCTCGAAATAGATATGTCGGTCTATAAAAATACGATTTTCAAACTGTCGCTGTTGGAATTAACATGCGTGTTGGTCTCTGAGTTTGGACATTACAACTGAAGCCATCGGGTTTGAAGTCACAGACTAGCGGCACACAAAATATGGCCTGTTGCAGCGGCAGATGCAGACGACATTTGCATTGAGCTATGGGATTGCGCATTGCAGGTTTTTCGGCCGGTTTTCCCGCAAACTGGATTGCTCATATACATTGCTAATGTAGCATTCAATGCCCGGCGCAACATGTGCAAAAATGGAAAATTGTCAGTGAATTTGTGGGACTGAAGGTCATTATTTTGTGTTATTAACCCATTTAACCCCGACGCACCACAGCAGGAGATGGATCAACCACGATAATTCAAGGGTATTGCCAGATTAGCTTGGCGCCATCAGGCGCCAAGCTAATCTGGCAATACCTTGAGTTATCATAGTCAATCTATCCCTTGCAGCTGGTACATAGTCGTTTGGTGACACCTCCAAATGTTCGCTTACTGCCGAGAAAAATTGAACACCACCCAAATGCAAGACTTGAACTTTAGATCTTCATGAGCGCCCGCCTTCATTGTGGCGGGTCATGAGGATCGGCTAGCCTTCTTGCTAAAAATACTTTGAATCTATGTCCTTTTGAAGGCTAGGGATCTTTGGCGTTGAATTTAAAATGATTTGAAAAACGCCATCTGCTTCCACTGTCAATGAAAGGAGTGAAGCCAGTTTTATCAAAGTCAAGGTTTACTGATCTGACTGGAAGTACTTCTTCACACCCAAAGACAGTCAGACGCCGGCTTGCAATCGAAAACACGCGCCTATCTGTGACTTTGGACTTACGACTCCAAGCCATGAAGCCCATAATTACAGAACAAGTTACTGTCTACTCATTCCAATGCGCGACAGGATCCTGACGCCACAAAGCAAAGAAACTGATGAAGATCTGTATACCTCAGCTCAAACTCCATGTAGCTGACAGTCGATGATCGCGTTGCAGCTGGCGCGCCACGCTCATCAACCGCTACCCGGAGTTTGAGCTATCTCGTCATCAGTTTGTAGCATGTAGTAATTTGATTTTATCATGCGTTACCCTTGAGATGTCACAGTCGATCATTCCCGAGTATAGCAGTGTCACAGTTGGTGGATGTGAGACACGGGCAGGCGTGAACGCCTCTACACTATAGGACTTATTCCTATTTGAGAAAAATCTGGGGCCAGTTGCATTAGTGAACATATTCCTGCGCCAGCCACTAAGCAAGGCGCTCCGCTACAGCGGAGCACCTTGCTTAGTGGCTTGCGCAGGAGTAAGCTCACTCATGCAACTAACCCCAGGTCACAGCCGGCAAGTTTAGCCTTTGTAAAAAAAAAAAAAAAAAAAAAAAAAGGAAAGACATCAGGTTGCGTGGGTTTAAAGTGAGGACTAAGCCCAGCGGTAAGCAAAGATCCTCGCGCCGACGTCATCCGCAGTGGGCCCGCTCGCATGATGTCGGCCCGAAGTTTTTTCGCTTACTGGGAAGGATCCTTTCACTGAATCGCCCCTATCTCTGCTGGCATATATCCTGTCTACGCGGCAGTCGTATTGTCGATACCTACCAAGTCCTTCAAACTGTGGATGGCAATGCAGGCCCGGATCACTTACCTCCAGGGGGAGGGGGGCAAACTTCTTGTTTGGAACCTTGAACCTGAAACATCAGCCTCCTAGCATTCGCTAGATCTTGTTTTCGCAGGGGCCGAAAAATCAAACAGTGGGGGGGGGGGGGGGTAGGCGACCGCCAAGAAATGAAACAGGTGGGGGGGGGGGGGGGGCCAAATACCTCGAAAACGGAACTTTATTATAGCATTTTAACAAATGTGGGCTCTGGGGGAGGGGGGGGGGCCATGCCCCCCCCCCGGCCCCTTCCCCCCTTCCCCCCTAGATCCGGTCCTGCAATGGGGCAACTTCTTGCGAGTGATGATGCATATTTTTATGAACACCTGCGGCTGAAGGGGCTCATGCGAATAATACCGGCGACGCGTGCAGATGGAACGAGCTGGATGCATCTCAGTGCTGCCGGAATGTCAAAAGTTTGAAGTCCGTGCAATGTTTGACCTACAGCTCAAGTTATTAACCGATTACATCCTGATGCTGATATTTTTTAAAATATAATTTGCTTATTGTCCTATGAAGGCTGCATTGCAGAGCTGGAGATAGATCAACCGTTTTCGTTCAAGGGTGGTGCCAGAATAGCTTGGCGCCTGAGACGCCAAGCTATCCTGGCACCACCCTTGACTGAACTATCATAGTCAAAATTTATTTTAAGCAATTGGTGTATCAGGATGAAAAGGGTGCAGTGTGTGAAGTATTTCGGCAACTTGTACCTCTTGCAGTTGCTGAAAAAACATTTTTGTCACAGCTTAAGCCTTATTGTGCAAGCACAAGGGGTTAATATTTCCGATTTTGACAGAAGTCGCACGGGAATAATGTGTCGTTCTACCAAGAGATATGTAGTAAAGGAAACTAGGTCCTTGTCATTTGTAAACAGGGAGAGTGTTGAATAGTGTTGGCTGACTAGCTGGTTGAATGGATGGATGGATGGACGGAATAAAACCAAAGGAAAGGCCGGGATTTGCGGTTCACGTTGTATTTAATTATCTGCGCCTTCGATCATTTGACACAAAGACACAACGTCCCTAAAGACTGACGTTACGTGGTCAATAAATGCACTGCATAGCGTCACGTTCATATCGGCGGCGTCTTCAGTTAACTTCTTCACCGCTGAGAAAAAACATTGAACACCATCCAACTGCAAAAGGTATAGACCCTCGTCAGCCCCCGCAGTTGCGGGGGCTCATGAGGATCAATGCCTCTCGCTAAAATCCTCTCGCTAAACCCACTTTGTATGAGTCTGTCCATGTGTTTTTTTGGCGGCTGAGGATTTTTGACGTTAAAATTTAATATATTTTGCGTCCACTGGCAGTGAAGGGGTTAAATCTAAGACATCCACTCCTACTGCTTCCCCTCCACCCCCCTCTTCCCCTTCCCTCTTCTCTTCTTACACCTCCGTGTCACTCACTGTGACTCACTCCGCCATGAGTCAGTGTCCTCTGCCGGCACCAGCGATGCTTCTGTGCAGAGGCGCCCGTCAAAGGCGCACTGTAACGAGCGCTCAGTCGACTTGTCAATAACCCATCCGAGGATAAATATAGTCTGCGGGAGTATTAATGGGATAGACACACTCGGGGAGTACGCCACAAGTACACTTCTACGCATCTCATTTGAACAGAAGTGTACTTGTGGCCTACTCGGCCCCGAGTTGGTCAAAATATGGGGAATATACAGGCCGCAATCGGTACAGGGTATTGCGTCAAGGAGCACTTAAAGAGCGCCTTTGCTTCCGAGCTGTGCAGGCTTGTCGCAGCATTATGCTGAGGCTCTTTGCAGTGGTACAGCCAGGATCTATGCTGAAGCCGCTCCCGTCAGCACTACAGCACCATTGGCTTTGATTCTGCATTTAGTGTTATTAATTGACTGGCAGAATCAGGGAAAAGCGGCTAACGCTGTGTGCAGATTTTCTGCAGCAACACTGAGGAAATTGTGGGAAATCAGTAGTGGAGTGTAGATTTTCAGGACGCGTTGGGTATATTTTATGAAAAGAGGATGCCCATCAGATCGTTTCGGTCCTTCGTCACATCTGTTTCGTCGGTGTTTTGTAAGTAAACAGTTCTTAAATGTTTTACTGGGATTGGTTAAAATTCTGTAACCGGCGTCTCTGATGAGAAACGTGTTTGCAAAACCCATAGCAGGTAAAACATATGCTATCTTCCTTCGCAATTATGCCGAATACATGTTTGTATTGAAAAAAATGTTCTTTGATTTATTTTTCATCTTTCTGTTGACAATTTGTCTATTATTATTATTATCATCATCATCATCATCATCATCATCATCATCATCATCATTATTACTAGTTGCGGTTGTTGTCGCTATTATTTTCATTGTATTATTATTATTATTATTATTATTATTATTATTATTATTATTATTAGCATAGTCAGAGGCCTACAAGTAACGCCGATTACACAGTGAGAAAATCAACAAATAAAATGAACAATAAAATAAAATAAACCATAAAAGAACCAAATAGAAATATCATCACTATTTTCTGCTCAGTGTTTCTTAAATACACTATATCCCCACACCTCTGACTGGTCATTACATTGCCCTAACTTACTTTACCTTACCTTGCTTTGCCTCGTCTCGCCTCGCCTTGCCTTACGTAACCTTACCTTACCTTATACTACTACTACTAGTACTAATAATAATAATAATAATAATAATAATAATAATAATAATAATAATAATAATAATAATAATAATAATAAAGCGCGTATGCTAAAAGTAGCTCTAAGCGCTGATACAATAAAAAGGCTAACAGCTAACACGCACACGACACAACATACGCACGCGCGCGCGCGCGCACACACACACACACACACACACACACACACACACACACACACACACACATACGCGACCGTGGTGGTGAATTGTGCATGGCTGGGGAAATGAACTAGTGAAAAGCAGCCTTGTAGAGGTTGGTTTTGAGAAGTGATTTAAATGAGGAGAGTGTTTGACAGTTACGGACAGGGCGTGGAGCCTGTTCCAAGTGGCGGGGCCAAGATGGGAAAAGGCACGACCGCCACGTGTTTTACATTTGAAATTGTGAAGGCCGCGAAATTTACTACGTGTGTCAGAGGAAGAGCGGAGGGTGCGAGATGAAGTATACAGATGGAGTAAGGATATAAGCAGGAGAAGTCAGGTTGATACGGAGTTGAAGCACATGCAGGACAGTTTATACAGAATGCGTTCTTGTACGGGCAGTCCGCCAGTGGAATTTTTCAATTTCCAAAGGCAAGGGCAAGGCGGATATGGTCACGCTTACGCACGCGCAGAACTAAACTTGCAGCACTGTTTTGCACTCTCTGCAAGTTAATCTAGCTGGGTTTTAGCGGGCAGGCCGGAAAGGAGGGAGTTAGGCCTACAGTAGTTTAACCGTGATAAAACAAAGGAGGAGACAAGGATTGCAGTTGCTTCGGGCGTCAGATACTCGATCGTGTCTAACACTGTAATGCCGCCGAAGTTCAATAAAAGCTGATCTGCACATATGATTAACATACCGCTTATCTATTTTGAGGTCTCTGTCCGAATAAAACCACGAGGTTTTGTGATTTGATTTTGACGACTGGGAAGACAGGACAACTGCGAACTGAGGACGCACACAAGCTGTGATAAGCATGGACTCTGTTTTACCATCATTTAGCTCAGTGGAGTTTATTTCTAATCACTGATCCAGTCTTTAACTTTTGTTAGACAGTTTTCCATGATGGAAATTAAACGCCCAGCTACAGGGACGGGATCAGACTGAATCGTGCAACTGTGCGTCATCAGCGAACAGTTATGTCCCAGGCTAACAGAGTACGAAAAAATAGTAGCTAACAGATGCATATACATAATGAAATCGGAGTGAAGGGCGAGGCGGATATGGTCACGCTTACGCACGCGCAGAACTAAACGGGCAGCACTGTTTTGCACTCTCTGCAGTTTATCTAGCTGGGTTTTAGGCAGGCCGGAAAGGAGGGAGTTACAGTAGTTTAACCGTGATGCGGACTGAGGAGACAAGGATTGCAGTTGCTTCGGGCGTCAGATACTGTCTAACACTGTAATGCGCCGAAGTTCAATAAAAGCTGATCTGCACATATGACTAACATACTTATCCATTTTGAGGTCTCTGTCAATGAAAACACCAAGGTTTTTGACAATGTCAGAGAAAGTGATTTGATTTTGACAGAGATGTGACTGGGATGACTCAGGACAACTGCGAAGACGCACACAAGCTGTGATAAGCATGGACTCTGTTTTACCATCATTTAGCTGGAGTTTATTTCTAATCATCCAGTCTTTAACTTTTGTTAGACAGTTTTCCATGTTGGAAATTAAACGACCAGCTACAGGGACGGGATCAGACTGAATCGTGTAACTGTGCGTCATCAGCGAACATATGATATCTAACAGAGTACGAAAAGATAGTAGCTAACGGATGCATATACAGAATGAAGAAAATCGACCCGAGCTGGGACACTCCGAAAAGTAGTGAGGCTGGGGCAGAGTGACAGCCGTTGACAGAGATAACTAGACGCCGGTTTGTGAAGTATGACTCCATCCAGAGTAAAGCACGGTCAGAGAAGCCATAGTCAAAGTGAAGACGAGACAGAAAAACTGTGATCGATAGTATCGAAGGCTGCGGACATATCAAGGAGAGTCAAGTCAGACAGCTCATTATTATCAGCAGCGCAAAGGAGATCGTTTAAGATTCTAATCAGGGCAGTTTCAGTGGAGCGGCCTGGAAGGGATGTAGGAGAGAATTTTCTTGGAGGTACTTCAACATCTGAGATAAAACAACCTTCTCGAGGATTTTAGAAATAAAGGGAAGGGTGCAGATAGGTCTATAATTTTGCAGTACATTAGGATCGAGGTTTTTTTTTTTTTTCAGCAATGGTTAAACTAAGGTCGTCTTGAACTCGTCCTTACCTTACCTTACCTTACCTTACATTACCTCACCTCACCTCACCTCACCTCACCTCTCCTCACCTCGCCTTGTCTTATATCACCTTACTTGAACCCATTACATCATAAGACTGATTTTGTAAAATTTGCTTATTGTCCTATGAAGGCTATATTACAGATTAGGAGATAGATCAACGGTTTTAGTTCAAGGGTGGTGCCAGAATAGCTTGGCGCCTCAGGCGCCAAGCTATTCAGGCACCACCCTTAAACTATCAGTCAAATTTATTTCAAGCAATTGGTGTGTCAGGATGAAAAGGGTTAAACGTGTATTTTGCAGGCGGTGAGAGAAGCAGCATGGCGGGCAAGGAAGCCACCAAAGACCTGGTGACAGAGGCCAAAAACTTCACTCGCTCCCTAGCCAATGTCTTCCTGCTCAAGAAGCGAGACCAGCAGTCTAAACATCTGCTAGAGAAGGCACAGGTACGTGTGTACAGAACTATATCGCCCGTGTAACTGGTCAACTTACCTAACATACAAATACACATATAACAAATCCAGACCAAAAAGGTGACTATCAAGCGTGTAAAATCCACAGAAATTCCAACAACAACAACAACAACAAAAACTCGCTTAGAAATGACAATTACAACCCATTTTATTACATTTTCGTGTTAAACTCTTTTTTTCAAAATGGACATGTCCATTTTCAAAAACGGGGGATTAACACGAAAATGTAATAAACTGGGTTTTAATTGTCCTTTCTAAGCAAGTTTCTTTTATATGCAGACAAGAGTACACTGCACTAATTATCTTTCTTATCTATCACAAGATGTATGACTGAGGGTGTGAATTGTACATCTCGCAAAAATAAGGTAAATAGTGAATTGTAGTTTTGTATACATGTCCATTGTGAAATAGCCCGGGTTAAAGCATGAAAATGTTACGTAACTATGTAGTAATAAGGCGATTTCAGAAAATCATAAGTAGGTGCAAAATGCACGTATTTCCGCGAAGACGGTGGATTAAAAGCCAAGACAAACAGGCAAAATATCGCATGTTTGTCCGGTCTGTCAGTCCACAGTTTTTGTCGAAACACGTGCAGTTTTGACCTACTTCTGATTTCCTGAAGGAGGGGCGGGACACATGATTTATGACGCAAGTCACTCAATACGTGTCATAGCTCGATTCTCTCCTTTCACATATCTAATACTTCCCATTTTGATCTCTTTCTCTCCTTCGCCTTGCTTTTCGCGGGTATGAGTGGGGAGTGGGGGGGGGGGGGGGAGAGAGAGAGAGAGGTCCGAGCAGCTCGGAAAACAACACAGATCTGCTCCTGGAGGTTTTAAAACGTCGGCCATGAGTCCACCCAAGGACATACGTTGGCGTAACTTCTGAGCCTCAGCAGCCTCCAGGGGCTCGATACCCGTGCTATGTCTCCAGCAGCAGATTATGTATGGGGTTTGATACTGGCGTGCACTGTCCCAAACCGTTTGCGGGAGTACTCCACAGAGAGACCCGCCATCGGGGAGACGGTACAGGTACGCTTCTATTTATATGAGATGCTTAGATCTCATTTGAATAAAAGTGTGCTTGTGGCGTACTCACTCAACTATTGCAGACTGCCCAGACAGACTATTTCGGGGAATACGCCTCAAGCACACTTCTATTTTAAATTAGATGCCGCTTAGCATCTCATTGGAATAGAAGTGTACTCGTAATGTTGAGTGCTCCCACAAACGCTACGGGGTGAAACACTGACTTTTCTCCTCACAGGCTCTTATCGACGCCCTAGTGGCGGAGAACCAAAAGATGTCCGCGGGATCCTCCACACCCCGGCAGGCCAGAGCGGCAGGAGGCATGGGTCAGCTGTGGGTCAAGCTCGACGAGCTCAAGCGAGAGAACGATGATCTCAGGAGACAAAGGTCAAGGACAAGTTCGGATGAGAGGGCGTCACCTTCGCCCAAGGAAAAAGTGAGTGAAAAAACGGCCTAGAACAGGCAAAAGATTCTTTCAAAAGAAGTCTAACGTTCTAAGGACATGTACTAAATTATACGACTTTTACAAAGGGAAAACAGAGACTCTACAGTTGCTTCTACAACGTCCCGACACACTTTCATTAACCCATATCATACTGAGGCTAAAAGCTTCAAATTTGTACACTGCCATATGCAAGCTACATTATAGTACTTACAGATAAGGATATAGACCACTGGCTTTAGTTCAGTCAAGGGTAGTGCCAGAATAGCTTGGCGCCTAAAGGCGCCAAGCTATTCTGGCACTACCCTTGAACTATTTTAGTCAAACTTGTTTCACACACTGGTGTATTCCGAATGATAACGGTTAAACACATGTTGCATTTCTGAGCTTGTAAATCCGACTCAGAACCTCATCTCAGTGTCCAAGGCAGGGCTGCAGAATTTGGGCTAGCAAATGGCACAGATCATGATGAACCCCCTCGTCTGCAGAGGCTCTTGAGGACCAACGCCTCTTGCAGTTGGCAGGTGTTAAGTCGGTTGTGAGGGAGTTTATCCTTACTGGTATTGTCTGATTCGTCTTACCTAAAATTCTGTTTTCACCCAGCAGGGCCCAGGGGAGGTCATCATTTCAGACCTCCACAAAACCAAGGGAGAGAACGATTCACTGAAAGCACAAGTGGCGCAGCTGCAGAAATCTGTCCGCGAGTTACAGCAGGTGAACGCGACTCTGCAAGACGAGTACAAGCGAGCGAAAGCGGCCCTTGACGCAGCCCAAAGATCGGTGGAGAAGGCTCGCCAAGACTACCGGAAGCTGGAGGCAAGCTTCACCTCCACCAAGACAGAGAATGATAGTCTCAAACAAAAGTAGGTCTTACTTGAGCTTGTCTCCAAACCAAATCTATATATGTCAGCATGTGAAGCGCACCAGCTTCCATGGTAACTTGCTTGTGGCCCTCGTTTAAAGACGAGTAGCAGAGCAGAAGATGAACAAGAAAAGAGACAAGACAGAAAAAGAACACATTTTCAGTGCATTCATTGTCACAAGGTCAACATCATTATGTTCACTCTTGTCCAAAGTGTTGGAATACATTGGAAATGGAGTGGGGGGGGGGGGAGGGGGTCTCTTACTCTTAGAAGACAGTCAGATATTCCCATTTGTATCCGATTAAGAGGAAAGCAATTGAAAACATTTTTAAATATGTATTTAAAACCCTTGAAATATACAAAATACGACAATTTTATACCTATACTAAGCAATTGGCTCATGTTCCCAGGATGACCAGCAGTGTAAAACCAATGGTGCGCGCAGATCCGCGAATGACAGAGAACATCAACGAGCGATGCCGACCGTCCACTGTGGCGCTGCGGTACAACACGCTGGAAAGCCAACAATGGGTGGACGCCAAAGAAGCAATAGAGGACGGACCGGGGGAAGGAATGGAAGAGGACAAGATTGTCGGCCTTTTGTGTGACTCCCTGATGGTCAGTATGCCTCCGGAAAATTCTGGCCTACCGCTATTGCATTTGTTACAGCACACTGGTTGCCGCCCTCCATTCGATGCTCTTTTAGCGCACCAAATCGAGGGAGACAAACAAGTGTGTTGTTACAACTGACTAGTGGCAAGCCAGAATGACTACGACACCGTGCAAGAAATCGCATACATGATCATGACTGGTGATGAAAACTGGTCGGATCATTTGAGGCCGCACGCTGTGCAAAGACAGTCCTTCGAGAGTTTTTGGGGGGTGGTTAAAGGGGAAAAAGAAAATGGGGATTTTTTTTTTTTTTTTATCCCTTTTCATCCTGATACACCCATTGCTTGAAATAAATTTAACTGATAGTTCAAGGGTGGTGCCAGAATAGCTTGGCGCCTGAGGCACCAAGCTGTTCCAGCACCATCCGTCACCCGTGAACTAAAACAGTTGGTCTGTCTCCTAATCTGCAGTGTAGCCTTCACAGGACAATAAGCAAATTTTACAAAATCAGCCCCAGAATGTAATGGGTTGTCATTTCGGACGTGCCATATACCGCCAGATACGTAGCAAATAAAATTAACCTTAGTCTGCAAGGCGCAGCAAATTATAGTGCCGCATGTTTTAACACATTCTGCTGCAGGACCGAGATCCGCAAATATTGATGTTGCCCCCTGAAGACTGTATTATAGTCCATAAGCTAGGAAAGTCTACCGTGCACCCCCCCCCCCCCCCCCCAGTACTCAATAAGATGGGTTTCAAAGTGTTCCTTAGTATGTCCTGAGATGTTTAAGCCATGTTCCCCGAAAATCCTTAGGAACACACCAGAGATATAGCCGATGGCGCAAGGGTACCCCCATTCACGCTCTTCGCAGGTGCTAAAATGAGGTTGAGAAACATTTTCCTCTAAATAAATTAGAATTCATTCCAGAAACCCAAATCAGGCAATATTATGTCAAGGCACATCTTCTGCATCCTCTGCAAAAAAACAGAATGAAAAAATATTGAATCTCTGGCTCACAGTGAAGGTATTTGTGCACCCATTAAACAACCATTTCCGCGAAATCGCAAAAAAAGACAAAAATAATGTGTCGGATGCCTTCAGACATTTTCTATAGCACTGACAGTCCATTTTCAGGTTTACATCATTAAAACAGGATGTCACAATTATTATAAACTTGACTATGTGATGCTGTGATTACTGTGAGTGCCACAGTGGTTGATTTTGTATCCCTACTCCCAAGTTTAAAAATACACAAAATTAATTCGAAAAAATTGCTTAAGTTATTCCATTTTATTTTGACCTCTCTTTACCTATTAAGTTTGAATAATGTGAGCATAAAGTGCAAGAAAATAAGGAAAGTCGGCATCCTTTACGGTATGTTCGTGGTGAATGATAGCTTTTTCCCATTTAAAATTGCCGAATTGGGAAACGTACGTTGTTTCTGATGCCCTCAGAAATTTTGTATACAACTGATAGGTCTTTTTTAGGTTTTATTGTTTAGGAAAGAGTACCACAGTTACTCCCAACCTGATTTTATGATGCTGTGATGCATTTAGGGGCCACAGTGACTGAATCTGCTGCCCTACCCCCATTTTACCTGTACGCAAAGGAACGAAAAATGATCATAACAATTGCTCCTCTGATTAAATATGTTTGTTGCCAGTTTTCTTAACAAAATATGCATATTGAGCATAAACATTTGTGATCATTTCATTAATTTCAATGTGACCCATCAATTTAATTGTAATTCTTTTTATTTAAGGCATGCTTAACAGGGGCTGCCGCTGAAGCTTCTATCGTCTGCACATTCAGCACTCTTGTCAAACTCGGGGAAGGTGTACCTCAGGGAGATGTTGTGTCTGATGCTGTTTTTGGTCTACATTAATGACATCAGTACAACAGTACCAAGGTTCGTCTTGAACATCCTCCATGCGGATGACTTTGCAGTGTGGAGCGCAGCAGAACATAAAGAAATAGCATCCTTCAGAAAACATAAAGAAATAGCATCCTCCAGAATCCAGGATGTTGCCAATAGAGTCAGCAGCTGGACTGAAAGAGGCCACTCAAACTGAGCTAGACCATCTCTTTCAATCAGACGGAAGAGGTCACCTCAAAACTGGAGACCTTCGAGTACCAAAGACAGACAGGCCAACTTTACTGGCAACAAATAAATTACTGGATTCACGTGGAGGCCTCATATTGAAGCCATGGAAGCTAGAGCTGCAAAAAAAAAAAGAAGTCTCTGATGAAGAAACTGGTGGGGACCACATTGGCGCAAATTACAGCATCCTGGCACAAGCAAACACCTGCTCGGTCAGACCAGTTGTGCGGTACCAAGATACATCGACAACATGAAACACTGCCTGCAAAACCCAAAAAGCCAGGCTTGACAAGATGCAGAACATGGATCATTCTCATGATGCAGTGACATTCTTAGAGCCATCTGGAGCACCCCAATTTAGGAAATTGAGGACATTGGAGCCACTGGAATACAGAACAGCACACACGATGAAGAAACTTACTAAACACCGACAGCATGGGAGACTACAGGAGCAGACCAAGAACCGTCAGAAATGTCCAAATCTGAACCGCCCAAATCTGAACCGCCAACTGAAGGTCTTGCAAAGGGCTAACACTGACGTCCTGGAACCAAGCCCAAAGATGTGTGAACAGCTCCCTTCAGATACCTGGACATCTCGAAAGAGCCTTCAAGACAACATAAACAATGTTCCAGGACTCTTTGCCAAAGGTCACGGCACTGCACAAAGCCATCTTGCTGGAGGTTGTGCACAAGCGCTACCCTCACAGCAGCTGTGATACCACATAAGATGCCATGCGGAATGAAGGAAGTGGCGTGTACATCTGTTGTGCAGACCGCACTACTACCTCCCTCTCCTTACCAGCTGGTGGCAGCAGCTCCAACTATCGTACAGATCTGCAGGTGCTCAACACAGCAGCAGAGCACTAGCTAGGGAAAGGCAGCAGCTTGATCCACTGATCTCACCAGGAAGCTTCAAGATAGACTGGATGCCCTGTCCACAAAATAGTGCTGCAGTGGATTCCAGTGCATTCTGGACTAGCTGGGAATGGAGACACTACAATAACAAAGTGATTGGCAACAGCAGAATGGCGGCTGCAGCCTGTGGGCAGATGACATCAACAAGCTGAACAGGGAGAGCCAGGCCACCATCTTTCATCTACGCACTGCTTACTCTGGACTGGGTCCGTACAGAAAAGCAGGAACGTTTAACAAACCCAAATTGAAGCCTGAAGGTTTACACACTTTAATCAGATCACTCTGTATCAGCAATTATTTGAAGCTTCCGTGCCTAATGCATGAAGAGATACCAAAATAAAAGAACGCTTAGCGAATGGCGGACTTCAGTAGAAGCGTAAACAACCAATCAGAATGTTCGGCAGAAAGGCCATGCAGTCACTTTATGATCAGAGCTAAATATAGATCACTTGCAACAAGCGTCAGCATGATCGTTCGCAATGGAATAGTCACAAATTGGGGGAGAAAAAAAAAAGAAGTTGACAAAAGTCTGCCAGCACGTTGTAATTTTGTACAAACTTTTACAGACTTTAAGGAAAAGGACTGAAATTGACAGACTTTCCAGGGCCCTGAAAAAGCCTTGTCATTTTTTAACAACTTTCACAAATGTTCACAGACCGTAAGGACCCTGCTGGACTCACCTCATGAGATTGGGTCATGCGGAAACAGCCCTATGTGAATTTGGCGTAGAAAATCAGTCTCCTTACACATTCTCCAAACATGTCCATACACAGAAGCGGTCTGCTGGCAGTTCTGACCAGAAGACACGCCCCTATACACCAAACTCTGAAAACATGCTGCCTAGCTCTTGACAGCTCACTTATTGGCAGCCAGAACAATATAAGATTTAAAGACGGCCATACAAAATTGAACGTTGCAGAAGGTGGAAGTGGAGATCTCGTAGTCGACATGTGTAAACTAAGTATTTTTGATAACATTGTTTTGGCTATTAGGAACCATGAAACTTTATTACGCATTCATATTGACACATTTCTAGATGAAAATAAATGAAAGGAAAAGGGGAGACCTTACTAGACCTGCCTTACGCTAAGTAAAATATCACCTAAAAGACCAGCCAGTTAAAAATAGTTACAATTAAATTGATGGGTTAGATTGAAATTAATGAAATGATCACAACTTGTTATGCTCAATATGCATACTTTAAAAAAACTGGCAACAAAAAATATTTAAACAGAGGAGTATGACGTAAGCAATTTTTATGATTATTTTGCGTTACTTTGCGTACTGGTAAAATGGGGGTAGGGCAGCAGATTCAGCCACTGTGGCACCTAAATGCATCATAGCATCACAAAATCAGGTTGGGAGTAACTGTGGTACTCTATCCTAACCAATAAAACCTAACAAAGACCTATCAGTTGTATACAAAATTTCTGAGGGCACCGGAAACGACATACGTTTCCCAATTCGGCAATTTTAAATGGGGAAAAAGTTATCATTCACCACGAATGTACCGTAAAGGATGACGACTTAACTTATTTTCTTGCACTTTATGCTCACATTATTGAAACTTAATAGGTAAAAAGAGGTCAAAATAAAATGGAATAACTTAAGCAATTTTTTCTAATTAATTTTGTGTATTTTTACAACTTGGGGGTAGGGATACAAAATCAACCACTGTGGCACTCACAGGGATCACAGCATCACCTAGTAAAGTTTATAATAATTGTGACATCCTGTTTTAATGATGTAAACCTGAAAATGGACTGTCAGTGCTATAGAAAATGTCTGAAGGCATCTGACACATTATTTTTGTCTTTTTTTTTGCGATTTTGCGGAAATGGTCGTTTAATGGGTGCACAAATACCTTCACTGTGAGCCAGAGATTCAATATTTTTTCATTCTGTTTTTTGAAGAGGATGCAGAAGGTGTGCCTTGACATAATATTGCCTGATTTGGGTTTCTGGAATGAATTCTGATTTATTTAGAGAAAAATGTTTCTCAACCTCATTTTAGCACCTGCGAAGAGTGTGAATGGGGGTACCCTTGCGCCATCGGCTATATCTCTGGTGTGTTCCTAAGGATTTTCGGGGAACATGGCTTAAACATCTCAGGACATACTAAGGAACACTTTGAAACCCATCTTATTGAGTACTGGGGGGGGGGTGCACGGTAGACCTTCCTAGCTTGTGGACTATTACACTTCTGGAAACAGATCGAGCGCGATAGGTCAAAGGTTGGACTAGAATAGCTTGGCGCCTATGGCCACCAAGCTATTCTGGCACAACCCTTTAACTATCACGCTCAACTGATCCATGAGTCTTGCTGTGGCATGTCGGAGTTAAATGAGTTAAACGCGAAGAGGTAGTTCTTTGTGGGGTTTATCTTTTCAGTGTTGCACGTGACCGGTCAACTGATCCAGTCTCCGCTGAAAACGACTTTTAAGTGTGAAAAGAAAACTGGATTGTCTTCCGCCGTTCGCTGCAGCTATCAGCAGCACAACCAGCGTTGTCGCCGAAAAAGAGGATAAATGATCTGCTAAACTAAGCATAAATAGGGAGGGAAAGGTTGCTAGAGCCCTATTAATCCGATTTATCAGATGTCACAAAAAAATTTTAATGTGAACACTACTGATTGGCGGTAACTTGATGTAACGACATAACCATGAATGGGATTTTTTTTTTTTTTTTTTTTTTTTTTTTTTTTCAGAGTTCCTACAGCGCTTGCAGACAACTCTACACTAATGTGGAACTCGTCGTATCAGAACTGATGAAGCGCCCAACGTTAGCTGTGAGTGTCGGTCTTCGTAAAAGCGTGCTGATTGTCCACCATCCGACTTTTTTGTTGTTGTTGCCTATATCATAATATACTCACGAGCAAAAGAAATGCGACAATTTTGGAATCCTCGGAAACACTTTAGTGTTTCCGACATTCCAAAAGTGTCGCATTTCTTTTGCTCCTCATTATATATGACATATGCTGACCAGTATGGCATAAGAAAATCACTGGTAATCGCTAAAGGCGATCGACATGTAGTTTTTCAGCCGTCGCTGGATCCATTGCTAATAATGTACTCCAGTCGTATGTTCCCGTTAGCTGTCGCAAGAATATTCCCTTTGAGACAATTACATGGCTTGAATCTTGAATTCGGCAGTAACTGATACGGCAATGAAAAGACATGCATATCAACGTGACATAATTCCGTACAGAGACGACTCGAGAGTGTAAACAAATATCACACGCCTGTATTGCAGACGGAGGTAGTTCGAAGTGGTCTGATACCCAGCTGTCAGCCGTGCTCTTTACCGGACGATCTGACTGATATCGTCAAGCAGAGACTGCGACAGACAACCGACAGCGTCGATACAGACATCATTAGATCAGTAAGTTGTTGAGCATCCAACCCCATCCCGTTGCACAAAGGCCATTGGGCCGATGTTGGCCGCCGTTGGCCCGCGCACGTCTGTGCGCGGGCCAACGGCGGCCGACTTCGGCCCGGTGGCCTTTTGCGCATCAGCAGGGATTCAGCTCCGAAACATTTCAGCGCGACTCCGTATACTGAATGGCCATGCAATCTCAAGGGTGCCCACTGCGAATGCCTTGACGGCTGGATCGACCATGGTGGTTCAAGGGCATTGCCAGAATAGCTTGGCACCTCTAGGCACCGTCTTTGAACCATCATGGTCGATTTCTCCTCCTGAACTATAATGTAGTCTTCATAGGACTAGTCCCAAGTTTGATCATTTCGACCTTGTGACAGTTGGTGTGTCATCAAATTTCTATTTCCATTTGTGGGGATTTTTTTAGTGTGTTAAAATTATGAAACTTTTTGTTATTTCACGAGGTTGAGTAGATGCACAGGATTGGGTCAAGAGACATAATTTTCAAATTCAGTGTCTCCATAGCCACGCTTATGGCATAAGCAATGACTGAGGATGTTTCGGACTACTCAGGAAATGACCGAGTTGGAGATCGATACTGATATCCTCTATGTCTGGGCACGTGGGAGGTGGGAGGAGGGGGGAGAGAGAAGGGGCTGTATTACGTGCACACACCGCCCGCCCCCCACCCTCTCCCCCCCCCCAAACCACCCACCCCCTCTTTTCCGCCGATACCGTTTACCCCATATTTCTTAAAGAACTGATGCATTTTTCAACTGTTCATTTTTGTCCTTTTTAGATGGCCAGTGATTTTCAAGAACACGCCATGAAAAGCAACTTACAGACGGTGTCGTCAGCAAAAGCAGTCAATGGATTCCTACAGGAGAGCGCCAGCATCACGTGGCAGATGGTTGTGCAGAACCCGCCAATGAAACTCGTTGCAGACGACTCAAAATTTGATGACGTGAAGCATAAACTATGGTGGTCGTGTGACCAGTCGCGTGCAAGGAAAGTAGACATGTTTGTGTGGCCGGTGCTGTATGATTATGAAAATGGAAATGTGCTGGTAAAAGGCTGTGTTATTGCCAGCTAGATAGGAGAGATTGTGTAGAAACAGGCTTCCCCCCCCCCCCCCCCCCCCCAAGTCAGTAAAAAAAAAAGTGCTGGTCTATGATTCTGGACCTTACGGCTTCATGCCGTAACTGACCGAGGTCAATCACAGTCCAAAATTACACAGAAAATGTTCACTTTTATTATTATTTTGACAAATTATGCATTCAGTTTTACTGGCTGTCTTCCGCTGTGCTAAAGCCGTATTTGTATTCATGTATTTATTGCTGTATCAGGTCAGGGCAGCTCCAGACCTGACTCTCAGCACAGTGGATGTCTCTCCGGCTCGGGTCGCCGGCAACCGCTGGATCCTCAGTGTATTGTGAAAACGTGATGTCGGCGTAACCAGGCTACGAGTAAAAACGTTCTGTTACTTTTGCCGCCGTTTCAGTGGTGTGCAGCCGTCACGGTATAATCGTGAACAATTGCTACTATTTTTTATTCGATTTGCATCTCTTTGTCACATACTGATTGATCCCATTGTGCAAAGGCCGGCGCCGTAGGATGGTGTATCCGTCTGGGCCGTCGGTGCTTAGGCGGCCTAAATTCGCCTATTGATAGCTGGCCGAACTATCGAAAGGCTTAGTCGTACAGCCAGGCTTACCGTGCATGTATTATTTTGTTGCCTTTTTACATCAGTGTAACATTCTTGTCAACTCATTTCGTTCGTACCGACTCGGTGGTCGTGATGTACGCTGTACCGTGCAGGGGCGGATCAGTTACCTCGAGGGGGTGGGGACCTTCAACCCGACACAAAGGCCTCCCCGATGCTACACGTAATGTGTGTGCGTGGAAACTCGCCAAAAAAATCAAATGGGGGGTGGGGGTGGGTCCAAACCCACCCACCCACCCACCACCCCCCCCCCCCCCAAAGGTACTTTGTAATAGCATTTTAAACAATTTTGGGTCGGGGGGGGGGGGGGGGGGGGGGGGGGGGGCGGAACCCCTGGGATCCTTCCCCCCCCCCCCCCCAAGATCCGCCCCTGCCGTGTATATTACGTGACTGTGTATTTGACAATGTCAATTACATACGGAGCGCCGAGTGCCCTACTACAAATTAACAGAATGATGTGATCCATACACACGTTTTACAACAAAAAAAAAAAACTCCTGACAAGGTCAGTGTACTTATTCATATATGCGAAACACTCAAGCTGGAGATCGATCGACTATGATGGTTCCAAGAGTAATACCAACAATTGGAGCACCAAGCTAATCTGGTTTACCTCTATCATGACCGATACATCTCATGCTGGTGAAGAAGTAGTGTTCGAATTACTTTTCCACAGAAAAATAAAACTTCAATGCAATGTAAATAATGGAGTTTTGCAATTGTTGTATGCAAAAATCTCTCTCACGTGCAGGAAAACAAAACAGTGCATTATCAAAGAACAGTATTTATTGTGAGAATAGTTTTCTGTACCGTTAAGGCATTTAAGAAGCAGATTAATACACAACAGATGATGCCTTCAATGTTACAATGGCTAGTAGCTGTAGTGTAAAGATGGCAATTTCAACATCTGGAAATGATCTGACAATTCTGCTCAGAATGTAGAAAAAAATGCTAGAATTTTCCCTTGTTTTTAAGACATTAAGACTAGTGCCCAAACGTAATCAAGAAAACAACCAAACAAGAAAGGCAAAGCCCTCGTGGCTCGCATGTATCGACCCATTCACACATCTAACAATAAGGGGATGTCTTCTGCACTAACAAAATCCATGTTTTCTCATAATTTAATCAGTTTTCACACATCTGTGAAACCCTCTTGACCTTTCCGATGAGTCAACTAAATTAGGATACATAGGAAGGTCTTATCATTAGCTACCTTTGTGCCAAAATTGATTGAAAAGTGTGCAAAAATGTTGATAATAACTACAATTATTGGCATTTTATACACATTTGTCGACCTCTTGTGACCCATGACCTTTTCATAGGGGTCATCCAAATTAGTATGCATAGATAGGTCTTACCATCAGGTATCTCTGTAGCAAGTTTGGGTTTGAAGTTGTAAATAGTATTTGATTGATTGATTGTACATTGCTTAACGTCCCGACAGCAACAAGGCTTTCTCAGGACGTGCCTGCACTGCTTGTGAAAAAAAAATAAACAAACAGAACATTGAATATATGTCGCCAGCCGGTCAAATACATTAAATAAACCTAACACATGGGGCCTAAATAAAGCTAAGACCATTTAGCAACACACATCCAATATCAAGAGCTACAGGCAGTGCAGACAGTAGGGAGAGTTTTAAAAAGGCAAATACAGGTGAATGGACCTCGGGTAGACAGAAACACATGCCCCAGAATAGAGAGAAAAACCCACCCTGTGGGGCTGACCAGGGTGACCCTGGGAACTAAAAAATACCTAACCCCACCCAAGTCCCCCAGGGCAGACCCGGGTGGGGACTAAATAGTATTTGAGAAAAAACATCTTTTGTCAAAATATGGCTATTTTGGACCCATTTCTTGAGCTCTTGTGACCCTTGACCTTACCAAGGGATCAACCAAATTAGTGTGTGTATAAAGGTCTTACAATCCGGTATCCTTGTACCAAGTCTGGGTTTGAAGGTGTGAATAGTATTTGAGAACAAATAAATTATGTCCCAAAATAGCGATTTGTGATACATTTCCTGATCCCGTCACCTTGACCTTTGTTTGAGGTCACTGAAATTGGTATGTTTAGAAAGGTCTTGCCACAAAGTATCCTTGCGCCAAGTTTGAAGACTGTAGCTTGAATAGACTCTGAGAAAATGCCAATGTTAAAGTTTATGACGGACACGCGACCACTGGCCCAGAACATACTCACTTTTGCTTCGCACGTGAGCCAAAAACAGCTTCAATAGAAAACTGAATTAAGTAGTTAATTCTGTCTTAGAAAGTCCACAATGCCCAAACTATCTTGTGCATGCTGCCACCAATACTGTAAACAATACTGGTGGTTACATGCAGAATGTTTTTTTTTAACCCGCATCATACCGAGGCTAAAAGCTTCAAACTTGTATTTTGCCAGATGCAAGCTACATTATAGTACTTACAGATGAGGATATAGACCAATGGCTTTAGTTCAAGGGTAGTGCCAGAATAGCTTGGCGCCTAGAGGTGCCAAGCTATTCTGGCACTACCCTTTGACTATTTTAGTCACTTATTTTACACACTGGTGTATTCCGAATGATAAGGGTTAAAGTAGCACCAAGTGGGTGTTGAGCATATTTTTTTCACAAAAAGAAAAGAGCACGTCTGAATGGAATTCCTAGCCAAATAACTGTTTTATGATGTTTCTGTTTTCAGATGCAGTAAATTAACAAACTTCTGTCTGCAGCCATGTACTGTTTATAGTACCTGTGGCTACATGCACAAGAAGGTTACCGAAACAAATAAAAACCACCCAAAAATGAGCTGTAAGATCTGCTGAAAGCAGTCTTTACAAAGCTAAATTAGCATTGAAATTAGTCTTATTCTGCATGCAGAAAAAAAACAGAACATTATGAAAACCAAATGTAAACCAATTTACACACAAATCAACAATTGCACCAATGGATTTGAAGCAGGCATTAACAAACAAAGTATAAAAGTACCAAACACTAAACTGAAACTAAAAAGAAAAATAAAGTTTCATAAAAGTTACACTCATTCTTGTACATGGTAATCATCTAACATTAGTAACAATTAAGCACCTATTCTTCTATTCAGCATAAGTCCTCGCTCATCAAACAGGTTGTAATGTGAAAAAAAAGATTTGCATAAGGAAACACCGTTTCACAAATGAGCAACCTGCCATGGGGAAACTAGATGTTAAAACTTTGTTTCTTATAAATTTCCTTTCTTTCATTTTTCTTTCCAGTTTTCAAACACATCCTGATTGCTAAGAAAATATATGTCTGCCAATGCACAAAACTTCCAAAGTGAAAGATACTCATTTCTTTTTGTGCAAAGAAACAACAATGTTACGCTGTTTACAAAAGTTTTAACATGCACATTTTCTAAGAGACTTACACAGTTATGCAACAGTGCCGTTTTCCTAACCTCAATTTGTCCATAAGGAACATGCATGAAAAAGTTTCCTTGCCTTTGTCCCTTTCAATACATTGTGTATGACTAGTAGTACTGGTAATAAAACAAACTGTAAATGCAGTACATGTTCAAGCTGCAAGACTTCACTTCAGTCTGTAGTATAATACATGCAGTTAACAACTCAAAGCATGGTTGGTTGTTACATATGTGTGCATACATATACATTTGAGGAACTGTGGACATAAATCTGCTGATTGTGGGACAACGCACTCAAATCCTAAAAATCTGAAAGAAAATGCACAAGAAAAAGTTTTTAAAAAATTCAACAGATGCCTTGTCTTCAGCATTACAGATCACATTAATTATGTCTACCCTTTTCCAAATGTTTCAGCAATATGGTACAAAAATATGTATCAAGTAATTCCACTCTTGTGATGTATACTTTTCATTCCTGCAGTGTGATTGCAGAAAAAAAAAAAAAAAACTCTTTCCTTGACAGTAATCTCATAGCACTGTTGCACGAAATATTTTTTTTCATTCAGGAGTAAGATAAATTGTGCCAAAGTTTTCAATGGCATAGTGTCTGTTTTAAAAATCAATTTTGAACCCCCAAATGATTCTTCATGACCGACATGGAAAATGATATCTGACTTTTAAAAGATTGACACCTAATATGCAATACAAGGTATAACATTATCTGAAGATGAGGATAAAATATAAATCAGAAAAATAAATGAAGTACACATGTAAATAAAAATAATAAACTGCAGCTTTTTTATCAATGTTTCTTTGTTCAATTGACATACACATATGCACATTTAGTGTGCTACAGTAGCTCATATTGGGTGGCATCTGCAGGCACAATGCAATGATTTTCCATTACATAATAAAAACACATGATCAGTTTAATATTTCTTGAGTCATAGTTTCTCTTAACCCCCTGCACATGCAACCACTGGTATTGTTCACAGTAGCTACACGCACATAGGGGTTAATATGTCAGTACAAAATGATGCTGACATACTCTAAATCTGGAAAGGCACATATATCATCATTCATAGATTAAAAACAAATAGGCAAGAGACGGTTTGTAAGAAAGCAACAGTAGTGATGCAAAATATAAATGTCTTCCTTTCTCTGCATCATCACAGCAAACAAGACAGGCAGCCTATCTGCCAAGTCCACATACATTTAACCCTATTGAGCATGTGCAGTCACTGATACTGTGAAGAGTACTAGTGGCTGCATGCACAAGCGGGTCAAACAAATGTTCAGTTAGCAACTAGTTCAGCAAAATGTACCTTAACCAAACGACCACTACAGTATCTGTTATCAATATGCAATTCAAATAAACCAAGGCATTTCCACATTTTTATTCATTTAATGCATCAACAAAGTTTTGGTCCCCCCAAAAAGTCTGCAAGTCACAAACTGTCCAATCTTTAAAATCAACAATAAAAAAAAAAAACTTCATGCATAAGTCACTTGTACATACACATGTGAATGTCAAGAATGAAAACACATTGCAAATGTGCTTATACTTCTCTTTCAATCCTCAAACACGGAACATACTGCAGCACTGCCAGAGCTCTATCCAAGCCAATTAACAAAGTCAACGAATCAAAGCATACAGTCTGAGCAAGAACTATGTACAAGTCAATCACCGTCAATGCCAGTCACACAAGAGTGGGCCAGGCATTGAGGTTGAATGGAGAAGCAGCTATAAAGTGCATTGGCAGGGCAGTCACAGGCTGTGATAGGTTTGGACTTCAGCATCTCCACTTCTTTCCTAATTGCTGGCTTTCTCTTGTGCAATGACTGAAAACAAAAATATTAAATTACAACTCCCTTGTGCATGCTGCAAAAGGTACAATGTTTTCAGTACAGGTAGTTGATTAAACCCTAACAGTATGACTTCTATGTACCTACTGCTTTTGTGTTCACACCTCATTCACATTTCCAAAAATTAAAGCATAACTACATGACTTTGTAAAGGACAAAAACAAATGTACAAAGAACTTTCCTGATTAAGGCACCTATCAAGTATGTGAACTTCTGACAAACAACAAAAAATCCATTTCCAAAGGTTGTTAACCACCTTGCCAGGTTCAACATAGTAAATACAAAATACATTTAAAACCACGATATCTCTCATGGAAGTGGAATATTGTATAAGTAAATGAGGTTCTAATTTAAATATGATGATGGAAGCAGACATAAAACTGACCCCGCCTTGTGCATGCAGCCATCAGTAGCAAAATGCACATGAAAATTAAAGTTCGAGCATGTTACCTTCTTTTGTGGGGAGAGGGTTCTTCTCTTCTGTCTGGGCGTGTTTCAGACTGCGGCGGTTGAAACCCTCAATGGACTGCTTAAACTCCTCCTCTTTCTTCTCCAGTTCAATGGCTGAACACAAAATGAAGAAGTTTTTTTTCTTTAGAATACAGATTTGTATTCCTATGCCACTGAGAAGTATATGAAAATATTTTAAAAGCTGCACGTAGAACAGGTGGTGCTGCACTCTGGGGGGAGGCAGACAAATTCACCTAGTGGAACAGAAAAGTTTTCAAGAAGTTGACAAATTTCCATTGTTTAACTTACTCATTAAGCTTTGTGTACCAAGTAGAAAGCTGTTCTTGCAATACCCTTGACCTGCCATGCTGTTCTCCTGGGCTTTCCGCTTCACAGGGCAACAACCCATACACTCCCAAACGAAATCAAGTTATCTCTGGGTTGCCTCCCCTGTTATGTTATGAGATTTCTGAAGGTCTACATACTGACGACTGAAACCACAACAGCCGTCTCAAAAAGAGCATTTTTGGATAGGACATAATGCTGATTGGCAGCTGATCATTTTTTGTCTATCATAAGACCTAAGAAATACTGCCTATAGACAGATACAACAACAGACAGTATATTTTCTCACTGCATAAACCATGCCCTAATTTTACACATTTTAATTTTTATGGCAAAATCATACAAATAAATAGGTGTGTTACATGTACATAAACACATCAATTAACAAGTAGATACTGTTGACTTTCAAGAGCTGATCAATCAAGGGCCTACCTTCTGCGGGAGGAAGGGGGTTCTTTTCTTGCACCTTTGTGTGTTTGCTTTATACAATTTTTATGGCAAAATCATACAAATAAATAGGTGTGTTACATGGACATAAACGCATCAATTAACAAGTAGATACTGCTGACTTTCAAGAGCTGATCAATCAAGAGCCTACCTTCCGCGGGAGGAAGGGGGTTCTTTTCTTGCACCTTCGTGTGTTTGAGTTCCTTTTTGTTGAACTCCTCAATGCCCTTGCAGATTGCTGCCTCTGTCTTCTCCTTTCCAATGTCTGCAATCAAACATATTAATATATTAGTCTCCACTCAATTTCCTTTCAAATACAACATTTTTTAAATATTCTATTCTTGACGGCCAAAGTGCAAGAGGCAGAGATTCAGGCGTATCCCTAATCAATATCATAGCAAGCAAGATGGTGGTGGGGGGGGGGGGGGGTCATAAAGATAATACAATTAAGGCAAAGGTTAATGGAAAAATACATGCGCTTGCAAATCACAAGGTCAAGATAAATGGCACAGTTTCACTTAAGGTATTTACATCACAAGTAATGGCAACGTGTATGCCATGCTACAACTAGGTCATGGTCAAATCAACAGCAAAACAGATAGGATTACATCTGCTGAAGTAAACAAGGGTAAGTGACAATGTGTTAGTCCATGGTAAACAAGCAAACACACACACATATACACATTCTCTTTATCTCTCTCACACATGAAAACATGTTTCACCTCTAGGCGCCAAGCTATTCTGGCACCACCCATGAACTAAACCCATTGGTTTATATCCTTATCTGTAAGTACCATAATGTAGCTTGCATAATTATGGCAGTGTACAAATTTGAAGCTTTTAGCCTCAGTATGATATGGGTTAAAAAGGATTTTTATAGACTTGATTACTTTGGTTACACTGCTATGACCTAAGTATAAGTCAACATCTGGGTCAAATGAAACAAATGTTCACACTGCTTCATCATGTCTTAAATTACTCAGTCGCATACAATACTTAAATGTTATATTCTATGTACATGATTCTGTGTACATAACTGTAATACATGTACTTGCAACTGTATAAAGCAAAGAATTGTCAAAAGCATATACATGTAAACACAATGAATGTGAATGTGAATAGTATTGCTTAACGTCCCGACAGCAACAAGGCTTTCTCAGGACGTGCCTGCACTGCTTGTGAAAAAAAAAAAAAAAACAACTAAACAGAACATTGAATGTATGTCGCCAGCCGGTCAAATACATTAAATAAACCTAACACATGGGGCCTAAATAAAGCTAAGACCATTTAGCAACACACATCCAATATCAAGAGCTACAGGCAGTGCAGACAGTAGGGAGAGTTTTAAAAAGGCAAATACAGGTGAATGGACCTCGGGTAGACAGAAACACATGCCCCAGAATAGAGAGAAAAAACTCACCCTGTGGGGCTGACCAGGGTGACCCTGGGAACTAAAAAGTACCTAACCCCACCCAAGTCCCCCAGGGCAGACCCGGGTGGGGTAAACACAATGAGACCAAAGACAGCTTTCATCATTCTGCCGTGGAATTTGTGCACGGCTGGTCGGGACTAAACATGCACCTTTTGACAGTGGTGTAAAAGCAGTAATTTTCAAACTGACAGCATGGTTGAGGCAGAGGTAAAGGTATTGATAATATCTAGCTTTGGTTTTTTACCTTTTCTTTCAAACGCAACAATTGCAATGCATGATACTGGTGTACACACGTGTGCATCTTTTTCAAACAGCATACCAAATGTTGCATTTCGAGCGGCTTTTAACCCTCTTGTGCATGCAGTCACCAATACTGTATTCAGTACCGATGGCTGCATGCGCATGGGCATTAACCCACGTAACCCAACAGTTGCATTTCTCAAAATAATGTTGCAGGTGTCACCTAACTGCTTTGTACCGAGCCCCAACACACCACAGCAGGAGATGGATCGACCGTGACAATTCAAGGGTAGTGACAGATCAGCTTGGAGACGCTATCCTTAAATTATCATGGCCGATCCATCTCCTGCAGTATCGTGTCAAGATTAAATAGGTAAACAGGGGCGGCTCAGTTACCCTGGCGGGTGCAGGGGACACAAAAGAGGGGGAGGGTGGGGGTGGGTGTTGGGTTTCCAACTTTTTGTTTGGGACCTTCAACCTGATACAAAAAGCCTCTAAACCTCGTTTCTTGGGGCCGGAAATATTGGAGAGGGGAGGGGGGGGGGGGGGGCACATGCCTGTTAAAACTCACTCTCAGCATTTGCCAAAATATCAGAGGGGGGGGGGGGGGGGAGGTTCCAAACACCCCATAAAAGGACTTTGTTATAGCATTTAAGAAATTTGGAGTCTGGGGAGGGGGGGGGGGAGCAAACCCCTGTCCCCCCCCCCCCCCCATCCGCCCCTGGGTAAAGGAGTATTAAACTAAAATCAAACGAACTGCACTAAAGCAGAAACTCAAGAGGCTGAATCCTGGCTGCTGGAACAACATGAAAACGCACGTCGGGAACACTATCTAAAATGCCAGTGATCAATAAAAACTAATCAACTAGACCACCTAGAATTGTGGGTTATGGGGAAATGAGTCAGTAGATCGGCCCCTAGAGACGCCATACAAATCTATCATGAACTGGTAGGTATAGGCTTCACAGAATTATAGTCTTTGACTATTGCAACTCTCTCCTTTCCGGCCTCCCTCACTTCACCACTTCCACTCTCCAGCGCGTCCAGAACAATGCTGCCTGCCTCGTCCTCAGAAAGAAGAAATCCAACCGCATCACTCCCCTGCTCAAACTCCTTCACTGGCTCCCCATCTCGCAACGCATTCAATACAAGATCCTGTCTCTCTGCTACAAATCCCTTGACAACTACGCTCCTGCCTATCGCTCCAACTTACTTCACCCCTACACTCCTTCCCGCTCTCTCCGCTCCACCTCCGACCCTCTCCGCCTTCACATCCCCCACACCAAACTCAGCACTTTCGGCCCCAGCTCCTTCTCCGTCTGCGGTCCATCCACCTGGAACACTCTCCCACCTCAGAAACCCTCTCCCTCCTCCTTCCAGTCCGCCCTCAAAACTCACCTCTATCAACAGTTCTAGCACTCTGACACCACCACACACCCCACCCCCAGCTGGCTGTCGTAATGTATTTGTGGCATGCGAGTCATTGTTAAAAGCGTGCACATGCATGAGTTATAATTATTATAAGCGCATTATAAATACCGTAATTATTATTTATTTTTATTATTAGAATAACTCCCAAATTTGGGACCAATTTTCAACCTTTGAGCTCAGTGTGTTAACCCTTATTCTAAATACACCAGTGTGTGAAATAAGTTTGACTTAAATAGTTCAAGGGTAGTGCCAGAATAGCTTGGCGCCTCTAGGTGCCAAGCTATTCTGGCACCACCCTTGAACTAAAGCCATTGGTCTATATCCTTATCTGTAAGTACTATAATGTAGCTTGCATATCAGTGCACAAATTTGAAGCTTTTAGCCTCAGTATGATATGGGTTAACTTGTGGACGAAAATTGAGGGGCTGGAAGGGAAAAAAGCTGCTCTTTCGTTTCACACAGTGCAGTGACATATCAAAGTGAATCCTACAGGGTCTATTTCAATGAAACAATTCAGCAAGCAACATCAGACATTATTTCTCAACTTGTACAGGCTCAGCGTCAGTGTCTGGAGGAAGATTGAAAGACTCAAGTTACAAGCAACCTGACTTGGAAGTGAGTAGGTCAGTGAATGAAGCAGAAGGGCGGGCGTTAATTGGACATTAATGTTCTGCAATCTGCAAGTGTGAGGGCAGTTCGATCCTCTGATAATAACAATATGCAACAGCAAATCCCTTGGGGTGTGTGAATTAACGCAAGCTGTGCCGTCATCTCATACAAATGGCAGTCATCTACTCATGAAAATGAACAGAAAATGCATCAGTGTAAACAAATTATTAGACGCTCTCTTGAGGTACTGGGTAAACGCAATCTTCATCAGGCACAGTCGAAAGACCACCTGGATGCATCCTCGCTCCAAACACTGGCACCTTATCGACTATGTCCTAGTGCGGCAGAGGGACCGCAGTGACGTCCTCCTCACCAGAGTGATGCCCAGCGCAGAGTGCCACACTGACCACCGCCTTGTCCGCTGCAAACTCAGGCTCCACTTCAAGCCAAAACCCAAGAAATGGGGGCCCCCCAAGAAAAAGCTTGATGTTGCCAGACTTCAGCGTGACGATGTGAAAGCTGCTTGATGTTGCCAGACTTCAGCGTGACGATGTGAAAGCTGCCTTTCAGACAGATTTACAGCGCAGGCTCAAAGACACAGCAGACCCAGTAGACTCCTCCCCTGAAACACTTTGGGAACAACTAAAAACTGCTATTGCAAAATCCTCTGCAGAAGTCTTGGGTTTCGCCAGAAAGAAGAACAAAGACTGGTTTGACGAAAACGATGTAGAGATCCAAGAACACCTAGCAAAAAAAAGAGCCGCCCATCAGGCTCACCTAGCCCAGCCTTCCTGCCCTGTGAAGAAGTCTGCCTTCCGCCTCGTCTGCAGCAGTCTCCAGCGCAAGCTCAGAGATCTCCAGAATGAGTGGTGGACCAGACTTGCACAGAGGACCCAGCTTTGCGCTGACAATGGTGACTACAGGGGTTTCTACGAAGCACTGAAAGCAGTGTATGGCCCCAGGCACCTGGTACAAAGTCCCCTGCGAAGCGCGAACGGCCAGGCACTCCTCACAGATAATACCTCCATCTTGAACCGCTGGTCGGAATACTTTCAGAGCCTCTTCAGCGCTGAGCGCACTGTTCAAGAAGCAGTCGTCCTACAAATCCCACACCTCCCAGTAAAGGTTGAATTGGACGAACCGCCCACCGCTGAAGAGACCCTCACAGCCATCCACCAGCTCAAGAGTGGCAAAGCAGCAGGCATTGATGGAATACCGCCAGAGATCTGGAAACATGGAGGCACAGCACTGCACAACAAGCTCCATGACCTCTTTCTCTGCTGCTGGGAGGAAGGAACACTACCAAAAGATCTCCGTGATGCAGTCGTTATCACCCTGTACAAGAACAAAGGCGAGAAGTCTGACTGTTCCAACTATCGGGGAATTACCCTGCTGTCCATTGCTGGGAAAATCCTTGCAAGGCTGCTCCTGAATCGGCTGGTACCTACCATCGCTGAAGACCAACTCCCAGAGGGCCAGTGTGGCTTCAGAGCAAACAGGAGCACCACCGATATGGTCTTTGTGCTGAGACAGCTACAGGAGAAGTGCCGCGAGCAGAACAAAGGGCTGTATGTAACATTTGTCGACTTAACAAAAGCGTTCGACACTGTGAGCAGGCAAGGCATGTGGCAGATCCTGGAGCGACTTGGCTGTCCCCCAAAGTTCCTCAACATGATTGTCCAGCTACACGAGGACCAGCAAGGCCAGGTCAGACTCAACAATGACCTCTCAGAACCATTCCCTATTCTCAACGGTGTAAAGCAGGGCTGCGTGCTGGCACCGACCCTCTTCACCATCTTTTTTAGCATGATGTTGAAGCAGGCCACAGTGGACCTCGATGATGACGATGCAGTGTACATCAGGTATCGTCTCGATGGCAGCCTGTTCAACCTCAGACGACTGCAAGCCCACACGAAAACCCTAGACCAACTGATTCGTGAGCTGCTTTTTGCTGATGATGCTGCCCTCGTTGCACACACAGAGAGAGCCCTGCAGCGCATCACGTCTTGCTTCGCAGATGCTGCCCAGCTCTTTGGACTCGAGGTCAGTCTTAAAAAGACAGAGGTCCTCCATCAGCCGGCACCCAAGACAGTGTACCGCCCTCCTCACATCACCATCGGCGAGTCTGAACTAAAGTCAGTGCACCAGTTTACTTACCTTGGCTGCATTATCACGTCGGACGCCAAGCTGGACAAGGAGCTTGACAGCAGGCTGGCAAAAGCGAACAGCGCTTTCGGGCGACTTTTCAAGCGGGTGTGGCACAATCAACAGCTGAAAACAGGCACCAAGATCAGCGTGTACAGAGCTGTGGTCCTCACCACCCTGCTGTATGGTTCCGAGTCCTGGGCCCTCTACCGCAGCCAACTACGACTCCTCGAACGCTTCCACCAGCGCTGCCTGCGAACCATCCTGGGCATTCACTGGAGTGACTATGTCACCAACGTCGAGGTCCTTGAACGGGCTGAAACTGTGAGCATCGAGGCTTTGCTGCTGCGGACACAGCTCCGCTGGGCGGGGCATGTCTCCAGGATGGAGGATCATCGCCTACCAAAGATCACCCTGTTCGGCGAGCTTGCTACTGGACACCGTGACAGAGGGGCACCAAAGAAGAGATACAAAGACTGTCTCAAGAAGTCACTTAGTGCCTGCCAAATCGACCACCACCAGTGGTCTTCGCTTGCTGCGGACCGTGACACCTGGCGCTCCACCATTTACAAGGCAGCTGTCTCCTTTGAGGACTCTCGCAGAGCTAGCCTTAAGGACAAGCGGCTCAGGAGAAAAAACAGAGATGCCGCTGCTCAGAACCCTGGCCATACCTTCCCCTGCAGCCACTGCGGTCGAACCTGCCTGTCTCGGATTGGCCTCCGCAGCCACGAACAAGCCTGCAGACGTCGTGGGCAACTCCTATAAAATCTTCGTTCGCGAAGTCAAGCCAAGAGAGATATGGCAGTGTACAAATTTGAAGCTTTTAGCTTTAGTATATGTGTTAACCCCCTCAAGCATGCAGACACCGCTACTGCCGTTTACAGTACCGGTGGTTGCATGCATACAGGGATTTTTATATAAAATCCCTGATGCATATGGGGGCTAAAACGGTGGATGATCTTTCTGGAAGTCAGTGCAACACTCAATGGATTAAGGCACGCCGATTACGGGTAAAGTTCACGGAAAGTCCCTTTCGGTCAGTCACACAAACATGAGGATGACATGATACCCTCTCCAGATGGCAGGACATTTTTTTCCTGCGTCTCTGTGTGCTTCAGAGACCCTTTGCTGAAAGAACCGATGCGTTCTCGCAGCTCCACTTCAGTCTTCTCAATCTGAATCTCTGAAAGCAACGTGTGTTAGTAAGTAAGGTCACGTATTACACACAAGAGACTAATCTAGTAGAAAGAGTCGTAGATCTAATAAGCCCCAGCCACCAAGGGGCTCATTTTAAGAATGTATGACTCTTGATAGTTGAGATCGACCTCGTTTAATTCTACCATCTCTCTTCCTAACAAGACGGAGAAGTGGCACAAACATCCCCTTCAATCTGGTGAAGACATCAAAACTCACAAGCACCTGCAGCTGCATGGGTTCCTGTGAATCTACGCCTCTTGCCCGCTAAGACTGGCCATATTATATTACATTTACCCATTTCTCTTTTGCTCTGTGGACTGTTACTGTCACCATTTACAATAATTACGGACAAGATCCCTCTGACAGAAGCCATTCTTAAGTTATGTCTTCTGTCATAACTCAGTTGTGCTTCTAACGATGTGACTAAAGCGGAAGACGTCTGTAATGTCTAAAACTGCACATAAACAAGTCTTGCCATTTAAAAAATATATAGTACATTTTATCATGATTGTCACAGACCAAGAAAACTGGACACAAATGCATATAAATGTGTGCTGGAAGAAACACTAACGAAAATGCTTCCATCTCTGTTGATGGTAACTGTGAACACACAGACGGTAAAAATGTCTGCTTGCGCGTACACATGAGACAATGCCCAACATGCAAATACCCTTTTGAGGAGACTGGGTGGAAATAGGGAACAAGTGGGTTTGGTGAAAGTGTTAGAGATCAACAGCCATATATAAGATGGGGGGGGGGGGGGGGGGGGGGGGGGGGGGAAGAAAGAAGGTGAAAATATGTTTTTCGGTCAGGGGTTAACACCAGAGCAAAAAGCAAAACAAGAAAGGCAAAGCCATTAATTTGGCACACATGTATGACCAATCCACATAATTAGTGTTAACCTGTGTGTGTTCATGTGTCTAAACATAAGGGTTGGCTTTGTACCACTGAAGTCTTAAGTTTTATTAAAAAATCTATGCATTTTTCACAAACTTTTTGACCCTCCGTGACCCTTGACCTTTGTGAGGGAGTTAGCATGCATAGAAAGGTGTTATCATCAGCTACCTTTGTGCCAAGTGTGACTAAAAAGTTTGCAAACAAGAAAGACTCACACGTATGACTTATTTACATATGTGTGAACTTTGTGACAATAAGGGCTGGCTTTTGCACCAGCAAAATCCATGTTTCCTGAAATGCAAACATTTTTCTCTTGTAAATCAACCCCCCCCCCCCCCCCCAATGAACCTTGACCTCTGCAATGAGTCGATTAAATTAGTATGCATAGGAAGGTCTTATCAGCTACCTTTGTGCCAAATTTAATTGAAAAATTTGCAAAAATGTTGATAATACCTAAAATTTATCAAAAATTTACGTTTTAAAACATTTGCCAGCCCCTTGTGACCCTTGACTTTTCCAAGGGGTCATCCAGATTAGTATGCATAGATAGGTCTTACCATCAGTTATCTCTGTACCAAATTTGGGTTTGAAGTTGAGAATAGTATTTGAGAACAAACATCTTTTGTCAAAATATGGCTATTTTGGACCCATTTCCGGAGCTCTTGTGACCTTTGACTTTTTCGAGGGGTCATCCAAATTAGTATGCATAGATAGGTCTTACCATCAGGTATCTCTGTACCAAATATGGGTATGAAGTTGTGTATAGTATTTGAGAAAAAAAAACATCTTTTGTCAAGATATGGCAATTTTTCACCTATTTCCTGAGCTCTTGTGACCCTTGACCTTTCCGAGGGATCAACCAAATTAGTATGCATAGAAAGGTTTTACCATCAGGTATCTTTGAACCAAGTTTGGGTTTGAAGTTGTCAATAGTATTTGAGAAAAAATAAATTGTCAAAATATAGCTATTTTTGATATATTTCCTCATCCCCTGTGACCTTGACATTTGTGAGAGGTCACTGAAACTGGTATGTTTAGAAAGGTCTTGCCACAAAGTATCCTTGGACCAAGTTTGAAGACTGTGGCTTGAATAATCTCAGAGAAAATGCCAACATTAAAATTTACCACGGACGATGCCGGACAGACGACACTGGCCCAGAAAATTTAGCTTCGCACGTGAGCCAAAAACTACAATTCTATCAAAAACTGACATTTTTCACACACCTGCTGACCTCCTATAATCCTTGACTAGTATGCATTGGAAGGCCTTATCATCAGGTATCTCTATACCAAGTTTGTGCTTGAAACTGAGAATAGTATTTGAGAAAAACGTGTCAAAATATGGCTATTTTTTACCTCTTTCTGGAGCCCCAGACCCCCCCCCCCCCCCCCTCCCCGCGATGACCCTTGATCTTTACGAGGGGACCACTAAATTAGTATGCATAGGAAGGTGTGATCATCAGCTACCTTTGTGCCAAATGCGAGTGAAAAATTGGCAAACACTTTTATATAAACTACAATTCCATCAAAAACTGTCCTTTTTCACACATTTACCGACCTCCCGTGACCCTTAACTTTCCGAGTGGTCATCAAAATTAGTATGTATAGAAAGGTCTTACGATCAGGCATCTCTGTGCCAAGTTAGGGTTTGAAGTTGAAAATAGCATTTGAGGAGAAATGATTTATGTTAAAATATAGCTATTTTTTACCCTTTTCTGGACCCCCTGTGACCCTGACCTTTGTGAGAGGTTACTAAAATTGGTATGTTTAGAAAGGTTTTACCACAAAGTACCCTTGGGCCAAGTTTGAAGTCTGAGGCTGGAATAGTCTTCAATAAAATGTTAACGTTACAGACACCTTCCAGACAACAGATGGCTGATTACACAGACTCACTTTTGCTATCGCATGAGTTAAAAAAAGGCATTTAGTCAAATAATTTTTTTAACTGGTGCCATATTCTGAAATTAATTATCGGTACATTAAGCACCTACCAGAAGAGTCAATGCAAATTTTATCCAACCAGGAAATGAGAAATCATCAATCCTAAGACATTTTGAACTCAAGCCCAACCAGAACCACCACCCCGAGTTGTGCAAATTAAAGACACTTTCCTCCCCCAGCTCAGCGATGCCTGCAAAACGCTCGTTAATCTAAAACAAACGTTTTAGTTATTCTTCGGGTCAACCACAGTACACTCTCGCTGAAACATGACTGTTTCTTCGAGTAAATCCTCGTATGACAGGTACAGATTCAGTATAGTGAGTCAAGGAGCGGATCTGTTGGGGTAAGGGGGTAGAGGTTCCAGGGGACACCCCCCCCCCCTCCCCCGTCTTATTTTATTTAAGGCCACAAGGGGAAGGAAGGTCTGGCGTGGGATCGAGACTTTTTGTTAGGTTGAAGGTCCCAAACAAAAAATTGGAACACCCCCCCCCCCCCCAAACTAAAAAAAATAAAATAAAATAACTGGTCTGCCCCTGAGGGTCCAGTTGCTTAGTCAGCGGCACAGTGTAGCGATGAAGTGCCCCCAGATTTGAAGAATCGAGTGACCATTGAAAACAGAATGTGCAGGTCTGGCATCGGAAGACATTTCATTGGGTTGAAGGTCCTAAACAAAAAGTTGCCCCCCCACCCCCTCCATCCCTTGAGATAACTGGTTCACACCTGGAGTCTGTACCAAAAGTGCAAGGGTCACTCGAAGGGATATAATTCTGGTGGCTTCTGGCTTTGCTTGCCTTAACCCTTTGACTCCCAGAACTGAATGACTTCCATTCTATAGTTCTGGGAGTAAAAGGGTTAGGAGATCGGGATCTTGGTCAAAAAACACAAATGCACTGTAAGGAAAAACACATTGGGAAACTGTTAATGTGCTCTGGGAAGGATCAGGGGTTACAGAGGACGAGGGAGAGGGGTCAAAAGCAAGAGATTACCCTCCTCCGTTGGAAGCACGATTTTCTCCACCGTGTCTGTGGGTTTCAACGATTCCTTGCTAAAGGAACCGATGCGCTCTCTCAACTCAACTTCCGTTTTTTCATGAATTATTTCTGTAAGAAAGGTACGCACTAAACATGCTAAGAATAAAAAAAATGACAGAAAGCTAATAATGGCGTGTCAATGGCAGTCGAGATTATGATGTCTATGTTGTCAACAATCTGCCAACAGTGATAGTTGGGATGACTGCGGATCTACACCCCTTTTTGCAATGTATAGAATGTAATGTCACTGTTAGTGATAAACCTAAGCAAGTACACTTAAGGCGAGCTAGGACACCTCCAATGTGAAAAATCTGTCAGGTTGGCCGTTTTGGGTTTTCCTGGATTTTCTGCAAGTTCTGAGTGTCCTCTATGCGAAAACATACTCCTTTTTCCTCAGAGCTTTTATCAAACACCCATAAATGTTAAATAAACAAAGTACCCGGAGTTTGTTTACATTTTTCCCCCCTCAAATATGTGCATTTTGCCTACTTTTGAACCTGGTCAAAGCGCACATTCTTCTTACCGCATTGAAACAAGTTATGTCTTTTGAAAGCCACTTCTCCCTTGCAGTAATTTGTCCTTCACCCTAGCCTAAACCAACAATTACTTACTTACTTACGCCTGTCACCCCTACCCGGGTATAGGCCGTCGACGAGAGACCTCCAGCAACTCCTGTCCTGTGCTTCTCCTTCGATTCTACTCCAGGTGGTTCCCAGTCTCTTGATGTCTGCTTGGAGGTCTCGACGCCAGGAGTTTCTCGGCCTACCTCTTTTCCTCTTTCCCTGGGGGTTCCATGACAATGCCTGCCTAGTGATACTGGACTAAACCAACAATCAACGGCAAAAAACTGCCCAAGGAAAACCCCGGAATTTGTCGATAACTTCAAAATTTGGTCTTATGACTCTTTCGATCAGGAGCACCACATAAATGTGCATCCCTGATTGGTTCAAATGTATTTCCGAGTCTGTTCGGCTAACTTCGTGTCGGATACAGTTAGTTATTTGGGTTTAACACCGAGCAGGCAACCAAGGCCATCTCACGGCGGCGTGTTGGATACAACTCGCACCTTGCGAGTATGTTTTTTGTTGGATTACAAGCTAAAACGCGTTGTTTAGATAAATCCGCAGCGGAATTTAGTCAACATGACAGACAGAGTGAGACTGAAGAACGTTTATAATCGTAATATAGAGGAAAATGCCGATTTTCGCAGGTAGGTGCTCTAACGATTTGGCAAAGCATAATGTGCAAAAAATCAAAGATACAAAGGGCGAGATCGAAGATTTTTATGATTTGTTTGTGAACTGCCTGACTTTGGAGCAGAAGTGTGCATTCATAGAAATTCGAAATTCTGCATTCAGCACTCAATAGAGCACTGTGGATCTGAACGATTTAGATTCAGGAGTCTTACGTCTTTCGTCCGTTGTAACATCTAAATATTTTGGTCTGATCAGAAACTATCTGTACATTCATTGTGAGACGCTCTCATGACTACTGACAAAATGTATGCATACATGAAAGGAATTTGCCAGCTTGAGGAAACACAGATGTGTTTGATAACGATAATGAATATTGTGCACATGTCCGTTCGAAGCGAGAAAGTGTTAGGATTTCATCAGTACCACATCCCGCATAAATGTCACCCAAAACTAGTGTTTGCAGGAATGATATTCGAACATCATATTCACAAGCAATCACTTAATTATATGATTTTCCATTGTAAAAAGATCAACGTACATCATACACGTATTGTTTCCCTTGGTCAAAGAGACTACAAAGTGCACTGTGAAAGTTCTTAACTCGGGCAAGATGCAGCCGTCATTGTAATGGTGTAGGTGTGATTCTGCAGTAAACCAGTATGGTCCAAATTATAAAATGCATCCTCATTAGTATGGCATGTGTTTACATATTCCACAGCAATCACCATGAGCATGCAAAATGGGTGTGTATGAGGTGTGATATGAACAGGCTGCTTTTTAAAGCTGTATGCCCATTTCATGAACTAACCGATTTATAAATTGTCAGACAAACAAGATGTTTAAATACTTTATTTAATTGTTGTAAATCATAATGTTTTTATTACGAATTCAGTTGACAAGATGTTTAAATACTTTCTTTACTTGTGGTAAATCATTATGTTTTCATTATGAATTCAGTCTCTCCTATTTCAAGTAATGTAACAACTGGCTATGGCCTGTGCATGCAATGAACACAGTGCAGGGGCATTTAACAAACTAGATTGCAGCTTCTGATACTTTAGGAACAGCACTACTCCTCAAAGCTGACAGATCTCAAAACCATTTTTCCGTCTTCAGTGGAGTATATTTAGCATTAACAGTTTGTGTAAACTGTACGGATGTACAAGCATAATGTGTATATGCTGAAACACAAGAAAGCCATACACGTAAACTCATGTGAGACAAGTGTTCATGTATATTTACCCTTGACTTTTAGGAATGTTGAACAATGATTGAAATGGAATAGTTTTCCTGTGGTGAGAAAGCTGAACGTCATCTGCTGCCACAGTAAACACACATATACTCTTACAACGACAAGACAGGTCTTACAAGGACAAGACAGGTCGGACAGATTGGATTTCACAAGTGAGTCACACTTTGACAAGTGCAACTACATCTAAGTTAGGAACCTATGGTTTGAGTATGGACCCTAACAAATATTGTCAATTACTATACCAACCTTCTGCTGACATCTACTATACATTCTGTCTGAATACCAGTTGTCTGCGGGAAGCTTATACAGTGGAAAACAAACAGGCACTGGGGTGCTTCAATAGCGCAACACTGTGTCTACACGAGCTAACGTTGATTCACAATACCTAATCCATCTGGGTTTGCTTGGTGATCCTAGCAAATTAGAATGTTGTTACAATGGTTTACTCTCACCAGGCAGTTGTGACATTAGTGCTTATCAACAAACTGGACACAGTAAGTGTGCAGGCTGAGTACAAGTAATACTCACTAAGCATGCAAAACTAAAGCATCGGAGTGTAGGTCTAATGAGTAATACACACAGGGTTTCTGGAAAGTTTGCATGTCTGCACTGCATAAAGGTTTTATCGTGTGAAAAACGTAAGGCAACGATTTCAGGTGACATGTTAGCGCTGTGTATGATGGGGGAAAAACGGCTCATTGTTGAAACTTGTTTTTGCGGTTTTCTAAATATTGTACTTGTGGGGGGTGGTACATACTGAGAAAACAAATATCTAAAAATGTACTTGTCAGAAGATAGTGAAATTTTACACGCAAGTTCACAAATGGGTTTATTATACAATGTCAGTGCCGATTGTTCAATTTCAGCTTAGTTTGGGAGCTATGAATAGCTTCCCTTTGCTAACATACTCAAAAAATGACCAAAACCAGAACATTAATATAAAAATATTTTTTTCTTCAAAACCAGGCGAGATATTCAAAATCGCCACTGACATTCCATAATGATGATATTAGTTGATATTTAGACCAAATTTGGCTTTTCAGAAGCATCAACGGTAGCCGAACTTTGTTTCCTTAGCAACCAGGTGTAACAGTCACTTAGTGTTTGTTGCCATGACAACGGTGAGCATACCTGACTAAATGAGCACGTCGAGTGTTCAGGACAGATTGATACTGATTCAAATGATATACAATAAAGCATATGTCCATAAACACAAAAAAAATTGCGCTGAAGTGTCCTAGCTCGCCTTAAAGTGCAAACAGACGTTCAGTAGTAGTAACACAAGGGATGCATTATAAAATATTTTTAAAATACAAATTAAAAAACACCTCCAATCGTGTCTATGTGGCCAACAATTCCGCAAAATGCAGACTCTAGGTAGTGTCCACAGAACAAGTGGCACAACTTTCAGGTTCAAAGTGTGTGCTGATCTGTGATTTTTTTTTTACCTTACGACCCTAGGATGTAGGGTTGAAAATCACTGGTCAGCATACATTTCATCTGAGTGCATGGGTGAAAATGGCTGACGAAAATTAGAAATTCAAACTTTGTGTTTTTCATAAATCGAAACCTCTCTTGCATAGGATATAGGCGTGACCAGGACACCGACTTGCCTTCATTTACATTCATAATAACCAGCTTAATCCTGGTATCTCTGTCCCACCATAGATGATCCCGTACACACTTCTCTCTGGTTCGCACACTCTCTGCAGGTTTCACTATACAAGTAGTATCCTTCTGATTTCCACCATGTGTCACTCACCGTCTGGGCTGGGTAGGACGACCTTCTCCTGGGGTTCCACGTGCTTTAGACTGTTCCGGTCAAACTTCTGCACGCCCTCCCTCATCTCCACCTCGCCTTTCTCCTGAGCGATCGCTGCAACACACAAAACGGGGGGGGGGGGTTGATACGTTTGGGTTCGACGGTGGACCTACTATAAATGGAGGTGCTTGCTGCATACAGGTGTAAGAACCCGACTGGTTAGGTATGGCTTGGCCATCGAGCCATATCTCCACTGAAAGTGGTACCCAAGGCATCTTGGCCGTACATCTTTTTCCTTTTTTTTTTATCCTTCTTTCTTTTTGTGGCGTATCTCCCCTTGATTTGGTTCTCTTCTTATCAAAACATAATTTGGCCAAATCTTTTTCCAGGAGCACTATAATTGTGTAAGGTAGGGCAGTAACATTGGAACCACAAAGAGCAATGCCCCTCCAGTGCTCCTGCTGTGCAATTCAATTTATTTCATGCGATTTGAATAAAATACTTAAGAGATACTGAACGCAAGACATCAGTCTGACTTCTGAAGTAATGGGGTTATTTTGAGCCCTGAAGAGTGCGCGTGTGTGCGTATTCAAAGTGACAAGTGTGTATATAAGCATGGTTTCAATGTTGTAATTTTTAGGTTTGGGTGTGCATTTGTAAAGGGACAAGTGTGTTTATGTGCACGTGTTTCAATGTTGCTTGTTTGTGTGCTTATTTTCAAAGGGACAGTTGTGCATGCATGCTTGTGCTTCAATGTTGTAAAACTTTGTGTGTTTTCAAAGGGATGAGCGAGTATGCACGCATGTGTTTTCACAAAATAATATATATCGAGCCAACAAGGGACTAAGAAATGCCAGTTAGCAGTCACTAACCATGCGAGCTAGTTCTTAAACTTCTAGTGATTGCTATTTTGATATAGTAAATGTTTCACGTGTAGTAGTTCAATAGCCTTAAGGTGATGACAAGATGCAACCTGATCCTATGCCAATGATCACCAAGTAAATACGACAACTTTTTATTTTCATGCTGCATGCTTGGTCCTTCATGTGTCTTGTACACAGTAGGTCTCAAATACCTGATTTAAAGAACAAGCAGTGTAGGTTTCAGATGATCACAAGTGAACATATTTTCTCAAGATCGCTTCACAAATTTCAGGCGTTGACTTCGAAAGGTGTCTGAAATGCCGATGAAATGCAAAGTATGTCTCGTCCTAACTCCTTAACCCTTGGATTGTCACCGGGCAGTGTATTCTGAAGCAGTAATATACGATTTCAGGTAGGTTAAAAAAAACGGTGTGTCTTTTGACACAAACAGTGGATTAAAAGCCCAGGCTTTAAATCCACTGTTAGGGTCAAAAGACACACAGGCTTTTTTTTTTTTTTTAACCTACTTCTCATTTCTGGAAATCGTCAAAACCAGGTGGGATCAGAATTTGCACTATATACCCCTTTTGGTGCCGCATCTTTGACAATACCAGTGCGATACCGACACATTTACCAAAACCATAGAACGGGTCGCTTGAACCAAAACAACTAATCAGCAATAATAGAGGAAAATAAATAATGCAAAAATTAATCAAGTTCAACATTTGACAAGACTTGTTCCATACCTACTCTGCAATCCAGTACGCCCAGAGGTGAGGTTGGGGGGCGGGGAAGGGCTACATATATATATATATATATATATATATATATATATATATATATATATATATATTATATATATATATATATATATATATATATATATATATATATATATATATATATATATACGAAAGGGATTTCATCATGGTCAATTCTGTGTGTTCTTGCCCAGGGGTGGGATGAACATTATAAGTTACTTGTAGGCCTGAGGGAGGACAAAGGAACCATTGCACCCCAAAGGCTTGAAGGGTACAATGATTTCTTTGACCTCCCCAAGGCCTACAAGAGTCAGTGCAGCAAGCCCCTGCTACCAATAACATATCTGTTTTCATTCCTCCAATGTTTCTGTAAAAGAATCAGGGAGAAATCTTCCGACCTTGATCACGCCAGACATGACCGAAGACAAAGGAATATACATTTATACATAATAGACTTACAATGTAATTTAAAATCTTTCATGACGTTGCCGTCTCCAGTTGTGTGCCTGTTGTTTCAAACAACACTAAGTAACTTTGTACTTTAGAATGTTTTACTTTTAGTGATCTTTTATAGAACACTGGCATCTAAGACGCATCAGAAAGAGGGCTACAAAAAAGTCAGCCATTAGTTGCTACAAGGGTTTTTGTATCCCGGTCACATGGTACGGTTTGCGCTAAAGAGAGTGGTCATGCGACGTAGAGATGAAAACAATATAAGTTATTGATAGCAGAGGATTGCTATGTACACGGTTTGCTTGTACCCCGAAGGCCGCTTTCAGGGTACATGGTTCCTTTGACCTCCCTCAGGCCTACATGGGTCCGTGCAGCAAACCCCTGCTACCAATAATGTATTTGTTTTCATTCCTCCATTATTATCGTAAAAGAAATCAAGCTGAAATCTACTGACCTGGAGCACGCCAGACATGACCCACATCAAAAGAATGTGCATGAATACATAGCAGACTTATGACGTAATACAAGATCTTTCATGATGTTGCTGTCTGCATGATCAGCAGCATTGTTTACAGATTGTCAGAGTAATGCAATGAAAAAGATGAATGACTGCCTCAAAAGATTTTTAAAAAATTTAATAAAATAGTCACAAAGGACGCCCATGTGATTTATTATTCCACAAATATTCTTCGTTTTGTGGTCTGTTACACGCTATTGATGCAAATGTGCGCTGTAACAACTCCAGTAGTGTGATTGTTTTGAGCAACACTGTAACTTTGTACTTTAGAACGTTTTGGTGATCTTCTATAGAACAAAATTGGCAGCCAAGACGCATCACAAAGACGGCTACAAGACGTCCGCAATTAGTCGCTACAAGGGATTTTGCAGTGAGGTCACATGGTACGGTTTGCATTAGATTGGTCATGTGATGTAGGAATTAAAACAATATATATGCCATCCGTAGTTTGTTCAGAATGATAATAGTCAAAATTAATTTTCTGGAGGACTTCACACGTACTATACGACTGATATGGTACTGGCTCCAAAATTAAATGGTAATCGGGTCGGAGAAGCTAATTTTGGTATGCTAATGCCTGTACTGCTAACAACTGTGCGTGTGATTCCACACCAAGATTACACGAGCTCGATCAATAACTATGACCTATATTTACAGCAAAAAGATGTCGACCTGTTAAGAGTGGACACTCTAACAGAAATAACTGATCTCGAGTTGGAAGGTGGTTCATGCATGGTGGCAACCCAAGACCGACCCCCCACCCCCAGAAAACACACACTTCCCTTTGCAAACCGACTTTCCCGTCACATTTTGCAGGGGCTCACGAGGATCTATGCCTCTTTCTAAGTCCATTTTGTATCCATGTTTCTTCGACGCTTTCAGCTTTTGGTGATAAATGTACAAAGATTTCTGAAACAGAAATGTTAGTACAGAGGCAAGGAAGGGGTTACTACTCTTTGGGTGTTGATGTCCTATTGCTCTCAAGCTTTGGAAGAAGAAAAAAAACTTCACAACGTAGGGACACAAACCCTCCAAAAAATACTACTCTACCAAGCGTTGAAAAACTGAATAGCAATTAAGGCGTAGGGCTGGTTATTTGGTACTATGAGTGAAAAGAGCACAAGCCTTCACAGCATTTTGTTTCTGTGTTCTGCAACCTTTAGCCAGAATACAGATTAGCATTCATCTCTGTGCCGATAACGATGCTGGCCTTATACATGGCACACCCACTGGCTGTAATGAAATAAACCAGCTCTTGTTCCGACCAACCCTGCACAATATTTCAGCAGAAAGCTAAACCTTTCAAGCCTGGGACCAACTTATGAAACTTTAAAGGTGTCATCTGAGAAATATGCATCACTTATAGTTGCTGGGTGGACTGTGATAGTTCAAGGGCATCAACAGATTAGTTTGGCACCTCTGAGGCGCCAAGCTAATCTGGCGCTACCCTTGAACTAGCATGGTCAAACTAGCTCAAAGACCGCTCTTGGACGTCAGGGCTGAATGTGACGTATAATACAACTTATATGTTTAAACGTTTGATCCTTGCTTTCAAAAGTACTTTGTTAATCTCTTAGTTTGGTTTGTACACACTTCTTCAAACTTTAACCGTTCAATGCCAAGAAAAACTATGCACCATCCAAACGCAAGAGGCACAGATCCTCATGATTAAGGCGGCTAAGGAGGGTCTATGCCTCTTTCTGAAACAACTTTATATCTATGTTCCTTTGCCAGCTGGGGATCTCGAACTGTTTTTTATACAATGATTTCAAAAATTCAATCTGCGTCCACTGGCAAGGAAATTGCTCAAACCGGTACTGCTTTCACTACCGGTTGCTGCATGCACAAAGTGGTTAAGAATAAGACATTGAGATATTGCTTCCTGCTGAAATGCTAGCTAAGCAGAGCCAAAGAATCATTCGTGAGATCCGTCATGTATAGTAGCATAAACACAATTTATCTGTTTTCTTGGTTCGGGGTTAAATGGCTGACAACAAAGTTAACACGAGAGTAAGGATTAGTGCTTGTTACGCTTACTCACTGTAGCTAAGATCGCAGGCACAGGCATTCGACTCGATTCGTTCAAAAGCGGCAATATTTCATGCCCTTCCACCGAGGGTGTTTTTTTTTTGTTTTTTGTTTGTTTGTTTTTTTGCTGTTTTTTTTTTTTGGGGGGGGGATAATTGGGATGGGGGTGGTGGTGGGGGCGTTCTTATAATTTTGATATGCGCAGTCTAAAATTCTGAGTGCAAAAGTTGGAAACAACCCGTCAAGAGAGAACTGACCCGCCCCTTAGCAGGGTTTTTGGCCACAAAGTATGTCCGCTCTGAAATGACTCGTCGAACCACAGACTCAAACATTCAACAGAAAATCGTTTGCGAGCAGTTATACCTCAATGTCTTACTGACCCCCCTTGTGGACGTAACCACAGGTAATGATTACATTGCTGGGGCTGCATGCACAAGACGGTTCAAACCTTTCTGTCGGCCGCTAGGATCCGAGGACGCACGGTGTGACTGCTCTAAAAAGAAATCATCTACCGACGCATAACAGCAGGTAATGTAAAAAGCACGACCCTAAGATCCAAATTTCCTTCGGTTACAGAAACAGCCAAGCATAAAATGATAAATGCAACACTGGCATAACTCATTCACACCTAATAACTACTGTCGGAACTTTTTGATGCGTCTACGAAGATTGTTTATCGTTGTGGGTGACTGATCGGCCATGATACTTGAAGGGTAGTAACAGATGCACCTTGCGCCTGACAAGGCGCCAAGCTAGTCTGGCACTAACCATCAACTATCAATGCCGATCCATCTCCCGCTGTAAGTGGCTTACAGGGTGGATGTGTTAAAACACCTACTCCGTTCATCAGGTAGAGTATTTTTCTCCTGCGACTCGGTTCGTTTTAGGCTTGTTCGTTTGAAAGAAGATATGCTGCCGATGTGCTCTTGGTGTTGCTTCTCCTCAGCGATCACTAGTGGCAGTAGCAAGGATGCGGTGAGGTGAGACCCAAGCAAAAAAGGAACCATTACAAACACATAAACAAAACATATAACAACAAAGCCAAGACAACAAAGCCAAGCCCTCATCAAGGTGCATTCAACCCCTTCACTGCTATAAGTTGTGTTTTTGAAATCATTTTAATCCTTTGGGTGTCGGTAGCGGTTTTAGTCACGATGGTTCCTAAAAAAAAGCTGAGACGCAAAGGGATTAAATTCATCGCAACTAAAACCGTTACCGACGCCCAAAGGGTTAAATTCAACGCCAAAGAAACGCACCCGTCCAAGGATCACTGGTGCAAAATAGCCAGCAAGAGGCAAAGATCTCCCAATGTGCCCCTACACCTGCGGGTCTCATGAGGATTTACGCCTCTTGCAGTTGGATTTACTTCATTGTCTTTCAGAAGTGAGGGTGTTAAAATTAGACATTGATTCGTAAAACAAACAAGAAAGGCAAAGCCATTATGGCTCACATGTATGGCCGATTTACATTATATGCGTGACATTTGCGACAAGGGCTGGCTTCTGCAGCAGCAAAATCCATGTTTTCTGAAAATACAGTGGAGTCCGCTTAACACGAATTTCTGGGGACACGGAAAATCACTTCGTGTTAACCATATTTCGTGTTAACCAATATGGCCTCAAAATTGATCACGGCCCTCAAGGAGAAAGTGTGTAAGACGTGTGCGTGAATGAGTACCAGGTTAAAAGTGCACATTATCCTACTTTCTATGCATACCTTCAGCTCGCTAGGAAAACACAAGGAAACGTGTACAGCTCGAGTATTTAATGTAAATCCATCAGGTAAAATCCATACTAAGTTACAATCCTCAGGTAAAAGCAACACAGGCTGAATTACAATCCCGCATCGGTAAAAGGGTTGTGTTGGTACACGAATGATACAACATGAATACAGTACAAAAATGCTAGCCAATGAGAAGACAGATTACAACAGCCGAAGGCTATTCAGCCAATCACAGACTAGAGTTCGCTCTGATCTGTCATGTGTACTTCCACAGCGCGAGAGCGACACGTGAATTGGTTTTCGGTGAATGGAATCTGTGTTCGTGTTAAACAGGTGAATAATAGTGAAATTGCCCTGGTTGGGAACCGAAACCAGCTTCGTGTAAAGCGAAATTTCGTGTTAAGCATTTTGTGTTATCAGTGAAATTTTAATACAGAATAAGAAGGCCGTCGGCCGGGAATGCAAAAACGGTTCGTGTTAACCGGAATTTTGTGTAAAGCGAGTTCGTGTTAACTGGACTCCACTGTAAGCATTTTTCACACATCCATCAACCCCCCCGTGACCCTTGACCTTTGTGATGTCGACTAAATTAGTATCCATAGGAAGGTCTTATCATCAGCTATGGTTGAAAAATTTGCAAACATTTGGGAATACCTACAATTTTATCAAAAATCAGCATTTTACACACATTTGCCAGCCTCTTGTGACTGTTGACCTTTCCAAGGGGTCATCCAAATTAGTATGCATATATAGGTCTTACCATCAGGTATCTCTGTACCAAATTTGGGTTTTAAGTTGTGAATAGTATTTGAGAAAAAACATCTTTTGTCAAAATATGGCTATTTTACACCTATTTCCTGAACTCTCGTGACCCTTGACCTTTCCGAGGGATCAACCAAATTAGTGTGCATAGAAAGGTCTTCCCATCAGGTATCTCTGTAGCAAGTTTGGGTTTAAAGTTGTGAACAGTATTTGACACAAAAAAAAACATCTTTTGTCAAAATAATAATATGGCTATTTTGGACCTATTTCCTAGGCCCTTGTAACCCTTGACCTTTCTGAGGGGTCATCCAAATTAGTTTGCATAGTTAGGTCTTACCATCAGGTATCTATGTACCAAGTTTGGGTTTGAAGTTGTGAATAGTATTTGAGAAAAAGCATCTTTTGTCAAAATATGGCTATTTTTCACCTAGATTTCCTGAGCTCTTGTGACCCTTGACCTTTCCGAGGGATCAACCAAATTAGATGTATAGAAAGGTCTTACCATCATGTATCTTTCTACCAAGTTTGGGTTTGAAGATGTGAATAGTATTTGAGAAAAAATAAATTATGTCAAAACATTGCTATTTTTGACCTATTTCCTGATCCCTTTGTGAGGTCATTCAAATGGGTATGTTTAGAAAGGTCTTACCACAAAGTATCCTTGGGCCAAGTTTGAAGAATGTAGCTTGAATAGTCTCTGAGAAAATGCCAACATTTAAGTTTGCCATGGACAACGGACGGACGACCACTGGCCCAAAACATAGACTCACTTTTGCTTCACACATGAGCCGAAAAAGGTGAAGAAAACCAGTGCACTTTGTGATTTGAAAATGAAAAAAAAAAAAAATTATTCTCAAATCAAGAAAGCGACTCACAAGGAAGAAAATTTTTTAAAAAGGTCATGACACTCTCAAGGGTAACAAAAAAATGTTAACAATGAATCCTGAAACTGGCAAATCTAAATAAATGCAGGAAAACAAGATACAATGTCGTGAAGGGTCTCAGTTAACCAAAAAACAGGACATCCTACTACAAATTATCCGCGTTCCTTTACCAAGGTCCATTATCTCCACTCAACTGCCATACAACTGGGTCTTAACTGTTACTATTTAGCCTCGGTGTTATTCCCTGTTCTAAATAAAGTTGCACCGATTCATTCTCTTGTGTATTTCATGATAAGTTTGAAGTGTACATATCGTGACTAGTGGAGTATTTGTAATGGTTATCATGAAAAAAACCACTTCCTTTTTGTCTGAAAATTGATAAAACACCTGGGGTGGTGGTGTTGGTGCTCTGGTGGAGGCGGAGGGGGGGGGGGGAGGTTTCAGGTAAGGGGACCCATCAGTATTCATATTTATAGTACTGTTGGTTGTATGCTCCAGGGGTTATGTGCAAAAATTTCTTCTCCTGAGCAAAATTGCTCTTTCTCTTGCTGGACCGTCTGAATCATTCGTTTGAAAGTGACTCCTAATGACGAATAGGTCACAAGTGTGAAACTGGACTGAGCTATATAGGGTAAAGAGATTCATCATCTATTTATTCCAAAAGGAAACCAACTGACGAGAGCACCATACACCAATAACAAAATCGTCCTATGCTGAACCCTCTTACAAGTGAAAATAATTAACTATCCAGAGTAAATCGCTGACATTACAATCATTCATTCAAGGGTGTCAAAATAAACAAACTGTCCTAGGTCACGACAGATGTGTAAGACAGGGCTCCCATTTCTGTGCGCCTATGACTGACTAAAATTCAAAATCACATACTGAAAATGTGACGAAGGGGTAGGCAAAATCACTAAAATTCAGCGCTTCTGAGTCTGAGAACACTAGTCTTCATTTATTTTAACATGCAAACAGTGTCACTGTTCCAATTTTGTATCCTTTAAAATGTTCAGACAGGGTCTGTGCACCCTCTGAAATTTCCACTTGGAGGTATTCAGATGCTGCTGTGAAAATGGTAGCCCTGGTATGACACATAATACAGAAGTTGTTGTGTAAAGTGAATTCATAAAAAGAATGGATTCAATCATTTAAAAAGACAAATCAAAACTGGTTCTGGTCAGCCAATATCTCAACTGAAAAATTTAACAAGTTTTAGCAAACTTTCAAAACCTCAAGAAAAACGTAATTTACAAAAATTGCATGTTTCGAGACATAACTGGAATTACATTGTATCAAAAAGGCAAGCACTGAGTAGCTGTCATTTTATAGGTACCAGAGTTCAGACTTTTACCACAAGGATATAAGAAAGTTTGGCTTGTCGACATATTACTAGAACCTCCACAATTCTCTTTCCTTTCAGCTTTTCATTCATTGAAAAATCACATTATTTCTTTCATTTTAAATCTGTATTTAGATTGTCATTAATTAAACAAGTAATTTCACACCGAGGTTCTAAATTTCACAAACCGTGCTATACAGCATTTCAACAATTCAAGATATGACAGTAACACCACCAAAATTACGAAGTTCGAAGTTCTGCTTCATAAAAACTAGGCATGAGATCTTTTACAGGCAAATACAAAGTTTAAAGAAAGAAATGGACAATGCTTTAAGTTCTCTTTCTAACAGCAATGCAGAGATAGCTTAAAATGCACATGTACATTACATAATTGTGTCACAGTGTATACATAAAGAGTGGTGGATAAGTTAACTGGATATATATCATATACATTGTCACAAGAACATGCCGAGGTGCAAGGTACAACAAAAACATAAGAGTGCAATCCATGCCATGCCTCTGTTTATATAATGGACAGGTCAAATACGCTGTAATAATTGTGGTTACAGTATCTCAAGGTGTGCCACTGTATGAATACTGTCTGATTCTAAAGCATACTAGTAACTACGCTAAATTGGAATACAACTTAAGGACTCGATCATACACACACTGTACATGTATACAGGGAATGATAAGTTTGGTCTCACAAGAAAAAAGTATCATAACTCACTAGAAAATAAAATGTAACACTCCATGAACGAAAAACAAAACATAAAACATGTACTTTTCTTTCATCCCGGTACTAGGGCAAAGGCCCCAAGAAGCTGCACGGTTTGATAGTTATAATAAATTTGTTTCGTTGAGCATAACAGCTGTCTACTCCACTGCTGCTTGTAATGATGGCGATTGGAGTGACAATTATCCCTTTGGCTGTCGGTAGCGCTTTTTGTCGTGATCATTCCCACATTGAGACAAAAAGTGCTCCCGACAGCCAAAACCAGCGTAGATAAAAATGCTCTATGGAAATCACACATCACTGCCACCAAACACCAACATGAGAATCATGGTTACACTCTCTCGTAACCTTGATATTCATTATTTTTTTTCTGCTGCGAAATGTTGACTGTTTAGCCATCAAGGTAATATAGAATATAACCACAATGCACTGCCTTAGTTTCTGGCGTTATTTTATACTACATTGTATTATTACGTGTTTTTACTTATTAAAAGGAACTGTGAATTGCTTTGCAGAAAACCGCAAAGGAAGCATATTTAACCCCCTTTCACATGTAGAGATCAGTTCTGTTTACAGCACAGTGTCTGCGTGTATAAGGGGGTTAAACTCATTCGCGGCCAGCCAGATGCGGTTGGCCATGAATGAGTTAAACAGTCAACTTATTTATCGAACGTGTCTCCCACGCGACAGTCCATGTAATGAGGGCAATCACACCGACACACCAAAGGTCGGAGATTGATGATGGCCATGTAAGGTAGTGAATTACGTTAAAAGGATATATGTCTACAAGGATTTGATGGATATTTATTGTTGTCGTTAATAAGTAATTAACCTACGTACAAAATCGGGTCAACGTATCACTGAAGCAGGAACATTGTGTCTGGCCAATGACAGACGGAGATGACGCTTCACGGGAATAAATTACCTTTTTCTTCAAACCAACGATATAATTATATTCATGGATGTGTGTAATTCATTAGTTGAAATTGAAGGGCAACTTGGGAGGTGAGTTTGGGGAGCAAGTAGGACCGGGGGAGAAGCAGCAGACAGGCAAGGTGGAATATGACTAAACAGACATTCAGATGTGCTTAATAAGATTAACCCCCTTTTGTATTCAACCATGTCGGTTGTCACAGCAGACAAAATATGGTTCATCCATTCACTGCCACTGGACGCAGATTGAATTTTGAAATCATTGTAAATTCAACGTCATAAATATTCAGCCCTCAAAGGAACGCGTATACTAAAGTGGTTTCAGCAAGCGGCATAGATCCTCATGAGCGCCCGCAACTGCGGGGGCTCATGAGGATCTATGTCTCTTACATTCGGATCGGGTTCACCTTTTCTCGGCAGTGAAGGCGTTAACAGCGTCTCCCTAGTTAACCCTCTTAACCCCAGGGCCGCATTTTCAAACTTTTGGAGGCGTTGTCTAACGATTATGTATCAGTTGTAGGAGATAGATTGATCATGATAATTCAAGGGTAGTGCCAGATGAGCTTGGTGCCTTTAGGCGCCAAGCTCATCTGGCACTACCAGTAACCCTTGAATTATCATGATCAATCCATCTCCTGCTGCAGGATCGCAGGGCTAAATGGATTAAAAAGAACTATACCATGATTAACCCATGCCTGGACGTTGTTGATATGATATTGTTGTCGACTAAGAAATCACTTCAGGAAAATGCATAATAAATCTGTCGCTATGTGCAGTGTACGTGGTATGGTTCACGGAAATAAAAACCAGTCCAGTCCAGTCTCGCAAACTAGACCCTTCCTTTAAACCGGTCGAAATCAGTGTGTGCAAATAAAAGTGTGTAATATATCAGGTCAGACTAAACGATCTCCAGCGCGTGTGAAACACAGAAGCTATAAGGGCCAGCATGAGGTATTCATGACTGTGAGAAGGCTGCTGTAAAAATGGAGTTGGAGGAGTGGTCACCCGCTGCGCGTGTCACCCTAAACCTCTCCTCCGGTTTCCTGAGACAAAACGTGAGCTCAGTGCGTAAAACTTCCCCAGGCCGACGTTGGGCGCAGCTAGCCCGTGCGCAACTGCGGCCGACGACAGCCCTAGGGCCTTTCCCGCACAGGGAAAAGAGAACCACGCAAAACATTTTGGTATTTTTCCATCTGAGTAGCATTTCAGCACCAATAAATGCAATATGAGACTAGACACTACCAGGAAAACGCGCAGTCTGTACACAAAACACTGTGGTATTTTCCCATTTGATGTATGAGTAGAATTTCAGCACCAATAAATGTAATTTGAGATTAGCCACTATCAGAACGCTCAGTCTCATGATCCCATGCCGCCACACGGGCTCTCCAAAATCTTGCAAAAGGAAACGGGTAATAGGGGTGACTGAACTGACACTTAATCGACTCCTTTTCGTTTGTCTAAAACAACAGAAGGACAGCCAAGGTGGCTGTCCTGTCCTTACAGAAAAACGAAAAGGAGTCAACTCAAAGTTAATTCTGTTCACTGCAAGGTCACAGACAGGAAGTCCCATCAATCAAACTGCAAACCACCCTACATGTGCGACATCTAATACAAAAAAGAGATTGTAAACGGTTCAACTTCCTTGAAATAAAAAGGGTAACACGTTTACTGCCAGACACTTCAGTGGCAACACTCTTTCCGTTTACAATGTTCCTTTTTTTTAACAATCGAAATCCATTCGTTATAAACTCTTCGTCGTTCCAATGCACTGAGGAAGTTTCACATTCATGGGTGTTTCGATATCAATGTACGAAAACAAAACACGCCACTGAATAAAATCAAACTATCACGCGTCACGAAAGTACAAGTCAAAACAAATAATTAAACTGTTAAAAGCCACGAGTTAATGTAAATTTACGTACACCGTGAATACATGTGCGAAAAGAGTAATAAACGCCCACAGATCAAACAATCTTATGTATAGGGGACACGCACGTCCACTCTACGCAGTCTACAACTTCCTCCCACTTCCAAGCTGCACGATCATGTTGGGGCTTATCCCCTGACTGAATCACGAATAGGTGAGTGGGTGGGCGAGAGAGAGAGAGAGAGAGAGAGAGAGAGAGAGAGAGAGAGAGAGAGAGAGAGAGAGAGAGAGAGAGAGAGAGAGAGAGAGAGAGAGAGAGAGAGAGAGAGAGAGAGAGAGAGAGAGAGAGAGAGAGAGAGAGAGAGAGAGAGAGAGAGAGAGAGAGTGTGTGTGTGTGTGTGTGTGTGTGTGTGTGTGTGTGTGTGTGTGTGTGTGTGTGTGTGTGTGTGTGTGTGTGTGTGTGTGTGTGTGTGTGTGTGCGTGCACGCATGCGTGTTTAAGTGCAGCAAATTGTTTTATGCCCTTCAGCTTCCGCAATGAGGGTGACCTCAGAAATGACATCTGCGACAGTGGCATCCGAAATTCTTGACTTCAGAATGATTCTACATTTAAAAAAAAGCGACTATAATTTGACCAAAACCTATCCACTAAGCCATTGACGTTCTTCCGTCCCTCCGTCTGTACCTTCTAGTAAAAACACATTAACACGCTGACCCTGAAGGCCCTAATCCCAAAATCTGGAAAATGTCTTTGAAGACTGCATTACAGTTCTGGAGACAAACATGATAGCTCAATGGTTTGCTTGCACAGTGTTGCACCTAGTGTTATTCTGGCACTACCCATAAACTATCACGGTCTATCCATAGTATGCCAGGGCTCAGTAAATTATCTTATCATTCATGGTATGGTGTTATAAATAACCGAGTGTCACAAAATTGATAAATTCAAATGTAATTCAATATAAAACTGCGTAACTATCTTATCAAATAAAATGACATTAATAAAAGATTTTCCCTTCCCATTACACATACCCTGTAACTCACAGGCAAAGCACTGTAAAAGACAAAGCTTCAAACAAGTTTGTACAATATTCTCGACCGCTGGAGTGACTGCCAGGCACGCAGACACAATACAATAAACGTGAATGAAAGAAACCACTTCAGATTAATCTGGACAAAGCAGTTTACTACATTTACTATTTCAAAAGTACTTCACAGACCAAACAAGTGCACTGAACAGCCAACACTATACGATGATCATGGCCAAATTTATAAAACATCATTGTCGATTTCTGGCTCGAATAACTCAGGTGGAAAGAATAAATTATGTGAATCAATAATGACCGCTGAAACAGTTTGACTATTTAAAATTAATACCACCCAACTGCAAGAAGCATGGATTTTCAGGAACCCCCGCTGCGAGGGGGTTCATGAGGATCTATGCCTCTTGCCTACATACCTATGTATCCATGTTCCTTAAACGGCTTATGGTCTTTGGGCATTGTGTTACTGTTAACTGATAATTCACAATTTCGGAAACACAATCGTTTTACCCCACAGAACATGCAGCATCCGTTCCTGTTTACATTAATTATTATAAAATAGTCTTGAGATCGAAATAATATTATTCAAAATAAGATTATTATTATTCAAAATAAGAATATTATACTTGTATTGGCGGACAATATAGGATGTCAGTCACTTATTGTGAGATGGCATTTCCTGACGAGGGAAGTAATGGCAATGATGACCCAGAATAACCTGGCGTATGTTGAAATCAACTTTAACTGGTCTACTTACACTTCGTACAATCGAAAATGTACCATAGAGTGAAACCCTCGTGCAAAAGATTGGGCGAGTTTCTCAACAGGGGTAAAGTGACACCCGCATCACCGCTGACGTGTTCGTTTGGATGTCGGTAGTGGTTTTAGTCGTGATGATTCCTGCAGAAATCATCCCGACTAAAACTGCTACCGACAAGCATAGGGTTTAAAATCGGTATGTTGTCCGAAAAAAATATCAGATTTTTCCGTTTACCTCTGCTGTGCACTGATCAGCACCAATACACAATTAACACTATACTGAATCTAATCTGTTCGAAAATTATTGCGGGAGAATCAACAGATGGAGAGAAAAGTCTAAACAATGTGTCAGGTAAGAACACTGTATTTAATCCCCTTGTGCACGCGGAAACTGATACTGTTTAAGGTACTCGTGACTCCGCACAAAAGGTGTTAATGCAATATACTCAGTATACGGAAATTTGTTGAATATTCACACAACAATGATGTTTAATAAAATGTTATGCTTGTGTACTTTAGGAGTACATACATACATGTACAACTACAAAAGTCCTATAACATGCAACATGTTTCAATCATACGTCAATGGCACACAATCACACTCAGAGAAAGCAAGAGAGAGAGAGAGAAAGATTGATTGATTGATTGTACATTGCTTAACGTCCCGACAGCAACAAGGCTTTCTCAGGACGTGCCTGCACTGCTTGTGAAAAAAAAACTAAACAGAACATTGAATGTATGTCGCCAGCCGGTCAAATACATGAAATAAACCTAACACATGGGGCCCAAATAAAGCTAAGACCATTTAGCAACACACATCCAATATCAAGAGCTACAGGCAGTGCAGACAGTAGGGAGAGTTTTAAAAAGGCAAATACAGGTGAATGGACAAAGGGTAGACAGAAACACATGCCCCAGAATAGAGAGAAAAACCCACCCTGTGGGGCTGACCAGGGTGACCCTGGGAACTAAAAAATACCTAACCCCACCCAAGTCCCCCAGGGCAGACCCGGGTGGGGGCAGAGAGAGAAAGAGTGTGTGTGTGTGTGTGTGTGTGTGTGTGTGTGTGTGTGTGTGTGTGTGTGTGTGTGTGTGTGTGTGTGTGTGAGAGAGGTGGGGGTGAGGGGGTATGGCCAATAAAAATATATCTGCAGATCAAAGAAGGGATGGTGCGTGTCCACATCTACATCATATAATAGCATAGCAGAAGGCGTCACTAACTAAAACTGTCACATACCTAACAGTACAACATATTAAATTTTCGACACGCTTTGTTAATTCAATGATTCACGCTGCACTGCAGCTGCCACAAGATTTAGATGAACACATACATGCATACTTAGATCCGCACAAGAACAGGTTACTGTAGCAAATAGGTTTGCAAATCAGATATGGGAGGGTATCGGCCATCTTTAACCCCTTCACTGCCAGTGGATGCAGATTGAATTTTTGAAATCATTTTTTGTTTTCTGCTGCAGTCATCCAAGGATGTGGATACAAAGTGGTGCTTACAAGAGGCACAGATCCTCATGAGCCCCCGCATCTGCGCGGGCTCATGAGGATCTATGTCCCTTGCATTTGACCTGGGAGTGAAGGGATTAATTATTTCAATTTCAGCACCAACCATTGGCGAAGGACCTACAGTGACAGATAAAGGCTAGTGCTTGTTCACTGAATATTAGATTGGCGATTGGAGCAAACAACTCCACCAGGGAGGCCCCTTTGGGGGCTTAACTGCCTGTCCCAAGTCAGGATAAAGGAGGAGGGTTAGGCGTGGGGCTAGCGACTCCACCTTGTAAAAAGAAACTTGCTACGGAAACGACAACAAGGGAAAAAGCGACAACCGGCGCTGGGAGCGAAGCAGACCAGGAAACTGGGCTTATGACGGATGGGGACCAAAGCCGCAAGGACGTCTCCACCCCGATAGCGGAACTCCTGAGGCCAAAACGATGGATCAGAATTGGATGCTGGAATGTGCGAACGCTCTACCAGACTGGAAAGCTGGCGCAAGCAGTAAGTGAACTGAACCGCCACAAACTAACCCTCATGGGAGTAACAGAAGCAAGATGGACTGGTGCTGGCAAACAGAGGTTGAGCTCCGGAGAAGTCATCATCTGGTCTGGAAGAACAGACAACGAACACCGAGAAGGAGTTGCTGTCATCATCAATAAGAGCAAGGCCAACACCGTTCTACAGTGGAAACCTGTGAACGAGCGCCTGCTGTACGTCAGGATGAATTCCAAATACGCAAAGCTGTCTATTGTTGTGGGCTACGCACCGATAGACGACGTGGAAGAAGAGGATAAGGATGCATTCTACGACGCCCTCCAAGCTGTTTTGGAAGACATCCCTCGACATGACGTGCTGATGCTGATCGGTGACTAAGGTCGGCTGCGACAATGAAGACAGAGAGAGGACCATGGGACGACATGGAGCGGGTGTGATCAACGACAACGGGGAGAGGCTGGTCAATTTCTGCGAAAAACCTAATCAGCCGCCACCCCAACTTGCTCATGCCTATGATCGATCCATCTTCAGCGATTCCCTGCCACTGAAGGCATATTCTGTTGCTGAAAGTATGCTCAATCTACGACCAAAAGTCACAGCCCTCCAAGAAACTCGCATACAAGTCTCTGCAACAAGCATATATTGTCATGAGCCCCCGCAGTTAAGGGAGCTTTTCAGGATTTATGTCTCCTGCAGCTGGATCATATTCACTTCTTCTCGGCATTGAGGGCGTTAATTGTTAGGCATGGCAGGACTCGCAGACGAAAGTTCATGAAGTACAAAACATGGGGTTCTGATGCACACTTGCAATATACCGGTTTGCTAGCTGTGTGACAGTTGTGTCTACGTGTCAAAGTTGACGCACGGTCTAAATTTAGCGAAGTCCTGTCTGTCAACACAGCATTTTTACCTGATTAGAGTGTACGGGCTGTCAATCCCTCGTCCGATCCCTTCAATCTGCAAGAGACACAGTTTAATGAGCCCCTTCTGCTACAGGGGCTCACTAGCATCTAGGACTCTTGCTGGTCTATGTCGGTTTTTTTCTGTTCCTCGTGGCACGAGTATCAATGTTTTAAAATGTTTTTAAGTGTCCCAATTGCTTTGCCAAAAACTAGGTGCGTGCCACCCAACCCTGTCGACAAAAGTACTGTGGCCTCCTTTCCACAGCCACTTAACTCCCAGAATGTCTGCTAAGCACTACTCACATGTCCATAAAAGGCATAATGACAATTCATGGGTAGTGACATATTAGTCAGCAATGTCATACAATACCCTGGGAAAAAAACAAAGATCGCACTCTAGTACACATGATGTTGGAATTGAAAGAGCTGATTTTGCGCGTGTAAAGCATTAACCGTGTTTCGATATACTAACCGTATTGTTTTATGTAGTAGTGAGTGCTGCGTATCAATGTGGGCAAAAATAGACAGACCGAATCCATCTCGATCGTACCTGAGTTCTGTCACATAGGTACTATCAAAGAAATACATTACCCTTATTCTTAACCGTTATCTCAGTTGAGTAGGGAGCTATTTCTTTACTGGCGATGGGAGATTAAGAGCTTGATGCTTTATTCTCCAATCTCAAAAAATGGAGGAGGGGGGGGGGGGGGTGCAATGCAATCTTTAAACAAGAATGGCAAAGCTCAAGTACATCTCACCTGTGTGACCAATCCACACATCTATTCTGACCTTTCCAACTGTTAACTGAAATGCTCAAGTGCCTTAACAGAAGTGTTTGACTTTAGTACTTATGAAATTCATGTTTCCTAAAAATGAATCTATTCTTCAGATTTATCAGCCTCCCTTGACCTTTGCGAGGGGTCACTGGTGGGAAATTGTTATGTTTAAAAAGGTCTTGCTACGAAGTGCCACAAAACTTGAACCACGTTTGCCAATTTGTATAATTTTTTTCTCAAAAATATTGTTGGGGGGGGGGGGGGGGGGGGGGGGGGGGGAAGGGGGGGGGGGTGATTGAAGGGAGACTCAGTTGAAGTTTATGAACATGGTCACCTACAGGAAAATGTGGGAACACACTTTAAAAGTCTATGGTTTCGTCACTTGCTGATAGAAAGGACAGATACTTAGATGACTGTCACTGCAGTAGGTGTGTTTGTGCGCAAATTAAGCTTAATACATTAACTACATACTATCCATATCCTAATCTACATTTAACCCCCTTGTACCTGCATCCACTGATACTGTAAACATGCACAAGGGGGTTAAAGTTAAGCAGGACTGCAACCTAATGCACCAGGCTGGCAAACTACACATTGGATATGACGCACCAAGCTACAAAAACGCCCACTGCCACACTGATTACAAGGAACACAATACCAGCCAGCTACAAACACACCAAGCGTTAAATGTTGAGTGTAAAGAGCACATTAATTTCCTCGTACATGCAGCCATCGGTACTACAGCAATAACAGTCTGGACAAAAGTTAAGACACATGCATGATAATCCAATACCATCAAATCCGAAAAGGATGGTCACAAACGCAATCCTTAGTAGTAGAAATTTCTTGTAGGCTCTATAGTCAACTTGACATAATCGTTGATGACACTTTGATGCCAGGCAGTCACTTGTCTAAAGTGGTCGCCCTTTACAGTTTGATGGCACTGATGTTTTGTATGACAGCTAAATCATGATTCCAAACAAAGGACGACTGCTAGCGCTTCAAAGACTAAGATAAGATAAACTTTATTGCCATATATGCATAAACATTAGGAATTTTTTGCGGCATAACTGACGAGCGTCCATATGAACATCAATACATAATACATCACAATCAAGCAAACTCTAAAATAACAAAACACACATATGTATAGCAGTCATTCTACTAAGTGTGCACACACATCTAAGTAAGTGAAATAAAATAAATCTATAGCATAATAAATATATTATGACAACAAAGACCGCCAAGTGAGCTGCAGCAAAAACAGATTAGCTAAATTCATATCTCTCTATATCTTGTATCTTCTATAAGTATAAGAGAAGTAAATGATCAGACGCTAGTATTATCCTCCTGACATGCATCCTGACAAAGGTACTGTAAGTACACAGTACTGCTGGCTACATGCAGAGGGGTTAACCCTTTGTGTGTCGGTAGCAGTTTTAGTCGCAATGATTCCTGTAGGGATCAAGGAATCATGACAAAAACCACTATCGAGACCCAAAGGGTTAAACTAAAGATATGGTGGATCATACAAGGTTAAAAAAATACATTGCCAAAGCGCCAAGCACACAGAAAACTATGAATCAGGCACAGAACGCTCAGCAAGCAGTAAATGATTAAACTCAAGCAGACAGGGCAGAAAACTTACTGGAAGTGTCGGGTAGTACAACCCGTTCTTTAGTGTTCGTGTGGTGTAATTTGTTCGCGTCAAAGTGTGAGACCCCCTCCAGCAGTTGCTGATGTGACCTCTCCTGAGCAACATCTAAACAAGCATGCAAGGAAAGAATGGTAGCGGAAAGGGGAAAACGAAAGCCAAAAATGCACACTCAGACCTGCAAATAAAATGCAAAAAGAGGATATAAAGGCTGCAAATGCAACCCTGATTTGAATGTAAAGAGGCACGCAACGGGCAGCAACAAAGCAAATTAAATTTATTTAACTCATTCTACCCCAGACACACCATAGGAAGATAAGGATCAACCATGATAGTTCAAGGGTGATGCCAGAATAGCTTGGCGCCTATGGGCGCCAAGCTATTCTGGCATCACCCTTAAACTATCATGGTCGATCCGTGTCCTGCACTGCAATGTAGTCTTCAGAGGACAGCGGCAAAATTTAAGGATTTCGGTGTTGGGGTAGAATGAGTTAAATGATTTAAGATGTGCAAATACAAAATAGTCTACAAGCTCAATCAAGCTAAACCTGATCAAGAATTGGAGGGGACAAATCTGTACATGTAAAGATGCCCATATACCCTGCATATGTAGTTTATACCTCAAAATCTGAATTTGAAAGGTACAAATTTACCACAGGCCCTGCACTATAAATAATGCAGCATGAATTATAATTTCACTGCTCGTCAGGTGTGTGCCATATCCCAACTATTTCTAAGGGACAAACAATATCATGTGTTCTTCCCAAATAATTGGAAAATGGACACTATAAAAACAAAAATCTTCTCTTCATGCCCATGAATTATGTGAAAGATGAAGTTGTCAAACAGTGACTGACACTAACAACGCAGTATCTTCCAGTTTTTATGCAACCTACATGTGCAATCAAATAACAACATGAAAGGCAAAATCATTATGGCTCACGCGTATGACCAATTTACATGTGTGACCTTTGTGACAAGGGCTGGCTTCTGCAGCAGCAAAATCCATGTTTTCTGAAAATGTAAGCATTTTTCACACATCTGTCAACCACCCATCACCCTTGACCTTTGTGACGAGTCGACTAAATTAGTATGCATAGGAAGGTCTTATCATCAGCTATCTTTGTATCAAATTTGGTTGGAAAATTTGCAAAAATTTGGGAATACCTACAATTTTATCAAAAAATCAGCATTTACACACATTTGCCAGCCCCTTGTGACCCTTGACCTTTCCAAGGGATCATCCAAATTAGTATGCATAGATAGGTCTTACCATCAGGTATCTCTGTAGTAAGTTTGGGTTTAAAGTTGTGAATAGTATTTGACAAAAGACATCTTTTGTCAAAATATAGCTATTTCGGACCTATTTCCTGAGCCCTTGTGACCCTTGACCTTTTTGAGGGGTCGTCCAAATTAGTATGCATAGATAGGTCTTACCATCAGGTATCTCTGTACCAAGTTTGGGTTTGAAGTTGTGAATAGTAAATAGTATTTGAGAAAATCATCCTTTGTCAAAATATGGCTATTTTTCACCTATTTCCTGAGCTCTTGTGACCCTTGATCTTTCTGAGGAATCAAACAAATTAGTAGATATAGAAAGGTCTTACCATCAGGTATCTTTGAACCTAGTTTGGGTTTGAAGTTGTGAAATATAATAGCATTTGACTTTGAGAAAAAATACATTATGTCAAAATATAGCTATTTTTTACCTATTTCCTGATCACCTGTGACCTTGACCTTTGTGAGAGGTCACTCAAATTGGTATATTTAGAAAGGTCTTACCACAAAGTGTCCTTGGGCCAAGTTTGAAGAATGTGGCTTGAATAGTCTCTGAGAAAATGCCAACATTAAAGTTTCCCACACATGAAGGCGGAAAGACGAGCACTGGCCCAAAACATAGAATACTCACTTTTGCTTCCCATGTGAGCCAAAAAGTACACAAACGCAATAAACAGGAATTTCAAAGCTAGCATGCAATCTTTTTTTAAATGTACAAAAATATTTCATATGTCATGCAGCATGTTAGAACTGTTTGCTGTGGTGCAGTTTTAATACACTGACACAGATGACTGGAACATATTGGGGTATATTCATTGTTATTAAGCTGCAACAGATCGGGAAATTAGCAAGAATCTGATGTACAGAACAAAGTTGTGTGTGCATGTGATTTAAATTCAAGGCAAAGGTATCACCGATATATGCAAAGGGTTGATGATTAAAGAAGCATAGTTGTTTTGGTCATGTAGCCATGCTGATAGTGATACTAAAGTTCTATTCAAGTTCCGTGCAAAATGTGAATTCAAGCTGTGACTGAGTGATTAATCAATAATAATCATAAAGATCAAGCTTTGTGACCATATAAAAAATGTGCGACAAATGCAGCTATTGCAGTTTTTCAGCCTTCACTTACAATGCAATGCAAATACAGTGCTGATGAATGACCATAATCTTCTAATCACAAATTATGCAACTACTGTTTTCAGCCTTTGCGTGCAGTGCAGTGCAGACATAGTGCTGATGAATAACAGTAATCTTCCAAACAGGCAAACAAGACAGGCCAGGTCATGATAAATTAAGATTCCCCTTGCCCCACTGAGAAATTCATCCATAAAAAGGCAGAAATAAGTTGCAAGAGAATGCCACACAGCTAACACAAATACTGAAACTGGTCAAGTGTGCCCCTGATGTATCTTAACCCCTTTGTGAATCCAGGCACTGGTAAACTGCAAACAATGCTGGTGGATGCATGCATACAGTGGTTTGAGTTAAATACTATTTGAACGGTATGCCACTGTCTGATAGTGATACCATGAACAACTACAAAAACAGTATACTTAAAGAAACGAATCAACTGTGAAGGACTACAAACAGACCACATATATAAAGAAATTTGTTGAAATGAATGTAACGTACAAGTTAAAATAAATGCAAATAAGATATATAATACATATATGAAGGTAGTACAAGTACACCGTGTTTATGAACATTAAAGTGCAGTACATATAATCATGTCTTGTAATGAATTTCAAGTTTGAAAAATTAATCTGAATGTGAATTCATTGAAATGAAAGTAAAGGCAAGAGATTTGTATACATGTCATGTGAAATAGGCCAAGTTAAAGGAGGGACTCTTTGTCTTACCTTCTGCCGTGGGCAATGAGTTTTCTACTCGGGGCTCCACATGCTGCATCTTGACCTCGGCACTGCTGATCTCAGCCAGAAGCTGCTTTGGGGGCTTGTTTTCTGCGGCCATCTTTGTGTATATTCCAAGCGTTAGATATCAAGTGATTGCTGCAAACAAACAGCAGGAACATGTCACTTTAGCAGATAACACTTACAAACTTGGAACAGCTGTCCAATGCAATGGGTGGCACCCCCCTTGCACCCCCCCCCCCCCAACACCCACCCTCGCTGCCCCCTCCCTACCCCCCACCCCCACCTCATAAAGTATGTGGAACATGCAGGGCGAATGTGTGCACAGATACAGTGTATATGTTACCTGTTTGCACTTATGTCAGTCAGGTCAAATTATGTTTAATGCAGTGATACATAGATTTCAGGCCTAATGACTTAATTGTATTCAGACAACACCAGTGGCAATTACCTTGCAGAAGCTGTAACAAAGTAGTAAACATTTCGTTATAGTATTATGACTGATGACAATTCATTCATTCATTCAGTCCTCTCTGCGCCATCTGGTGCTTGAGGCGACGGCAAGGGAGCGCCACTTTTGTCTGTCAGCTGCTATTTTGGGTGCTGTTTGCAGAGTAAGGCCTCTGTTCTTGAGCTCTCGCTCCACGGTTCGGCGCCACGTCTCCTTTGGTCGCCCACGGTTTCTCTTCCCCTGTGGTGTCCATCTCAGTGCCACCCTTGGTAATGAGTCAGGTGACATTCTGCAAACGTGGCCTAGCCATCTCCATCTCCGTGTGGCGATGGTTTCAGCGATGCTGTCTGCACCTGCTCTCTTCCGTAGTTCCTCGTTTGTAATCATGTTTGGCCAGAAGACCTTCATGATCCGTCGCAGGCACTTGTTCTGGAAGACATCCAGCTTGCGTTCCGTAGCGGTAGTGGATTTCCAGCATTCTGACCCATATAGAAGGACACTCAGCACGTTGCTCTTAAAAATACGGAGCTTGGTGTGGATGCTCAGGCTTGTGGTCCTCCAGATGGGTTTCAGCATTGCGAAGGCTTGGTTGGCTTTGCTGATTCTTGTGGTGATCTCCCTTGTGCAGTCTCCATCTGTGGTAACCTTGCTGCCCAGGTACGTGAACTCGTCCACCTCTTGCAGAGGTTGGTCATTGATGGTGATTGGGTCGCCCACTATGGTGTTCTTCCTCATGACTTGAGTCTTCCTAATGTTGACCCCGAGACCTATGGAGCTTGCTGACTGTGTCAACTGTTGTGTCTTCTGTTGCATGTCCTGGTTTCTGCTTGCCAGCAGCCCGGACTGATGACAAACTGACTGTCTAATACAACGTGATACATGACAGCAAATAGTTCCAATTACACAATGACCGTCACTGTGCACACAACACGAGTTGCACGTAATACAAAAGTGCGCTGTTTGGTGTACGCCGATCCACACTCCTAACTCAAATGATAACTTAACACCAGAATTCAGGGACCTCAAACCCCATTTGAGTACCTGCTTCGAACAACCGCCCCAGACAAACAACTACGAACTAGATAGCGAGGTAACGATACTCGAACTAACCCAAGCCTTAAGAACCGTCGGAAAAGGTAAAGCCCCCGGCATAGACCAAATCACATACGAGATGATCCAAAAAAGTCACCCCACCATGAAGAGAGCTATAGTTACCCTGTTCAATGACATTTACACAAAAGGAGTATTCCCCACTCAATGGAAAAAAGCACTAGTCTTTCCCCTCCCGAAACCAGGAAAACCAACGCACCAACCCGACAGCTATAGGCCCATTGCGCTAACATCCCAGCTGGGCAAAACACTAGAAAAAAATACTCAAATACCGACTCATGACCCACTGCGACAAACACCACATTCTACCCCCCCAACAAAGTGGATTTAGAAAGAAGCACAGCACACTCGACCACCTAACCACCCTACAACAAGAAATCCTAAACACCCACCGAGAGAGGGGAACCGAACTCATAGGAATCTTCCTAGACATAGAGAAAGCCTATGACATGGTTTGGCACGAAAAACTACTTAGCAGGCTGGGCGACCTCGGAATAACAAATGTATAACTTTGTCAAAAGCTTCCTGGCAGACAGAAAAATAACAGTAAGAATAGGGAACTCGATATCTAAAGAACACTCCTTAGACAACGGGGTACCCCAAGGATCGGTACTCAGTCCCATCCTGTTCTCACTCCTGCTCACAGGCCTACAGCACGTAGTCAGACACCACAAAATAATGCAATTCGCTGATGACACCTCACTAATAGGTAAGATCAAGAGCAGACAAAGAAAGTTTAAATGGGAACTAGTGGGATTCCAAGAATTCCAACAAGATCTAACCAGAATAGAGAATTGGCTAGTAAGAGCAGGCCTCAAAATTTCTTCCAACAAAACCCAAGCAATCATATTTAGGAGCAACCGAAGCCTAAAATACCAAGTAAATGCCCCTATCCCCAAATTACAAATCGGAAAAACAGACATCGAATACCGCCAAAGCATTAAATTTCTAGGAGTTACATTCACAAGTAACAATAACTGGTCACCATACGTAGAGCAAATATGCCAGTCTGCCAGGAAGGGAATAAACCTAATGCGCAAGGTCAGCGGAGCAGACTGGGGTACTGACCCCAAATCCCTCCTGAACCTGTATCACGCCTTCGTAATGTCCAGACTACTATACGCCCCTCTACTCACCAACCTAAACAAAAGTCAAATAAAAAAAATGATGTCACTCAGTACAAGCGGACGCCTTGAAAGTGGCCCTGGGGGTCCCCAGGCACACCCCAAACCTGCTTGTACTGGCAGAGAGTGGGCAAAAACCCATAACGCTCATGATAAAGGAAAGAGCAGCAAACCAATATCATAAAACAATATGTATGCCAGACGACCATCCGGCCAAATACACGCTCACCACAGACCACAAAACCAGAGGCAAACGCAACCAAACACCACAAATAAAATCTGTAGTCCAGGAAAGCGAAGCCTCTATAAACCTAAAACTACCAAATAGGACACTGAACATACAAATAAAGACACCACCATGGAGACTCCCACAAATAGAGGTAGATCTGGACCTAACCAAGTATCAGAAAACAGAAGATGGGCCAAAATGAAAATGGAATTTGACAAAAAAAAAAACACCACATACAAAGACTACGCATTCATCTATACAGACGGGTCCCATGACCCAACCACCCACGCAACCGGACTGGGTATCCACGCCCCCAACAAATCGGACAGGGCCATAAAACTACCAGATCACTCAGCGGTCTTCACAGCTGAACTCACGGCCATCTTAGGAGCCTACAAGGCAATAAAGAGCGATTTCCAAAAGAGCAAACACATACTCATAGTAACGGACTCGCTGTCTGCCGTCCAAGCGATCCAAAACCTAGACTCGTTCAGAGAAGACCTAATGTACCTGATTAGAGTCCAGGCAGCAGAACTAGCTGAGCACGGAAAAAACAACCAAAATCATGTGGGTCCCCTCTCACATGGGGATCCCAGGCAATGAAAGTGCAGACAGAATAGCGAAGAAAGGCCTCGACCAAGAATCGACCTTCTTCAACCTACCTCTGTCAGCGAACGAAAGGTCCAAGGCACTTCGACCCGCCTTCCAAAAACTATGGGTAAAAGAAATCCACCAGAACAAAAGAGGAAGACGAAAAAACCTCGCCAGGGAACTCAAAAACATACCCACCCTCTTCCAAGGCAAAAGGAAAGACCAGGCACAACTAACAAGAATCCGATTGGGGGGCGAAAGATACCTAGTCCTCCCAAACCAAATAGTATGCTTATGCGGCCACACACTCACCACGGAACACATACTACTAGAATGCCAACACACAGAAGAAACCAGAGCCACAATAAAAGATAAACTGAACACACCCCTCACCTTAGAAGGTCTCATAAATCCAGATTCGAAACTTGGTGCACCACCACCAAACACACAATACACCTAATCAACGAACACCCCTTAGTTAAGTACATATAACCAAACACAGCAGAACCCCACCTGCCCCCTCCCACAGCACGGAAGGCTCATGATCCTGATCATGGCGATGAGTTCGGGGGCTAGCTCTCGTCGTCGTCCGAGCACCCCCGGGCCCGAAGTGCTCAAACCTAGATAGTCCCCCGGTCGGGCAGGAAGGGTGCCTGAATGATCCGAAAGAGGAAGTAAGACTGAGCGTATGCAAGGGTAATAAAAGAGGGAAGACTGAAAGAATGCAAGACTGAGTGACTGAAGGGGTCCCCCCACCACCAATCATCCCCCGTCATCAACCATGGTCAAAGCACCCGCCCCCGCCCCCCCCCCCCCCAAGAGCCCCCGAGGTAACAAAGATCATACCCCACCCCACCTCACCCCCATACTCTCCACCCCCATCACAACTACCCCGCCTGGACTGCCCGACCGGGGGCACTCAAAAGATAGCACCCTAGACAGTGGGAAGCCCCCCTGAAACCAGGTCTCCCAGAACTGCCCGGTACCCGCTCTCACGACCCCACCACATAGCCTCTGGTATCTATCCACTCCGAGGACGCCCGCCTCGCCCCGCCGCCCTCCCAATAAAGGCCGGGGGAGCGGCGGGAGAGGGGAGAGGGCGAACCCATCATCTCCAACCCTCTCATCTCATGGTCCGAGCACCCGCCCCCACCCCCCCCCCCCCCCCAGATAATAAAGAGTCACCTCATCCATGCATCCCCCCCCCCCCCCTTCCTCTTTCTTTTTTTTTCACCTCTCCCAACCCTACCCGGCCGAGGCGGGACCGCAGGGAGCTGCGGTGGCCGTGCATGGACAACCGCCACTCAGGCGGGCCGTGCCCAGAGACCGCGAGGCACCCTGAGGGGCCCAAGTCCCCCGCCGGATCTCCCCCTCCCAACCCAACCCGGCCGAGGCGGGACCACAGGGAGCTGCGGTGGCCGTGCATGGACAACCGCCACTCAGGCGGGCCGTGCCCGGAAACCGCGAGGCGCCCTGAGGGGCCCCAAGTCCCCCGCCGGGTCTCCCGGGGCCGACCAGACAGGTCCCGGGAAGGAACACAGGGGGGAGCCAATAGAGAACGGGTAAATCCGGGCGGCTGGAGCCCAGCCTGGACGAAAGAGAGCCAACCACTTAAATAAACTAGGTCCACCCAAAGGAGGTTTAGCATCCATCGTCAATGCACTCCTTATAAACATAGATAATGGGCGGCGACCTATGCGCAGGATAACACCCTCCCAGAGTCACGCGGTGGCAGACCCCGTCCCCCACCGGCCCCTCCCCACTTATCCTCACACTATCCACTCGCGAAGTGTTGCCGTGGGCCCGGCAGGGCCGAACAGCAAACACAGGTCACCCTCATCTCCATCCCACCTCATCTCATGGTCCCACACCCGCCCCACCTCCCCACGGTTAATAAAAAGGAACATCAGCCTCACCGTCATCAATCACCCGGTCCTGAACCGCCTCCCTCTCCCCCCCCCCCCCCCCCCACCACGGATGGACTCCCCGGGCGGGCGGAGGCCACCGCCGAGTCCGGTAGCTCCGTTCGGGCGTGGGAGGGGGGGGGGGGGAGGGTGTGCAGGAACCACCCATCACATCATTCTTTTTTCTTTTGTTGGTTTTTTGTATTTACAGGTTACTTTCATTTATTTTTCCGCCCCCGGTATGTTAAGATTGCCCCCCCCCCCCCCACCCCCCCCCCCCAGGAGTTCGGAGGGAATGCCCCATAGGTCTCTGCCGGGCGGCTTTTTGACCAACTGCCCCCCTCCTAGCGGGGAGAGGGTCCCGGGGGCCAGCGGCGGACCCCCGAAGCCCCCCCCCACCGAGCCTCGGTGGGACGCGCCCGGGGGCCGGCTCCGGGGTCCATCTTCCCCGTATTGGGACGCAGAGGAGGACACTCCTGCAAGGTCCACCCTGCGGGATAGGGGGGTTAAGAGAACCCAGGGGATCAAGGTACCCACGATGGCACTCTGACACCGCGTGACTCCCCACTCGCCTGCATACGGTCGCCACCCATCAAAATAAATAGGGCTCCCTGGGAGGTTTAGCATCCTTCGTCCATGCACTCCCTGGGGAAATGGAGGGTACATCACCCCCCTCCAGAGATATACAGAAACACTTATAGGGGGGTTAGTTAAAATCAACCCCCCTCGAACAAAGAGGGCAATAACTGGCGGGGCCAAAGGAAAACCGGGCCTGGACTGTGACTATCAAAAAGGGAGAGAAGGAAGGGAACACCACCGACCAAGCAAGACGGAGGACCCAAGCGTCCATGAGAACACGGGCTCTCCCCAACGACCCAGCCCCCTGGGGCGCGGGCAGACATGATGAGGGATGAAACAAAGTGATGCGCGGGCATCAGCGACGAACAGTCAAGATAGACCCCCAACCCCCTGGCCCACCCCCCCTGGACGAAATCAGCGAAAGCTGGAAGTCCCGATCCCCTTTTAAAATCGCAGTCGCAATCGCACACTCCTAACTTAAAGTGTGACCGTCTACAATGTGTTGCCGGTGCAACACACCATGGTCCTCTGCGCCACCGATTCCAATCCGAGGCAATTTGCCGGCTTACACCAATTGAGATCCAGGGTTAATACTGATATGGCGTTGGGTCATTCTGGCGTGATACACAGCATGGTTACTGAGCGTCTAGTTGTCATAGTTCTCAAACTGAAAGTAAACTGAAATACACCGACAAACTAAGTAGTTGTTGTTGTTGTTTTTAAACTAACGTGTGCACAACGATTTGTCCCGTAAGAGCGGCTATCCTCGCTACATATTGTGACATCGATCGTGTTACGTGATCGGCCTCTATAAATCAGTCAAAAGCGCGGGAACTTGTTGCAGCGGCTGCAGCTGGAGCCGTCTTCACAAACAAACAACAAAATACACGGATTCTCATGAGCCTCTGCTATTACAGATGCTTCCCAGAATCCACGTATTCTGATGGTGAGCGGTTCGGTCCGTCGATCCCATTTAATAATAATAATAATACCGGTCACTACAAAGGCGCTTTACCCAATTCTGTGAATCAGTTCAAAGCGCCGCGAACTCGTGAACCCAACACGCTCGCTCACGTTTCTTCTCCTCGCAGCCAAGATCACAGTATCGGTCCTGATTAGCGGCTGTAACTGGACGGGGAATTGCAATGTGCGAGCCACCCGTCATCAGATTCTCAGTTTGGAAGGTCGAGGTCGACTGACGCCAGGTGCAAGCTGAACCCAACTTTGACACTGACAGTGCTGCCACCCACTTGAAACAGCCGTAACTGATTTTTCACCTCTGACTTCAGTGTAGATGGTCACTCAAGAACGTACGATTTCGCTATCGTCCTCCCCCAACTAAATGATAATTACAAAAATACTGAAAAGGCACGGAGAAAACACTGTTACTGATGATTGAATAGCGAACAATGCTTGCGTGTACGCCTGACCCGATCGAAGTAATTACTCGAGTAAGGCGGAACCAAATTCTTGGACACTAGTGAAGTAAGAAAATGTACATCAATAAGCATATTGATCAATATTGTATTCATGACAACTGTTTCCTTCACTACCTTGCCAATGGCATTTGTTTTTTGCAGATTACATGATCTACAGTCTTTGATTTAATTTGCAACTACGTATGCACAGTATTACATTTTGCTCTTTTCATTTTTTCAGATTAAAATGAACGCTATCACTCATTAGTTCAACATTCAACATCTTTTGGATGACCCATAATCACCAAAATGTAGAGAGGTTTCTGACTTTCACCAACATTTTCAATGAAACCTCCAACTCAGACCAGTTAGTTATTTGGGTTTAACGCTGAGCAGGCGACCAAGGCCATCTCACGGCAGGCCCCACTCAGACCAGAGCAATATTGGATTAAATTCAGGCACATCATGCAGCAGAATGTGCTTTTTTTTTAATGCTGACATCACATTAAAATTTAATAAAGAATTGTTGACATCATAGCAGTGGAATTTCAAGTTATTATCAGAAAAAACAAAGCAAGCAAAATGCTTTTGTAGGCTCTATCAGGTTAATACAACCGACAAAACGGCATGACATGAAACATGGATCAAACAACAGTGGGTTAAATAAACCATGGTTGGTGGTGATTTAAGAGCCTTGACATACCTTTGACACGCGAGTTCTGGCTCCTTGGCACATTCTCAGAGCCCGCAGAACTGTCAAAAGCAAGTCTCTGCTCGTAAATCATCACCACTCATGGTTTAACACTTTTATAATCAACTGCCCAACCAACTAAGATGACATGGGCTACTTCAAATATATTCTCATGCACCTCGGTAAAATTACGTCATCATCAGTGATGTTCTCCTTAACCCTCATGTCGCCTCCGGTACCGGCAGTAAACTTTACTGTTTACCAGTTACTGCATTCACTGCACAAGAGTGGTAGTGTGTATACCATTATTGGTTGAAAACACCAAGCATTTCTGCCAAGTGTGTGAAAATCGCAGCAAAAGCTTCGTCTTTTCAATTCAGTCACCTCGGCTAACCCTCCTGCGGCGTCGGCCATAAAATATAAACAATTTTGCGTCGTTCCCAACCTACCAGCTGAATTGTAACGTGCAAATGCCCTTACTCTGATACTACAACACTGTGATAGAGCCCGGCCACTCCCTGTACTTGTTGTAGTGTACAATGGAGATAGAACGATGACACTACTGCTGCCGAATGCCCGATGATACCCTCCAACAAGGAACGCAGGCGTCAGTTGGACACAAGACAGGTCTTCAGGTACCCTGGCCCTCAACTTTTCTGGGCGCATTAATATCTATTTCTCTTGCAGACGACTGGCTGGAATGACAAAGACGCACACGCATGATAAATGGGGGCCACTCCATCTTAGGCCAGTTGGTGATACAGGATTAAATAGACCACAAACTCACTATGACCGAATGAGCTAACAGGCCCATCGTGAACGGAAACACCAATTTATAGTTCTGGGGTCAGCTGAAACCCTGGAGTACAGTCAGTAATAATATATTGTTCATGCAGCCAATGATACGAGTGTCAGTCTTGCTGAGCGAAAGGTTTTCATCAACATCAGTGTTACCGTTGTTGTCAATACTACATCTACTTGCTTACTTCAGTCCTTGAGCCGTTCAGGCTGGCAATCAGTTGAAACCAACTGAAAACCATCAACAGTACATTCCTTTCATCTCAGAACCGTGATTAACACTTATACAATCCGTTACAGCAATCCCCAAATCATGACAAGGACCTTTGCGAAAACATACAACTATGCCCGTCCCTATGCATGTCAGTCCGTCGGCCCAACGGAGGCTCCCATACATACGTTAGCCCCTGAAGCCGCACATCACAAGAACCTTACAGACCGAGCCTCGTTCAGTCTGGTGTGTGATTTTGGACCTTACAGCTTCGTGTCGTAAGGTCCAAAATCGCAGACCAGCACACCGTCATATATACTGCCGCTCTTCAGGCCCAGGTATCGGAGCGGCTGACTTGAGTAGGGTGAAATGGGGGCAAATAGAAATAACAAACGCGGGAAACGCCACGCTCTCTCCCTCACAAACGAGACAAGGTAAAGGTCCCCACTTTCAACTTATCACTCCCGACTGGGGTCTAGCAACGCATGTTAATATCAGTCTAGTCACTCGGCCCTAATACACACGTTATATCAGTGTTTGCCGTGTTTAAATAACCGAGTTTCGTTGTACTGGTGTAAACAAATCTCATGATGACTTGAATACATCAGTAAAGAGATCTGGACTGAACATAATGAAATGGTGAAAACACATGTTTACTCGGCCTGAACTGACGCCTAAGCCGGGACCGACATATGCACATAATTATACGATCACATCAACAGAAACACAAACTTACAGAAGCTGGCAAAGAACAATGTACTGCTGTTTTATATGAGGTGGTTAAGGGTGTAATTTGGCTTAACTACTAACTGCAAGTAAAATGCAGCTAACACACTGCGCAATGTAACAGTGACACACTGCGCAATTAACTTTTCACGTCAGTTGAGTCTGCAGTGACCGACATTGCTGGGAGTTCGTGAAACGTGTTGGGCACTTGCGTTCCAAGCAAACTGAGCGTGGTATTCCAACAGAACAAAGAGCTGACTGTACATTTTAACACGGACCAACAAAACAAACACAAGGTGACAATGGGATGTTTCCGCTGCGCATTTCCCCGCGTATCACACATTCAACATCGAGTTCCGCCTTACGCGACCATATTATTTGCAAGAGGCATAGATTCGCATGAGCCAATTCAACTGCAAGGTCAAATGATAATCGGCAATACATCTCGCTGGCTGTGATCCCCGAACCAATCTACATCAGTTACATACTGCGGGAAGTTCTGCTGGTGTGTCAACGACTGTCCTGTCCCGCCCTTAAGTAAAAGGTTACCGCCTGTCCCCCGCAACGGCACTGTGTTGGGCTTTGAACTAAACCACCTCAGTTAGTCTCCAAACTCGAGTTTGCACTGCCGTGACAAAGGGAGCATGAGCATCGCGCTATTTTACGGCTATTCTACGCCGCAGTGCCGGGACGGTCGTCGAATCGCACGTGTTGACAGCCATGGGTGTTTTGTTTTGGGCTCGGTGGTCGCGATTTCATCCCGGCTGCGTAAACATAGCAGCATAGAGGCAACACTAGCCACCAAGATACATATAGTACATGTAGCTTCTCACAAGCCCCCGCACTCTGCGCGGAACTCATGAAGATCTATGCCTCTTGGGGAGTTTTGTCTTTGGTTATGGGCGAACATTACTAGGCAGTGAATGCCATCCGTCTGATGTAAAAACAAGAATATATTTATCCTCGTGAAAGTATGCGGTAACGGTGGAATGAATGTTTCTTGATAGGTTCATTTGTCTCTGTGCACATCAGACGGAACAGAGAACCTTCTGCCATACCATCTGACGGTAGTTCCGATGAAAGCGGCCTTCAAGGCTGGCTAAAGCCCTCAACCAAATAATAGCCCTATCCAAGCCCATTTTAGTATATATTTTTAATTTGTAACCTGGCTTTTAAATTTCTGCCCGTATAATAATGTGCCTCAGCAGATCCAAGTATATTCCGTAGTGAACCCGAATCTGTCTTTAACAGAACGATAGAGGGCGTGAAAGTGTGTTCATTTAAATGGTCATTGATGTACGGTTACTGAAAAACAAAAGAAACGACCGAGACTCACTGCAAACCACAATAAAGCGCATTTCCCTTCACCCTCCCCCACTCAGCCTGGAAATTAAAATTGTGTGAACTGAAAAAGCAAAACTTAGGCACAGATTATCATGGGTCACGATCCTGTAACTTGCATGACGGACTTCTGAGGATCTATGCCTTTTCTCATCAGTAGAAAGGGCCACTATTACACTGAATTACATACACTCACTGATACGCACCTTCTGTCAGTCTGGAATAAACATAGATCCTCATGGCGCCCGCAGATGCGAAAACTAATGAGAATCATGCCTCTTGCCTGGCTCTATCATTACGCTGGTCCTTACAAGAAGCTACGCGAGATGATTCACTGACTGCCTTCCTTCTACCGCTCGGTGATAGAGAGCACCTTGTGCTTCTCTATCACTGTCTGGTATGGCAGCACAACCGCAACAGAAAAGAACCAGCTCGAGCACATTGTTAAGACTGCCTCCAAAATAGCTGGCTGCGACTTTCCATCTGTCGCCTCCATCTTCAAAACACGTATGGAACGGAAGGCAGGAAAAATCGTTCGCGATCTGTCACACCCAGCCAATCATCTCTTCGAGACTCTGCCCTCTGGCCGGCGGTTTCGTGCTTTGAAAGCCAGAACCTCTCGATTCAGATGCTGTACTCAGTTCATCACCATCCATGGAACAACGTGATTCCATGATTGTGACATAGGACTGATGTGTGTAATATTGTGTTTATCTATCTTAGTGCTGTATACAGGACGACTGAGTGTATGTCATGATGAATGCATGTGTAGTAAGTGAGGATGTTTTTTACTGTCGCCATGTCACACAAAAATCCTTGTAACGTTTTACTTGGTGAATAAATGTCTTATGTCTTATGTCTATGTATAGTGTAATACACGCGTTGACAGCAATTATAAACAAACCGCTCGGCTGAAAAAAATGGGACAGATACAGAATAGATAGAGCTCACATTTTTCCATCGAATGAAAATGATTAGGCTTTTAGGAGAACTGCGTCAGTATATATTTTAAATTTGTAACCTGGCTTTTAAATTCCTGAGTTTTCAGAATTATATGTGCCTCAGAATCAAGTATATTCCGTAGTAAACCCGACTGTCTTTACCAGAACAAAAGAGGGGGGGGGGGGGGGGAGTGTGTTCATTTATAATATGGTCATTGATGTACGGTTACTGAAAAACAAAAGAAACGGCTGAAACTCACTGCAAACCACAATAGCGCATCTCCCTCCCTTTCCCCCACTCAGCCTGGAAATTAAAATTGTGTGGGAACTGAAAAAGTAAAACTTAGGCACAGATTCAATGGGTCACGTTCCTGTAACTTGCGTGGCGGACTCTTGAGGATCTATGCTTTTTCTCATCTGTAGAAAGGACCACTATCACACTGTCCGAGATCCACTCAATGATAAACACCTCCTGTCTGGAATAAACATAGATCCTCATGACGCCCGCAGATACGAAAGCTCATGAGAATCCTGACTCTTGCCTGCCTCTATCATTATGCTGGTCCTTACATACAAGAAGATGCGCGAGCTGATTCAGTGACTGCCTTCCATAGTGTATTAGACGCGATGACAGCAATTATAAACAAACCGCTCGGCTGAAAAAATGGGACCGAAACCGAGAAGAGCGCGCGCTCACATTCCATCGAATCAAAATGATTAGGCTTTTCGGAGTCTGAGAACTGCACCTGCGGAAATGGCCCAAGTCAGTGTGAAAAGGTTTTTGTTCAACACTGATATTCGTCACCATATCTACACCAAAGATTCTCCATTAACCCGACAAGCCGGCCCAAGGTCCCATTTCTCAAATTTTGGAGGTGTTGCCTAACGACTATGTACCAGTTGCAGGAGATGTCTTGACCATGATAATTCAAGGGTAGTGCCAGATCTGCTTGGCGCCTTCAGGCGCCAAGCTAATCTGGCACTACCCTTGAATTATCATCATCATCCGTGGCTAAAATTGTTATGTACACGGCTTCGTAAGACTATAGGGAGCACTATAAAAAAAAATTATTTTTTTTAATCGAGTCATCCTATCCGTAAGGTGCGCTAGTGCTTAGTGTTGATCTCCAGCAATACGATTTCGCTTGGGCATATTTCAACACTAGCTTGTAGTAATAGACGACGTTTGGAAATCAGAAGTCGATTAAAATTGCACGTGTTTCCGTCGACAAAAACAGTGGATTAAAGCCCTGACAAACATGCGATATTGCATGTTTGTCCCGTTTTTTCAGTAATCCACGGTTTTCGTCGAAACATGCAATTTCGACCGATTTCCGGGAAATTCTCTATTGGAATTCACTCTGAGCAGCCAACGGCACCGGAGCAGAAGGCTGCACTCACCGAGGAAAAACCTACACCTCAAGTTTCGCATTATATTGTTACTGTGTTCGTGTAACTGATCGGTTTCACGAACTCAGTGAACCGATATGGAGAAGCTTAGCTGCTCTGCCTTCTCCCGATAGCAAAAACACAGTGTAACATTACGCTAACGTGTGGCGTGCGCAATAACTTTCTTCCCAAAGTTCTCAAAGGTCAAAGGTGCTAATGTTAACCTAACTAGGTCACACATTAAAATCGCGAATTTTATCTGCTTCCCTTAGAAATCGCATGATGCCGAACAATTGCGTAATCTGCCTGGGTAGTGCCCGAGTAGCTTGACATTGATCTATATCCTGTATTTGGCTCCTAAATAAATGATAATATACATGTACTTTCTAGTTAACCCATTTAACCCCGAGTCCCTACAGTAGGAGATTGATTGACCATGATAATTCAAGGGTATTGCCAGATTAGCTTAGCGCCTGAAGGCGCCAAGCTAATCTGGCACGACCCTTGAATTATCATGGTCAATCCACCTCCAGCAACTGGTACACGGTCGTTCAGTAACACTTCCAAAATTTAGGAAATGCACCCATGGGACTAAAAGGGTTAATGTCAGCACGTGCAAAATAAACTGTGTGCTAGGGCTGGGGAGTTGAGGCACAATACGAGTTTGTCATTTTATGTCTTTTTGCCTTCAGCAATTTGTTTTTCTGTTAGTTTTGGCGGATACATTTTTGCAAAAAGCTGCCATTGCATTCCGGCCTCAGAAACAAAATAATAATGTACGCTGAATCAGTCAGACCTGACAATTCATAGAAAGGTTACTACATCTCATTCCAGTGTAAACAATTCAATCCGCGACAACGGTCACCACCAACTTGCGTGTTAATTCATCCAACGGTTGCCGCCAACCTGTGCGGAATGTATGTATCTGTCAGTGTTCCCCCATGTACATTTTATTATTTTTCTTCCACTTCTTTTTATCGACTTGTTCTTTCCGCTACCCCCATAACTGTTCAAAGATACACTTCTGTAACAGATGGTTACAAAACTCTACACACAGGTCTGGTTATGGTTCATTTAGACACAGGACAATCCACTTCAACACACGTCATCTTTATATCATGTAGCCCGACAATAACTCCACACCGTTCTATAAATGCAACACTATCAGTACGAGAAACAGCTACAAATTGATTGACACGCTAATGGCAGCACAGAATAAATAAGTGTGATTATGCGTGTGCTTTTGCTTCGTGTCCCAAATGCTGTTAAAGTTCATTAGGTGCGTCGACATGGCATAATAAACACAAATGGTGCTGAAATGTGTCTTCAAATTTACGCGTAATGGTACTTTAAAGTTATTCTCCCCAGGATCAAGCAAGTCAACACAGTCAGAAAACTGTCTGCAACAGATACTGCTGACAGTATTATGTATGGATCCTTTGTGTAATAACTTAGAGCTTTATTATATAAATACAATGCCAAATGTCAAAATTCATCGTTTGGTGGGTGTGTTGTTTTTGTACCCGAGAGCGCAAATTATCGTCTGCATCGGCCTCGTTTTGAATTTGTGCATATTTACTAGCCTACGTCACAAGGCAGAAACCGGTCAATACTGCAGACGAGGTCATCGGTGTAGGTACACACGTGTCAGTGTAAACATGTACTGATGCTCTCCGGCATCCCTTTGACATAATTTTCCATCCCTTTGACATAATTTTCCACGAGAATGTAAAATAAACCTTCCATACTGGCTATGCTGTCAAAATCAATGCAGGTTCCGCTTGACCTGCTACCCTGAGTAACGATGGTGCTGGGGGGCGTGCCTTATTCGACTTGGTCTCGTCGCCAAGCGACTGAGCCAGCGTCACGAAACAGAACAGTGGTATATTTATAACCACTTTCTGCACTGTAATTTCACATCTCACACATTGAAGTCTACATAACTGAAAGCATCTCTGGAAATGACAAATGCACCATCGCATCAGAAACACTACCTCTGTGAATCAAGTGAATGTGAGCAGCCCGCACAGACAAAAATGTGTCACGACCAGCGATGTCAGTGCCGCAATTTTGACACACACCGTAGTTTTCAGATCCTTGCAGCATAAAATCGGATGAACTAGCTCATAACTTTATGATAAAACAGGTTTAAAATCTTGCAAAATCAGTCAGAGATAAATTCTACTGAAGATCATGAATCCTGAAAATCACTAGCGCTTGCGGAACTATAGGAAGATCGACAAAGACCGTAGCCGGATTACTTACTGATGACATAGCAAGAAAGCGACAAATTCCGGATGGGCGGTCAAGCCAAGCTCTATATTTTCTTGTCCGATGTCAATTCTACTTAGGGGTATCTCGTCTCTCTTTCTCTTTCTTCTTTTCAATTCCGAGTCTGTATTGTTGGCCAGCGCGAGTCGACTGATACTTTCTCTTTTTCTTCGCTGGTTCATCCGCCATCTTGTCTCTGATTGGTTATAATTATGCAGATGACCTAAGGTCGTATAGAATAGTTATGACGTCAGCTACCATCGTCTATCGGAAGCAATCTTTTGACTAGGTATAGTCACAAGATTCTGGTGGCCTCTTTTCGCTTTGAACGGACGAAAGAAAGCATTTGGTGGGACAATAGGGTGGTCATTGTCTAAGTGGGTGTGTATACTGAATCCCAGTAAAAGCTTTTTGCGAACTGAAGCATTAAAAAAGGTCAGGACAGCCCCTGACTACACTGGGTTAGGCTTTCCGGTGTACGTATCTTCACACAGAAACAGACCTCCGTCAGACTGCTCCCAATGTTCACTTTCACTGACAACTGAGCGCAATGGATCCACAAAATTCCAGGGATTCCGTCCTTTGGCGACTAAATTAATGATACATGTTGTTAAAGAGTGGTTCTTGGAGGCGCTAAACAAATCGGGCAACACTCTAAAACTGTCACTGATTTTCGATTGCTCTGCCGTCAGGGCTAAATGTTTAATTAAGTAGACCGTCAAATTACGGGGAGTACTGCCACTTTCTCTGCTGAATACCAAGGCGGAAGAGAGATAAATACCGGGCCGATAATTACTAAAATTCATGTCAATTATCTTCTAAGTCAAGACATATAAAAATTACAGTGCATTTACAGCTAACAAGAGCTGTATCACTATCAGTGCCGGCAGCCCATCTTCTGGTAGTATCTACAGATAATTGTGAATACAATGGCTGTGGGAATGCTCGCGTTACACCATTAGTGACCACTCCCTCCATCTCATCCCTTTTAATCATATCGCCAAGATTGACGCAATGATCCTCACGAGCCCTGCAGCCACATAGGGTCCATACAATGCATGTGAGCAGAGGAAGTGAGCCATGCCGACGATTGTGAGCATCACCGGACAGTCGGCTGATAACTAATCATGGTGGCCGTAGTATCGTATAACCGAGCAAGCTGCAACCTACAAATAAGGTCAACGAACCTACATGTTATATTTACTCACGGACCTAAGGCAAAGCGCACAATCACAGCTATCAACGCAAGTGAACTGGATGAAACCCAGTGCCACAGTGTTAATTCAACTTTAAAGTGGTGTTGTGGTTAGGAAGTGGCTATTTGGACGGCGCCGTCCAAGCAGCCCGTAGGCTATTTGGACGGAACTTGTAAAGATCACCTTGTCCGCAGGCCAGAGCCTATCGTGGTCTGAGGTCCGGCGTCAGGCTGTACTGAACAAGGAGAGGCTGGCTGTGGAGTATTTGCAACAGGAGGCCTTGATCCTTTCGTCCTTGAGGGAACAGACATAAATTCATCCGTGAGATGAAGTTCCAGTTGGGTTGTTTTATCTGTTTTATCAACCAGGCTGATGCAATTACTCCGCACAGAAGCTCTCAGGCGACCACTAAGACGAAACTCTACTCAGAGGCCTTAGCTGGTGGTAGCTTGAATGTACAGAGTGGCACTTCCACTTCTGACACTATTGTATCCGGTTCTGCTGGTCCCACATCACCAGTACAACTACCTCTACGCCAGGAGCCTCAACCACAGGACCATGAACAACTTCAACAGCAGGAGCAGCTGCAGCTACAACAGGCGCAGCAACAACATTTACAACAGGAGCAGCAACATCTACAACAGATGCCCTTCATGCCGGTTCCTGACTGGCAGCAACTCCAGTACCATCATCTGCTGCAAATACATACCAACTCTTCAACTGCAGCACCCTGGCAACAACCACAGTACCCGGATGGTTGCCATGGTGTGTGGTCAAATCATCGCCCAGCAACCAGTGTATCTGCTTATCCGGTTAATAGTCTGCCAACGTACCACCAGTTATGCCAGGTGCCCACAGCGAATGGTGCCAATGGATACGTCAGCTACTTACGCGGTTGGTAATTCAGTGTCGTGTGATCAGTGATCCTTCACCGTTGTGCTTTGCAGATTTCACCGTGGGTGTGTGAGGCAGTTCATTATTACGTCAGTGTTACGTGTGCTTCTTTATATACGGTTCTTCTGCGTTCGCTTGTGATTTATTCCAAAGCAGTGATTGACTGTGTGCCTCAAATTCTGTGATTTTCTCGCCTGGTTTGATTACCAAAGCTCCGCTAAGTTTTCATTGTGACAGTACGGTTTCAAGTGTTCAGCCTACGATACTTCACATCGCAGGCTACACCATTTGTTCATTTATTTAGACAGCTTGCGCAGCATTAATATGTGGATACACTATTAATCAAAAGCGATCTTCATTTGATAACGCTGTGTTGGACACCATTTGTGACGTTTTGATACGAGGTGCTATAACTTCAGCCGTGCTTTACTGCATTGAAACTTTATTCCCTATTCTCTCTGTTTATATATTTTTTGTATTGTGTTGCACTTCATTTGGGAAAGTTAAAATTCAACATGACCCATAATGCTCAGACACACGGAAGCCTTCAAACTGGTCACTTGAACATCTACCATCTTTTTAACAAGGTGGCCGATTTGAATGTTTTTCTAAACTCGTCTGAACCATTCCACCTGTTTGGTCTTAGTGAGACGCGACTTAACTCCGACATAAGCGATGAAGCCGTTCACATACCTAACTTTAGCATCACTCGACGTGACCCTCGTGTACTTGGTCAGACTGGGCTTGCCGTTTACATCCATAACTCAGTCCAACATTTAGTAAAAAGGCGTGAGGACATAGAAACTCCGGAAGTTGAGTGCATTTGGTTGGAATTTAGGGCTCCAAAAACTAAACCCGTCTTCATCGGCTTTTGTTATCGTAACCCATCAGCCAAGTTTGAATGGTACGACGATTTCTTGCATGCAGTAGAAAAAGTTGGCCTACCTAACTGTGATGCGTTGCTACTAGGCGACTTTAACATAGATATGTTAAAGCCCCATACCGCGTGGGATTGCATCACCACACAAACCGGCTTAGAACAATTAGTTTCGGCCCCTACTAGGATCACAAAAACAACCGCAACACTCATTGATCACATTTACACCAACCGTCCCCTTAGTGTGTTCAATGTTAGTGTTCCTGACCTCAGCATCAGTGATCACTTTCCTACTGTGTGTTCCTGGTCAACAAAACTGCCAGTGCATCGTAAGAACGGGCACACAACTATAACGTACCGCTCATTTAAACAGTTTAATCAGTCTGCTTTTCTAGCAGACCTTGATCAAACACCATTTAATGTCGTTAATAACGAAACTGACCCTGAAAAGGCTCTGACTATTTGGTATCGACTCTTTACAAGAGTACTTAACAAACACGCCCCTTTACGGCAAAAGCGGGTAAAATACCACACGTTACCGCCTTGGCTAACGCAAGGAATAATTGAAGCTATGAAATTGAGAAATGACTTAAGAAGACACAAGCTATTTAACGAATACAAAAAACAACGTAACCGTGTCAAGTCTATGGTACGCAGGGCTCAAAAGTCTCTCTTTGAACGAATGATTAAAGAAGACAGAGATACTGCCGCACTCTGGCGCGCAGTTAATCTCATCACCCGAGGTAACAGCAAGAAATCGTCAGCCATTCCTTCTAGTATTACTGCAGACATCTTTAACAAACATTTTTTGTCTGTTGCCGAGTCAATCATACCCTCAAGCGGAAAAAACGTCTTACACATGCCCGGAGTCCCTGCTTAACTTCTGTAAGCAGAAGACTAAGGACAAACCCCCCTTCTCTATACCGCCTCTAGCTGTGTATGAAGTAGGAAAACTGATCGGGTCACTGAAAAACAAAAAATCATCGGGACCTGACGAGATCAGTCCTAAAATCCTGAAACTGTCTCTTCCCTATACAGTAGAATCGTTAACGTATATTTATAACTTATGCATCCAACAAAATATATTTCCATCAGAACTGAAGCAAGCCAAGGTTATCCCTTTGCCTAAATCAAAAGATCTGTCTGATGTTAATAACTATAGACCCATCTCAATATTATCCAGCCTTTCCAAACCTCTTGAAAGACACGTGCACAAACACCTTTATCAATATTTGGAGAGTCGTAGTCTATTGCACGTATTTCAGTCCGGCTTTCGCCCCAAGCATTCTTGCCACACGGCACTAACAAGACTTATTGATGCGTGGCTAGCATCCATAAATAACTCCCAAATAACTGGGTCGATCCTTATTGATTTTAAGAAAGCTTTTGACCTTGTAAATCATAACATTCTTTTGTCAAAACTTCAAGCATATCTTTGCAATGCAGGTGCTGTCTCATTGTTCACTTCATATTTAAGCGGAAGGAAGCAAAGAGTACTGTTAAATGGATCCTACTCCTCGTATGGTCACGTCAAAAGCGGCGTGCCTCAGGGCTCTGTCCTCGGGCCATTGCTGTTCTGCATATTTATCAATGACCTTCCACTACATATTAGTTGCCGCGATATTTCTTGTGACATGTTTGCTGATGACTGCACACTACACACTCCTCACAAAAATGTAGCTGCAATTAACACGCGTCTGCAGGAAAGCCTGCGCGAGGTCACCGACTGGTGTCATTCCAACTCCATGTCCCTGAATCCGTCAAAAACAGAATGCATGGTTATAACCACACGTCAAAAGCACCAGCTATGCCCGCTCTCTCTTAGTCTGTCTATAAACGGCAGCCCAATTGAGCAAGTATCACACCACCGCCTCTTGGGGGTCACTATAGATGATCAGCTTAAATGGCAACTGCATATTAATAATGTGTGCAAAAGAGTTTCCAGAAGCCTGTATATGTTGTCAAAATTGAAAACAATTACTGACACAGATACGCGTCTTCTTTTCTACAATGCTCATGTCAAGTCGCACATAGACTATGCATCAACAGTGTGGGATGGTTCTAGTGATGTACATTTGAAGAGGCTGAACTCCCTACATAGGAGAGCTGCTAAGCTTATATTTCCCGATCCCGAACTCTCAACTGACGAAAAGCTTAAAACTTTAAAAATTCTCCCTCTATCCCAGCACTTTCAGTTCAATAAAGGTGTATTGATGTACAAGCTGTACAAGCAATCATGTCCACTGTACTTGAGTTCTTTTTTCTCAGAACGGACATCTGTAGCTTCTAGACATGGACAACAATTCAAAGTACCCCTGCCGCGTATTGATTTATTCAAAACCAGCTTGTCATTCTCGGGAAGTTCATTCTGGAATTCTATTCCTGCAGAAATTAGAAACGCAAAGACGCTCACCTCATATAGGGACAGCCTCTTCAAACACCTAGAATCTCTGACGTAATCAAATCATTACAGTATTGGGATAACTTACACGTGTGTTCAGATGTGTACATGTGCGTGCTTGTGTGTGTGTGTGTGTATGTATGTGTGTGTGTATGTGTGTGTATGTGTGCGAGAGAGAGAGAGAGAGAGAGAGAGAGAGAGAGAGAGTCCCTTTTTCCCATAGCCGTACCATAATATTTGAATGCCAAAGAGTACCTTTGAATACTGCATGTACTGTGTATAATGTTTTTGCCTTCATATGTGTGTGCTCGATATGTTGGGCGCGCGCTCGCGTATGTGTGTGTGTGTGTGTACTGTATGTGTGACTCTGTGTGTGTGTGTGTGTGCGCGTGCGTGCATGCTGTGTGTGTGTGTATGTGTGTGTGTGTGTCGGCGTGAGAGAGAGAGAGAGAGAGGGGGGGGGGGGGGGGGGAGAGATAGCACCTGCATTCATATTTGCCCTTGCTGTATGAACTTTAATGTACTTAATGATTCTTTGTTTATTGCTTTACTTTGTATTTTTACTCATTTTATACTTTTGTGCGTACGCGTATGCGGGTAGGTATGTCTGGAGTGCGTGTCCGAGAGCGTGTGTTTGTTTTTGTGCGTATGTGCCTGAGTGCGTGCGTGTGTAAGTGTGTGTGTGTGTGTGTGTGTGTGTGTGAGTGTTCGTGCGTGTGTGCATGCGTACTGAATTGCGGTGTACATGTGTGTGTGTGTGTGTGTGTGTGTGTGTGTGTGTGTGTGTGTGTGTGTGTGTGTGTGCGTGCGTGCATGCGCGGGTTGCGATGTGCATGCGTGCGTACCTGAGTGCGTGTGTGGGTATGTGTGTGTGTATGTGCGTGGTGCGTGCGTGCGTGAGCGAATGTAGCAGTGCATGCAGCAGTGTGTGGTATGTGTATGTTTACATGTCTATGTCACTTATGTAGTAGATGTAGCAACGGCAAGTTTGAAAACTGGTCCTGTTACCAATAACTTCTACCGTTGGAAAATAAAGGTTCATTGTTCATTGTTCATTGTTCTCTTTTGACCGCGATGGGTCAGTTTTTGAGTCGACACTGTTTTGTTTAAGTGTTCGGGATATAGGGCTATATCTTGATTGTTTGGTCTTCTGTTTGCAAGGCTTTCCATACATTTATGCATGTGCCTACTCCAGAAGGCCACAAGTCTCGCAGGTGGCCATGGGGTATTAGTCCAGTCAACAGCAGGCCCGGAGGTTACGTAATCAAGGACCATTCCCAACACCCTTCTAAATTTTCATCTCCACGGTTTGGTCCCCTGACGATGAGGAGTACCGGCTTTAAACTTTCTCGAAACACACATGACCAGAACATAAAAATTCAGACTGACTTGTGTCGCTCAAGTGTGTACGGCCGCCGAAAAAAACGGGCCATTGCTTCGGATAGTGTGCGATGTGATACACTTTTTTACAAACTGTAAATCATGTCCCTACGCTCGCGAGTCAACACCATCTGCCGTGCATAATCACGTGTGCTGTCACATTACTCGCGGAGTAGTTTCCCTTTACATGTGCCGTCCAAATAGCCTACGGGCTGCTTGGACGGCGCCGTCCAAATAGCCACTTCCTACTGGTTATTAATAGATGCATGTCCCTAATACCAGTAACGGCTCAACGGAGTATTCCTCAACCTGTGTTGACTGGTACTGGGCAGAATCTATGACTTCTCACCTCAATAACCCTTTGGGTGTCAGTAGCGGTTTTGTCGCGATGATTCCTGTAGGTATCGTCATGACTAAAACCCGCTACTGACACCCGAAAGGTTAACCCTTTGACAGTCAGTCATGCTTTTTTTTCATTACTGCTGGAATCACTTCCATGAAAAGTGCTACCAACAGCCAAAGGGGTTAACACCCTGGTGCCGTGCCTGCATCAAGTGGTACTTAAACAGCACCGGTGCTTGCATGCACAAACTACACATACACGTGTTTATTTAAGCACTAAACTTTACAATTTTTAATCATTCACTTCAGCGTTTTATGCTGAATCACCTGCAAACACCATCTCACAGCAGTGAGTACGTGATAAGCAGCACATTGGTAACGTCCTTCAATCCGCTACATAGTGTGCAAAGTGGATAGAGGGAGGTATCGGGTGTAGTATTGTAGATCACTTCAAGTTCAAGATGTCATCAAAACTATGTAGAAATACATGAAGTTACTAATGAAAAATACACAAAATAAGTGGTCTCAGTTCAGGGTGAGTTCTCAAAATGCTGACCGCAGAGAGTTCATGCGCCTCTAAACTTCAGTCACACAAAAGTGTACAGTAACCAAATATAGGATAGCCTACAAGCACCGTCGCGGAGTCCCACAACAAAAGAACAGAAAGACCGTGAAATCTGAACAGGTAACACAGAGGAAGGGTATTCCTAAGCCTTCTCTTTTCAGATAAAGCCAGCGGACGATAATTTAGACTAAAACCGCCACTGATGCTCTTCTTACAAGTGGATGTTATAACTAAAATGTTTAACCACGATAGCTCATAGGCAGTGCCTGATCAACTGCAAGTGCCAAGCTAATCATTTACTATCACTGAACGCCAGTGTCGGGTGAGACTCAGCATGAAACACTTGATCACAAAACTGATACCCAAAGACTACCATACTACCTACCCTGACACTGCTGTGACTCAAAGTGGGCTCACTACAAGGAAGAATAGTGACCAAAGCCAGGGACACTTGAGCTGTACACCACCGACAGCCTGTGCTCTTCTGTCACCATAGGGACAAATCTTAATGAAAAAATAAAATCAAAGCCCTCATGGCTCACATGTATGACCAGTCCACATAAGTGTGACTTTTGTGACCTTGACCTTTGCAACAGGTCACTGAAATGTGTTCAAGTGTCCAAGCGTAAGGGTTGGCGTTTGCAACAGTTAAATACAGTTTGCTCAAAATTTAACATTTGTCAACCCTGTGTGACCTTTGACCTCTGAGATGGGGGTGAATAAATCAGCACCCACAGAAAGGCGTTATCATCAGCAACTTTGAAAACAAGAATGGCAAAGCCCTTATGGCTCATGTGTATGTCCAATCTACAAGTGACCTTTGTGACAATAAGTAAACGGATGGCTTCTACACCAGCAAAATCCGTATTTCTCAAAATTTTATCAGTTTTCACACATCTGTCAAACACACCTGATCCTTGCGATGAGTCAACTAAATTAGTATACACAGGAAGGTCTTATCATCATCAGCTACCTTTGTGCCAAATTTTATTTAAAAGTTTTCAAAACTGTTGATAACAACTACAATTCTATCAAAAATTGGCATTTTACACACATTTGCAGACCCCTTGTGACCCTTGACGTTTCCAAGGTCTCATCCAAATTAGTATGCATAGATAGGTCTTAACATCAGGTATCTCTATAGCAAGTTTGGGTTTTTATTTCAGAAAAAAACATCTTTTGTCAAAATATGGTAATTTTTTACTTATTTCCTGAGCTCTTGTTACCCATGGCCTTTTCAAGGGGACATCCAAATTAGTATGCATAGATAGGTCTTACCATCACGTAACTCTGTAGTAAATTGGGGTTTGAAGTTGTGAATAGTATTTGAGAAAAATATATCTTTTTGTCAAAATATGGCTATTGGCCTATTTCCTAAGCTCTTGTGACCCTTGACCTTTTTGAGGGATCAACTAAATGAGTAGGCATAAAAAGGTCTTCCCATCAGGTATCTTTGTACCAAGTTTGTGTCTGAAGTTGTGAATAGTATTTGAGAAAAAATACATTATGTCAAAATATTCCTATTTTTGACCTATTTTCTGATCCCGTGTGACCTTGATCATTGTGAGAGGTCACTCAAATTGGTATGTTTAGAAAGGTCTCGCCACAAAGTATCCTTATGCCAAGTTTGAAGACTATGGCTTGAGTGGTCTCCGAGAAAATGCCAACGTTAATGTTTACCACAGACGACAGACAGATGACCACTGGCCAAAAACATTGACTCACTTTTGCTTCCCATGTGAGCCAAAAACTAGAATTCTATCTAAAACTGACATTTTCCACACACTTGCTAACAAAATGTGACCCATGACATTTCCAAGAGGTCATCCAAATTAGTACGCATAGAAAGGCCTTATTATCAGTTATCTCTATATCATGTGTGGCCTTGAAGTTGAAAATAGTATTTGTGAAAAAAGTTGCTATTTTCACCTTTTTCTGGACCACCAATAACCCTTGACCTTTGCAAGGGGACCACTAAATTAGTATACATAGAAAGGTCTTTGTCATCAGCTATGTTTGTGCCAAAAAAAGCTGACAGAAATATTTTATAAAAACTACAATTCTATCATAAACTGTCATTTTTCCCCAATTTGCCGACCTCCTGTGACCTTGAACTTTCTGCGGGGTCATCCTAATTAGTATGCATAGAAAGGTCTTACCATCAGGTATCTCTGTACCAAGTTTAGGTTTGAAGTTGAAAACAGTATGTGAACTCATGTGAACCCGGTGTTTGTGGGTGAATTAGGTTGGGGAATATAAGAAGCCGAAGCAGAGGTCGCGTTGACGTACTTTTATTTGTCGTTTATCAAATAGCAGAAAAACCAGCACGGATATCCCAGTGGAGATACGGTTGAAGATAAGCTCAGTGATGGCTCAGAGTGGTAGTAGCTATACTGTCAGTGGGGCGACTAGGACAAAGACTTCCCGCTCTGGCACTGACCGGCTTAAATTATACTCTGCGAGCGAACCGCAAAGAGAGCAACACGGCGCGGACCAAGAAATGGTCCCAGACAGACCGAAAACTGGGTAAATCTGTGCTTCTTAGCTACTACAAAAAGAGCCATAACTCAATAATTACTTATCACAAAGGCTTCGGGTTTGAAGCAAAAGACAGGAAATGTGAATAGCTACTAGCTACCATAAACTATATTTTAAGAGGGAAGTCCTAGGAATTTATTATTAAATTTTAAAATGGGCTAAGAGAGCTCATTGGAATTTGTAAAAGTAAGAAAATCGCTAATTGAACTATTACTTACTTACGCCTGTCACCCCTACCCGGGTATAGGCCGTCGACGAGAGACCTCCAGCAACTCCTGTCCTGTGCTTCTCCTACGATTCTACTCCAGGTGGTTCCCAGTCTCTTGATGTCTGCTTGGAGGTCTCAATTGAACTATGGTGGTCATAAAATCACTAAACACAGAGCATATGAGTAGAAGGGGAGTTGCATGAGGAAACTGATGTGAGTTACGGATTCTCGATCGGTAAAGCCATTAAAAAGTTATAGAGGCTAGAACACAGGCTACCTAACACAACTTTCAAAGTACTACAAAATGACTAGCTGGCTGACTCGTTGCTGGGTTGCGGCCCCAGGCTAAGCGTGGGTAGCGTGAAGGCTAAGAGACTTGGGTGACCAGAGGGTAAAGGAATAAAAAAACACATCATAGCGTCTCAGCTGGAGGGACCGCGTCAGCCGGTTACAAGTATTTGAGGAGAAACAATTTGTGTCAAAAAATGGCTATTTTTTACTCTTTCTAGACCCCCCTGTGACCTTGACTTTTGCAAGAGGTCACTGAAATTGTTATGTTTTGAAAGGTTTACAATTAAGTACCCTTGGGCCAAGCATGAGGCTTGAATAGTCTCCAAGAAAATGCCAACATTAAAGTTTACCACGCATCACAAATGCCGGACAGATGATGGATGGCTCATTACACAGACTCACTCTTGTTGTTGCACGTGAGCCAAAAAGAGCGCTCAGTTACTTCTGTACTTATCCTGGCTGTGTTTCAAGTACACGACGGACTGTAGAGAGCCTGGTACGGAATTTCTGTCATGCTGTGCGTCCCAATGATGGGACAATTTTAAATCCTAGAGGGCAGCATAGATCATGCCTTTACTGATCTTTACCAGACTTTCTTCAGAAAACTGAAGCGCATACCCATAAAATACATTCAGTGAGTATGCAAACAAACATTAAAAAATGACAAATACAGTACACATGGTGACCACAATAACCAATATGAACCTAAGCAAGTCCTTCAGTAATCGAAACACATGCCTTAATAACAAGAACAGGATCATCTTTCACTAACTGCAAATATATAGTTGTTTACATCAGTCCACAGGCTGATTACAGCAGACAAAAGGCTTAGGCAAGTCTGCACAAAAACCGGCCCTTCGACCAGCCCTGTTAGTTTTTAGTGTCGTGACCCGACTGTCCCATGTGTTTGTTTTGGCGTTAGAAAGGCACATTCCCTCATCAGTCACTTAACCCTTATCATTCGGAATACACCAGTGTGTGCAGCAAGTTTGACTAAAATAGTTCAAGGGTAGTGCCAGAATAGCTTGGCGCCTCTAGGCGCCAAGCTATTCTGGCACTACCCTTGAACTAAAGCCATTGGTCTATGTCCTTATCTGTAAGTACTATAATGTAGCTTGCATATGACACTGTACAAATTTGAAGCTTTTAGCCTCAGTATGATATGGGTTAAAACCCACTGGCGGCCTCCGTGGGAGATTGGCTGAAGGTGATCCTAACAGCTAGACACAGGCCCATGAAAATCTACGCCTCCTAAACTAAAGATGATGATGATGGGCCTCTTAGGTCGCAGATGCTCAACAGAATATAAGCCTCCTTCCTGACCAAGGAGTCTGGTTGAGGGTTTGTCTCCTGATAGACGAACCAGGTAAGCAAACAAGCGAGGCCAGTACACAACTAGTGTACCAGTACATGTATTGTATGCTATACTGTGCTGGACAAAGCCATGACGACACCTATTACTATACCATGTTAACCCCTTCACTGCCAAGAAAAAAGTGAACATGACCCAACTGTGAGAGACAAATATTCTCATACACTATACCATGCTAACCCCTTCACTGCCAAGAAAAACGTGAACATGACCCATCTGCAAGAGACGTATATCCTCAAGAGCCCCCATGACTGCAAGGGCTCATGAGGATCTATGCCTCTTGCTGAGTCCAATTTGTATCCATGTTTTTGGACGGTACTGACTTTTTGGTCGTTGGATAAAACCAAAGATTTCTGAAACAAACATGTACATATTGTGCAGGTACAGTGGCAAGGAAGGGGTTCAAGGGGAAGACACTGGTAAAGAGCTGACAAGGATTTTCATACAGCAAACATTGGCAAGAGCGATCCTGTTTGGTAGACAACTTGAGTGTGACAACTGTGCATCTAAACAGTAAACTATTAACAGTTTTCAAAAAAAAAAAAAAAAAAAACTGGACGATCTGCACGCATCTCATGTGCTAAACTAAGGGGAAAACAAAATCATCACCTGCAGATCTAAAAATTTGTGTTCATGTTAATGGTTACCAGTTACTGTCCAAAAGGCTGGCGTCGAGGCAATGTTTTTGGTTAGCATACACATTCACCTGCAAAAATGTGTAGTGCATGGACACCCAGGATCTGTGGGTGTTTTATCTATCAAAATCTCTCAATTTCTCTCTCTCTTTCCTCTCTAACACATACACTATATTATAGTGTATGAGTATAATCTCTGGGTTCAATAAAGCTGTTCACAAGGAAGCAAACTGACAAGGAAGATTATTCGTTTTTTGCATTGTTGAATGTCAGCCCACGATGCATACCAGTGTGACATGTCAACGCTGAGGAAGCCGGAATTTCTCAGAGACAACCGATCTGCCATTGAGGAAATAATGCAGATCTGCCAACAAGGACCACTAAGGAAATACACACTGCTGTCAGACTAGAAACTTTAGAGTGATCAGGGAAGTGTTGTGAGCCCAAGAATATATTTATCTCATTTTGACAGTCAAATGACACAAATGCAATACAATTATAATAATAATAATAATAATAAGGAAGATTTATAAGGCGCCAATACATGGTAAGATACTCTAGGTGCCGTACATATGAACAAAACATACAAATATTACACAAAAAGTGACAAAGCCACATGTACAATTACACAAAAGAACAGAATTATGACTAAATACATGAACACTGATAATCAAAGTGGGAAAAGATGGGTTTTAAGACTGTGTTTAAATACAATACAAGACAATACAAAACCTGCCTCCTCGGTAACACTGTCAACCCTTACAGACACAGTCATTCATTCTTTATCTGTTTATGATTCAGAAGGTACAATCATTATTATGAAAATTTCTATCATCCTTCAAAGACAAACAGGATAAATCACTTGCAAGTTCTTTTCTCCCATCAAGCTTTTTCACATATTACCACAGTGTAGGCAGGTCAGTGCAAGTTAAACGCTGCTACAGGGGTTGCAGTTATTGCTGCTTCTTTGCAAGTCATGCGTTTTGGGGAGGCCCCTTACTCAATTTTGTGAGGTGTCTGCATCAACACTATCTTTGAGACTTTCGACTTAGTGAACCATACAATATTGATTTCCAAACTTAAGCATTATCTTCAAAACGACATGACTGTTTTGTTGTTTACGTCATAACTTGAAAACAGGAACAGAAAGTCATGCTTCTAGACATGGACAACAATTCAAAGTACCCCTGCCGCGTATTGATTTATTCAAAACCAGCTTGTCATTCTCGGGAAGTTCATTCTGGAATTCTATTCCTGCAGAAATTAGAAACGCAAAGACGCTCACCTCATATAGGGACAGCCTCTTCAAACACCTAGAATCTCTGACGTAATCAAATCATTACAGTATTGGGATAACTTACACGTGTGTTCAGATGTGTACATGTGCGTGCTTGTGTGTGTGTGTGTGTGTGTATGTATGTGTGTGTGTATGTGTGTGTATGTGTGCGAGAGAGAGAGAGAGAGAGAGAGAGAGAGAGAGAGAGAGAGAGAGAGAGAGAGAGAGAGAGAGTCCCTTTTTCCCATAGCCGTACCATAATATTTGAATGCCAAAGAGTACCTTTGAATACTGCATGTACTGTCTATAATGTTTTTGCCTTCATATGTGTGTGCTCGATATGTTGGGCGCGCGCTCGCGTATGTGTGTGTGTGTGTGTACTGTATGTGTGACTCTGTGTGTGTGTGTGTGTGTGCGCGTGCGTGCATGCTGTGTGTGTGTGTATGTGTGTGTGTGTGTGTCGGCGTGAGAGAGAGAGAGAGAGGGGGGGGGGGGGAGAGATAGCACCTGCATTCATATTTGCCCTTGCTGTATGAACTTTAATGTACTTAATGATTCTTTGTTTATTGCTTTACTTTGTATTTTTACTCATTTTATACTTTTGTGCGTACGCGTATGCGGGTAGGTATGTCTGGAGTGCGTGTCCGAGAGCGTGTGTTTGTTTTTGTGCGTATGTGCCTGAGTGCGTGCGTGTGTAAGTGTGTGTGTGTGTGTGTGTGTGTTCGTGCGTGTGTGCATGCGTACTGAATTGCGGTGTACATGTGTGTGTGTGTGTGTGTGTGTGTGTGTGTGTGTGCGTGCGTGCATGCGCGGGTTGCGATGTGCATGCGTGCGTACCTGAGTGCGTGTGTGGGTATGTGTGTGTGTATGTGCGTGGTGCGTGTGTGCGTGAGCGAATGTAGCAGTGCATGCAGCAGTGTGTGGTATGTGTATGTTTACATGTCTAGGTCACTTATGTAGTAGATGTAGCAACGGCAAGTTTGAAAACTGGTCCTGTTACCAATAACTTCTACCGTTGGAAAATAAAGGTTCATTGTTCATTGTTCATTGTTCTCTTTTGACCGCGATGGGTCAGTTTTTGAGTCGACACTGTTTTGTTTAAGTGTTCGGGATATAGGGCTATATCTTGATTGTTTGGTCTTCTGTTTGCAAGGCTTTCCATACATTTATGCATGTGCCTACTCCAGAAGGCCACAAGTCTCGCAGGTGGCCATGGGGTATTAGTCCAGTCAACAGCAGGCCCGGAGGTTACGTAATCAAGGACCATTCCCAACACCCTTCTAAATTTTCATCTCCACGGTTTGGTCCCCTGACGATGAGGAGTACCGGCTTTAAACTTTCTCGAAACACACATGACCAGAACATAAAAATTCAGACTGACTTGTGTCGCTCAAGTGTGTACGGCCGCCGAAAAAACGGGCCATTGCTTCGGATAGTGTGCGATGTGATACACTTTTTTACAAACTGTAAATCATGTCCCTACGCTCGCGAGTCAACACCATCTGCCGTGCATAATCACGTGTGCTGTCACATTACTCGCGGAGTAGTTTCCCTTTACATGTGCCGTCCAAATAGCCTACGGGCTGCTTGGACGGCGCCGTCCAAATAGCCACTTCCTACTGGTTATTAATAGATGCATGTCCCTAATACCAGTAACGGCTCAACGGAGTATTCCTCAACCTGTGTTGACTGGTACTGGGCAGAATCTATGACTTCTCACCTCAATAACCCTTTGGGTGTCAGTAGCGGTTTTGTCGCGATGATTCCTGTAGGTATCGTCATGACTAAAACCCGCTACTGACACCCGAAAGGTTAACCCTTTGACAGTCAGTCATGCTTTTTTTTCATTACTGCTGGAATCACTTCCATGAAAAGTGCTACCAACAGCCAAAGGGGTTAACACCCTGGTGCCGTGCCTGCATCAAGTGGTACTTAAACAGCACCGGTGCTTGCATGCACAAACTACACATACACGTGTTTATTTAAGCACTAAACTTTACAATTTTTAATCATTCACTTCAGCGTTTTATGCTGAATCACCTGCAAACACCATCTCACAGCAGTGAGTACGTGATAAGTAGCACATTGGTAACGTCCTTCAATCCGCTACATAGTGTGCAAAGTGGATAGAGGGAGGTATCGGGTGTAGTATTGTAGATCACTTCAAGTTCAAGATGTCATCAAAACTATGTAGAAATACATGAAGTTACTAATGAAAAATACACAAAATAAGTGGTCTCAGTTCAGGGTGAGTTCTCAAAATGCTGACCGCAGAGAGTTCATGCGCCTCTAAACTTCAGTCACACAAAAGTGTACAGTAACCAAATATAGGATAGCCTACAAGCACCGTCGCGGAGTCCCACAACAAAAGAACAGAAAGACCGTGAAATCTGAACAGGTAACACAGAGGAAGGGTATTCCTAAGCCTTCTCTTTTCAGATAAAGCCAGCGGACGATAATTTAGACTAAAACCGCCACTGATGCTCTTCTTACAAGTGGATGTTATAACTAAAATGTTTAACCACGATAGCTCATAGGCAGTGCCTGATCAACTGCAAGTGCCAAGCTAATCATTTACTATCACTGAACGCCAGTGTCGGGTGAGACTCAGCATGAAACACTTGATCACAAAACTGATACCCAAAGACTACCATACTACCTACCCTGACACTGCTGTGACTCAAAGTGGGCTCACTACAAGGAAGAATAGTGACCAAAGCCAGGGACACTTGAGCTGTACACCACCGACAGCCTGTGCTCTTCTGTCACCATAGGGACAAATCTTAATGAAAAAATAAAATCAAAGCCCTCATGGCTCACATGTATGACCAGTCCACATAAGTGTGACTTTTGTGACCTTGACCTTTGCAACAGGTCACTGAAATGTGTTCAAGTGTCCAAGCGTAAGGGTTGGCGTTTGCAACAGTTAAATACAGTTTGCTCAAAATTTAACATTTGTCAACCCTGTGTGACCTTTGACCTCTGAGATGGGGGTGAATAAATCAGCACCCACAGAAAGGCGTTATCATCAGCAACTTTGAAAACAAGAATGGCAAAGCCCTTATGGCTCATGTGTATGTCCAATCTACAAGTGACCTTTGTGACAATAAGTAAACGGATGGCTTCTACACCAGCAAAATCCGTATTTCTCAAAATTTTATCAGTTTTCACACATCTGTCAAACACACCTGATCCTTGCGATGAGCCAACTAAATTAGTATACACAGGAAGGTCTTATCATCATCAGCTACCTTTGTGCCAAATTTTATTTAAAAGTTTTCAAAACTGTTGATAACAACTACAATTCTATCAAAAATTGGCATTTTACACACATTTGCAGACCCCTTGTGACCCTTGACGTTTCCAAGGTCTCATCCAAATTAGTATGCATAGATAGGTCTTAACATCAGGTATCTCTATAGCAAGTTTGGGTTTTTATTTCAGAAAAAAACATCTTTTGTCAAAATATGGTAATTTTTTACTTATATCCTGAGCTCTTGTTACCCATGGCCTTTTCAAGGGGACATCCAAATTAGTATGCATAGATAGGTCTTACCATCACGTAACTCTGTAGTAAATTGGGGTTTGAAGTTGTGAATAGTATTTGAGAAAAATATATCTTTTTGTCAAAATATGGCTATTGGCCTATTTCCTAAGCTCTTGTGACCCTTGACCTTTTTGAGGGATCAACTAAATGAGTAGGCATAAAAAGGTCTTCCCATCAGGTATCTTTGTACCAAGTTTGTGTCTGAAGTTGTGAATAGTATTTGAGAAAAAATACATTATGTCAAAATATTCCTATTTTTGACCTATTTTCTGATCCCGTGTGACCTTGATCATTGTGAGAGGTCACTCAAATTGGTATGTTTAGAAAGGTCTCGCCACAAAGTATCCTTATGCCAAGTTTGAAGACTATGGCTTGAGTGGTCTCCGAGAAAATGCCAACGTTAATGTTTACCACAGACGACAGACAGATGACCACTGGCCAAAAACATTGACTCACTTTTGCTTCCCATGTGAGCCAAAAACTAGAATTCTATCTAAAACTGACATTTTCCACACACTTGCTAACCTCATGTGACCCATGACATTTCCAAGAGGTCATCCAAATTAGTACGCATAGAAAGGCCTTATTATCAGTTATCTCTATATCATGTTTGGCCTTGAAGTTGAAAATAGTATTTGTGAAAAAAGTTGCTATTTTCACCTTTTTCTGGACCACCAATAACCCTTGACCTTTGCAAGGGGACCACTAAATTAGTATACATAGAAAGGTCTTTGTCATCAGCTATGTTTGTGCCAAAAAAAGCTGACAGAAATATTTTATAAAAACTACAATTCTATCATAAACTGTCATTTTTCCCCAATTTGCCGACCTCCTGTGACCTTGAACTTTCTGCGGGGTCATCCTAATTAGTATGCATAGAAAGGTCTTACCATCAGGTATCTCTGTACCAAGTTTAGGTTTGAAGTTGAAAACAGTATGTGAACTCATGTGAACCCGGTGTTTGTGGGTGAATTAGGTTGGGGAATATAAGAAGCCGAAGCAGAGGTCGCGTTGACGTACTTTTATTTGTCGTTTATCAAATAGCAGAAAAACCAGCACCGATATCCCAGTGGAGATACGGTTGAAGATAAGCTCAGTGATGGCTCAGAGTGGTAGTAGCTATACTGTCAGTGGGGCGACTAGGACAAAGACTTCCCGCTCTGGCACTGACCGGCTTAAATTATACTCTGCGAGCGAACCGCAAAGAGAGCAACATGGCGCGGACCAAGAAATGGTCCCAGACAGACCGAAAACTGGGTAAATCTGTGCTTCTTAGCTACTACAAAAAGAGCCATAACTCAATAATTACTTATCACAAAGGCTTCGGGTTTGAAGCAAAAGACAGGAAATGTGAATAGCTACTAGCTACCATAAACTATATTTTAAGAGGGAAGTCCTAGGAATTTATTATTAAATTTTAAAATGGGCTAAGAGAGCTCATTGGAATTTGTAAAAGTAAGAAAATCGCTAATTGAACTATTACTTACTTACGCCTGTCACCCCTACCCGGGTATAGGCCGTCGACGAGAGACCTCCAGCAACTCCTGTCCTGTGCTTCTCCTACGATTCTACTCCAGGTGGTTCCCAGTCTCTTGATGTCTGCTTGGAGGTCTCAATTGAACTATGGTGGTCATAAAATCACTAAACACAGAGCATATGAGTAGAAGGGGAGTTGCATGAGGAAACTGATGTGAGTTACGGATTCTCGATCGGTAAAGCCATTAAAAAGTTATAGAGGCTAGAACACAGGCTACCTAACACAACTTTCAAAGTACTACAAAATGACTAGCTGGCTGACTCGTTGCTGGGTTGCGGCCCCAGGCTAAGCGTGGGTAGCGTGAAGGCTAAGAGACTTGGGTGACCAGAGGGTAAAGGAATAAAAAAACACATCATAGCGTCTCAGCTGGAGGGACCGCGTCAGCCGGTTACAAGTATTTGAGGAGAAACAATTTGTGTCAAAAAATGGCTATTTTTTACTCTTTCTAGACCCCCCTGTGACCTTGACTTTTGCAAGAGGTCACTGAAATTGTTATGTTTTGAAAGGTTTACAATTAAGTACCCTTGGGCCAAGCATGAGGCTTGAATAGTCTCCAAGAAAATGCCAACATTAAAGTTTACCACGCATCACAAATGCCGGACAGATGATGGATGGCTCATTACACAGACTCACTCTTGTTGTTGCACGTGAGCCAAAAAGAGCGCTCAGTTACTTCTGTACTTATCCTGGCTGTGTTTCAAGTACACGACGGACTGTAGAGAGCCTGGTACGGAATTTCTGTCATGCTGTGCGTCCCAATGATGGGACAATTTTAAATCCTAGAGGGCAGCATAGATCATGCCTTTACTGATCTTTACCAGACTTTCTTCAGAAAACTGAAGCGCATACCCATAAAATACATTCAGTGAGTATGCAAACAAACATTAAAAAATGACAAATACAGTACACATGGTGACCACAATAACCAATATGAACCTAAGCAAGTCCTTCAGTAATCGAAACACATGCCTTAATAACAAGAACAGGATCATCTTTCACTAACTGCAAATATATAGTTGTTTACATCAGTCCACAGGCTGATTACAGCAGACAAAAGGCTTAGGCAAGTCTGCACAAAAACCGGCCCTTCGACCAGCCCTGTTAGTTTTTAGTGTCGTGACCCGACTGTCCCATGTGTTTGTTTTGGCGTTAGAAAGGCACATTCCCTCATCAGTCACTTAACCCTTATCATTCGGAATACACCAGTGTGTGCAGCAAGTTTGACTAAAATAGTTCAAGGGTAGTGCCAGAATAGCTTGGCGCCTCTAGGCGCCAAGCTATTCTGGCACTACCCTTGAACTAAAGCCATTGGTCTATGTCCTTATCTGTAAGTACTATAATGTAGCTTGCATATGACACTGTACAAATTTGAAGCTTTTAGCCTCAGTATGATATGGGTTAAAACCCACTGGCGGCCTCCGTGGGAGATTGGCTGAAGGTGATCCTAACAGCTAGACACAGGCCCATGAAAATCTACGCCTCCTAAACTAAAGATGATGATGATGGGCCTCTTAGGTCGCAGATGCTCAACAGAATATAAGCCTCCTTCCTGACCAAGGAGTCTGGTTGAGGGTTTGTCTCCTGATAGACGAACCAGGTAAGCAAACAAGCGAGGCCAGTACACAACTAGTGTACCAGTACATGTATTGTATGCTATACTGTGCTGGACAAAGCCATGACGACACCTATTACTATACCATGTTAACCCCTTCACTGCCAAGAAAAAAGTGAACATGACCCAACTGTGAGAGACAAATATTCTCATACACTATACCATGCTAACCCCTTCACTGCCAAGAAAAACGTGAACATGACCCATCTGCAAGAGACGTATATCCTCAAGAGCCCCCATGACTGCAAGGGCTCATGAGGATCTATGCCTCTTGCTGAGTCCAATTTGTATCCATGTTTTTGGACGGTACTGACTTTTTGGTCGTTGGATAAAACCAAAGATTTCTGAAACAAACATGTACATATTGTGCAGGTACAGTGGCAAGGAAGGGGTTCAAGGGGAAGACACTGGTAAAGAGCTGACAAGGATTTTCATACAGCAAACATTGGCAAGAGCGATCCTGTTTGGTAGACAACTTGAGTGTGACAACTGTGCATCTAAACAGTAAACTATTAACAGTTTTCAAAAAAAAAAAAAAAAAAACTGGACGATCTGCACGCATCTCATGTGCTAAACTAAGGGGAAAACAAAATCATCACCTGCAGATCTAAAAATTTGTGTTCATGTTAATGGTTACCAGTTACTGTCCAAAAGGCTGGCGTCGAGGCAATGTTTTTGGTTAGCATACACATTCACCTGCAAAAATGTGTAGTGCATGGACACCCAGGATCTGTGGGTGTTTTATCTATCAAAATCTCTCAATTTCTCTCTATCTTTCCTCTCTAACACATACACTATATTATAGTGTATGAGTATAATCTCTGGGTTCAATAAAGCTGTTCACAAGGAAGCAAACTGACAAGGAAGATTATTCGTTTTTTGCATTGTTGAATGTCAGCCCACGATGCATACCAGTGTGACATGTCAACGCTGAGGAAGCCGGAATTTCTCAGAGACAACCGATCTGCCATTGAGGAAATAATGCAGATCTGCCAACAAGGACCACTAAGGAAATACACACTGCTGTCAGACTAGAAACTTTAGAGTGATCAGGGAAGTGTTGTGAGCCCAAGAATATATTTATCTCATTTTGACAGTCAAATGACACAAATGCAATACAATAATAATAATAATAATAATAATAATAAGGAAGATTTATAAGGCGCCAATACATGGTAAGATACTCTAGGTGCCGTACATATGAACAAAACATACAAATATTACACAAAAAGTGACAAAGCCACATGTACAATTACACAAAAGAACAGAATTATGACTAAATACATGAACACTGATAATCAAAGTGGGAAAAGATGGGTTTTAAGACTGTGTTTAAATACAATACAAGACAATACAAAACCTGCCTCCTCGGTAACACTGTCAACCCTTACAGACACAGTCATTCATTCTTTATCTGTTTATGATTCAGAAGGTACAATCATTATTATGAAAATTTCTATCATCCTTCAAAGACAAACAGGATAAATCACTTGCAAGTTCTTTTCTCCCATCAAGCTTTTTCACAGATTACCACAGTGTAGGCAGGTCAGTGCAAGTTAAACGCTGCTACAGGGGTTGCAGTTATTGCTGCTTCTTTGCAAGTCATGCGTTTTGGGGAGGCCCCTTACTCAATTTTGTGAGGTGTCTGCATCAACACTATCTTTGAGACTTTCGACTTAGTGAACCATACAATATTGATTTCCAAACTTAAGCATTATCTTCAAAACGACATGACTGTTTTGTTGTTTACGTCATAACTTGAAAACAGGAACAGAAAGTAATTGCTAATGGAGCCTACTCTTCTACTAAACATGTTAAACTCAGAGTTCCGCAGGGGTCAATTTTAGGTCCTCTTATTTTGTATTTACATCAATGACCCACCTGTAAATCTCACCTACGAAGCAACACAGTGTGATATGTTCGCCGATGATACCTCAATCCACAACTAACAAAGACATAAGTGTAGTTGAAAACGGCCTTCAACAATGTCTCGATGATATAGCAGCATGGTGTAAAGTCAACGCTATGATTCTGCATCCTACTAAAATAAAATCTATGATTATTGCAACACACCAAAAGCATCAGTTGAAACCATTAAAGCTTAATTTATCACTCGATAACGACATCACAGAACAGGTAGCCGAACATCGTCTACTGGGGGTCACAATTGATAATCAGCTTAGGTGGCAGATGCACATTGACAATGTCTGTAAAACGGTCTCTAGAAATGTCTTTATGTTATCAAAATTACAGTATTACACAGATAGTGAAACCAGAAAATTGTTCAGTAATGCACACATCATGTCACATATAAACTACGCATGGACGGTGTGGGATTGTTGCAGTGATGTACACTTAAAAAGACTAAATTCTTTACATAGGAGAATGGCTAAATTAATTCTTCCCGACCCGCACGTAAAACCGAGGAAAAACTCAGTAAAGCTGGATTTCTACCCCTTCAAAATCACTTTAAACTTAACAAAGGGGTACTGATGTTTAAAGTGTGGAACAATAGCGCTCCAGAGTATCTAACAGAACTGTTTAAAAAATCAAACTCCTGCTATGGGAAAATGAGGGGCCTTTATATTGTTCCAAAACCCTGAATAGATATTTAAATCTACTTTGTCATTTGCGGGTTCCACACTGTGGAACTCACTCCCACATCACATTAAAGCCACTCCAACATTATCTCGTTTCAAGACAAGTCTTTATAGATACCTCATATCACTCAAATAACAATATCTAGTTATACGTTGACACACGAATGTACGTGTATATTCTAAAAATTATGTATATGTGCATGTGCGTCTGTGTGGACGTGCGTGAGTGTGTGTATTTGTGTTTAGTGGCGGACTATATATTTTGCATCGCTGTGCTTTGATGTCCCCGTTTTATGTATATTTTATAATTAGTCAGTCGTAGCTGTAGCAACGGCAGGTACGAAAAATGACATAGTCACTGACTGTGTTAATATCTTCACTGTTGTAAAATAAAGATTTATTGACAACTGCCTTTTTACATCTGGGGTTGCCTACCTAGTTACCTGCGCACACATTCCCATTATATGTACATTTAGCAAATGCAAACATGACATTGGGGAAATCTAACTTAAGCATAGTGACCCAGAAGTCAAAGTATTCAATATTACTTGTGAATAACATTAGACTAAATGGGTTAGTTTCACATATGAAACAATTTCCTGCACTACCTATGGGTAGTGACATTATGTTGATTGATTGTACATTGCTTAACGTCCCGACAGCAACAAGGCTTTCTCAGGACGTGCCTGCACTGCTTGTGAAAAAAAAAAAAAAAACAGAACATTGAATGTATGTCGCCAGCCGGTCAAATACGTTAAATAAACCTAACACATGGGGCTAAATAAAGCTAAGACCATTTAGCAACACACATCCAATATCAAGAGCTACAGGCAGTGCAGACAGTAGGGAGAGTTTTAAAAAGGCAAATACAGGTGAATGGACCAAGGGTAGACAGAAACACATGCCCCAGAATAGAGAGAAAACCCACCCTGTGGGGCTGACCAGGGTGACCCTGGGAACTAAAAAATACCTAACCCCACCCAAGTCCCCCAGGGCAGACCCGGGTGGGGTTAGTGACATTATGTGGTCACTATGACAGTACAGTAAGAAATGTACATGACGACAGCTATGATTCATAAGGAACTTAACATTACAAGACTAAAACGTTTCTCAAACTGTTATATCAGTGTGTGTATCATTACAGACAGAACTAATGTATGCATAATATACACATAGTAATTACAGCAATATATCTCCCGCTCTCATTCACACGTGCACACACAGAATGACAGGCAATGACAAAGACAGGCATGCTTAATCTGGGAAAAATAATGCCAACTCAGCAATAACCTCTGCCCCACCCCAATCCCCCTGCCGCACCCCTCTCTCTCACTCACCCTTCCCCACCAAACAGCACACACAGTCCTACAACTATTAGATCACAGTGACTCAGGCACACTGACAACTTTAAAAGCACATTTGTGCTGCATGCAAGACAAACACATCATGTCAGATGAGTGCCTACACTAGTTGACAGTCAGACGTGACAACAGACGGGAAACAATCTCGCTCAACAAGTGTGCGTGTGTGTGCTGTGCACACGTGTTATCGCCGGCAAACATGTGCCACCTTTCATCCGTCCGTCAGCCAGGTCCTGCCATCTGCAAGCGGCGTAGATTCTCATAAGCCCTGCATGCGCAGGGGCTCATGAGAAGCTACAACTCTTGCAAACCAAGACTGACCCCAGGCTGTTTTTCTTCGCGAGTGTGGCAAACACGACATCTCTCTCAGTAGTGACTCATTTCCTAACACGGTCTCCTGCACAACACGGACCTGCGTCTGAAAGACATTTTGTACGGTACACAACATGGTTTGAGCGTTTCTCGTCAATCTGAATGAAAATCATGTAATATGCGCATAATGTACAAGTATACAGAATAATTTGAATACAATCACAAAGCTCTCATGCACAAAAACTGTACAGTACAGGTATAAAAGGGCCGGGCCATGTGTGCTTATTCTCCCTGCTACATGACAAGAACAAGGTATCTTGTGGTATAGAGGATACCACAAGATACCTTGTTCTTGTGTAGCAGGGAGAATAAGTCTTTCACTAAAGTGAAATTTCTGTTGTACTCAAACTATTACACATCAAACACCCCATCCCCATATTTTAATTTTCAGACCATCGGATATACTACCACTTTACCAGACTAGATTTGAGCCCACTGGCTCCACATTCCTACCTTGTAGTTGTACAGACTTACATGGCTCTTACTGAGGCTGAGTTGGTATACCTCGCCCTGTACTAGGTTAAATGCACCAGTGGTGCCATTACTGTGATTTTCGCATATTATATGTCCGGTTGCTCAGACTCGTCATGTGCACCAGAACTGCGTGCGCACGTAGGCTTCTGCACTTGTAGTGTGGTCTCATACGTTCCCGCAGAAGATTGTAATCGCAGCTGAAAAAACGGTTCGTTTCGGGTTTTAGCGTTACCCCCCCCCCCCCCTCCCCCTTGAGCATAGCGTACATCCCTACTGGAAAAAGATAGGTCTCCAGGGGTAGTTCATTCTCGTCAGAAATTGCATATTCCTGAATCAAGTCCATTCGTCTCTCGTACTATGGCTACGATGGTGCTTTCTGCTGCAAAGTGACGCAGATGTCGCAAAATCACCACCATCGAGGAAAAAAGATATTTTTCAAATATGCCAAATTGTCTAATGTTTTGTGGTGCTAGCATAAAGATTGCCGGATTATTGTTGGATTGCATATGGGAAAGGGTTTATTCTTTATTCATCTTATGTTGCATCAATCAAACGTCACATGATTTTTCAACAAGATTGCTCATTACAAGTGCAGAAAGCACATGTTCAAAACCAATCTAGTGCACAGGACTGGTCTGAGCGACTGGTCAGATGCGAAAATAGCAACAATGGCACCGCTGGTGCATGTCACCTAGGCACACGGTGAGGTATACCAACTCAAGCCTTTACCGAGCCGCACATACTGATTCCCGCTTTGTACATGTGCACAATCACCTCATTCAGCTGCTACTACACATAAACCTCAACAGCTGCTGCTGCAGACACCCATTTCATAAATTTAAGAACAAAGTTTGTTGTATTCTAACTGTATTTACTGCATGTCAGATATACAGTTGATGCTGTTCACTGAATAGCACTGTGCAATTTCAGTGTCACAAGATGGCGATGGAGCAAACATACACTAATGTACAATGTCAAAATTATTTCTCTAACAACAGTGGATAGGAAACTTTGCCTGAATGCCTGGAATGTGCTTCACAACAATGTGGTCAAGGGAAACAGGTGTACAACATAAACTTTACCAAGCGACAGGCAATCTCTCTCACACACGAGGCTCAGTTAAAAATATCACTGTAGTCAATAGCATCATCTGTCAATGCAAGAATGAATGCTCACTGCGGTTCATGGTCAAAACAGGACTGAGTGAAATGGTTTGCCAAGTTACACTGTTAGCAAATGACCTATGACAGTATGATGGAAACAGTTTCTGCTATAAGTATAAGGAACAGTGAAAGTTATTGGGGAAAAAAACGTTACTCAGGGCAACCAAAAAAGTGCCTGCTGTAAATAAATGCAATGTGAAAACGCGCACATATATCTAACTGAAATTTTGTTCTGTTTTTAATGTAATCAAACAACCACCTATGAAAATATGTTCTTAAATGCGTGTCAGCTTCTATGAAGTAGTATGGTCTGCACTGTCTGCATCTATGGCCACTTTGCTTTCGTCTGAATTGTACCTTAACAAAACAAAAACAATTGGCAACTAAAACATGCTAATGTGCTTAATAATGTAAAGTTTAATACATAATAGAAAGCTCCCACTGAAATCGCAAAACATGCGCTTGTACCGTTTCAAAGAAACACAGCATCTCCATATAACGATGGACAGATACACTTCCGCTTTCTCGGCCTCCGTCCAGAAGTGTACGAAGTCGCAAAAATATATCGCTTCCAGTGCGACTGTTAATATTTTGAAATATGTATAAAAATTATTTAGCTTCTGTTTGTACTAAGCGCTAGTATAATCGTGCTTTCTGACAAAATTTCTTACAAAAGTTTTAGAGTTCGCCTACCTCACAAACCGTCCCGTCCGCTGGCAAAGGAAGTGACTGAATTTGGAGCAGCCAGCACGCGCTGTCGCCGCATAGCCAGTGAAACATCTCGCGTCAGTGGGTGTGTCTTGCCCTTTTATGGCAGCAAGCCGCTTTTGTTCATCATCGGATCTTCGCAGTCATGTCCGATGATGTCATTTAATACCTGTAGGACTGCTAGCTAGTATAAACTGCCAACTGACCATCTGCGCACTGACTGGTCAAGTGCCGAGTGCGCACCGGCGTGCCGGTTAAAAATCATCCCATCTCAGTCCCCGCCGCCACCGCTGTTCGCCGAATGAACTCAGTGAAGAGACTGATGGCCCAGCCGTTCAGTAGCGGGTCCGCCGGTGGGTTGGAAAAAAAAAACTGACTGACAAACAGCAAAGAAGCCGGTACCCAACGGAGAAAGAAACACGCTTAGAAAAGACGGTTATAACACAATTTATTAATATTTCGGGTAAATACCCTTTTTCAAAAAAGAGATCAGTCAGTCGGCTACGACTGCTTAAGTTTATTCGCGAAGGAATGTGGCAACTGATCTCTCTGTTTGTTTGCCTATTTTGACAATGGGTATTTACCCGAAATATCATTAATAAATTGTGTTGTAACCTGCGTCTTTTCTAAACGTGTTTCTTTCTCCGTTGCCGGGTCAGTACTTCCTTGCATTACATGCCGCCTTGGCAGTCATCTTTTTGGCCTGGCCCGATTGACAAACAGCACGTATTTATTGTATTCCGACAAAAGTCACGTCTTCAGAACATAATGTTGAAGTTGGTCGGCAGTCACAATGAAAAAGAACTGAAGACCATCGACATCGGCATTTGGACTGTGGACTCAATGACGCCAACAGCCGTTCTACTACGGCCAACGAAGCACACAATGGCCCCCCCCCCCCCCCCGGCCCCTCCCCCCGTGCAGTCCAGGCTCATCTGTTAAAATGCCTTACTGTTAGCCTTGGTCTGTCCCAGTCACTATCCCCTAATCAGTTTTTCACTGAATCCCCTAAACAACACTACCGCCCACTTGCTGCATATTTGCCATGCACTGACAAAATCCAAAAAAATAAGGACATCAAGTAAAAAGCGGGGGCGGCAGGGCCGGCCGGGGAGTCGAGGGTGGGGGGGGGGGGGTGTAAGACTTTAGGGTCTAGGCCGCTCGTGTCAGCATTGTGTAAGATGTCTGAGAACCTTTCGCACCTTCACACTTTACTAGAATTATCACTGAGAGAAGTATTTGGTTTCGAGTCCGTGAATCGGCTGCCCCGGTCCACGCCTGCTGGCGGAAACTGAGTTGCAGTCACTTCTTTGGTACAATGACTTACTGACTTACGCCTGTCACCCCTACCCGGGTATAGGCCGTCGACGAGAGACCTCCAGCGACCCCTGTCCTGTGCTTCTCCTTCGATTTTACTCCAGGTGGTTTCCAGTCTCTTGATGTCCGCTTGGAGGTCTCGACGGCCAGGTGTTTCTCGGCCTGCCTCTTTTCCTCTTTCCCTGGGGGTTCCATGACAATGCCTGCCTAGTGATACTGGAAGCTGGCTTTCTCAGACTGTGACCAATCCATCCCCATCTTCTTCGCCCAATTTCATTCTCTGCTGTTATCTGCTCTGTTCTCTCCCAGAGTCTGACGTTGCTGATCTTCTCTGGCCAGTGGATTTTCAAAATTCTTCTAAGGCAACTGTTTATGAAGATCTGTACTCTGTTGACTGTGGTTTTTGTCAATCTCCAAGTCTCTGCTCCATATAGGAGAACTGCGTTTACGTTGGAGTTGAAAATCCGAACTTTGGTGTGTTGTGACAGCTCTCTAGAACTCCACACCTTTTTCAACTGGAGAAAGGCTGCTCTGGCTTTACCGAGTCGTGCACTGACATCTGCATCTGTGCCGCCTTTTTTTTTTTTTTTTTTTTTGTCTATGATGCTCCCGAGATAGGTGAAGGACTCCACCTCCTCCAACGGGGTGCGAGTAAGCAAGACTGGTTCTTCCCTGGTTGCGTTCAGCCTCATTGTCTTTGTTTTCTGTTTGTGGATGGTGAGGCCCACTTCGGACGAGATGTCAGCAAGCCTCGTGGCTTGTCCTGCATTTGTTGATGAGTGTGGGATAGTAAAGCCAAGTCGTCTGCAAAATCGAGGTCGTCAAGCTGTGTCCACAGTGTCCACTGTATTCCACTTCGTCTGTGCTCTGTGGTCCTCTTCATGACCCAGTCTATGGCAGTAGGAAGAGGAACGGAGACAGCAAACACCCCTGCCTGACACCGGTTTTGACCTGGAGCTCCCTGTTGAACTGCCCTTCGTGGATCACGCGACATGTCATGCCGCCATCGTAGCTGCTCTTGATCAGGCGGACGAGCTTTGTGGGTACACCGTAGTGTCGTAGGAGTTTCCACAGAGTCTCTCGGTCCACGCTGTCAAATGCTTTCTCGTAATCCACAAAGTTGACGTACAGCGGGGAGCTCCACTCCAGAGACTGCTCGACGATGATGCGGAGAGTGGCGATCTGGTCTGTACATGATCGGTTTTTCCTGAATCCTGCTTGCTGGTCTCTCAGCTGGGGGTCAACGGAGCTCTTCATTCTCTCCATGATGATCCTGTTGAAGACCTTTCCTGGTACTGACAGCAAGGTGATTCCTCTGTAGTTGGAACACTTGCTGAGGTCGCCTTTCTTGGGAAGCTTGATTAGGTACCCATCCTTCCAGTCAGCCGGCATCACCTCCTCTTCCCAGATCTTTCCAAACAGTGGGTACAGCATCTCTACTGTTGTCTCTAGGTCTGCTTTTAGAGACTCCGCTCGGATGCCATTTGGCCCTGCTGCTTTGCCGTTCTTCAAAAATGACACTGCTCTTCTGATCTCTTCCCGGCTGGGTCTGTCACAGCTGATGGGTAGGTCGGTCTCTGCTGGCTGGATGTCTGGGGGGGTCGGGTGGGCTAGGTCTGTTCAGTAACTCTTCAAAATACTCGGCCCATCTGTCGAGTTGGTCTGCTGTCTGCAATAGGCTTGCCTTCTTTGTCTTTTACTGGTCTTTCTGTATGGCCATACTTGCCCGACAGTCTTCTGGTAATGTAGAGCTGTTTCATGTTGCCGCTGACTGCTGCCTTTTCTGCCTCTGCTGCCAGGCTGTCTGTGTAGGCCCTCTTGTCTGCCCTGATACTCCTCTTCACCTCGCGGTTGACTTCCGAGTATTCCTCATGTGCCCTTGCTTTGGCTGCTCTCGTGCGACTGTTGTTGACAACTGCTTTCTTCTGCTTCCTCACTTCTATTTTCTTCAAGGTCTGTGCCGACAGCCAGTCCTTGTGATGGTGTTTCCTGAACCCTACAGTGTCTTTGCAGGTTGAGTTCAGCGTCTCTCTAACTGCCTTCCACTGCTGCTCTGTGGTGACCGCCTCCTCTTCATTTACTAGCTCCTGTAGCGCTTGAAACCGGTTGGACAGCACCAGTTTGAACTCTTCTCTCACTCTAGTCTCTCCCAGGAGGCCTACATTATAGCGCTGTCTTCTTGTTGTCTCTTTGCGGCTTTTCTTTAACTTGAGCTTTATTCTTAAGGTAAGTAGATGGTGGTCTGAGGCGACATCTGCTCCCCTCCTCACTCGAACATCTTGAAGGGATCTTCTAAATTTCTTGCTAATGCAGATATGGTCTATTTGGTTCTCTGTAGTATGGTCAGGCGAGACCCAAGTTGCTTTGTGTATTCTTCTGTGTGGGAAGATGCTGCCTCCAATGACAAGTCTGTTTAGAGCACAAATGTCTACAAACCTCTCCCCGTTCTCACTCATCTCCCATAGTCCCTGTCTTCCCATCACCTCTTCGTATCCGGTGTTGTCCTCCCCTATTTTGGCATTAAAATCGCCCATGACGATGGTGATGTCTCGCTCCGCACATTTGTCCACAGCACTCTGGAGTCTGTCGTAGAACTCTTGTTTCTCTTCCTCGTCACTGTCATTAGTGGGCGCATAACACTGGATGACGTTCAGCTTGATCTTTTTCTTGGTTTTAAAGGCTGCTGTGATAACTTCTTTGCCCAAGAGGTTCCCAGCCCATCAGCGCTCTCTGACAACATGAATGCTACTCCTTCTGTATGGGGGGGGGGGGGGGGGCATTCTCCTCTTCATGACCTGAATACATAATCATCTCCTCACTTGGACAGCCTTTTCTGGCCAGACTGCGTCCATCTGGCTTCACTCAGTGATACCTAGCAGGGAAAGGTTGTACTTTTGCATTTCTGCTGCTATCTGGGCGGCCTTGCCGCTCCGCTGGTACATGGTCTTGACATTCCATGTGCCCATGGTTGTGTCCCTGAATAGAGAGAGGCGGCTCGGTCCTGTGGCTTCCGAAGACTTCCGGCTTTCACCACAGGACGTCATAAATCTTCTGATAGAAGAACCTTCCTCCCCTGGTCAGCCCCACAGGGTGGGTTTTTCTCTCGATTCTGGGGCATGTGTTTCTGTCTACCCTTTGTCCATTCACCTGTATTTGCCTTTTTAAAACTCTCCGCTACTGTCTGCACTGCCTGTAGCTCTTGATATTGGATGTGTGTTGCTAAATGGTCTTAGCTTTATTTAGGCCCCATGTGTTAGGTTTATTTAATGTATTTGACCGGCTGGCGACATACATTCAATGTTCTGTTGCTTGTTTTTTTTTCACAAGCAGTGCAGGCACGTCCTGAGAAAGCCTTGTTGCTGTCGGGACGTTAAGCAATGTACAATCAATCAATCAAACCTCCAGGAAAGGAATTGCTGTTAGTCTTTTCGTCGGCGTTTTTGTAGCTATTTCCTTATTTGCAGGGTGGGGAAGCTACCCCCACGCCCAACCCCCTTACTAGGAGGACCAGGGGTTTTCTGTCGGGGTCTCCTTCCCTTAGACTGACCATGTTGGTTCACGGCACCTTATTTCATTCGGTGCACCCCTCTCGCGAGGGACCCCCTGTCCGGCACCACCCAGGGGACGCGCCTCAACGCCATATGGTCCCAGCGCGAGGAGGATTGGTACAATGAAACTCACTGAAATTGAGAAGCCGTGGTCGACTGAAACAATTCCGCATCACTGAGTGTTTCCGTACACCTTAAAGGCAGCGGCAGCCTATTTTGATAAAAGTTCTTAATGGGTATGTTTTCTTATTTTTGGCGTCATGCTAATAGATCTCAGTCACCGGTGCGCGCATTTTCAGCCAATCAGAAAATAGAACAAAAATTGCCGCAGCGCGGCCGGACTGTTGCTGGGTCCCCAAGCTTTCTCGTAACTACGCAAGAAAATGTGGCGAAGTGCGATACTGTTTGTGCGTATACACTGAAATGGGCAGGCATTGCTATTTGGGTACCTGCAATCGGGACGACTGGTACAGCAGGTCTTATTGCACGCGACACTACACGCTAACTGTCTCTTTAACCTGATTCTGTCTGGTCGCCGCTACTCTGCTCTCAAAGCACGGACAAACCGCTTTAGTAACAGTTTTTACCCTAGTGCTGTCCGAGCCCTTTCAGTGCTATAAGCGTGCGATGATGTGCTCTGTGGGCCGATCATAGAGTTTCATTGCCGAGGGCTGATGTTTTCGTGAATGACTGAGTGAGTGTGCGTATGTGCATGGAATTGTGTGGCCGGCCTACAGAGCACCTCGCCCTCGCCCATCCCTTGTGCTATCCCCTTGGTTGTTGGTGGTGCTTTTGGTTGAGTTGACTCCATGAGTCTCCTCCCCGGCAGGGCGCGCCCCCGACGGTTGAGAGAATAGTGCATATCAGTATTAGCCTAGTATTATGATATATATTAACTAGTTTTACACCCGACTGTGATCACTAAATTAGTGACATATTTACTCTATGATAGTCTGTTTTCATTTTAAACGATATACCTTTAATTAATTTAGACTTCTTAGATTAATAGGCGTGTGTGTTGTGTCAGTGTGTGTAGGAAATGAGCGTGGGTGTGTGAATGGGTACGCATTGGGTTGTGAAATTAGTTGTTCAATTTTAAAGTTTTGACAGTGTGTGTAGAGCATTGAATTGTGTGATAGAGTCGACTGAGATGTTTGTAATTGTAACGACACCAACACACATTCCTATGCGGCTTTATGTCTTAAGGCAAATGGCAATAAACAGTATTATTATTATTATTATTATCAAGGAACTTCTGGCTTTTGTTCCTACCACAAAACCAACGCGATTACTTACTTACGCCTGTCACCCCTACCCGGGTGTAGGCCGTCGACGAGAGACCTCCAGCGACTCCTGTCCTGTGCTTCTCCTTCGATTTTACTCCAGGTGGTTCCCATTCTCTTGATGTCTGCTTGGAGGTCTCGACGCCAGGAGTTTCCCGGCCTACCTCTTTTCCTCTTTCCCTGGGGATTCCATGACAATGCCTGCCTAGTGATACTGGAAGCTGGCTTTCTCAGACTGTGACCAATCCATCCACATCTTCTTCGCCCAATTTCATTCTCTGCTGTTATCTGCTCTGTTCTCCCCCAGAGTCTGATGTTGCTGATCTTCTCTGGTCAGTGGATTTTCAACATTCTTCTAAGGCAACTGTTTATGGAGATCTGTACTCTGTTGACAGTGGTTTCTGTCAATCTCCAAGTCTCTGCTCCATATAGGAGAACTGCTTTTACGTTGGAGTTGAAAATCCGGACTTTGGTGTGTTGTGACAGCTCTCTGGAACTCCACACTTTTTTCACCTGGAGAAAGGCTGCTCTGGCTTTACCGATTCGTGCTCTGACATCTGCATCAGTGCCGCCTTTTTTGTCTATGATGCTCCCGAGATAGGTGAAGGACTCCACCTCCTCCAACGGGGTGCGAGCAAGCAAGACTGGTTCTTCCCTGGTTGCGTTCAGCCTCATTGTCTTTGTTTTCTGTTTGTGGATGGTGAGGCCCACTTCGGACGAGATGTCAGCAAGCCTCATGGTCTTGTCCTGCATTTGTTGATGAGTGTGGGACAGTAATGCCAAGTCATCTGCAAAATCGAGGTCGTCAAGCTGTGTCCACAGTGTCTACTGTATTCCACTTCTTCTCTGCTCTGTGGTCCTCTTCATGACCCAGTCTATGGCCAGTAGGAAGAGGAACGGAGACAGCAGACACCCCTGCCTGACACCGGTTCTGACCTGGAGCTCTCTGGTGAACTGCCCTTCGTGGATCACGCGACATGTCATGCCATCGTAGCTGCTCTTGATCAGGCGGACGAGTTTTGTGGGTACACCGTAGTGTCGTAGGAGTTTCCACAGAGTCTCTCGGTCCACGCTGTCAAATGCTTTCTCGTAATCCACAAAGTTGACGTACAGCGGGGAGCTCCACTCCAGAGACTGTTCCACGATGATGCGGAGAGTGGTCTGTACATGAAAACCAACGCGATGCCGGCTGAATAAAAACTTGCTGCAGACCGCACATGCACTGATCTCAACTACTGCTTGACATCGGGATACAACCCTGAGCGGCCAAGAGAGCCGCAAACGCAGAGCTGTTTGTATGCGGTAAGTGCCATTTTTTTTTTTTTTTTTTTTTAAGTTTGTTCTGAAAATGGTGACAGTTCACTTGCGGAAGTGGTACATAAGTCAGCGATCGAGTTAACACGGCCGGAGCGTACTGTACTGGCTCAATAATGTGCAAGCGCTCGCTATCAGGCAGTGCCGCTACACTGATCTGCACATTTGGGATGAGTGTGTGTGTGCGTGCGTGCGTGCGTGCGTGCGTGCGTGCTTGCGTGTGTGTGTGTGTGTGTGTGTGTGTGTGTGTGTGTGTGTGTGTGTGTGTGTGTGTGTGTGTGTGTGTGTGAGATTTTAAATATGGAATTAACTTCCCAGAAGCACCATAACCAAAGGTTTATGCTCTTACGTTTCTTCTGTCTGCACTCTCTCACTCATTGTAACAAAATCATGACAAGCAGAAATAGACACACCAATCCTACAGTAACACATTTCATAAGATCTCTTTATGATGAGTATATATTCATGCAACGTTTTTCTTCTCAGCATTTTTGGGATGGCGAACCCTTTGAGTTGCACCTCGCTACCCAATTCCAGCAGACGAGTCGCCTGTCTACAAATCATGACTGCTCACAACAGGGGGCGGTACAGATTCTGTTAAATCTTCGCAGAAAGATCAAGTCTTGCAACATACACCTGACACTGTAGCTGGCATGTGTGGGGCAGCAAAACAATCAAGTAAGTATATCTTTGCGTATATATGCTGACAATAAAAGCAGAGGTACATACCTAATATTTCGCTTACACTCTGTTATGACATTTCACTTTCCAAGTAAGGCTTTTATTGTTCTCTGTAGAAAGCTGACAGAGTGTGAAACAGTGATGCCATGAATGGAATGTCTGGTGTGATTTGCGATACATTTACATCCCTTTGGGCGAAAACAATAACCTGTGACATTTACCTGGCCTTGCACCTGTGTATAGCAGGAATGTGGTTTCTTGAGTCCCACGCTGGTCTTGTCAGCTAATTTCACACAAAATCGTGGGAACTTACATGCCTTGAGTATGGTGGAATTTCTGGATGCAGATGGGCATTTGACATTAATCATGCCTGTCTGGCCACTGTCGCACACTTTGAGTTGCTCCTAGAAATAGAAACTGTGGATCAACCACAATGCTGCGCTTGTGCAGGTGTCTGTCAGGAATTACTCCTAAATATTTACTCTTTGCAGTGTCCTCATGTCGTTTGCATAAACATGATGTGGCTGCAGCTGTGAAAAAAGTGTGTGAAAAGAATATTCTGTCAAGACATTTGTCAGAAACGTTTGCATTTCTATTTAGATCTCTGTGGAAGTTTGATTTTTTTCCCTCTACCCAGTGATTAGAACTGGTCAGTTCTCTGTTCTTCCCTCACGTTTCTCAGGATTTGGAAACTAACTGGTCAAGCGAAGGCGATCCAATTAATGTGTCAGATCAACTGGGGACCTCATTGTGACACACGTCAGCGACCCTGTTGATTCCCTGGCACTGGCTCTCTTTTCAGTCTCCTGGTCTGTGGACAAATATGAGTGCAGCTTTAGAAATACATTTGACGTTTTAAGTATATTATACTATTTATAATTTTTATAATTTCTCTTTTAGGGATTTCACCATTAGATTACCTGACCATGGCTGCAGAGTGCAAAGTCTGAAATAGCAAACTAGAAGATAAAGATAGACCAGATAAAGATAGAAGGAGATCAGATCAAGAAATTGACAAATCTGAATCACCCCATCTCAAGGCTGCAAAGAACTAAAGGTGTGCAGACGCAACCAGCAGAAGAAGAAGTATTTAGAGTGGAGTTTCTGAGAAAAAGGAGAGACAACTAAACAACCTGTTCCTGTTCCAGTTCTACACCGAGTTAACATTTTTGATGTTTGGCTTTGTTGTCATTTTTGTTGCCAAATGGTCAATCTTTTAAGCACAAGTATAGTGAAAAAGGGCAGACTTTCAGCACCTACAGCCACACGATAGACTGTTTCTCACTTTTTGCTGATTGAGAAATTTTGAAGACTTCATAATAAAATGAAAATGAGTTTTGAATCTAGTATTCCTGTGCTATCAAATTGTAAGTGTCACTGTAAGTCAGCCATTTATGACCTGAACCATTATTTCTCCTTGTGTTGTGTGTTGGCATGTAAACCACTCATATTCCAGAATAACATAATATACTTTACCAGTTAATAATAGTTTTTATTTTATTTTAGGTAATGCTTACTTCTTGCTTGTGTTGATGTGGCATGTTATGGGCGTTTCGTCCGCTTCTCCGATGGCCTGGCTAGCACACCATGGTTTTATTATTGGGACAGATACGATCTTGGTGCCTTTTGATATTGCTGCTCCCCAGGCTTGTGGCATGCTGCTGCAGCTCATTCGATTAGGCACATGGGTCAAACAGTTTAGCTGCCTTGAAATACTGAAGAGTTTCCTGAAGTCCAATGACATTCTTCTTCTTCTTCTTTTCGTTCGCAGTGGGCTATACGGTCAGTCCAGCACCGGCGATGAATGACGTCGTTTTCTCCAGGTCTTCTCGACTGCCGTAGAGTTTGGTCTGCAGTGGAGTTGGCGACGGCCACACTTCTTTTCTTTTAGTCCACAAGCTAGGAAGGTCTACCGTGCACCCCCCCCCCCCCCCCCCCCCAGTACTCAATAAGATGGGTTTCAAAGTGTTCCTTAGTATGTCCTGAGATGTTCAAGCCATGTTCCCCGAAAATCCTTAGGAACACACCAGAGATATAGCCGATGGCGCAAGGGTACCCCCATTCACACTCTTCGCAGGTGCTAAAATGAGGTTGAGAAACATTTTTCTCTAAATAAATCAGAATTCATTCCAGAAACCCAAATCAGGCAATATTATGTCAAGGCACACCTTCTGCATCCTCTTCAAAAAACAGAATGAAAAAATATTGAATCTCTGGCTCACAGTGAAGGTATTTGTGCACCCATTAAACGACCATTTCCGCAAAATCGCAAAAAAATACAAAAATAATGTGTCAGATGCCTTCAGACATTTTCTATAGCACTGACAGTCCATTTTCAGGTTTACATCATTAAAACAGGATGTCACAATTATTATAAACTTTACTAGGTGATGCTGTGATCCCTGTGAGTGCCACAGTGGTTGATTTTGTATCCCTACCCCCAAGTTGTAAAAATACACAAAATTAATTAGAAAAAATTGCTTAAGTTATTCCATTTTATTTTGACCTCTTTTTACCTATTAAGTTTCAATAATGTGAGCATAAAGTGCAAGAAAATAAGTTAAGTCGTCATCCTTTACGGTACATTCGTGGTGAATGATAACTTTTTCCCATTTAAAATTGCCGAATTGGGAAACGTATGTCGTTTCCGGTGCCCTCAGAAATTTTGTATACAACTGATAGGTCTTTGTTAGGTTTTATTGGTTAGGATAGAGTACCACAGTTACTCCCAACCTGATTTTGTGATGCTATGATGCATTTAGGTGCCACAGTGGCTGAATCTGCTGCCCTACCCCCATTTTACCAGTACGCAAAGTAACGCAAAATAATCATAAAAATTGCTTACGTCATACTCCTCTGTTTAAATATTTTTTGTTGCCAGTTTTTTTAAAGTATGCATATTGAGCATAACAAGTTGTGATCATTTCATTAATTTCAATCTAACCCATCAATTTAATTGTAACTATTTTTAACTGGCTGGTCTTTTAGGTGATATTTTACTTAGCGTAAGGCAGGTCTAGTAAGGTCTCCCCTTTTCCTTTCATTTATTTTCATCTAGAAATGTGTCAATATGAATGCGTAATAAAGTTTTCAGTTGGCGGTTCAGATTTGGGCGGTTCAGATTTGGACATTTCTGACGGTTCTTGGTCTGCTCCTGTAGTCTCCCATGCTGTCGGTGTTTAGTAAGTTTCTTCATCGTGTGTGCTGTTCTGTATTCCAGTGGCTCCAATGTCCTCAATTTCCTAAATTGGGGTGCTCCAGATGGCTCTAAGAATGTCACTGCATCATGAGAATGATCCATGTTCTGCATCTTGTCAAGCCTGGCTTTTTGGGTTTTGCAGGCAGTGTTTCATGTTGTCGATGTATCTTGGTACCGCACAACTGGTCTGACCGAGCAGGTGTTTGCTTGTGGATGCTGTAATTTGCGCCAATGTGGTCCCCACCAGTTTCTTCATCAGAGACTTCTTTTTTTTTTTTGCAGCTCTAGCTTCCATGGCTTCAATATGAGGCCTCCACGTGAATCCAGTAATTTATTTGTTGCCAGTAAAGTTGGCCTGTCTGTCTTTGGTACTCGAAGGTCTCCAGTTTTGAGGTGACCTCTTCCGTCTGATTGAAAGAGATGGCCTAGCTCAGTTTGAGTGGCCTCTTTCAGTCCAGCTGCTGACTCTATTGGCAACATCCTGGATTCTGGAGGATGCTATTTCTTTATGTTTTCTGAAGGATGCTATTTCTTTATGTTCTGCTGCGCTCCACACTGCAAAGTCATCCGCATGGAGGATGTTCAAGACGAACCTTGGTACTGTTGTACTGATGTCATTAATGTAGACCAAAAACAGCATCAGACACAACATCTCCCTGAGGTACACCTTCCCCGAGTTTGACAAGAGTGCTGAATGTGCAGACGATAGAAGCTTCAGCTGCAGCCCCTGTTAAGCATGCCTTAAATAAAAAGAATTACAATTAAACTGATGGGTCACATTGAAATTAATGAAATGATCACAAATGTTTATGCTCAATATGCATATTTTGTTAAGAAAACTGGCAACAAACATATTTAATCAGAGGAGCAATTGTTATGATCATTTTTCGTTCCTTTGCGTACAGGTAAAATGGGGGTAGGGCAGCAGATTCAGTCACTGTGGCCCCTAAATGCATCACAGCATCATAAAATCAGGTTGGGAGTAACTGTGGTACTCTTTCCTAAACAATAAAACCTAAAAAAGACCTATCAGTTGTATACAAAATTTCTGAGGGCATCAGAAACAACGTACGTTTCCCAATTCGGCAATTTTAAATGGGAAAAAGCTATCATTCACCACGAACATACCGTAAAGGATGCCGACTTTCCTTATTTTCTTGCACTTTATGCTCACATTATTCAAACTTAATAGGTAAAGAGAGGTCAAAATAAAATAGAATAACTTAAGCAATTTTTTCGAATTAATTTTGTGTATTTTTAAACTTGGGGGGTAGGGATACAAAATCAACCACTGTGGCACTCACAGTAATCACAGCATCACATAGTCAAGTTTATAATAATTGTGACATCCTGTTTTAATGATGTAAACCTGAAAATGGACTGTCAGTGCTATAGGACAGTCTCACTTCTCATCAAGTACGGGTTATCTTTCGCTGCTCTTTAGCGTAGGAGAACGCTCACTGAGTTCCGGCTGCTGTTTCGACAATGGCGTCAGCATTAAAGGCTAGATCGGCAAAAGTATGTGGAGGTGGAAAACATTACTGTGTTATTTGCCATAACCACCGAGGAAAAATTATTGACGGAAGAGTTGTCAAGCTACATAGCTGTCTGTATTGTTTGTAAAAAAGTGTATCACATCGCACACTATCCGATGAAATGGCCTGTTTTTTTTATCGGCCGGCCGTACACACTCGAGCGACACAAGTCAGTCTGAATTTTTATGTCTAGTTCATGTGTGTTTCGAGGAAGTTTTGCTTTAAATTGCCGGTACTCCTCATCGTCAGCGGACCAAACCGTGGAGATAGTTATTTTGCGCAGCGTTTTGTTGCACGTATCTCGATCTCCGTTTAATCCTATCCCCCGTATAAACCTAAAGTATGTCAATGTAAAGGTGAAAAGAAAAAAGTCGAAAATTGGAAAACCAAGACAACGGAAAGCTTCGTCGATCCGAACCAGTTGCCGTCCATCGTTGTAAGAAAAACCAAACAAAACAAAGGAAGGGAAAGGGGAACACCCATATAAAAAGGGGAAGTTTGGAAAAAAAAAAAAAAAAGTTGAAGATCACACACGCCCATGATACAAAAACCGTATGAAAATATCAGGGCGTGAGTGAGACAACAACCTGCTGGCATCAGTAGGTAGGCCTTAGAGTCGGTAGTCCTAATCCCTACCAAAAATATGGGGATAGAACTTCAACGGAGATTTTGATACGTGCAACAAAACGCTGCGCAAAATAACTATCTCCACGGTTTGGTCCGCTGACGATGAGGAGTACCGGCAATTTAAAGCAAAACTTCCTCGAAACACACATGAACTAGACATAAAAATTCAGACTGACTTGTGTCGTTCGAGTGTGTACGGCCGGCCGATAAAAAAACAGGCCATTTCATCGGATAGTGTGCGATGTGATACACTTTTTTACAAACATCATAAGTGGAGAGGGGGGTATATAATCATAGAAAGAGGTATATGGTCAGCTGGGTAGGGGTGGGAGGGGGGGGGTGTGTTCTGGGCAACAGGACTTCCCTGGGTCCGACCCTGATGCCAACCAACCATCCCATAAGTTTATAGACGAAAACAAAAATGCACTATATTAAAACAAACACATTAACGTTTTATTGGGGTTTTTTGCAGATATTACTAAATTTTACAAGAACAATACATGCAGATACACTTGAGTGGATAATTTTAAAGTGAACTGATTCCTGAGACTGAGAGCTAAAAAACCTAAAATGAGGACCCAACAAATGTCATTTACTCTGTGCTAAAAGTGTCTGTGTATACATTTTTTATACATTTTTTAAAAAATCATATCATCTCATGTTACATCATTTTCAACTTCATACTCATTATTTGAAAGGAACTCTGACTATGACAATGAAATAGATGCTTGTAGTTAGCACTCAGCATTTTGTAAAAAAAAAAAAAATTAAATTAAATAATAATAAAGGGGACTGCTCGAAGTACGTTTGATAGCGCTACAAAAATGCATAGGTACTCAAGTAAACAGACATTGATTTTTTTTATAAAGTTTATGAATTTTTTTTAATATTAACAATTTCATGTACTTTATGCCATGTAGAATACTTTATTTATATCAGAAATCAGGGATAATTTATTTTACTTATATTACAAAACTACTAACTCGCAGATCAAATTTTACACACACACACATATGACAATAATGTAATTTATAAACAGAGTCCAAAGCACAAGAAGCACATGCTGACAAATATGAAATATTTATAATATATCATATGGCAGTGGTCAGTGGAGTCAACTGTTTACTGACCTGCATCATTTCTTTCCACAGCATCATCGACAGCATCCTCACCATCTTTTCGCAGCAGAAATGTGCCTCTTGCTCTGCGCACTAATTCTTCTTTTTTTCCACTGACAAGTTGTCAATGTTTTCGAAGAAAATCTTTTAATTGTTTCACGTTCATGCGTTCTATGTCTGCTTCCATCTTGCCGGAACTCGGTGTAGCAAAGGGAGGATACTCGTGCTTAACTTCCTTATTACAAATGGGAAAGGGCTATAGAAAATGTCTGAAGGCATCCGACACATTATTTTTGTCTTTTTTTGCGATTTCGCGGAAATGGTTGTTTAATGGGTGCACAAATACCTTCACTGTGAGCCAGAGATTCAATATTTTTTCATTCTGTTTTTTTGCAGAGGATGCAGAAGATGTGCCTTGACATAATATTGCCTGATTTGGGTTTCTGGAATGAATTCTAATTTATTTAGAGGAAAATGTTTCTCAACCTCATTTTAGCACCTGCGAAGAGCGTGAATGGGGGTACCCTTGCGCCATCGGCTATATCTCTGGTGTGTTCCTAAGGATTTTTGGGGAACATGGCTTAAACATCTCAGGACATACTAAGGAACACTTTGAAACCCATCTTATTGAGTACTGGGGGGGGGGGGGGGGGTGCACGGTAGACCTTCCTAGCTTATGGACTATTTCATCGTCCAGTAGGGGGCATCTCTGGAGAATATGTTCCGCTGTTTGGTCTTCCTGACCACAGGCGCAGGTTGGTGATGGCGCCAGCTTGAGCTTTCTGTTCATGTGAGCGTTCAATCTGTTGTGGCCGGTACGCAGTCTGATCAGGACGACTTGCTGCTCTCTGGTCATTGTGTGGTAGTCGTCTCTGTTTGACCTCGGCCTCATCAATGCCTTGATGATTGTCTTTTGCTCACTATAGCTGACGCTGTTTTCTTGTTGATCTTTTGTGGCTCCTTCTTTCGCCAGCTAGTCTGCCCTTTCATTTCCTGGTACCCCACAGTGGGCTGGTATCCACTGGAGAACAACTCTTCTGGTTTGCCTGACCTTCTGCAAAGCTCTGGTCAGCTGGGGGAGTTTGTCGTTCTCGAGGGCCTGAAGGACTGAAAGGGCATCGGAGAAGAAGACAACTTGATAGCATGGGTCTGTAGAATTTTGAACCATGGAGGCGGCCTGCATAAGTGCTTCGGTTTCTGCTTTGTAGTTTGTGCAGTGTTTGCCGGTGGCTACACTGGATGTGGCTGTATGTCCCCCTGGGAACTGGATCAGGATGCCAGCACCTCCATTGGAAACGGCATTTGTTGCTGATCCATCAGTGTAGATGTGGATCCATGCCTCCTTTGGGTACTGTTCGTCGATCAGGGCTAGGGTGAGTGCCCGTCGAACGGTGTCATCCTGACTGTCTCCTGAGGCAGCATGTGGGACACTGGTGCAGATCTGGATGTCTGGTTTGTCCACTGCCCAAGGGTTTTCCACTTCTTTTGTGATCAGAGGTAGAGTGCTCTGTGGAAGGACTTCCCTGTACTGTCGAGAAAGTCGCATGCTCTCATGGACAAAGCTGCTTCTTTTGATCCGGTTCTTGGTGAAGTTGCTTAGTCTGTGCTTCATGGGGTGGTCGGGCAAGCACCTGAGCTTCTCCGCCTGTACCATGGTTTTGGCTTCTCTCCTCTGGCTGAGAGGTTGGATTGTGGTCAGCTTCTCCATTTCCTTGATTGGTGTGGATTTCATTGCACCAGTGATGAGTCGAAGAGCCTGGTTTTGCACTCGGTCGAGGGTCTGCAGGTTCGTCTTGGCTGAGGTTGACCACGCTGTGGAGCCGTACTCGAGGTGGGGCCTGACTGTTCCCTGGTATACTGTCTTCAGTATCTTCGCGTTCGTTCCCCAGGTGGTGCCTGCCAGTTTCCTGAGTATGGCCAGCTTGCGCCGGGCCTTCCCCTCTGCCTGTGCAATGTGTGGTTTCCAGGTCTGACGTCTGTCGAAGGTGACACCAAGGTAGGTAGCTTCTTCATCCTCTCTCAGAGGGGTTCCACCAAGCTTGATGGTTCCGGCTTTCTGCTTTGGGGACAGTGTGAAGAGGTTGGTGGAGGATTTTTCCTTGTTGACGGAGATGCACCAGTCTTCTGCCCATGCGTTCAGCTTATCTGCCGCTAGCTGCATTCTGTAGGTGGCAGTACTTGCATGCTCCTCCTTGCACCAGATCACAAGGTCATCTGCGTATAGGGCAGCTTTTATTCCCTTGGGCATCTCAGACATCAGATCGTCGATGAAGAGAAGGAAGAGGGTAGGTGAGAGGACTCCGCCTTGCGGGACGCCATGACGAAGGAGGAATTTCTTGCTTTTGGTCTGGTCGACGCTGACTCTTGCCCTGCGGTTGAAGAGGTAGGAGCGTATCCACTGGAACATGTTACTGGACACGCCTTTTCTCAGCAGTTTGACAAGCAGCCCATCTTTCCAGACCTTGTCAAAAGCCTTCTGAAGATCAATCCAGGTTACAAAGACCAGCTTCTGCTCCTGGAAGGCATCTTCAACTTCCTGCGCCAAGTAAGTGACCTGGTCTTCGGTGCTGCGGAACTGTCGGAAGCCAGCTTGTTCAGGGGCGAGGAGGTTCTTGGATTCCAGGTAACACCTGAGGCGCTCGTTCACAATTCTCTCCAAGGTCTTCACAACACAGCTGGTGAGGCTGATTGGGCGATAGCTGGTGGCCTTCTTTGGATCCTTCCCTTTCTTTAGAATGGGGATCATGATCGCTTCTCGCCAGAGTTGTGGTAGCGATCCTTCTTGCCAGCTCCTGTTGAGGACCTCAAGTAGCTTGTTTTCTGCTGCACTACCAAGGTGGGTTAGCATCTCGTTGGTGATGCCATCTGGACCAGGAGACTTCTTCGCCTTCAACTTTTGGAGAGCTATATGAAGCTCTTTGTGTGTAAGTGGTTGATTCATGGCGTCCGCTGTTGCTTGTTTGGCAGGTCTCTCTCTTTGCTCTCTTCTTGCTTCTCTCTGCTTTTTGGGGCTAACATGGAGATTGCTCTCAGCTGCATAGCTTTCAGCAAATTGGTTGGCAGCATGCTTTCCTGTTAGTATCTTCCCATTTTCTTCCAAGGTGATGTTTCCTTTGCTCGTGTTCTCATCGTTCAACTGCTTGGTCAGTTTCCAGAGCTTTCTGCCGTCCTTCTCAAGGTTCAAGGAGCTTGTTTTTTCTTGCCAGCTCCTGCGTCTTGCCTGTAGCTTCTTCTTGAGAAATTTGGCTTTGGTTTTCTGGAGGCGGATGTTGTTTGCCTGTGCTGGGTTAACTTCTGCTTCCCTTCTGGCATCTGCTAGATCATCATCCAGTTCCTGCAGTTCATTGCTCCAGTAGGGCTTATAGTCTTTTCTAGCACCTCTGGGTATGGACTCACGCGCTGCTCTGAGGATGCTCATGTTGAGGTCCTTCACCACCATGTTGATGTCTCGACCTTCGATTCGAATGTCTTTGGTGAGTTCGCTGGAGCGGTGTCTAAAGAGGAACCAGTTTGCTCTTTTGTAGTTCCACCGTGGGAAGGTTGCATCAGCGCAGGACTCCATGCCCAAGGTAAAAAAAGACTGGCCGATGGTCACTTCCACCTAGCTGTTCTCCGACCTCTCTGCTGGCTTGCTTGTGCATGTCTTCTGTGCAGAAGGCTAGGTCAGGAGTCGATGTAGTGTGCCATCTTCTGGAGTAGAACGTGGGGCAGTCAATGGGACTGTTTAACAGAATGAGATCATTGTCGTCCTGCCAGTTTTCCACCTCTTCTCCTCTCCGATCCAAGTGGTCGTATCCCCAACTTTGTGAGTGACTGTTGAAGTCGCCCACCACAATGAAGTTGGAGGCCTTAGTGGGGATCGTGTCAAGGGTGAGTGGTCTGTCGTTGGGGCAGTAGAAGTTGACCAGCTGGAAATCTGCTGTCTTCGTCTGGATCCGAATCACTTGGTACTCGGAGTTCTCCATGTGCGTGTTGATCAAACAGGCGTTGATGTTGTTCCTGATCAGGGTCAGGATTCCTCCTTTGCTTCGATCTGTTCTGTCGGACCTAAAGCACTGGTAGCCTCTCACTTTGAAGGACTTTTGGGGTGTCAAGTGCGTCTCCTGAATACAGCAGATGTTGATGTTCTTCTCATGCAGGATATGCTCCAACTCGGTCTTCTTGTTCAGAATGCTTTCTGCGTTCCAGTGCATGACCTGAAAAGGTCGCTGCTGACTGGGATTCTTCCTGGTTGTGGTGGTGCCAGTAGCTCTCCTCCGGCGTCCCCTGGCACGACAAGACGGGCGGGAGGGACCTCCAGTAGCTGAGGCTGGGTCCCTTAGAGGCATGGGACCCGACGCTGCTCCACCCTGGAGGGTCCTCAGTGGGCGAGCGCCATTATCGTCAATGGTAGTTGGCCGTATAGTCATGATTGCGGGTTTGCGTGGATCCATGGTTTATCAGAATGCGCCGTGCGGCCTGGGTCCTCCGTCTTCAGCATTCGAGGTTTCTGTCGGGGTTACCTCACCCTTAGCTCCTGGTATACGACGTTCCCTGGGAACACAGGGTGGCTATAGAGCTTTATGCGGCTCTTGATCGCATGATAAACCCGTCGTTGGACACATGGGGAATTTCAGTGGAGGTACAGTGCCACCTGCTACCCCGCCCCGTCCTGGTAAGCTCATCGCCATTTGGTCCGCGACTGCTTGCGCAGCTAACCTCCATATCTGAAGGCCGTTCCCCTATCCGCCACCCGGGGACGCGCTAGGTTGGGGATGGTCGCCCCACTGAAAATACCACACTGGGTTAAGGAAGTGTCCAATCACATGAGAACAGTGACCATTGAACCTGAAATACAAATCATACATGCATGGTTATTTATTAATAATCTCTGCCTCTCCCTCTCTCTTTCACACACACACACACACACACACACACACACACACACACACACACACACACACACACACACACACACACACACACACACACACACATCGATTTTATTTGTCAGTGAAAGTAATCAGCTCAGCCTGACACAGTGAACACAACCAGCAATAGAGAGTGCTGCGCAGCACTGCCATCCTGCTACGATGAGACAAGATGGACTAAACTGGCTTGGATAAGTGTGCTAAGTTTGTTTGTTTGTTTTTTTGGTGTTTTTTTTTTTTTTTTTTTTTTTTTTTTGTAAAGCAACACCAATAACAAAAACACCTACCCGGCTCTGCAGGCACTGATAGCTTCTGTGACCTGTGCTTGCTGATGCTCATTTTCCACGTACAGTTTGCGTGGATCGGCGCGTTCTTGTAGACCTGCGACCGGTGATACACGGATGCAACTTGAACGGAATCACGACCAGTTGTGTGATAAATACGAACAGCATCAATGAAACTTGACGCAAACTTGCTTTGCCTCGATCTAGGTCCGTTTTTGACATAGCTTTGTATCCTGGCATAAATGTAGGGTTGTAAAATTTGCAACTTACTTACTTACTTACGCCTGTCACCCCTACCCGGGTATAGGCCGTCGACGAGAGACCTCCAGCAACTCCTGTCCTGTGCTTCTCCTTCAATTCTACTCCAGGTGGTTCCCAGTCTCTTGATGTCTGCTTGGAGGTCTCGACGACAGGAGTTTCTCGGCCTACCTCATTTCCTCTTTCCCTGGGGGTTCCATGACAATGCCTGCCTAGTGATACTGGAAGCTGGCTTTCTCAGACTGTGACCGATCCATCCCCATCTTCTTCGCCCAATTTCATTCTCTGCTGTTATCTGGGCTGTTCTCTCCCAGAGTCTGACGTTGCTGATCTTCTCTGGCCAGTGGATTTTCAAAATTCTTCTAAGGCAACTGTTCATGAAGGTCTGTACTCTGTTGACTGTGGTTTTTGTCAATCTCCATGTCTCTGCTCCATATAGGAGAACTGCTTTTACATTGGAGTTGAAAATCCGGACTTTGGTGTGTTGTGACAGCTCTCTGGAACTCCACACTTTTTTCACCTGGAGAAAGGCTGCTCTGGCTTTACCGATTCGTGCTCTGACATCTGCATCAGTGCCGCCTTTTTTGTCTATGATGCTCCCGAGATAGGTGAAGGACTCCACCTCCTCCAACGGGGTGCCAGCAAGCAAGACTGGTTCTTCCCTGGTTGCGTTCAGCCTCATTGTCTTTGTTTTCTGTTTGTGAATGGTGAGGCCCACTTGGGACGAGATGTCAGCAAGCCTCGTGGCCTTGTCCTGCATTTGTTGATGAGTGTGGGACAGTAATGCCAAGTCGTCTGCAAAATCGAGGTCGTCCAGCTGTGTCCACAGTGTCCACTGTATTCCACTTCGTCTGTGCTCTGTGGTCATCTTCATGACCCAGTCTATGGCCAGTAGGAAGAGGAACGGAGACAGCAGACACCCCTGCCTGACACCAGTTCTGACCTGGAGCTCTCTGGTGAACTGCCCTTCGTGGATCACGCGACATGTCATGCCATCATAGCTGCTCTTGATCAGGCGGACGAGCTTTGTGGGTACACCGTAGTGTCGTAGGAGTTTCCACAGAGTCTCTCGGTCCACGCTGTCAAATGCTTTCTCATAATCTACAAAGTTGACGTACAGCGGGGAGCTCCACTCCAGAGACTGTTCCACGATGATGCGGAGAGTGGCGATCTGGTCTGTACATGATCGGTTCTTCCTGAATCCTGCTTGCTGGTCTCTCAGCTGGGGGTCAACGGAGCTCTTCATTCTCTCTAGGATGATCCTGTTGAAGACCTTTCCTGGTACTGACAGCAAGGTGATTCCTCTGTAGTTGGAACACTTGCTGAGGTCGCCTTTCTTGGGAAGCTTGATTAGGTACCCTTCCTTCCAGTCAGCTGGCATCACCTCCTCTTCCCAGATCTTTCCAAACAGTGGGTACAGCATCTCAACTGTTGTCTCTAGGTCTGCTTTCAGAGACTCCGCTGGGATGCCATCTGGCCCTGCTGCTTTGCCATTCTTCAAAAATGCCACTGCTTTTCTGATCTCTTCCCGGCTGGGTCTGTCACAGCTGATGGGTAGGTCGGTCTCTGCCGGCTGGATGTCGGGGGGGTCGGGTGGGCTAGGTCTGTTCAGTAACTCTTCAAAATACTCGGTCCATCTGTCGAGTTGGTCTGCTCTGTCTGCAATAGGCTTGCCTTCTTTGTCTTTTACTGGTCTTTCTGTATGGCCATAGTTACCCGACAATCTTCTGGTAATGTCGTAGAGCTGTTTCATGTTGCCGCTGCCTGCTGCCTTTTCTGCCTCTGCTGCCAGGCTGTCTGTGTAGGCCCTCTTGTCTGCCCTGATACTCCTCTTCACCTCGCGGTTGGCTTCCGAGTATTCCCCCTGTGCCCTTACTTTGGCTGCTCTCGTGCGACTGTTGTTGACCGCTGCTTTCTTCTGCTTCCTCGCTTCTATCTTCTTCAAGGTCTGTGCCGACAGCCAGTCCTTGTGGTGGTGTTTCCTGAACCCTACAGTGTCTTTGCAGGTTGAGTTCAGCGCCTCTCTAACTGCCTTCCACTGCTGCTCTGTGGTGACCGCCTCCTCTTCATTTACTAGCTCCTGTAGCACTTGAAACCGGTTGGACAGCACCAGTTTGAACTCTTCTCTAACTCCAGTTTCTCTCAGGAGGCCTACATTATAGCGCTGTCTTCTTGTTGTCTCTGTGCGGCTTTTCTTTAGCTTGAGCTTCATTCTTAAGGTAAGCAGATGGTGGTCTGAGGCGACATCTGCTCCCCTCCTCACTCGAACATCTTGAAGGGATCTTCTAAATTTCTTGCTAATGCAGATATGGTCTATTTGGTTCTCTGTTGTATGGTCAGGTGAGACCCAAGTTGCTTTGTGTATTCTTCTGTGTGGGAAGATGCTGCCTCCAATGACAAGTCGGTTTAGAGCACAAAAGTCTACAAACCTCTCCCCGTTCTCACTCATCTCCTAGCCTAGTCCCTGTCTCCCCATCACCTCTTCGTATCCGGTGTTGTCCTCCCCTATTTTGGCATTAAAATCGCCCATGACGATGGTGATGTCTCGCTCCGAACATTTGTCCACGGCACTCTGGAGTCGGTCGTAGAACTCTTGTTTCTCTTCCTCGTCACTGTCATTGGTGGGCGCATAACACTGGATGACGTTCAGCTTGAGCTTTTTCTTGGTTCTAAAGGCTGCTGTTATAATTCTTGGCCCAAGAGGTTCCCAGCCCATCAGCGCTCTCTGTGCCACTGGTGACAGCATGAGTGCTACTCCTTCTGTATGGGGGGCATTCTCCTCTTCATGACCTGAATACAGAATCATCTCCCCACTTAACAGCCTTTTCTGGCCAGACTGCGTCCATCTGGCTTCACTGATGCCTAGCAGGGAAAGGTTGTACTTTTGCATTTCCGCTGCTATCTGGGCGGCCTTGCTGCTCTGGTACATGGTCTTGACGTTCCATGTGCCCATGGTTGTGTCCCTGGATAGAGAGAGGCGGCTTGGTCCTGTGGCTTCCGAAGACTTCCGGCTTTCACCACAGGACGTCATAAGTCTTCTAGTAGAAGAACCTTCCTCCTCCAGGAAAGGAATTACTGTTAGTCTTTTCGTCGGCGTTTTTGTAGCTATTTCCTTTTTTGCAGGGTGGGGAAGCTACCCCCACGCCCAACCCCCTTACTATGAGGACCAGGGGTTTTCTGTCGGGGTCACCTTCCCTTAGACCATGTTGGTTCACGGCACCTTATTTCATTCGGTGCACCCCTCTCACGAGGGACCCCCTATCCACCACCCAGGGGACGCGCCTCAACGCCGTATGGTCCCAGCGCGAGGTAAAATTTGCAACGCATTCAGTTAAATCACGCGCGCTACCTGATCCGCCATATTGTCCAAGGGACAGGAAAGCTTGTGGGACCCAGGAACAATTGCTAAGGGGCGTGGCTTTTGTGGCGCGTGCTCGGGCGGTGAGGTCCATTAGTCAGTCTTTTAGATACAGTTAACTATACCACCACCACCCCTTACCAAGTGTCTGTTCTGGTTTTGTTTGTATGCATTATAATTTGTCTTGTGTGTGTGTGCATTTACGTTTACAGGATTCTGTGGACGATGGCGTGTTTTGACATGTCCTTTGCAGTGGATGCTGAGATGTGCCGGTTTTGGTTATGTTTGATTTCGTCTGTCGTGGTTTTGATTTATACTTTGTTTCAGTGCTTGATGTGTGCTGTATGTCGTGGAGTGTTTGTTTTATGCGTAACTTTGTTGAATTATTTGTGAAGTGTATTTTGTTCTTGTTTTAGGTACTGTTCTTTGTTGTATCATCAATAAAAAGTCAAGTCAACGCTACCTCCGTCTCGTGCTTCATCAATTTTCCCCCAACCTCATACACCCCCACCCCCCCAAACAACCGGGGTTTCACTAGTTCACACGTGTCATAGCGGGTTTTGTCGCGATGATTCTCAGTGCACGTTAATTATGTTATCCTGTACCGCATTTTAACCTTTTCGCTGCCACTAGCTGGAGATGACATGTAGGTTCGTCATAAAACCATCGCATATTGTAATGAAATGATCGTTACCACTTGCCTCAGACAGATAAGTAGCACATAGTCCTCGTTTCTTCGTCTACCTTGAAAATCGTTATTGGCTAAACAATTATTTTGTGCTGGTCGTTTCTAAGCATTATTATTATTTAAATTTATTTATGTGTTGTCTTTGGGTTTTTTTGTTGTTTTTTTGTGTTGGTTGCTGTTGTTTTTTTTTCGGGGGGGGGGGGGGGGGTTACTTCATCGCAGATTTACTGTTGGTTTGCATGAGGCACGCGGATAGGAATGAGACCAAAAAGGGGTATAATGCAGGGTATCTATTCCACTTGTATTTGGTGTTTGTTAGCTGTGTTCCGTCAGTGAAGGGTTTATGCACTGGTTAACATTCACGACGATAACGATAACGTTCTTTATTACCATATGTCAAGGACAGAGGAATGTGGTTCGATGTTGTCATTCATACACGCACAACCATACATAAAATCATCATACATACCACAGGTAACGTAACTACTAAACAAAGCACAACTATGTATCGAACTTAAAATCACAGTCCTCAAAATAAAATATAATTAGTAACAATTAATCTTAGCTTAAGGCAAGCTGAACTTAAAACGTTACATTGACAAATGGCAGTATACACGAACGCGCTGATACACACACACACACACACACACACACACACACACACACACACACACACACACAAAACGATAAATTAATAAAACATAATATTCACACACAAACACACGCACGCACATGCAGACGCCATGAGCAGAGGCGGCATCCCTCCATCCAGCCTATGGCGAAGACTCCACCCCCTGCTACTGGGCACAACATTACATAGTGCAGGAGTGACGTTTCACCACCCACCGCCGCTGTCGGCAGCCCATACACACAAACACACACACAATTAACACATTTTGCCCCGAAATCCCCAAATTTTAAAGTTGCCCTCTGATGGACTGTACTACAATTCTAGAGACAGGATCGAGCATAATAGTTCAAGGGTGGTGCCAGAATAGCTTGGCGCCTATGGGCGCCAAGCTATTCTGACACCACCCTTGAACTATCTCATGCTCGATCCATGTCTTGCTGTGGTGTGTTGGGGCTGAATGAGTTAATATGTTACGCACCCACACTAATATCACGGCATGCTGCATGTACATGATGTTAGTGTGGATAATGCCTCCACTCGGGCCGGGTAAAAAAGGTCTGGCCCCTGGGTACTTTGTAGTTCAGGATTAATATCCCAAAAGAAATGTTGGAGCCCCACCCATCCACCAACCCCCCCCCCCCCCACACACACACACACACACACACCACCACCACCACCACCACCACCACCCAAATCCCCCACCCCGTCCTTCTTTGGGATGTTACTGATCAATCTCTCGGCAAAACAGCAAAACTTAATTAATATACCTTACGGTATCTATCCCCTCCCTTCATGTGAGAATCTTTCCACTGCTTCCAGGCAGAAAAATTGAAAGGGTCGGTTGGGGGGAAGGGGCATTATCCGACAGGTTTGTGAGAGTGTGTTTATGTGTGTGAGGGCCATACAATAATTGCTATTGGGGGAAAAATGTCACAGTAGGGAGGGGGTTCATATTCCCCCAAAGGGACTTTCATATTGAATTTTAACGAATTTTTTTCGGGGCTTGAAAAAAGGTCGGGGGGGGGGGGGGGTCCGGAAAGCCACCCATACCCATACCCATCCCCCGCCGATCCGCCCGTGTTGGATTATTTGCAAGGTGAAATAATAATAATAATAATAATAATACCGTTATTATATAGGCGCTTTTTCTCAATTTTCTGGCGAATCGACTCAAAGCGCCGCGAACTGAAACCCAACACGCACACTCACGTAACAGACACGGATTTACGCCATTTAAGACAAACACAGTACAAGACAGACGAAGGGCCAGTTCACCTACTGAAGTTACAGAGATTTTTGATCGCTTGTATTTGAAATTTGTAAAGTGACCTGAAACCGGTACCAAAGTGTTGGGGGTGGGTGGGGGGTGGAAGAACCGGAGTACCCGGAGAAAGAACCCCCGAAACAGGGCATTGGTCACAAATGCACTTCACAGAACATATTAGTTACGGCTTGTGGGGACGTTTACTATATGTGATTCAAAACGGTTTCTAATTTAAGCACAAGCGCACCATGCGTCACTGAACAGTTCTGTGAAGTGCCTTTGTGATCAAGCGCTCTGCTGCTCAAACCAAGACGAGAATATCTAATTTTGACCCAGCGAACAAAGTAAGCACACTTTCATGGCTGAAAAGGCAAATAAATTTGGATTACGTTCCCCTAGATGCATTTATTTAACTTATCCTTCTGTATCTAGTCTACGCCATCACTGTCAGATTTGATCTAAACTGTGCATGCAGAAGAACAGACGATAAGTTTATTAAAGATCAAAATAATACATTTTGTCGAACTCAAAATGGTCTGGTTCAAATCACCATGTTCACCTCATAGTTTACGCCGATAACTCCGCTTACTTACTTACTTACGCCTGTCACCCCTGCCCGGGTATAGGCCGTCGACGAGAGACCTCCAGCAACTCCTGTCCTGTGCTTCTCCTTCGATTCTACTCCAGGTGGTTCCCAGTCTCTTGATGTCTGCTTGGAGGTCTCGACGCCAGGAGTTTCTCGGCCTACCTCTTTTCCTCTTTCCCTGGGGGTTCCATGACAATGCCTGCCTAGTGATACTGGAAGCTGGCTTTCTCAGACTGTGACCGATCCATCCCCATCTTCTTCGCCCAATTTCATTCTCTACTGTTATCTGCTCTGTTCTCTCCCAGAGTCTGATGTTGCTGATCTTCTCTGGCCAGTGGATTTTCAAAATTCTTCTAAGGCAACTGTTCATGAAGGTCTGTACTTTGTTGACTGTGGTTTTTGTCAATCTCCAAGTCTCTGCTCCATATAGGAGAACTGCTTTTACATTCATTCATTCATTCAGTCCTCTCTGCGCCGTCTGGTGCTTGAGGCGACGGCATGGGAACGCCACTTTTGTCTGTCAGCTGCTATTTTGGGTGCTGTTTGCAGAGTAAGGCCTCTGTTCTTGAGCTCTCGCTCCACGGTTCGGCGCCACGTCTCCTTTGGTCGCCCACGGTTTCTCTTCCCCTGTGGTGTCCATCTCAGTGCCACCCTTGGTAATAAGTCGGGTGACATTCTGCAAACGTGGCCTAGCCATCTCCATCTCCGTGTGGCGATGGTTTCAGCGATGCTGTCTGCGCCTGCTTTCTTCCATAGTTCCTCGTTTGTAATCATGTTTGGCCAGAAGACCTTCATGATCCGTCGCAGGCACTTGTTCTGGAAGACTTCCAGCTTGCGTTCCGTAGCAGTAGTGGATTTCCAGCACTCTGACCCATAGAGAAGGACACTCAGCACGTTACTCTTAAAAATACGAAGCACTGCTTTTACATTGGAGTTGAAAATCCGGACTTTGGTGTGTTGTGACAGCTCTCTGGAACTCCACACTTTTTTCAACTGGAGAAAGGCTGCTCTGGCTTTACCGATTCGTGCTCTGACATCTGCATCAGTGCCGCCTTCTTTTTTTTTTGTCTATGATGCTCCCGAGATAGGTGAAGGACTCCACCTCCTCCAACGGGGTGCCAGCAAGCAAGACTGGTTCTTTCCTGGTTGCGTTCAGCCTCATTGTCTTTGTTTTCTGTTTGTGAATGGTGAGGCCCACTTGGGACGAGATGTCAGCAAGCCTCGTGGTCTTGTCCTGCATTTGTTGATGAGTGTGGGACAGTAATGCCAAGTCGTCTGCAAAATCGAGGTCGTCAAGCTGTGTCCACAGTGTCCACTGTATTCCACTTCGTCTGTGCTCTGTGGTCATCTTCATGACCCAGTCTATGGCCAGTAGGAAGAGGAACGGAGACAGCAGACACCCCTGCCTGACACCAGTTCTGATCTGGAGCTCCCTGGTGAACTGCCCTTCGTGGATCACGCGACATGTCAGGCCATCGTAGCTGCTCTTGATCAGGCGGACGAGCTTTGTGGGTACACCGTAGTGTCGTAGGAGTTTCCCACAGAGTCTCTCGGTCCACGCTGTCAAATGCTTTCTCATAATCCACAAAGTTGACGTACAGCGAGGAGCTCCACTCCAGAGACTGTTCCACGATGATGCGGAGAGTGGCGATCTGGTCTGTACATGATCGGTTTTTCATGAATCCTGCTTGCTGGTCTCTCAGCTGGGGGTCAACGGAGCTCTTCATTCTCTCCAGGATGATCCTGTTGAAGACCTTTCCTGGTACTGACAGCAAGGTGATTCCTCTGTAGTTGGAACACTTGCTGAGGTCGCCTTTCTTGGGAAGCTTGATTAGGTACCCCTCCTTCCAGTCAGCCGGCATCACCTCCTCTTCCCAGATCTTTCCAGTGGGTACAGCATCTCCACTGTTGTCTCTAGGTCTGCTTTCAGAGACTCCGCTGGGATGCCATCTGGCCCTGCTGCTTTGCCGTTCTTCAAAAATGCCACTGCTCTTCTGATCTCTTCCCGGCTGGGTCTGTCACAGCTGATGAGTAGGTCGGTCTCTGCCGGCTGGATGTCTGGGGGGTCGGGTGGGCTAGGTCTGTTCAGTAGCTCTTCAAAATACTCGGCCCATCTGTCGAGTTGGTCTGCTCTGTCTGCAATAGGCTTGCCTTCTTTGTCTTTTACTGGTCTTTCTGTATGGCCATACTTGCCCGACAATCTTCTGGTAATGTCGTAGAGCTGTTTCATGTTGCCGCTGCCTGCTGCCTTTTCTGCCTCTGCTGCTAGGCTGTCTGTGTAGGCCCTCTTGTCTGCCCTGATACTCCTCTTCACCTCGCGGTTGGCTTCCGAGTATTCCTCCTGTGCCCTTACTTTGGCTGCTCTCGTGCGACTGTTGTTGACAACTGCTTTCTTTTGCTTCCTCACTTCTATCTTCTTCAAGGTCTGTGCCGACAGCCAGTCCTTGTGATGGTGTTTCCTGAACCCTACAGTGTCTTTGCAGGTTGAGTTCAGCGCCTCTCTAACTGCCTTCCACTGCTGCTCTGTGGTGACCGCCTCCTCTTCATTTACTAGCTCCTGTAGCACTTGAAACCGGTTGGACAGCACCAGTTTGAACTCTTCTCTAACTCCAGTTTCTCTCAGGAGGCCTACATTATAGCGCTGTCTTCTTGTTGTCTCTGTGCGGCTTTTCTTTAGCTTGAGCTTCATTTTTAAGGTAAGCAGATGGTGGTCTGAGGCGACATCTGCTCCCCTCCTCACTCGAACATCTTGAAGGGATCTTCTAAATTTCTTGCTAATGCAGATATGGTCTATTTGGTTCTCTGTTGTATGGTCAGGTGAGACCCAAGTTGCTTTGTGCATTCTTCTGTGTGGGAAGATGCTGCCTCCAATGACAAGTCGGTTTAGAGCACAAAAGTCTACAAACCTCTCCCCGTTCTCACTCATCTCCTAGCCTAGTCCCTGTCTCCCCATCACCTCTTCGTATCCGGTGTTGTCCTCCCCTATTTTGGCATTAAAATCGCCCATGACGATGGTGATGTCTCGCTCCGCACATTTGTCCACGGCACTCTGGAGTCGGTCGTAGAACTCTTGTTTCTCTTCCTCGTCACTGTCATTAGTGGGCGCATAAGACTGGATGACGTTCAGCTTGATCTTTTTCTTGGTTCTAAAGGCTGCTGTGATAATTCTTGGCCCAAGAGGTTCCCAGCCCATCAGCCGCTCTCTGAGCCACTGGTGACAGCATGAATGCTACTCCTTCTGTATGGGGGGCATTCTCCTGTTCATGACCTGAATACAGAATCATCTCCCCACTTAACAGCCTTTTCTGGCCAGACTGTGTCCATCTGGCTTCACTGATAACAAGCAGGGAAAGGTTGTACTTTTGCATTTCCGCTGCTATCTGGGCGGCCTTGCCGCTCTGGTACATGGTCTTGACGTTCCATGTGCCCATGGTTGTGTCCCTGGATAGAGAGAGGCGGCTCGGTCCTGTGGCTTCCGAAGACTTCCGGCTTTCACCACAGGACGTCATAAGTCTTCTGGTAGAAGAGCCTTCCTCCTCCAGGAAAGGAATTACTGTTAGTCTTTTCGTCGGCGTTTTTGTAGCTATTTCCTTTTTTTGCAGGGTGGGGAAGCTACCCCCACGCCCAACCCCCTTACTAGGAGGACCAGGGGTTTTCTGTCGGGGTCACCTTCCCTTAGACCATGTTGGTTCACGGCACCGTATTTCATTCGGTGCACCCCTCTCACGAGGGACCCCCTATCCACCACCCAGGGGACGCGCCTCAACGCCATATGGTCCCAGCGCGAGGCGATAACTCCGCAACTACTTGATATTTTGTCTCCAAACAAGCGTATATGGAGAGTGTATGCATACTGCTTCTTTCGAGATCAACTCGGTTACACACATTGGGATTAACAAATTTGCAAAATGTCTCAATGAATCAATGAATCTTTATTTTACAACGGTAAAGATATTAACAATGCCAGAGGCAATGCCATTTTTCAAATCTGCCGTTGATATGGTAGTTTTTCAGCTGATTTTTTTCCCAAGCATAGCTTGACTCACGCCAATACTCTGTAATTAATAGTACCCGAAGGGGGTGTTGGGTGTGGGTGGGTAAGGTGGTAGGCCTGTAAAGCTGACAAAACGCTGTAATGCGACTAGTACATTATTTTGAAGCTTCTCAGTCTTGTTTGTGCTACTGTGATAATTGCACACTGATTTTATTTCATTAATTAATCAGTAGCAAGAACTACTGAACCTATAGTTAACTCGTGTGTTTCTCGGTGCTCCTTCAGGATGATTCTTTAATATGTAATCACAACTGCTTGACAAAGTTCACTTTCCAGTACCCTTTTGTTCTGTCCTTCTTTTTCTTTTTTTTTTCCTTTTTTTTTTTTTTTTTTCTTCTTTTTTTTTTTTTTTTTTTTTTTTTCTTCTTTCTTTTTCTTTTGTTTTTGGGTTGAAGACAATACTGTAGCAGAGTGCAGTATCTAAACAATGTCACGAGTACTGACTTCGGTCCCGTTTATTTGTATTTGATGTTCTTGGTTGTGGGTTTATTTTGGTCAGTCGGATGGATTTTCCCGTTTTCAGAATTATGTATGACTCATCATTTCACATTTCGCGATAAGCAGTGACGTTACGACGCGCCGTGTCCAAATCAGTCTGGATCGTTGGCGATTTGTACCAGAAAAAATAGCAGATATCAGTGGACAGTGTTTTATCTTGCTCATGCTGAATGTGGAGAACGGTTATGTGTCTGTGTCCTGGTCAGAAACAACCGTCGTTTTGTCGGCCCCCATGCGTTTTAGGACTTGCTGCTGCGTATGAACAACTCTTGTACTTTGTCTTTGGACCAGGACAGCATGTCGGAGAGAGCTTGTTCAGGGTTCCCTGGATGCGGCGCTCCTCTCGCCGCCACAACCACTTGTCTAGCAGCAGGCCCAGAGTGTAGAGAGAAGGGTTGATGGCGGAGTTGATGGGCAGGATAAAGATGGCGGCCCAAACGTTGACGTCGCCCGGGATGGGGGTCACTCGGAACGCCATCAGCCCCATCAGGCCGATAGGGAACCAGCACAGGAAGTCGGTCAGCACGATGAGAAACAGTGGACGAGCGATGGCCGTGTTCTCAGTGCTGGCGGCGAGACGTTTTCAGCGTCGTCGCCGTGTTGACGATGGCCCTTAAGATACCGACCTGACCCACGCCGGTCAGGACAAAGCCGAGCGCGAAGTTGAGGACGACAAAGACGGCGAAGGCGTACTGTTGGCCGGGAAGGGGCGGCTGGTGATGGGCAGCGGCAGGCAGACGCCGGTTTGGCCGTAAAATGCCCAGTGTGTGGGCAAGAGAGGGACGGAGGCCACAACCAGACGAAGACGCCAGGCAACACCATAAGCCAAGAGCGTGGAGTGCGGCGTCAGGTGAAGGTGTGGACTGAGCGGGAAGCGCATCACCAGCAAGCGATCCATCGTGGTGAGACAGACGATGAAGGCCGACACCTCGCTGGACAGCAGTGACAGGAAGCCGGCCGCCTGACACAGTGCGCTGCCCGTCCACGCCTCTTGCTGCTGGATGTACTGGCCGCTGTAGTGGGCGTCCGCCACCCCCCCCCCCCCCCCCCGATCATCAGTATGTACACGCCCATCAGCAGATCGGACGCACACAGGTTGGACACCAGCACCCGGAACCCCGGTGATGTCCACTGCGCCTGCAGAAACACCCGTTGGACCAGCACCCCGACGTTGCCCAAGATGGCCATGACGCACAATGTCCATAGAAAGACGCGGGAAAAGTCAGAGCGGAGCAAGTCACTGCACGAGAACAACTCGTCTATGGGCGTCTGACAGTCCATGCTGGTGTTGGGATTCAGGTAAAAATATGGACAGCAAAGTCTGGGGTCATCATGTCTTCAGCACCTGTAGTTGTGTCAAACCCACAATCATGACCTGGTTGTTGCCTCTTATAGCATTACCGCGGATGTCCAAATGCAGCGAACATGTTAGCGAATGCTTTTTCTTCAATGTTTGTAATCCCAAAGCACTGAAATTCTGACTCAACAATCTGTCCATCTTTGCGGCGGCCAGATACCCAGACAGCTGTGCCATGAAAAACGTCGTTAGAAGGTTGTGTGAAATGTTGAAGTAAGCCAGCAGAGGCACCAGCACTACATCGGCCAGGCTCGTGGTGAGGTTGTGACTTAGATCCAGCACCCTGAGATGCACCAAGTCCAAAAGAGACGCGTTGGTCAATTGACACATGGACAGGTTGAGAAGGATGAGGTAACCCATGTAGTACAGAGTAAGTAACGGAGGCTGGGGTGTCTCACTCAAGTCCAGGTACCTCACGTGCAGGTGGTCACCTGGGTCAAACATGGCAGAGCAACGGTATGCATGCCCCTGACAAATACAGTGATCAGGACAAGGCCGGTCACAGTATCTTAAATCGTCCTTCACGGGACAGTGGTACACGCCGTCACAAAGGTAACTCGGGTGGAGGCAGACGCCGGACATGTAACAACGATAGTATCCGGGGCTGATCAAGCTGTACAACGCTTCGTCTTCTGTTACAGACAGAGGGCAGTCGGGTACACCGTTGATGACCGGGAAACTTGGAATGCAGTATCCTCCCCGAGCACCGGAAGTGAGTTTCTGGACAATCATACGCAAAGGACAGATAAGGAACCCGTACGCGTCAAGATCAGCAACCTTCACGTATTGTGACGAATTAAACCACTTGTTTGCGGTACCGGTTGCTGCATGTACCATGGGGTTAAGATTGCTGGGTACCGATCGTCCAATGGGCATAGGACTCGCATAGGAAACACTTTCTGTTCGTAGACTAACCCGGCCACATTCTAGCCACCTGCTGTCAGTGTATCTGTCGGGCAGACAGCCATATGCCCCACACAGGAGCATGGCGTCATCACACACGTCATAGTTCTCCTCGTCATTGGTGTAATGACAGTCCCGCATCCCATGACAGTCAGGCATCCCAGCGGGCTGTGATGTTCACTAGCTCCGGCTGACGCGTCAAACATCTACTGGGGCGGAGCGCACGTCACGACAATTATCTTCGTCAGTCTTGTCGCCATAGTCGTCATGCCCGTCACACGTCATCGTGTAGTGCACGCGCCGACCGTTCCCATAGTGCAGCTGTGGAGAGAAGGTAGGGGCGGAGCCATCACCTGTCAGCAGTGGAAAATATCTCGTTACCGGCCTCCCTCCCGTCACGGCGGGTCGGCAGGGATGAAACGTCGAGTGTGCACAAAGGACGCGTCACTGCATACTGTGGCGGGAAACTTGCGCACGGACACGTAAGGCGGAGACAATGTCATGGTCGTGCGAGAAGTATGAGGTTCTGCCCGACCGCTGTTCTCCTCTGCCCGGCACTGGATTGGCTGCAGGCTGTGACCATCATAGACAGCGCAGTCCCTGATCAAGCCGTCGGCCTGTATTCCGTCTAGGAACGTCAACACCCGCCTGCCTCCAGCGCCAGAGAAGGCGATGCAGATGAGCAAGCCGGGTCATTGGTGACTGTGCCCTCTGTTACCTTCTCCAGTCCTACAATCAGTTGTTGGTAGCCAGACAGCTATAAGAATCGCGCTGCTACCCCTATGGCAGCTTGAGTAGGTAAAGTGGCCAGACCAGCACCAAACCTACCTTGACACTCATTTATCGCCAAAGTTGCCGACAGTTTGTCGCTGGGAAACACGAACCTCAGGCACAGAGACTCAAACGGCAGCCAACCGACGTCGCAAGTTGTTGATTTTGGGGAAAGGTCCTGGGCTGTTTTCTTTCTCCCCCCTCCACCCGTCAACGCCGTGCCACTGCACTGCTCCGCATAGACGACTTATGTGGTGGTTTGTTACGTTTGTGGTTAGGTTATTTTTTGACAGCATGTGTGTATTAATCATAGAAAAGTTCCGATATTCATTTGAGTTATTTTGGATAAGAAGTACGTACCTTCTTAGTATGAATCATTTTCTTTTGCACGGAGAATTTCGAACGATTTTTGTTGTGACGCGTAATTTCGCCTACATTAGACTGGAAGGTTCGAGCAGGGTCGCGATCTTTCTAGTGACCTCAGATATGACGTTAAAGTGTCGGCTACATTCCGTAACATTGTATCAAAGACGCCTAGATAGTAGTGGAATTTTGTAGTTTATTCTAGTGTATTCTTTATCGTGAATATTAATACGTTTTGGTTACGTTTTCCTTTCTGATTGGTTGTGTTGTGAGAATTTGCTGGATTATTCTGGAAATTTGTAATATAGTATAAAAGACCGGGTTAGGAAGTATGTGTGTACATTGTATGAGAGACGCATTGTGTCAAAAGTGTTGATGCATTGTAGAGGAGACAGTGTATCAGTGTTGGTGCATTTGTGAATGCCTTTTTGTGGAGATCACATCGCTGCAATAAAATATTGTTGGAACTGTTACTCCAGAGTTATGCCACGTGTGACGAGTTGCAGCCGAGTGAAGTTTCTTTACAAGAACCCTACGTGCGTGCGTCTGGCGTGATTGCATCATACTACGGCTACGACTACCACGTATGGTTCTACACCCGCTGCCACTGTCATGAAATCTCTCATAGTACGCACAGCAGATGCTAATTTCACCGGTCTCAAGCACGCTGAGCTAACTGGTCCAGTGTGTAAACATGCCCATGTCCACTCTCCGTATCTTATTTCCCGTAGTGTCCAGGTGTTGCTTACTGGTCATGCCCACAGAGGGGTCCTCCTCAATGTACCGCAGCCCTGTGTTTCTGAGCACAAGAGACTGCAGTGCCGCGATACCGGAGTTCTTCACAAACAGCTGAAAGGCAGCGTCCAGACTTGGCAGTAGGCGGTTGTGAGAGAAGTTCAAGTGAAGGAAATGATGCAGACCTCGGAGAGTGACGTCACTGAGGGCCGTCAGCTGGTTGAAACTGAGGTCCAGCACGTGGAAGTGTTGAAGGCCCTGAAGCCTCGCGCTGTGCAAACCGCACGATGGCAGACTGAGGAACTCGAGCGCTGCTGCGTTGTTTTGGTCACAAGTAAATACCCCCCCCCCCCCCCCCCTATTGATATTATTGGCGCTGAGGTCCAGCCACTAGAGATATTCCAGACCTACCAGGGACACCTTGCTAAGTCCGTTTGAACAAACGTCGGGGACCTCAAGTTTGCTGGCGTTGAGCCTGCCCCATAATAACCTTTTCAACTGGTTACCACGGAGATCCAACGTGCGCAATTTGCTATAAAGTAACTCCATCTCGCTCAGGTCACACGATGAGAGTATTATGCTTTCCATTAAAGGGAAATTTGACTCTAACTTGAATTTTTTCAGATGATTGAAACTAAAGTCTAGCTGCCGGACGTGATATTATATAGTTTTGGGAGGTAGAAACTCGGTCAGTCCGCACCCTGGCAGGTTGAGGAAAGCGAGGTAACCCATTAGGCAGAGATTATTTAATGGCGGCTGGCGCGTATCACAAATGTCCAGCAATCTCACGTGCACGTGGTTAATATGATCAAACATCTGAGAACAGCGATACGCTAGTCCTACACACGTGCAGTGGCGAGGACAGGGCAGGTCGCAGTAGCGTTCGTCGTCCTTCAGTGGGCAGTGATACACGCCGTCACAGAAATACGTGGGGTGGATACAGATATTGTAGCGATAGCAGCGGTAATGTCCCGGACACACCCCAGAAGGCTCGTCAGCCGGTGAGGCACACCGACAATAGCAGGGCAGTCGTGCTGCCCGTTGCCGACTAGAAAACTCGGGTTGCAGTATTTGACTGTCATCCAGCCACACAGAAATGCGATGTTGGGCAAATGTCCTCGGCGCTCATCTCTCCCAGCGTGATTATGCCAAATCCGCCATCGATATCCACTCGACGTGATTTATGTCGTGAAGTAACCGTCAACGTTTCTGTTGACTTGTTTTCAGGGGGAGAACACATGGGCGTACCACAAGTCTGCACACGGAACTGTCCCTTTGCTGCACTCCTGACAGTTCTCCTCGTCACTGCCGCCATGACAGTCCGGCACTCCATTACAGCGGGACCTGATGTCTACTAGCTTCGGCTGACGTTTACACATGAACGTTGAGCTTATCGTAAGTCCACTATGTACCATATAACAGCTTGTTTCGTCACTCCCGTCCCAACAGTCGTCGTATCCGTCACACGTCATCATGTATTGGACGCGCCGCCCGTTCCTGCACAACATCGGGGGGAAACCAGTGTCTTTCTCCACAAGGGATTGACACGGGTTAATAGGGTTGACGAAGTGCCCTGACGGACGAACTTCGAGAACCTCTCGTAATCTTGAATTTAACGGTGGGTCCAGTTCCAGACTGACCCGTGCCTGAGGCATTTGCTGGGGGGTTTGGCCTGGAACACACGTAGCCAAACCTGGCCTTGTTCACTGATCGCAACCGGTTTCCTGACGTCAGAGTGGCACATTTAGCATCGTTGTCTGTCGCTGTCGGTGGTGGTCTATCAAACTCCGTTCCTGCTTGTGACCGCCACTGCCACAGAAAGCGGTAGCGGTGACGGGGACTGTTATTCAGCAGGAGGTTGACTGCCAGTCGCCGTGCGTCTGGATTTGGCAGAGACCCTAACTCAGCCTCGTATCTTTGCCCACACTCCAGTCTCGCTTCGTCAGGATGATGCTCGTTGCGGGCCAGGCGTACTTGAGACAGAACGACTCTCCCGCCACCCAGCTGTCCTCGCAGCCGAGATGTGTGTAGCTGTAGTTGTAGCCACGGTCTAACTCGTCGGCTGCCCCAAGACACTGCGTATACCCGTCACACCGCAGTTCCACTGAGCGGCACGCGGTAGGGCTGCGAACAGTTGTAGGTCACGTTATATATTGAAATGAGGTAGATGAGGCAGCAAGAGGACCGGTGTTTTTAAAAATAACTTTTTGCCTTGTTTGAAAAATTGTAGTAGGGCTGAATGTCTGCCGGAATTTGCTTCATAGCCAAGAAATGAGACAGTCAATGTCCTGTTTGTTTTTTTTGGGGGGTTTGTTTGTTTGTTTGTTGTTTTTTGTTGGTATTTTGTGCATGACAAATGTGCAGCTGGTAGGCGGTAGTGTTTTTTAGGGGACTGAAAAATTAGGGGATGACTGGGACTGACCAAGGCTAAGAGACTAGACAGTACGAAATCGGCTCCGGAATATGTTCTGGTGTATCCCCCATAATGCACGCGCAATATGTCGTCATTTCCGGTATATGCACCTAGGTGCATCGTGGCGTTATCCAGCCGTATTACCAGACCAAGGGCGCCTTCCGTTGCCAGTGAAGGTCCTCGGTGTCTCACTTGGCTGCCTGTGCCAAGGGAAGAATTCATTAACTTGACGTGATACCACCGCTTGCAGTAGTTGTAGATCCCGTCACTTGTCGGCCAGACTGTCTGGTTGGTTTCTCCAAGTTCAATGTTCCTCGGGCAGTTCCCCTGGGGTCATGAAGACTGAAACTTCAATCAGATACACAAGGACGGTTAAGCAAACACAATGATAGTACTAGTAGTCAGATAAACAGGGCATGACCGAACAGACGAAATGTTGAGGGGGAAAATATACACGCACAATCTACGATAACAGGGACAAAAATGTTTATTAAATCTTCGGGACCCACGATTGCTCTGTCTTACGTTGCAATGTCACGATTAACCCCTTCACTGCTTACCCCAAGCAACCGATGCGCTCCGATTCCATATGCGTCATAATGTCCACTGTAAACTTGGGCATTTTGAACGCGCGAGGATCCAAAATATCTTTTGTGTCACCGTCAAATCATCCGGTAAGTTAATGCGTCAAGGATTCTTTGCGGTTGGATTCGGAGCCTCGGTTCTAGAGCCCCCCAAGAACTGAGGCCCCGGCCGGGTGTCACAATTTATTTTAATCATTATGCAGTATTTTCTTTCGTGGAGAAATTTCGTTCTATGTTGTGTGTTGCGGTCATGGCATGTACTTTTTAGTGACGTCAAGAACATGTGACGTAAGATGTGTGTTTGGAACATGTGACGTAGGATGTTGGTTTGAAGAGTTACGTCACTGTGAATCGTTTGGAAGACAGTCAGTCAGGAGAGATTTTGCTCTCGAGTAAAAGTTGTTTTTTTGTGAGGTGTAGTGGGCAGAGAAATGCCGTGTTATGGTCTATGGTAGAATAGACGATTGAGAGCAGAATGCTCAGTACAGTGGTACGTAAAATTTTGTAGTTTAAGAACTACGACTAGTAACCAGATCGACTGATTAGAGTAACGAGTACCGGACCTTGTCCAACGGCCAAGATGGGCAGACAGGCCTGAAACAGTCGAAGGTTTACTTCACGCATCTTTGGATGCTTCCCTCCCCTATCACCAGCTGAGAAGTTGGATTTGTGTATGCTTCATGTGGGAATGTAATTAATCAACGTGGTGTACGAGATAACAAGTTGATCCTGACGGTGTGCGTGTGGAGCTTCGACGTGTCATCGCGAGAGACAGTGCGCCGGATTATTCGACCAGTGGTGTGGCTGAATCAACGAGCAACGACGCTACATTCATCTTTATCCCAACAAGCAGCGACGCTACATTCATCTTTATCCACGGTCGGAGTAATCAAACTGTTTGATCGTTCGAGGAGCTAAGCATTAATTAGTGTCAGTTATTATCGACAGACATTGCGGAGATGTGACATCGTAGTGGAACAATAAGTGTAGGATGTGTGGTTAGTGCTGTGAACATTGTACGAATGGTTAAGGGTGTGCGTGAGTTACAGGTGCATGTATGAATTGAGTGAATATTGCGTAGGTTTGTATACGTCTTGTCTATTGTTTGTCGTGCGAATGAGAAGATCAAATCATTAAAATCGAACAAATATCCAAATATTCCGAGTGACTTATATTCTTCCTCCCTGGTGTGACACCGGGGTTATTCCTCCCCCCCCCCCCCCTCTCCTCTCCCCTACCCTCTAGTTGAAGAGGCGTAGGTTCTCAGTCATGGGCCGGCCCCCGCCATATATGCGGCAGTTGCGAGGGCCCACGAGGACCTATGCCTCTTGCACTCAGTGACCGATTGCTTCCCTGATATCAGCGGCAGGGAATGGTCGGGGACGGCCAATTATTTCCCAGATCATGTCAACCCCGACATAATTCATTGGGCACCTCAATGTGCACTTCTTGGCTACTGCCCTTTGTGGAAAAGCTTCCAACTTAGGTCTTGGGTCATCACTTAGTCTGTAGAGGATAAGGGGGGGGGGGGGGGGGGGAGGGAAATGTCGAAATCCCCACCTGACCGAAAAAGTGCAACCAAACCGGCAGGGCCTCGTCAGATGGGACCCCCGAACACGCACATTACGTTGTGTATGCGACATTGTGTATGACTGCTCTGTGCCATCAGGCGCAATGCTAATCTGACACTACCCTTGAATTATCATGGCTGATCATTCTCCTAAAACTGATTCGCAGTCGTCAGGCATTCCCGCAGAGGCCGACGTCAAAATTGTTGTATACGACGTGTCAAACATCAGGGTGTACACAGCGGCCCTCCAATCCAAGACGCGCCAGGCCGGCTCCTACAGGCCACAAAAGAAGTCTTGCTAGACTGAGTTCTGAACTTCCCCCTCTTCCAAAATTAAACAGAGACATGATCATTACACTCCTAACGCTAATAATCTATTCGTGAGTTCAACGATGTTCACTACAAACAGGTTATCGGTTGCGCCGGCAATGGGTCAGGTCACGGTCCCATCGCCATTATGCAGTGACTGACCAGACTAATTAATGTCACGCATCATGAATGAGATAACAGACAGATTCGAACTGACATCAGTACTGATTCGATTCTACATCACTGGCGGTACCGCGATGATGCCGACTACTAATCATGACGGCAGGCGGGAAGAACTTAGTCCTTCAGTAGGCAACACCTTCAAAATTTGAGAACTGTGACCTTGGGGCTAAAAGCTCCCTAAAAACATATCTCAAGTCAAGTCAGCCTGCTGCTGACCCAGGCTGTTCGTCACGGTGTGTTCGGTGTCCTCACGGTGCCGTGTGTGTGCCGGTGTCCGGCCCAGTGCGCGCGCGGGCGCGCGCACGGGCGTGCGTGCGTGTGTGTGTGTGTGTGTGTGTGTGTGTGTGTGTGTGTGTGTGTGTGTGTGTGTGTGTGTGTGTGTGTGTGTGTGTGTGTTCATGATCGTGTGTGTGCACCGGCATACACTGACACCACTCAGTGTTTCGTGTCAACCGGTTTCACCGCCCCTGAGACACTTTGAGATGTAACAGCTCTCAGTGACTAAATCCGATATAAGCGAAACCGGCTGAGGTCATCGAACCGGCTTCTTCCGTCGGCCTGCATTGGAAACGACTTTTCAAACAGAGAACAGAAGAAATATAATCACTGTACTGTATACACGGCAATGTGAGAACACTGTTTTTCGACCGCCCGGCGGCACGACTGTCGGACAGGCCAAAGCGCGTCAGGCGCCAAGCTATTCTGGCATTACCCTTAAATTATCATGGTCGACTCATCTCCTGCTGTAGTGCGTCAGGGCTGAATGAGTTAAGGTCCGAAACAAAAAGTTGGAACCTCCACCCCCCCCCCTCCCAGGGTAACTGATCTGCCCCTGGTGTTTCAGTGTGTTGGTGGGTGTCTTAAGAGAGGGGGGGGGGGGGGGGGCACCTGGGCCAATACTTATACTGTGTGTGTAGTATAATGATTTCCCTCATTTCCACTGCCCCACTCTGTGATATACAAGGAATTGTCACAGATTCACATGTGCCCCAGGCAGTCCTTGGTTGAATGCTGGCAGCAATGCTGTGACACACACACACTCACTCATGAACAGTGACATTGCAATCTCTTGGCCAACCCGCATTTCCATGCATCAGTAGTACTTTAGTAGATATCAATTCACATGAGCCCCTGCGACCATACATGTCAATTCATCACCAAGATCGGCTTCAGCTAGTCCTGAAACTGAGAAACCAATTCAGCAGTCACCATCAATTTTTTAACACTTGGTGCGGTGTTTGTGTTTATTTATTTGTTACATGGTTGTATGTCGGAAGCATAAAATTGTTTGCATTTTGATGTAGTACACATGGAAAGTATGGAAATAAAAGCAAAGACTATGTGAATGAGTCATTGATGTGTCAGTGTGAATGAGATCAACGAGGAGGCGGCAGGACAAATTCCTTTGTTGTATTTTTATTTGCACAAATGCTAATGATGTATTCTGTCCACTTTGGGGAAAAAAGTAATTGTTTTGGTCTTGTAATCTGAAGCATCTTCCTTGGCAGTCACCTCAAGTTTTGATGGCTGCTAGCTCGGGTGATCCAGTGGACTCACGGCACTTTGGGCGAATTTACCCCTTGCCTTTGACGAGCTTCCTCGCGCTGGGACCATATGGGACACGTCCGAACCCCTTACCCCGAATATCTATACACAATACAAAATAACAAAATATATAATAATTAAATATCTCTAATAAAATACAAACGAACAATATATAAATAAACTACTATCCTTACTAATAATATAAAAGAAAACAGGCTGAAAGGCTTAAACCATACGCCACTAGACCCCACCGGAAGCACAAGCATCAAGCGCTGACGCCAGTTAAGACCAACGCCTTTGCTTCCGCCGAGTCTCTATCACAGCATGTGGCTCCTTAAGTAATGCAATAGTTCAAATAGCACAATATCAACTATATGAACCAAATACGCTTGCTTACTAACTCAAATAAAGATCGAGAAAAAATGAATACAATCCGTACGCTACTATATCTCCCCAGCGGGATCACGAACAACAAGTTCGAACTAAACTAACGCTCTTGCAAACTAGGCACTTAACAGCAAAAGGCTCTTTTGACTAGCACGTCTCAGAATACACAAGGCTCCTTTAACTAGCAACGTTTCAGAATAACCAATATCACAAATGCAAATGGAGACTAAGCAATATCGCATATGCAAATGGAAGCTAAACAAATCATGTCATATGCAAATGGAGACTAAACAATGTCACATATACAAATGGAGCAAATGTCCTTAGTATAACTGAAAGTTGAATAAATATATTTCACGTCACGGGACCTTCTCCCCGGAAGCACAACCGTTAAGAGCAGCTCAGCTCGACGCTCTTGCTTCCGCGATAAGGTCTTCCGTAATATAGGCTTACATAATACAATAACTCAAAATGTTACTGTGACAGAGCTCCTCTCACAATACAGTCACTACGAGGAGATGAAATAAAGATCACAATGTATGACGTTCTTTACAAGATTATATGCGAACAAAACTTCGGCGGCTTAAACAAGCCCACTCGGCACCGGCCTCCACGTGGCGTGGGTGGGTAGTCTCCTCAGTCACTGACTGAGTGGGCTAGCAGAGGGGTGCCATTTTGTCCAGGCTTAGGACTTGATGTCAGAAGATATGTTGTTCAGTCTTTTTCACCGGTCCGGTTTTTGAGGAGCTGTGCTAACCCAGGTCTTACCATGTTGGATTGGTCCTTAAAAATACACGTGAGCTTTTGGTCCTTTGGATCCCAAGTGTTTGCCGTGCTTGGAGACCCGTGTCGGGGGAGAAGAGGATCCTGGTGGCTGAAACACTCCACTTTGGCCTTGAGTTCTACCTAAACGGGAGGCTAGTCGTACCGGCCTAGTCAATCGGCTCTTGTCACGTTGAGCCCTATCCCACTGTTGACATGCGGGTTGATATACGGAGCACCATGCTATAGCCTCAGCTGCTGATTAGGTGCTTTACGCCAGTATTCCCCTGCATTCAACAGTGTGATAGAAGGCGGTGGCTCAGACGGTTCAATCGGGCTTACCCCCTTGAGTATATCTTTCGGGCAGTCTCCATTGTGCGTCGGCTGGAGACCCGCCGACAGTTACACTTTCCCTTATTGGGCTCGGTGGCGGGCGGGGACCCCCGGAGGATGAATATCTCTACTATTATAATATGGAAAAAAACAAAAAAAAACCTAAACTTGCACAGAAGCGGCACATCGCCACCGACATTGAACATGACAGTGACTCGGACTGTGAGGAGGCGACGCCTCAGGCGTCAGCTGTATGGCCTCGCTTCCTCATTGTTCATAGCAAGATGACAGACAAACCTGTTTCCAAGCTGAATCCATTTCTGGTGGGGGAGACCCTCAGGAGCCGTGTTGGTAGGCCTGAGGCCCAGCGCCTCAGGTCTTGTGACTTGCTGGTGGAGTGCCGTACCCGGGCACACTCCAACGGACTGCTGAGGCTCTCTTCCATTGGAGACACTCCAGTGGAGGTGACACCCCACAAAACTATGAATTCGTCAAGAGGCGTAATCAAAGATCAAGCTTTGGCAGAACTGCCAGAAGATGAACTTGTACGGATGCTTAAGTCTCAGGGGGTGACTTACGTCAGGCGCTTCGCTTACAAGCTTCCGTCTCCCTACCACCATCCTGACGTTTGGCACCCCAACCCCTCCTACTACAATCTGGGGAGGTTACTGCTCCTTGAAAGTGAAAAGGTACATCCCTCTCCCCCTCCGATGCTTTAAGTGCCAAAAGTATGGCCATGGGCAAAAGACCTGCCGTCAGGCAGAGGCTTGATGCGCCCGTTGCACTAAGCCCGGACACTCTGCTGAGTCCTGCACAGCCACCCCCCTGTGTGTGAATTGCCAGGGGGCGCATATGGCTTCGGACAAGAAATGCCCTCGTTGGATATCCGAGTGCAGGATTCAGCAAGTACGTGTGGAGAAGGGGCTGTCCTTTTTGGACGCCAAAAAGCTGGTTGAAGGCCCTGGTGCAGCTGAGGCTGCCCCATCCTCTAACACATCTGAGTATACATTCAGTGCAGCGGTGGCAGGCAAGCGCCCCACCAAAGACTTCGCATGTCAAACCCCAACTTCTTGGTTGGGGGCGGAGCCTCGGCTCCTCTCGCCCCTGGAGAGTAACCCTCCTCCGGTGGTGACGAGGAGCCATGGAACGCAGAAGGCGGACACTGCCAGTCCGGTAGTGCCGCCTTCTGTTGCCCCTAAGCCTCAGCCCCCACGCAAACCTGTTAGTCTGTCTAATCCAAAGGCTTCTGGCTATGGTCAGCCTTCTACGGTCGTTAACTCTAGCGGCAGGAACGCTGCCCAGGACCAGAAGTCTAAGAAATCTATGAGACCGCTGTGCGCACGGGCGAAGAAGGAGAACCCTTCAAAACAAATATGCTGCATTGGAGGAGCGGATGGAGGGAGTGGAAGTTGTCGTTGCTGATACGGTGGCAGTTCCACCCTCTTCATCTCCGAAGAACCAGAGGAGGCCCGGGAGCCGGCCCCCCTCTGTTTCTTCACCTCCTTCCAAGTCAAAGGATAAAGGGGGAAAAAACTCTTCACCCCAAGATAATACACAATCATTTACTCTCTGCTTCAGTGGAATTGTCGTGGTTTTCAAGCTAACTTTGAGGAATTACGTCTTTTAGTCAAGTTCTATAACCCCTCAGTAATATCTCATCAGGAAACATACCTGAAGACTTCTGACCCTGTGTCCTTTAATGGTTTTCACGCTATACACAAAGGCTCTGATTCAGAGAGGCGCTCGGGTGGAGTGGCTCTTTTCATTAGTAGCCAAATTTTATGTAGCCCCGTTAGCATCGACACCTGTCTTCAGGCTGTCGCAGCTCGGGTTACCTTGAAAAAGACAATAACCATTTGCAGTGTTTACCTGCCACCATCCCTGCGGGTCTGTAGTACTGATATTTTTCACTTAGTAGATCAGCTGCCCCCTCCCTTTATTCTCATGGGGGATTTTAACGGTCACGCTCACCTTTGGGGTAGTGACCACTATGATGGCAGAGGTCAGATGTTAGAAGATGTTTTTTCTCAACTTAACCTGTGTGTCTTTAACGATGGTTCACCTACATACTCTAACCCAGGTTCAGGATCTAGTTCTGTTCTAGACCTCACTGTGTGTGATCCCTTTCTCATGCTGGACTTTGACTGGAAGGTTCTTGACGACCTGTATGGTAGTGACCACTTCCCAGTAGTCCTGTCATCGGTCAGCTGTGAGGAGGATTCGCCGGTGGGACGCTGGAATCTCACGAAAGCGAACTGGCCTCTGTTTGCCTCCCTCTGTCAGTCTCGTCTTACAGAGGAGGTGGTCATGTCAGCTGAAGAAACTGTTTTTTGTTTTACTTCTATTTTGTGGACGTAGCAGGTGAAACCATCCCTAGAACTTCCACATCACTCCCTCGGAAGCCGAGAGTACCATGGTTCAATGAAGAGTGCCGCAAGGCCCAAAAAATGCGCAAATCTGCTCAGCGACGTGCTTTTCGCGATCCGTCGCAAGCAAATATTTTAATATTTAAAAGACAGAGGGCGAAAGCCTGTTACATTTTTTAACGTGAACGCCGTGATTCCTGGAGAAGCTTCGTCTCATCTTTATCTTCTAGGACTCCATCCCAAAAAGTCTGGAAGGCTGTTCGAAGAATTAGGGGCAGGGGTGGCTCGGCTTCTATCGGCCATCTTAGAGATGGTGCCAGTTTGGTCACGGATAAAAAGGCTATGGCCAATTTGCTTGCCTCCACCATTGCCCATCATTCTTCAACAGAGCATTATTCACCTTTCTTCCAGAGAGAGAAGGAGAAGCGAGAGTCTTGTACTGTGATTTTATATTGGATAACTCGGAAGACTATAATGCCCCTTTTACGTTTTCAGAATTGCAGCAAGCCATGCAGAAATGTACTGACTCTGCTGCTGGATTAGATACCATCCACTATCCGCTCCTAACACATCTGCCTGAGGATTCACTCCTTGTACTTCTCAAGGCCTATAACCGTATCTGGATACCTGGTCATTTTCCGCCATCTTGGCGTCAGGCTGTGGTTGTGCCAATCCCCAAGCCGGGTAAAGATCCTTCCGACCCGGGCAACTATCGGCCAATGGCTTTGACATGTTATGCAAAACTGTGGAACGCTTGGTCAACGCCCGCCTGGTGTGGCATCTTGAGTCACAGGGTCTCATCACAGACCTCCAGTGCGGTTTCCGGCGCTTCCGTAGTACAACTGACCATCTAGTCCGCTTTGAGTCTTATATCCGAGATGCTTTTGTCAACAAGCAGCATGTCTATGCAATTTTCTTCGATCTTGATAAGGCATATGACACTACCTGGAAGTATGGTATAATGTCTGATTTCTCGGACATGGGTTTTAAAGGGCACCTGCCCGTTTTTATTCACAATTGTTTGTCTCATCAGTCGTTCCATGTCCGTGTGGGCTCCACCCTCTCAGACTCCTTTGAACAGGAGATGGGTGTCCCGCAGGGCAGCATTTTATCTCCTGTTTAATTTAGTATTAAAATTGATAACATTGTAAAGGCCGTCAAGGATGATTCTGAATGCTCTTTGTTTGTGGACGACTTTGCTTTGTGTGCACGAGGTCGAGGGCTTGCGTCCCTTGAGAGGCGCTTGCAGCTGTGCGTTAATCGCATCCAGGGGTGGGTGTCTCTGAACGGATTCAGGTTCTCGCCCTCCAAGACAGTCTGTGTGCATTTTACTAACCAGACGAAATTTTTTCCAGAACCTAGCCTGAGCATTGCTGGAGTGCGAATTAAGGTGGCCGAAGAGGCAAAGTTTTGGGGGGTCATCTTTGACAAAAGATTGACCTTCTGCAACCATGTCAGTTCACTACCTTAGAACCTCTTGTCAGAAGGCCCTCGACATTCTTCGTGTCGTTGGTCGTACTGACTGGGGTGCAGACCGCATTGTCTTACTTCGACTGTACCGGGCCCTTGTTCGATCCAAATTAGATTACGGCTCTGTAGTATATGGCTCGGCTTCCAAGCCTGTTCTACAGCGTCTGAACACAATTCACCATCAAGGTCTGCGAATATGTCTGGGAGCCTTCAGGATATCTCCAGTTCCTAGTCTGTATGCCGAGGCAGGGGAACCTTCTCTCAGGCTCCGCCGTATCGCATCCGCCTCATGCTCAGCTACGTTCTGAAGCTAAAGGCCCATCCAGACAATCCTGCCTATGATTGTGTTTTTAACCCGTCGTTTGCAGAGATTTACGATGCCCATCAGGGAGCTGTCCGTCCACTTTCATTCCGTGTCCGACCTCATCTGCAGGCGGCCGGGGTGGACCTGGACAAAGTTTCGGAATCTCTGCAGCACATCACTCCACCCTGGCTACTACCAGTTCCTGACATCTTGCTGGACTTGACCGCCCACAAGAAGGATTGTACTCCACCAGCCATATACCAAAAGAGCCTCAATGAACTCCTTTCAATTTTTCCTGGCTATTGTCGTCTTTATACGGATGGGTCCAAGTCTGAGGATGGGAGAGTAGCTGCGGCTGCAGTGTCCGCTCGCCATCCTACGCCCATTTAAGCTCCGCCTCCCTGACCATTCCTCTGTTTTTAGTGCAGAACTGCAGGCAATTCTGCTGGCACTCAAGCATGCCTATCAGTCTCGGGAAAGGAACTTCCTGATTCTGTCTGACTCTCTTTCCCCCCTGCAGGCCCTTTATGGCGCGGGAACAGACCACCCACTGCTGGTGCAGATTAGAGAGCTCTGCGCAGACTTGATGAAGGAATATTATGACATCATTTTTATTTGGGTCCCGGGCCATGTGGGCATCGAAGGCAACAGAATCGCAGATTCTGCTGTCAACAGTGCCCGCAGTGACCCTGTCCCTGACACACAGACTGTTTATAGTGATTTTAAACCTGTGATTAATGCGTACATAGCCCGCGAGTGGCAATCCGAGTGGGACAAAGAGGAAGGGAACAAGCTCAGTGTATGAAGCTCTTCCTACGGTGTCCGACAGTCTACCTTTCCGCTGCGGCAGCCGCCGTGAGAAGACTGTCCTTACTCGGCTCCACATCGGGCACACGTATGTTACGCACTCTTACTTACTTAAACAGGATGAGCGTCCGTGGTGTTTTGCCTGTGATGAGCAGTTTTCTGTTCGACACTTTTTGCTGTATTGTGCCGATCTAATTGACACGAGATATAAACACTTCACAGCAGACTCCTTGAAGGTTTTGTTCCGGGATGTTCCCCTGGACAAAATCTTCAATTTCTTGAGAGAATGCAATATTTTTTACCAGATCTGAGCATTCATAGACTGTGAATGTCTTTATTTTGCCCTTTTTGAGAGTCTGTAGGCATTTCTTTTAAAGACTTGTGCGACATTTTAGCCTGACATATTTTTAAGATATATTTACATCTTGTCTTAAGACCTTGCTTTTAGTCTGGCTGACCAGATTTTTACCCATCCCTCCGTGAGATGGCCTTAGTCGCCTGCTCGGCGTTAAACCCAAATAACTAACTAACTAACTCGCTTAAACAAACAAGTTAGGAATATTTAAACAGGACGACCCGACCTGACTAAACGAGGCGCGCCGCGACACTCGCAACGACACTCAGGTTCGGCGTCGTAGCCCCACAAGGCCGGTGACAACGTCAGCTTCCACTCTCAGTACACCACTGGGTTAGGATAGGAACCCGTCGAAAATAGGAAGCACTAAAACACAGGTGCAAAAATACACATAAATAACTAACAAAAGAAAATAAGATAATCACATCACCCTTCCCGCAACTTTAATTACCGTCTCTTATATTCCCTTCACCACTCTCCCGCAACAGTAAATTTAACCCCAACAAAATACATATTTACAATCGCATCACGCTCCCCGCAACAATAGATTCAACCTCGGCAGAATACATAATTATCTACACGTCACCACCTGACTCACTTCCGATATTTACACTAACCATACGCTAAATAGTGAAATGGCCCTATTCGCCCTGGGACTTGGGTGGGGTTAGGTATTTTTTAGTTCCCAGGGTCACCCTGGTCAGCCCCACAGGGTGGGTTTTTCTCTCTATTCTGGGGCATGTGTTTCTGTCTACCCTTTGTCCATTCACCTGTATTTGCCTTTTTAAAACTCTCCCCACTGTCTGCACTGCCTGTAGCTCTTGATATTGGATGTGTGTTGCTAAATGGTCTTAGCTTTATTTAGGCCCCATGTTGTAGGTTTATTTAACGTATTTGACCGGCTGGCGACATACATTCAATTTTCTGTTTAGTTTTTTTTTCACAAGCAGTGCAGGCACGTCCTGAGAAAGCCTTGTTGCTGTCGGGACGTTAAGCAATGTACAATCAATCCCTATTCGCCCGTTCGGCGTTAAACCCCCAATAACTAATCCGCCGCTAGATACTCTAGGTACTACAAAATAGCCCTCTACTTCCTATTCTTTTATTCTACACCTGCCCCCCAACACGCTAGCCAAAATAAAAATACAGAACAAGCAAACACAAACAAACCCCCCGAGCAAATGGCTACCAGAGAATTGTCGCGTGTACTCACTGTCATCGGCTAACGAAGACAAACAAGACAAGACAAGCCAGGGGTAAAGTCGTCGCAGCTCTTCTCTTCTCTCTCCTTCCTCGGACAACGGCTCCGGAGACGACCCGAACCGTATCGCAGGGACGATACAAACGACCGACACAGCTGCTTGTGGCTTCCAGCAAATGGCGAACCACGCCTGAAAAACCACCCTCGGAGACTTGCTGGTAAAGCGACTGACTCGTTCGCTGATGGAAGAGCGACTGACTAGTAGTTTGAAAAACTTTAGGCTGGCAAAAAACGCTCACTACATCACGTGATGAAAATTCACATGAAAAGTACCACCCGATGGCGTTCACTGGGCGGTCACGTGTGGTACGCCAACATCCAAACTGTCGCACGGCAGCAAATACTCGTGTACAGGCCAAATACTACACACCTACGCTATCGTTACCCGGAAAGTAACTGAATCCTGTCACCCCTCTAAACTTACTCCCCTACAACATTAGACGAAAAACATCCGTGTCGTGACACTCTGCCAAAAAACAGAATGAATCTCTGGCTCACAGTGAAGGTATTTGTGCACCCAATCGCGAAATCGCAAAAAAAAAAAAAAAAAGAGACAAAAATAATGTGTCAGATGCCTTCAGACATTTTCTATAGCACTGACAGTCCATTTTCAGGTTTACATCATTAAAACAGGATGTCACAATTATTATAAACTTGACTAGGTGATGCTGTGATCACTGTGAGTGCCACAGTGGTTGATTTTGTATCCCTACCCCGAAGTTGTAAAAATACACAAAATTAATTAGAAAAAATTACTAAAGTTATTCCATTTTATTTTGACCTCTCTTTACCTAATAAGTTTCAATAATGTGAGCATAAAGTGCAAGAAAATAAGGAAAGTCTGCATCCTTTACGGTATGTTCGTGGTGAATGATAGCTTTTTCCCATTTAAAATTGCCAAATTGGGAAACGTACGTTGTTTCTGAAGCCCTCAGAAATTTTTTATACAACTGATAGGTCTTTGTTAAGTTTTATTAGTTAGGATAGAGTACCACAGTTACTCCCAACCTGATTTTATGATGCTGTGATGCATTTAGGGGCCACAGTGGCTGAATCTGCTGCCCTACCCCCATTTTACCAGTATGCGCAGGAACGAAAAATGATCATGACAATTGCTCCTCTGTTTAAATATTTTTGTTGCCAGTTTTCTTAACAAAATATGCACATTGAGCATAAACATTTGTGATCATTTCATTAATTTCAATGTGACCCATTAATTTAATTGTAATTCTTTTTATTTAAGGCATGCTTAACAGGGGCTGCTGCTGAAGCTTCTACCGTCTGCACATTCAGCACTCTTGTCAAACTCGGGGAAGGTGGGGAAGGTGTATCTCAGGGAGATGTTGTGTCTGATGCTGTTTTTGGTCTGCATTAATGACATCAGTACAACAGTACCAAGGTTCGTCGTGAACATCCTCCATGCGGATGACTTTGCAGTGTGGAGTGCAGCAGAACATAAAAAGATAGCATCCTCCAGAATCCAGGATCCTGCCAATAGAGTTAGCAGCTGGACTGAAAGAGGCCACTCAAACTGAGCTAGACCACCTCTTTCAATCAGACGGAAGAGGTCACCTCAAAACTGGAGACCTTCCAGTACCAAAAACAGACTGCCAACTTTACTGGCAACAAATAAATTACTGGATTCACGTGGAGGCCTCACATCGAAGCCATGGAAGCTAGAGCTGCAAAAAAAAAAAAGTCTCTGATGAAGAAACTGGTGGGGACCACATTGGCGCAAATTAAAGCATCCTGGCACAAGGAAACACCTGCTCGGTAAGACCAGTTGTGCGGTACCAAGATACATCGACAACATGAAACACTGCCTGCAAAACCCAAAAAGCCAGGCTTGACAAGATGCAGAACATGGGTCATTCTCATGATGCAGTGACATTCTTAGAGCCATCTGGAGCACCCCAATTTAGGAAATGGAGGACATTGGAGACACTGGAATGCAGAACAGCACACACGATGAAGAGACTTGCTAAACACCGACAGCATGGGAGACTACATGAGCAGACCAAGAACCGTCAGAAACGCCCAAGTCTGAACCGCCAATTGAAGGTCCTGCAAAGGGCTAACACTGACGTCCTGGAACCAAGCCCAAAGATGTGTGAACAGCTCCTTTCAGATATCTGGACATCTCGAAAGAGCCTTCAAGACAACATAAACAATGTTCCAGGACTCTTTGCCAAAGGTTGCGGCACTGCACAAAGCCATCGTGCTGGAGGTTGTGCACAAGCGCTACCCTCACAGCAGCTGTGATACCACACAAGATGCCGTGCGGAATGAAGGAAGTGGCGTGTACATCCGTTGTGCAGACCGCACTACTACCTCCCTCTCCTTACCAGCTGGCGGCAGCAGCTCCAACTATCGTACAAATCTGCAGGTGCTCCGCAACACAGCAGCAGAGCACTAGCTAGGGAAAGGCAGCAGCTTGATCCACTAATCTCACCAGGAAGCTTCAAGATAGACTGGATGCCCTGTCCACAAAATAGTGCTGTAGTGGATTCCAGTGCATTCTGGACTAGCTGGGAATGGAGACACTACAACAACAAATTGATTGGCAACAGCAAAATGGCGGCTGCAGCCCGTGGGCAGATGACATCAACAAGCTGAACAGGGAGAGCCAGGCCACCATCTTTCATCTATGCACTGAGTCTGGACTGGGTCCATACAGAAAAGCAGGAACGTTTCACAAACCCAAACTGAAGCCTGCAAGACACTTTAATCAGATCATTCTGTGTCAGCAATTATTTGAAGCTTCCGTGCCTAATGCATGAAGAGATACCAAAATAAAAGAACGCTTAGCGAATGGCGGACTTTGCTGTATTGTGCTGACCTAATTGACACCAGATATAAACACTTCACAGCAGACTCCTTGAAGGTTTTGTTCCGGGATGTTCCCCCGGACAAAATCTTCAATTTTTTGAGAGAATGCAATATTTTTAACAAGATCTGAGCATTCATAGACTATGTGAATTTTTTTATTTGCCCTTTTTGAGAGTCTGTAGACGTTTCTTTTCCAGACATGTGCGACATTTTAGCCTGAGATTTTTAATCTATATTTACATCTTGTCTTAAGACCTTGCTTTTAGTCTGGCTGACCAGATTTTTACCCATCCCGCCGTGAGATGGCCTTAGTCGCCTGCTCGGCGTTAAACCCAAATAACTAACTAACTAACTAACTCGGTAGAAGCGTAAACAACCAATCCGCAGAATGTTCAGCAGAAAGGCCATGCAGTCACTTTATGATCAGAGCTAAATGTAGATCACTTGCAACAAGCGTCAGCATGATCGTTTGCAAGGGAATAGTCACAAATTGGTGGAGAAAAAAAGAAGTAGACAAAAGTTTGCCAGCACGTTGTCATTTTTTACAAACTTTCACAGACTTTAAGGAAAAAGACTGAAATTGACAGACTTTCCAGGGCCCTGAAAAAGCCTTGTCATGTTTTAACAACTTTCACAAATGTTCACAGACTGTAAGGACCCTGCTGGACTCACCTCCTGAGACTGGGTCATGCGGAAACAGCCCTATGCGAATTTGGCGTAGAAAATCAGTCTCCTTAGCACATTCTCCAAACATGTCCATACAGAGAAGCGGTCTGCTGGCAGTTCTGACCAGAAGACACGCTCCTGTACACCAAACTCTGAAAACATGCTGCCTAGCTCTTGACAGTTCACTTATTGGCAGCCAGAACAATATAAGATTTAAAGACGGCCATAAAAAATTGAACGTTGCAGAAGGTGGAAGTGGAGATCTCGTCGTCGACATGTGGAAACTAAGTATTTTGATAACATTGTTTTGGCTATTAGAGACCATGAAACTTTATTACGCATATTCATATTTACACATTTCTAGATGAAAATAAATGAAAGGAAAAGGGGAGACCTTACTAGACCCGCCTTACGCTAGGTAAAATATCACCTAAAAAACCAGCTAGTTAAAAATAGTTACAATTAAATGGATGAGTTACATTGAAATTAATGAAATGATCACAACTTTTTATGCTCAATATGCATACTTTAAAAAAAACTGGCAACAAAAAATATTTAAGAGTATGACGTAAGCAATTTTTTATGATTATTTTACGTTACTTTGCGAACTGATAAAATGGGGGTAGGGCAGCAGATTCAGCCACTGTGGCCCCTAAATGCATCACAGCATCACAAAATCAGGTTGGGAGTAACTGTGGTACTCTATCCTAACCAATAAAACCTAACAAAGACCTATCGGTTGTATACAAAATTTCTGAGGGCATCGGAAACAACGTACGTTTCCCAATTCGGCAATTTTAAATGGGAAAAAGCTATCATTCACCACGAATGTACCGTAAAGGATGCCGACTTTCCTTATTTTCTTGCACGTTATGCTCACATTATTGAAACTTAATAGGTAAAGAGAGGTCAAAATTAAATGGAATAACTTTAGTAATTTTTTCTAATTAATTTTGTGTATTTTTACAACTTCGGGGTAGGGATACAAAATCAACCACTGTGGCACTCACAGTGATCACAGCATCACCTAGTCAAGTTTATAATAATTGTGACATCCTGTTTTAATGATGTAAGCCTGAAAATGGACTGCCAGCGCTATAGAAAATGTCTGAAGGCATCTGACACATTATTTTTGTATCTTTTTTTTTGCGATTTCGCGGAAATGGCCATTTGCTGGGTGCACATATACCTTCACTGTGAGCCAGAGATTCAATATTTTTCATTCTGTTTTTTGCAGAGGCTGCAGAACGTGTGCCTTAACATAATATTGCCTGATTTGGGCTTCTGGAATGAATTCTGATTTATTTAGAGGAAAATGTTTCTCAACCTCATTTTAGCAACTGCGAAGAGCGTGAATGGGGGTACCCTTGCACCATCGGCTATATCTCTGGTGTGTTCCAAAGGATTTTCGGGGAACATGGCTTAAAAATCTCAGGACATACTAAAAAACACTTTGAAACCCATCTTATTGAGTACTGGAGGGGGGGGGGGGTTGCACGGTAGACCTTCCTAGCTTATGGACTACAACTTTTCCCTGCTAGGTATCAGTGAAACCACATGGACGCAGTCTGGCCAGAAAAGGCTGTTAAGTGAGGAGATGATTCTGTACTGATTCAGGTCATGAAGAGGAGAATGCCCCCCAGAATACAGAAGGTGTAGCATTCATGCTGTCACCAGTGGCACAGAGAGCGCTGATTGGCTGGGAACCTCTTGGGCCAAGAATTATCACAGCAGCTTTTAGAACTAGGAGATAGATCAAGTTTAACGTCATCCAGTGTTATGCGCCCACCAATGACAGAGATGAGGAAGAGAAACAAGAGTTCTACGACCGACTCCAGAGTGCTGTGGACAAATGTGCGGAGCGAGACATCACCATCGTCATGGGTGATTTTAATGCCAAAATAGGGGAGGACAACACCGGATACGAAGAGGTGATGGGGAGACGGGGACTAAGGGAGATGTGAGAACGGGGAGAGGTTCGTAGACTTTTGTGCTCTAAACAGACTTGTCATTGGAGGCAGCATCTTCCCACACAGAAGAATACACAAAGCAACTTGGGTCTCACCTGACCATACTACAGAGAACCAAAATACCATAATTATCTGCATTAGCAAGAAATTTAGAAGATCCCTTCAAGATGTTCGAGTGAGGAAGGGAGCAGATGTCGCCTCAGACCATCATCTGCTTACCTTAAGAATAAAGCTCAAGTTAAAGAAAAGCAGCACAGGAACAACAAGAAGACAGCGCTATAATGTAGGCCTTCTGATAGAGACGGGAGTGAGAGAAGAGTTCAAACTGGTGCTGTCCAACCAGTTTCAAGCGCTACAGGAGCTAGTAAATGAAGAGGAGGCGGTCACCACAGAGCAGCAGTGGAAGGCAGTTAGAGAGGCACTGAACTCAACCTGCAAAGACACTGTGGGGTTCAAGAAACACCATCACAAGGACTGGCTGTCGGCACAGACCTTGAAGAAGATAGAAGTGAGGAAGCAGAGGAAAACAGTTGTCAACAACAGTCGCATGAGAGCGGCCAAAGCAAGGGCACATGAGGAATACTCGGAAGCCAACCGCGAGGTGAAGCGGAGTATTAGGGCAGACAAGAGAGCCTACACAGATGGCCTGGCAGCAGAGGCAGAAAAGGCAGCAGGCAGCGGCAACCTGAACAGCTCTACGACATTACCAGAAGATTGTCAGGCAAGTATGGCCACAAAGAAAGACCAGTAAAAGACAAAGAAGACAAGCCTATTGCAGACCAACTTGACAGATGGGCCGAGTATTTTGAAGAGTTACTGAACAGACCCACCCCACCCGACCCCCCAGACATCCAGCCAGCAGAGACTGACCTACCCATCAGCTGTGACAGACCCAGCCGGGAAGAGATCAGAAGAGCAGTGGCATTTTTGAAAAACGGCAAAGCAGCAGGGCCAGATGACATCCTAGCGGAGGCTCTGAAAGCAGACCTAGAAACAACAGTAGAGCTGCTGTACCCACTGTTTGGAAAGATCTGGGAAGAGGAGGTGATGCCGGCTGACTGGAAGGAGGGGTACCTAATCAAGCTTCCCAAGAAAGGCGACCTTAGCAAGTGTTCCAACTACAGAGGAATCACCTTGCTGTCAGTACCAGGAAAGGTCTTCAACAGGATCATCCTGGAGAGAATGAAGAGCTCCATCGACCCCCAGCTGAGAGACCAGCAAGCAGGATTCCGGAAAAACCGATCATGTACAGACCAGATCGCCACTCTCCGCATCATCGTGGAGCAGTCTCTGGAGTGGAGATCCCCGCTGTACGTCAACTTTGTGGATTACGAGAAAGCATGACAGCGTGGACCGGGAGACTTTGTAGAAACTCCTACGACATTACGGTGTACCCACAAAGCTCGTCTGCCTGATCAAGAGCAGCTACGATGGCATGACATGTCGCGTGATCCACGAAGGGCAGTTCACCAGGGAGCTCCAGGTCAGAACCGGCGTCATGCAGGGGTGTTTACTGTCTCCGTTCCTCTTCCTACTGGCCATAGACTGGGTCGTGAAGAGGACCACAGAGCAGAGAAGAAGCGGAATGCAGTGGACACTGTGGACACAGCTTGACGACCTCGATTTTGCAGACGAATTGGCGTTACTGTCCCACACTCGGCATCAACAAATGCAGGACAAGACCACGAGGCTTGCTGACATCTCGTCTCAGGTGGGCATCACCATCCACAAACAGAAAACAAAGACAATGAGGCTGAACATAACCAGGGAAGAACCAGTCTTGCTTGCTGGCACCCCGCTGGATGAGGTGGAGTCCTTCGCCTATCTCGAGAGCATCATCGACAAAAAAGGTGGCACTGATGCAGATATCAGAGCACGAATCGGTAAAGCCAGAGCAGCCTTTCTCCAGCTGAAAAAAGTGTGGAGTTCCAGAGAGCTGTCACAACACACCAAAGTCCGGATGTTCAACTCAAACGTAAAAGCAGTTCTCCTATATGGAGCAGAGACTTGGAGGCTGACAAAAACCACAGTCAACAGAGTGCAGATCTTCATTAACAGTTGCCTTAGAAGAATCTTGAAAATCCACTGGCCAGAGAAGATCAGCAACATCAGACTCTCCCGGAGAGAACAGAGCAGATAACAGCAGAGAATGAAATTGGGCGAAGAAGGTGGGGATGGATTGGTCACAGTTTGAGAAAGCCAGTTTCCAGTATCACTAGGCAGGCATTGTCATGGAACCCCAAGGGAAAGAGGAAAAGAGCGCAGGCCGAGAAACACCTGGCGTCGAGACCTCCAAGCAGACATCAAGAGACTGGGAACCACCTGGAGTAAAATCGAAGGAGAAGCACAGGACAGGAGTCGCTGGAGGTCTCTCGTCGACGGCCTATACCCTGGGACGGGTGACAGGCTTAAGTAAGTAAAAGTTTGACGAGCTTGTTTTGGAGCGAGTTGACCGTCACAGCGCAAACCGGCTGTTCAGCGCCGTCGTATCCGCCTGTTTGCGCGGCCTGCGGTTATGTGAACTGCAGCTTGGACTAAGTAAAAACCCAACATAATCTGCCCAAGCTGTGGGTCTGTACTGAATGATCTGTATAGTACAGATGGGCTCAGTTTCCAGCCTCCAGGAAATGGAACAGGTTTTGGGAGGGGTGGGTGGCCGGGATGGAGGCGACAGAGCCGCAACCTCGAAAAATCCGTCAAACCGGATGGGAGGGGGGTAAATTATAACAGGGTATGTAGACAGGACTACGGTGTGGAAGGCCGGCGGGACTACGTCCTCAAAGACCCACGAGGCTGCATTTCAGTTATGCTTCTATCTGACAAAATATATGCCGATGTTTTTCATTTCAACATCTGCTAGCTGTAAATAGATTGGCACACCTGCAACTCTTTGCAGAATTTCGAAAGCTGACGGGAAATTTGCATAATTTGAAGAAATCAGTGACCTTTTGGTGTGCAAAATTTGATCAATAACGTGTCCAATTCGTTGGGACAGATTCTGCTGCAAAACCGGTCAGCGTCCACACTACACTAAATGCACTTGACAACATTTTTGCCGGTTGTACAAGTGGTATTCTGTGTTTAAATTAGGGAATTTTATTCTCTTTCAAGCTGAAAAGAGTGCCTGATGTTGGCACTATGATGTGTAGGAATGGTCGGGATTGCGCCGAGATGGCCTACGGTGTGAAGAATGTGGGTTTACACTGTACAAAAATCGCTGCCCGGCCCCAACCTACGTTGAATTGTTACATTTATTCACTACTGTGTAGCTGTCTGAGTTTAATATACGGTAAAATACTGTCAATAAATTAGTTGAAATTCCATTAAAAGGTGTAATAAAGATACATCCCAGAAAAAGAAGTATGATTGAGGCAAAGAAAATGTGTCTGTTATGACAGAATGCATTTGGCTTTGATAAAATACCCCGGCTGGAATGTTGACTATTTTATATGAGGCTGATCAACAAGAACGAACACAGCGGTACACGTTACACCCAAGTCATGTCAGCTGCATGCAATGGCTTATGTTATTTATGGATGTTCATTGACTAACCCCTGCAGTAACTAACTCCTGTTTAGGTCCCCCTTGAACTATATATGTGATCGTTGAAACCCCTGCAGTGTTTACTTGGGCTAATTTGTGCATATGCTGTCTTTAGTGTGCTCCATGTGTCGCCACCATGATGACTGCATTTCACACTTTTAGTCAATGTTTTACTTTCGGCTAAATCTCGTCTCCCAATCATCGAAAATGATGCAGCAATCAATTACATCGTTTGTTTGTTTACATTTGTTTGTTTCAAGCGAGGATCTGAAGATCATGGACAAATGCATCTTCTATGATCTTTTACAAGAGCACATGAGGGTTATGATATTACAAAAAGCAGAAAGAGATGGAAAGTTTCATAAGTGGCACATCGGTTCAGCTATCGTAACCTGCTGGCGTTTAGAACAGAGACCGTCAGCATGACTGACTAAACATTGGATATAACAAATTGTTTGTGGACCTAAACATTTTTGTTGTTACATCGAAACCTTTTTATATGTGAGCAAGTTGTGTGGTCGGGACCTAAGGAAAAGGTGCTGTACATGTCAGTTTGCAGCCACATTTTTTACCTCTGCAACTAGCTACGGGTGCGCCAATCTATTTGCAGCTAGAGGATGCTTAAATGAACAATATTGACTTCCATTTTGGCTGATCCAAGCATAACTGAATTGCAGCCTAGTGGGTCGTACGGCCGGGACGTAGTCCTTACTTCCCCTACGTGCACAGGCGTAGTCCTGTCTGCATGCCCTGTTACTATAAGACCATAGCTGACCAGTCTAGAATAACTGAAGTCAAACACTATCAGTACATCAGTAAAATTCAATGTTTGGGGGCGGGGGGGGGGGGGGGGGGGGGGCACAATTATTTTCCGCCACCTCCAGGCTATAAGGCTCGAGAAGCTGACGTCATCACGCTAGTCACGTGACGGCCATCTTGAGAGGATTCGTGATAATAAGGCCCTCAGTAGGGAAATCACCATCAGGAAAGTCCTGACCTGCTAAAGGCAATAACAGCAATTCTTGCCATTACCGTAGGTAACCTAACCAGAATCTGTTTTTGTTTGTTTCCAAAGAGGAAGAAACATGAAGAAAAATGTGTTGAAACACTACTTGGCTACCTTATCTTAAACCTATTCTATCCTCTTAAGATGGCGGCTGACGCTGCTAGGCAACGCGGGGAACTTCCCGAGACAGGCCACACAGGGCAATTGCTTCCGGTGCATGTAAAAATTTCCTCCCTTTTTGCCATTTTTTTAGGGTGTAAAACTTCAATTGTGTGCCTTTTTTGGCGTTTTGAGCAACAAAAGGCATGACAGGTGGTGTGAAAAAGAGCAAAATCTGGGTAATTTTAGTCGACCTAGTGATGAACACGGTGTTCATTCGAGCCTAATTGGGGCATGTGCACGGTTGTATGCAGGCTTGCAGACGACAGTTTTGTCATGGGGTACTTAATGCATTTGAGTGTTGTGAAAAACGCTAACTCTTAATTTTTGTAAGAATTGCTGAAATAGCTTCTCCTGTGATGTGCTCCGCGTGGATTTTTTGTTTTGGCAGAAAAGTTCTTCGTTCATAGTGTTATGCTGCAAGAGACTAACAGATAACAGTGTGTGAAAACGGGGCGTAACCTAATTGCCCTGTGTGGCCACATTAGACCAATTATACATTGGTCTATGCCGAGACCTACTATACTTGCACATAGTCAGCGGTCCATGTATAATTGGTCTATGACTTGCACTAGTTATTTCCCTCTCAACTGATGTGTCTAATGTCCCAGTGAAATTATTAAAATAAATGGAAAGTAAAACGACATGGAAATAATAATTGATGTCTTTCTCCCTTCAAGAGGATAACACCAAAATGTACTCGGCGTATTATTTGTTTCAACGGGAAGATTTCCTTTGTCCGTCTTTGCCTTCAACGTCCTTGAACTCCGATGGGAAAATTGTATTTTTCCGTAACAGTGCTCTCGGCCCTGACGTCATAGACGGGAACATGCATTTTAGGCGATGAGAACCGAAACCAAGTAACACGTTTGTTTAAGTAGAGAAATATTAATACACTTTGAACTATTTTCTATTTATCTGTACATTAAAGACATATTGTATTCTAACTTATTCAAATTCTTTGACTTATGGAGACACTTTAGCGATATACAAATCTAATATCCACATTCCTTTTAGAATGCCACGTGACCATGATGCGCGTCGCGACCGACAGACGGTCCAAGATTCTAGTGGACGAACGGTAGTTTCTCAGTCAGTCGTCTTTTTTAGGTTCAGCTGTAAGCGATATTTAGCGTTTTAATCTAGAGAGTTCAACATTTTCCAATTTATTTTTAGTCAGTGTTGATTCGCAATCAGGTCTGATCTAAATTTTTACGTACCTGGAGATCACCCACCGACACGCTGGATCCGAAACGAGTAAATCAAGTGGGCTTCGCCATATTGCGGCTGAACGAGAAAGCAGTGGCCCAAGCTGGAATGGCACAAGTTCCATCGTACGAAGCGAGTTGTAAGTGGTTTACTGAAATATTTTCTCATACTGTTCTGTTTACGAGCTTGAAACAGTACACGTGATGTCATGTTGATTGACGTGTATTGGCGGTCATGACGGCATTGGTTTTTTTTAAATAATTGGCGATTATTTTGTTCAGCCTTTTGAAGATTTCTTTTTCTCAAGCCTCGATATTGTAGGGAACTAAAAACGAACTGAGAGGGGAGGACAATAATAAATATCCTTTAGAAAAACACTAAAAATTACATTTTTTTCAACTGCTTGCTCGCGATTCTTTGGACAAACTAGCCTACGTCAGGTAGAAGACTAGAACTGTAACTTGTTTCTTTACAAGTAAACTGAGTAAATAAATGTTGCGATAATGAATAATTCATTTATTCCCATATGATACCAAGTCATTCTTCATCGGATTTTCTTTTACTGCCGCCTTCAACGATCCGCTGTAGTGGCTCACCCGGTCATGCTGTGTGTGGCAAAGATAAGAGGTCGAAATACTAGTTACTAGTACTACTGTACTAGTATTAGTAATTACTAGTAGTAGCTTTGTGCGACAATGTGACATTTTCTTATCTATTAGCTGGCATAACATTTTTTTCTCACGTTGCTCTTCAGCAAAACACTGGCCCACGAGATGAGACTGGAGAATAAATTATTTTATTCACTTTTTTTAGTTTTTTAATTTTACACACACTCTGTGTTGATTTTAGTCAAACTAAGTAAGCCTTAATTTTGAGACATGAAGGCATTGTGTTCACATCTAAAAGGTGAAGGTCGCAAGGCCAATAAAACTGATTAAAAATTTATATTACTTATTAGACTTTTGAGTTCGGTGACATTTGATTTAAAGCATGGAGATACCCTCGGGAAACCTTCCTAATTACAGTATGGTTTGGTTTAATTGAGATCAAAAGGGTCACAGGAGGGAAGCAGATTTGTACTGGAAAATCGAAAAGGTCAAAGGAGGGGAACAAATTTGGTCAGGAGAACCCCATAAAAAAACATCTGTTTTGCTGGTTAGGACTAGAAGTCCAGTTTGGGCTCATGTGCGATAGCAAAAGTGAGTCTATATAATGGGTCATCAGTCTGGCGTCTGTCATCCATGGTAAGCTTTAACATTGGCATTTTCTCCAAATATTGTTCAAGCCTCAGGCTTCAAACTTGGCCCAAGGGTACTTTGTGGCAAAACCTTTCTAAACATACCAATTTCAATGACCTATCGCAAATGTCAAGGTCACAGGGGGTTCAGAAAGATGTCAAACGTAGCCATATTTTGACACAAATTGTTTCTCCTCAAATACTGTCTTCAATTTCAAAACCAAACTTGGTACAGAGATACCTGATGGTAAGGCCTCTAAGCATGCTATTGCTAATTTGGATAACCCCTCGGAAAGTTCAAGGGTCACAGGAGGTCAGCAGATGTGAGAAAAATTAGTTTTTATCAAAGTTTTTGCCAACCTTTTAGTCAGAATTGGAGACAAAAGGTAGCTGATGATAAGACCTTTTATGCATACTAATGTAGCAGGATTTATTTTTCTAAAAATAGGGTGTGGGCCAATTGGCCCACTCTGTCAAAATTTAATGGGCTATTTCAATGAGCAGTGAGTCGTTCATTCATCAGCTTAGATCTAACAGGTAGACAATCCTTCTTTCAAAGTGAACAGTTTTCTGAGAATTAGGTCGGCTTATAGACAATGGTTCTCGTTTGTTGAATAGTTAAATGAGTGAACCAATGGCAGGCTAGATGTTGTGTATCGTGATGACCCCTGACACATCCCTACAGCGATCACAGCGAATGGCACTGATCGAATTGTCGGGGTACCTTTTTCAGTTTCAGTCTAAGCCAGTTGTGATTAGCTGGTTTGTTTCAAGCATTGATTCTAGAGTTGTGCAAGAAATAAACACAGCTAGTACGCGTGCAAGTAAAAATGATGCCCCCGATGTCGAGCACCCCGGAAAAGCAATGGACCACCATGAGACTAAATTGCGTCAATTGGCATGAGGCACATTCCAAAAAAGAACCCTTAATGGCTTATGTATTGGTCCCCACAAAAAAGATCAAGAGTCATGGGAAGTCCAGAAATAAGGTGAAAAAAATAGCCATATTTTGATGTCTTTTTCTCTTTCAAACTCAAACTTGGTATAGATATTAGATACCTGATGATAAGGCCTTCGTATGCATACTTAACTATTACTAATTTGGATGACCCCTCAGAAAGGTCAAGGGTCACACTCACAGGATGTCGACAAGCATGTGAAATACATCAGTTTTTCGTAGAATTGCAGTTTTATCAAAATGTTTGCAAACTTTTCAATCAAATTTGGCATAAAGGAAGCTGATAACGCCTTTCTATACGTGCGAATGTAGTTGCCCCCTCACAATGGTCAAGGGTCGCAGAAAGTTGACAGTTGTTTTTTTTTTTAATGCATACAGTTTGAGAAAACTCTTATTTTGCTAGTTAGTAGTACAAAGGTCAACTTTTATGTTTAGACACTTGAACGCTCGGTGACATTTTGGAAAGGTCATGGTCACAATTATTATGTGGATTGGTCATACACGTGAGCCATAAGGGCTTTGCTTTCTTGTTATATTGGCACTTGTAAATTTTTAATCAAAGGTCTGAATTGTTCCGCCGTTTCGAGGATTTCCTCTGTAATTCCGCCGATTTTCCGCTCTATTTACTATACTACTACTACTGTTTCCGTGTATAATTTCTTGCGCCTTTTTAATTTCCGCTTTTTTTTTCAAAGTCAATTCAGACCTTTGTTTAATGAAACTTGTTACTAAAGTAAATTGCCACAAGTGCTTTTTAATTTTGGTGACCACTAGTAAAGGTCAGGGTGGTGAACGTGTGTGAAAAATGCATGGTTCAATACAAAATGTTATACTATCACCATCTGCTGGTTTATTTAAACATCTCGTCTAGTGCAATTTACCGGAAAGGTCAAGGTCACAGGTCTGAAAACTTACTGCATTACTAGCATCAGCTTTTCACACGAGCAATGACTTTTTTCTTACACAATTTGTGTTGCAGCTCTTGCAGAAATAGCCTATCGTGAATATCAAGCTGGCAACTATGAAAAAGCTGAGCAGTACTGTATGCAGCTCTGTCATCTGGAGCCAGACAACACAGGTGTCCTGCTCCTGCTCAGCTCAATTCACTTTCAGACCGGAAGACTAGAAAAGTAAGAATGACTTTATTTTGTCTTTGTCTAAAAAACTAAAACTTCTCTTTTTTTTAGTCATATGGATGCATTTCAAACATGTATTATATATAGTGCATTCTAACCTGTAACGAAAGATCAGTTTGAAAAGTGCATGTGATCTTTGTGCAACAAGTATAACAATTTCTGGCATGTGTGTCTTTATAAATATTGTATGCAGACGATAAGATAAATGTGTATGGATAAGGTCTAAGTTAGTAAATGTCCTGTTGGGTGGTTGTCTAAAGTAAAATTAAAAATTGTTACTTAAAGTTAATGCTTGTATGTTTTTATCTGACTCCCTGAGTGTGAGACTAGAGCATTTGTTTCACCCATCAACAGTGAAAACATCGGTCACAAGAGGTTGACCGATGTGTAAAAACTGCCAGTTTTTGATAGAATTAGTTTTATTAAAATTTTGGATCGGTCAAACAGGTGAGCCAGAGGGGCTTTGCCATTCTTTTATTTACTATGATAGCCACATGTACAGGGATGATGAAAACCTACAGATTCATGGTAGTCTGTCGGGCTACCACTAGTACCAGTACCACTAGTACCAGTATTCGGAAAATTAAAATGTCACAATGTGGTTCAGGCATCCAAGAAAAGTTTGAAACAGTTTTCTATTCTGCATTTACTGGTACATCATTTGCTAGTTGTACGCGTAACATTAATTTCTTTTTCATCTCCTCAGGTCCTCATACTTCAGTCAGCTGGCTATTCGGCAGAATCCTGCATTGGCAGAAGCATACTCAAATCTAGGCAACGTGAAGAAAGAGAAAGGTCAACTCCAGGAGGCTCTGGACTACTATCGACATGCTGTGCGTCTCAAGCCTGACTTCACTGATGGTTACATCAACTTGGCAGCTGCCTTGGTGGCTGCAGGAGAAATGGAGCAGGCTGTTCAAGCCTATGTCTCTGCTCTGCAGTATAATCCTGTGAGTGTTCTTTATTTCTTATCTAATAATAAACTTCTGTTACGTGCAATTGCCGGTACCGTTTACAGTATCTACAGCTGCATGCACAATTGGGTTAATAGTATGGAATGAACTTCTGGCAAATAATTATAGGATGTTCCTATTAGATTTGGTGAGGGGGGGGGGGGGGGGGGGGGGGGGGGGTGGGGGTTTGCACTAGTAAAACAAGTTCAAAGTTGCTAAACATTGCCTGATTATTAATGTTCTCTCTGTTACAGGACCTCTACTGTGTTCGCAGTGACTTGGGCAATCTCTTGAAAGCTCTGGGACGTCTAGATGAGGCCAAGGTATGAGCGGGGCGATGCACTATGGCGCTCTGTATCTCTGTTTACAGTTTACAAGACAGGATTGATAGTTGATAATAAAATGAATTTGATGTCTTTCAAAGTATTCCCAAAGCTGCTAATAAATCTGTTTGCAGTGGTTTCATAAGGTTGTCATGATGAAGCAAAAATGTCCACAGTTTCTGATATGCTGCTAATGTGTGGTCCAAATTTTGTTCCGTGTTTAAGTCATTGTGAGATTTGCAATTCACTGCTTGGTCCACAGTTTGGATTAATAAAATTCGTTAAGGTTTGAATTGAAGGGGTTTTGTCTGATTTTTGCTTCATTTCGGCAGACTCATTTTTTTCCCACAAGATCTCTGATCTACAAGGACAGTCCAGTGCTATATTTGAAGACTCTCAAAATCTTCCCTTGCCAAATGAAATAAAGTGGGCATAAACTGTTTGAGATTATTCTGAGGCAGAAACATGTTTTCCAAACATGCTTATCATATTGGTGATGAGCAGGCTCCTTTAAAAAATGTGTACTTAATTTTTGTTAGAAATATTGACACTGCTGTTATTCCATTTTGGGGGAAGATTTTGTGATGTAAAGATTTACAGGTTAAACCAATGCCTTTTGAGGTCTTCACAACTAGCAGGTGAAAGGCATCTAAGCCCACACACTGGAAATTGTGTGAACAATACATGTTTGAATCTGTACTGTTTACACTAGGTATGTGTGGACCCCTGAAAACAAGGTTGCATTAGGCTTTATTTTCATATTAATTTGGGTGCAATGCTTCCATTGCCACCAGAAAACTCAGGTTTATTTGAAATATGTTATATGGATTTGTAGGCATTACATATTGTTTGGGAAGTCTGGTAGTGTGTCTTGGCTGCCTTCTGCCTTATACCTTTGAGAATACTTTGATTGTCCTAACAGCAAGATTACATGAAAAATAGGACTTGGAGGTGTGTGATGTGATGAAGGTTATGGTAATTATAAATGATGTTTGGTTACAGGTGTTCACTCATGAAAGTCTTTTCTTTTTACAAGATCTAGGTGGTTGACTCCCTGGTGTGCTAATTTTGGATGAGTGGTCTTACTGTGGGGAAGCAGGACGAACTGTCGGCTTACCACTGGTAAAAACTACAGCTGGCGGTCCTTCAAGGAGGTATCGTATGACGCAAAGCGTTGCATACAGCACCCGCGCTGCGCTGCCTGCCCCCTGAGCTGCTTTCAGCTCCGCATGTAAAGGCGCGAATAGCTGAGTACAGCAACGCTTGTTAATGTTTACTTGTAAGCAGCTTGCGCGTGGTTCATGCTGTCAGTTTCTTGCATTGGAGCCTTTTTTGTGCGACTTCTCTGCGAGTCATGATACGATTTTCAACATTTTAGTTTTCAATGCTGTACACCAGTCTTGTTTCCCTTCCTCAAAAGAGATGTGAAAGGTATAAAAGGAATAAAATGTTTTTTTAACAAGTTTTGCTGTACTAATTCCATATTGAAACATTCATTTATACTTCAGAGGTTTTATGTTGACCCAGCATTTATAGGGAATGCATAGGTGCGTAGTTTTAAGACAGCAGCTAAGGCCATCCCATTCAGTTTATAGATAAAGTTTTACTTCAATTTGTTTTCAGTAATTTATTTTTTGAGTCTAAAAGTTTGTGGCACAAAATGGACATCTGTCATTTTGGTCTTGATAATCATGATCATGAAAAACTGCCGTATTCAAGCGGGAGAAGCTGGCTTTTTGTTGTGAAAGATACAATATTTTTTGGTGGACATATGATTGTTAATAGTATGCATACATTTGCAACCAGTTTGATACATCATTATCAAGGCCTTATGTTCGATGACTTCTTCAGTTTCATTGTCATCATAGGAGGATGGATTGTCTACACACACTATCCATGCTTCATCTTCAGACTGATGTCCATGTCATCTACAAGCACTAAAAATAATTCACTCTTGATGTTCTTTGATGTCTTATATTGACTATCTGAAACAGATTTTTGGAACTCAAACTGAATGGTTAGCCGGATTTGAAAACTAAGGCTGGCGTTTCCTGGACCTTGGAATGGCTTCAACGTCAGTCTTGTTTTTGCGCTGCTGCTGTCTGCGTCTGCCACCTTTGCCTCTAGGGGCTCTTGCTTAGACTAGGTCCTGCTGCGCTGAGGGATGATCAGTGTTTTAAGTATTCTAATTTTGCTCTTTTTCCCTTCCGCCCACTTCCATTTTTGTGGCGGTGTAGGCATGCTATCTGAAGGCCATCGAAAATTGTCCTACATTTGCCGTTGCATGGAGCAATCTTGGCTGTGTTTTCAATGCTCAAGGGGAAATCTGGCTGGCCATCCACCACTTTGAAAAGGTTAGTATGTCTTGTATGTACATCTTTCTGGCTATCAATAGGTACCGGCAGTCTATATGGCTGGTCAGTGTAGACCCAAATGTGACTTATCTTTCATGTGTGATATATTTGTTTGGTGGTCAAAATAAATAAAATGCATACCCATGTGTTCAGGAAGTTGTTGTTTTTTTTGTTTTTTTTGTATTTCCTTACAAATCTGAATGTGTATGAGGTGTGTGAAGTTTGTGAATGAGATTGAAAAACGAGTACTTTGAGCGTCCACGCGCTGTCGTCTAGCCGCGGCTCCGAAAGCGGCACACTCGCGTTTCTTACACGATTGAATCCGTACTATAAATGGAAGAACACACTAACATATATCATTCAGCATTAGAAAGAGCAGATCATGAGCTTTTTAATGATTGTAACCAAGATGCGGGATTTTTAAAATTGATGATTTTGTTTTCAAAATATGAATGTTTCAACTTGCAAAATCACCCTCTTCGGTAAAAAAATTTGACGCACTAGTGTGGGTTCGTTGGAAAGCTCATTTTCTACAGAGTCCAAGAGTACCAGTTGTGTCGCGCTCCTATAAATAGAATGCATTCGATTGGCCGATATTTGAACCAACCCTCGAGTAGTGCAGCACACCGTACTACACGCTGTGGCAGTCGCTTCGACTCTCTTCATTCCTAAACGTTTGACAAAAGAACTTGGTAAGTTTTCGCTCTCTACACTCTTTGGATGATTAAAACTTGGGTTAATATTGCCAATGATTGCTTTTCTAAAGTGCATTTAAGACATATTTTGATAAAAATTCCGTAAGTTCAGATTGTTGGGTGTGTGGAGACATCACATTACACGGAAGAGAGCAAGCCAAGTAAACCCTGTCGGTTTGTATTTTTTACCCTTGGCTTGTAAAATAAAATACCATAAGAACGCTATTCTTCATTCTTGTAGATCGGTAAATCATTAAAAATAAAGTGTTTTATGCGCTAGGTTTAGTAAATGATTGAGTGAAATATGATTAAAATTCGAAGGCCTGCTTCCGATTGGAGTTGCTGTTCTTGTCAGTCGTCTGCTCGACACCTGTTGTCAGTACAATTTTAGTCGGTGTAATGTTTATTCACAGCATTATTTCAGAAGAAATGAGCGCATTTTTTTAGGAAGATGAATTTTTTCTAACCTTTAACTGTTTCTAGTGGTGAATCGTCACTTGCAATGATAGTAGTTAGTACAAGACTAGTCTGTTACAGAATGGGAAGGGGGAGTGAATGGGAGTTTGTTCTAAATATTGTTGAACTTTTCTACAAAAATAGACGGTCCTATAAACTATACAATGATCACTTTTTTTTTTTTTAGATGACTGCTATTGAAACATCTTACGGGTGTTTAGCCATGCTGGGGGCAAAGGCAGGCCACCTAAAGTTCAAGCAAATGTGGTCACCAACAAACTCCTCCTGCAGTTATTCCATGCCAAGGAAGAAACTGGAATTTCCTTGGGCAAGCTTGAAGACATTCTTCAACACAGTGAATGCTTTAAAGACTATCCTAGGAGAAAGTATCAAGGACTTCTCCAAGGGACTGTCAAACATGCAGAATCATTGTGCCCTGACATTTTATCTGGGGCGAGTTCTGGAGGTGTCGGAGATCAAGGTACCAGTCACTTTCCTGGGACCATGTGGGCTTCCTTCATGTGCATCATTCAGATGGCCAGTTCCCGAAGATATTGCAGAAATTGACTCCGTGTTTGTCTCTGGGTTCCAGTTGAAACCCATGAACAGCAGACTATCTGTATGGTCAACTGACAGTATACGCAGCATCAAGACAGCATACGCGGTGTTCAGGGAACAATATTGCTAACTCGGAAAAGGACAGCCTCTGCTTCTTTGTTTTGTTTTTGGGACATTTGTGGACATATTAATATTGTAATGTTAACGAGAGAGTGTGTAATGACCACCAAAAATGTTTAGAATTGGATTCCAGAGTTATGTTAATTATTGAACAGCTCAACATCCTATCCTGCCTTTTCATAAAAATGGCAGTTTTGAACATCATGCAAAAAAATAATGTCTTTTGTAAGTTAAAATAAGATTTGCATAGCTTTCCACGTGTCTTTCTGTCTTCAAAACGGCAAACCGTTTTCAAATCGGATGTTTAGTTTAAGAGTTATGCTCGTTTACATTTGGGTCCCACAAGCTGTTTTTGCACGTCTTGTAACAGTTGCACAAATTGAATGAAAAGCCATTTTTATTTGCTTGTCATTTTATTCAGCAGTCGCTGGGAAGCCTGAATAAAAATGGAGCTGTTGTATGTATATACAGGTTTATGAAACCGTATTTAGAAAGCTGATCATCCCAGTGCTCTCGTTTTGGTGTGACCCTGAAAATGGCACTTTGTTAATGGCCAAAATTTACGGATTTTCAATAAAGTTTAAAAGCTTTTAAGCTTATTTTTCGAACTAGACACTTTTTTGTGTGTTTGTTATGCACTGTCACCCTACCATGTTTTCTGATGACTGTGTGTTGATGCAAATTTTGGCTGCCGGTACCTACTATCAAGTTGATCACTGAAATATCGTGTATGTTGATTTCTTAACATACGAATAGATGTAGATGGTTACGATGCCTATGAACCTGGATGACGCCTTGCTTTTCTGCCCTTTATTGTATGTTCTATGCTGGATCAGCTGCCCCATTTCTATCGAGCAGACCTGTTCACTTGTACGTTTTTTTGCATAACATGTATAGAATTTGGGCACAGTTTATGCTTTTGCATAGATCCTGTTAAAATGATTTTTTGACTCGTGCGAAGCAAAAGTGCATCTATGTTTTGGGCCAGTGGTCGTCCCATCGTCTGTGGTAAACTTTAATGTTGGCATTTTCTCGGAGACTATTCAAGCCACATTCTTCAAACTTGGCCCAAGGATACTTTGTGGTAAGACCTTTTTAAACATACCAATTTGAGTGACTTCTCACATAGGTCAAGGTCACGGGGGATCAGGAAATGGGTCCAAAATAGCTATATTTTGACATAATGTTTTTTTCCAAAAACTATTCTCAACTTCAAACCCAAACTTGGTACAAAGATAGCTGATAAGACCTTCCAATGCATACTAATTTTGTCGACTCATCACAAAAGTCAAGGGTTATGGGGGGTTGACAAATGTGTGAAAATGCTTACATTTTCAGAAAACGTGGATTTTGCAGCTGCAGAAGCCAGCCCTTGTCAAAAAGGTCACACATGTAAATCGGTCATACACGTGAGCCATAATGGCTTTGCCTTTCTTGTTTTTAATTAGTGAGACGCACTTCAAAGTCAGACTTGGCCAAACTTCATGGGCAAAACTTTTATTAACATACTGGTTTGATTTTGAGTGACTTTGCATATCTGATAAGACTTTGCTGTGAATACTAACCCTGCTCAGAGGTTTAGGGTCACAATGTCAGGAAATGCTTATTTAAATGCCTGTTTGATAAAGTGTACATTTTTGTTTGCTTTTTTGCAAATACTTCATTTGAACTTGGCAGAAGGAAGGTTAGTTGATAGTTTACCTGACCACACATAAAGATCAACGGACACATTTGGTTGACAAATGCATAGAAAATGCACATCTTCTCAGACTAACCCCCCCCCCCCCCCCCCCCCCCCCCCCCCCCCCCCCACTTTGGTACCGGTCTCAGGCCACTTTACAAATTTCAAATACAAGCGATCAAAAATCTCTGTAACTTCAGTAGCTGACTGGCCCTTCGTTTGTCTTGTACTGCGTTTGTCTTAAATGGCGTAAATCCGTGTCTGTTTCGTGAGTGTGTGTGTTGGGTTTCAGGCGCGGCGCTTTGAGTCGATTTCCCCAAAATTGAGAAAAAGCGCCTATATAATAACGGCATTATTATTATTATTATTAATTGTCAGGGTCACAGAAGTATGATAAATGAATTGAATCCGTCATGCACATTAGCCATGAGGACTTTGCCATTCTTGTTTTTATTTTTTTTAAAGCCAAACCTAGGACAGAGATGCATAATGCTGGACACTTGTTGGCTCACGTGTGAAACAAAGTGAGTTATGTTCTGGGCCAGTGGTCGTCCATGGTAAATTTTAACATTGACATTTTCTCGGAGACTATTCAAGTCAGTAAATAAGTTTGATATTGTAAACCGCTTCAAACCAAAACTCGGCACAAAGATACGTCAAGGGTCACCAGAGATCAGGAAATAGTTCATAAATAGCCATATTTTGACAAAAGATTATTTTTTGCGAAGACCCCTTGGAAAGGTCATGGGTCACAAGAGGTCGGCAAATCTGCTGACGACAAGACATTTCTATGCAGACTAATTTAGTCGACCCATATTTGGGGGGGGGGGGGGGGGGTGTGATGACAGATGTGTAAAAAATGCATACATTTTGAGGAAACATGGCTTATGGATTTCACTGGTACAGAAGCCAGCCCTTTGCTTATTGTCACCAAGGTCACACATTTGGATCGGTCATACACAAGTGCCATAGGAGCTTTGCCATTCTTGTACATATAACATTTCTGCGTGAGTCCCTGATGATCCTCCCAGCTTACTGCTACTGGTCAGTCATAGATCAAATTCTGAGCTGGAAAGTTTCAAGTATAAAAATTGTTTTGTTTTTTTAAAAACTGTTTAGTTGGGTATTAGTCTAATTCAGTACTTTCTTTCAAACACTTTCTCTCAATGAGGGTTTATGTACAATGTGTTTCCAAAAACATGCCCGAAAAAAATGTTCATGAGTATTGCAGTAGCACTAGAGTATTAATGATAAACACAGTAAAATTTTAAGAGTTTTCTTTTCATGTGGAAACAGGCTGTTTCCTTGGATCCGAACTTCCTGGATGCCTACATCAACCTTGGCAATGTCTTGAAAGAAGCCAGGATTTTTGAAAGGTGAGCATGTCTTGTAGTCTATAACAAGATCATATCAGTTGAGCTAGGAGTTGCACATCAATTTTGACTTGCTGATGAAAAAAAAATCATAAAATGCATGCATCAGGAAATTCCTCAAGATGCATATTATGATTTGTATAAAACCTGTGACAGAAACACTGGCATGTAAACAGTCTATAACTCAACGGACACAGAGATTACTCTGAACTGAGGTAGTCGCTACAGCTTCAAAAACACATGGCCCCACGAGCTCCTTAGCATCCGCGTCATCGCGGAATTGTTTATATTACAGCGGACGCCAGACGCAGCCGTCCCCGTTGGTCCCTTCCTTTTTGTCCCTTGTCTCCTTGACTGCGTGCACAAAATAAGGTGAACTTGTGTGAAATCATTGAAAATTCGCATCAACTTCATTTTAAAAAAATGAACTTTAGATTTTTTTAGTGCGTGTACGGGTAAACCGCATTTTTTTGGGAAACGATAGGCGCACAGGCCTCTTTTCGTGTTTGTCCTTGCTAAACTACAACATTCTCAGAGAGAGAAAGATAGATGAAATGAAACTTTATTAAGAGAGAGAGAAAACAACAGCCTAGTGATAATAAAGTGTAAAAATGGTTATAACTAAATAGTGTATACACGGTATAAGACACAGTTGTACTATCAGTGAACTGAAAAACTCAAAGCTTTTGGTCAGGCAGGGAGTCGAATGAGCAAAAAAGATAGGGGGAGGAAATACACTGGCGGCGGGTTTGATATGTGTCAGATGTCTCTCACGACGGCTTGATAACAGACTCACACTCATACTTGCCGGAATTCAGGGACCTTTTTTTCTCTGTCCGTTGAGTTATAGACTGTAAAGTTGAACCAACTAAATTTGTGCAGGTATTGACCTATGGCTATAGAGCGAGTACTATCTCTGTTGACTGTTGCAGAGCCATTGCTTCTTACCTACGAGCGTTGACTCTGAGCCCTAATCATGCTGTGGTCCACGGGAACCTTGCCTGCGTGTACTATGAACAAGGGTATGCAACACATTTTATGTATCAGAAGGAAAATTTGTTAGTGACCACATTGTGCAAGCGGCCACCGGCACTGGTGTCTACATGTACAATGGGATTAATGTTAACACGTTCATTAGTGATTGTTTATAAATGACTTTGTATAATTGACTTGTATGTTGATGAAGTGACAAAGAAGGAATGAATCGCGTGTCAGAACGAGGACGAAACCGTTTACTGTTTTATCCCTGTTATCCAAACACGTGTGACATAGCTGCCAACCCTCCCGATTTTATCGGGAATTTCCCGATTTGTTTCCTCAAAAACATTACCGATGACATTACTGTCTGGAAGTGTCTACTACTTACTCAATTTTAGCCTAAGAACTTGTTGTGTTCCTTCACCACCCGGGAGGCACTCGGGGAACCCTCATTAGGGCTGAGAGTAGCCTCCCGTCCCAGTCCAGTCAGGCGTCCACTACGTGGCCCAATCACAAATCAGTCGTTTCTACTTAGCTCCGAAGTTTAGACGTGTTAGCCTATCGCTCCACCGACCGTTGCTAACGGTTTTTCCCTGCTCTTCTTTTTGTGGATTACTGTGTTCCTTCAGATTTGTGTACTTGGATTTATGTGCCTGTGTGTGTTTTTTCAAGGATTGTACTTCGAGTGAACTGTGTTTTTCTTCGTTCTGGTGATAACGGAAAAAAAAAAAAAAAAAAAAAAAAAAAACCAAACAAACAAACAAAGGAAGGTACTCCCTGTGGTGTTTACTGCTCCGGATATGGAGCTTCCTCCACCCGTCGCCACGTCGCAGGAGAGGTAAGGTCTTGGCCCCTCCCTCACAAGGCCCTGGCCCGGGTGCCTGTTTCCGTTGGTTTCGTCGGATCGCGCATCGCTTTCGTTCTCGTTTTCGCGCATTCCGAGTGCTTGCGCCCAGTCGCCTGCTCTTTCTGTTTGTATGTTGCAGTAACCCCGTGCGTACCTGCGACAAGTGTGGATCTTTCCGGTGGCCGTGTGACGATCATGATTTTTGCCTTCCTTGTACGGGATGCAATTCGGACCATACTTGCACCGTCTGCGCCGCCTGGCCCGAGCAGCAATGGTCGCAGCTTTGGAGTTTTTACAGGCGCGAGCGTCCGCATTCGCCTAGTGACAGGGCTTCTTTCCTAGAGCCCACATCAGTGCTTGGCGCTGTTTCTAAACGCGTGGGCGCGGACCGTGAGGATCCACGGAGCCGTCGGCCGCTTGAGCTTCGCTCATCTTCCCTCACTTCTCATCGGACACCGCCTGCTGACTCTTACGGGGAGTCCGCCTTAGGGCGCAGCGTTTGCCTTACGGGGGCACGCATACCGCGACTACCCTCGCGTATTACGTTGTCCAAAATTAATCGAATTTCTGGAGACCGTGAGGATCAGCTGAATCGTTCTCCGCTTGCGATTTCCTCATCCTCTAAACTCTCTAACCGGACACAGCCTGCTGACTCTTACGGGGAGTCCGCCTTAGGGCTTAGCGTTTGCCTTACGGGGGCGCGCATACCGCGACATAATTCGCGTCGTACGTTGTCCGCAACTAGTCGCGTTCTAATGGACCGTGACGATCACCTGCGCTATCGGCCGCTGCACATTGGCTCATCCACAAAGATTTCTAAACGGAAAACGCCTGCTGGCTCTTACGGGGAGTCCGCCTTAGGGCGTAGCGTTTGCCTTCCGGGGGCACGCATTACACGACATGCTTCGCGCAGTCCATTGTCCGAAAATCGTCGTATGCGATCTCATTTACACAAGTCTGCGTGCTCTTACGGAGAGCCGCCTATGCGACAACGTACCCGCCGTACAGAGACTGGCGAGAGATCCCGGTCCCGGCGTCATCGGTTTGATGACCGTGTTTCTCTTTCTCACGTGACCTCCAATACTCCACACACTCACGCGTCGGGTGACTACCGTCAGGAGCATCGTTCTACTGTCCGTTCCGATCGCCGCCATCCTCGGCATTCATCATCATCTTCCCTTTCATCTCCTTCTCCCGCTTCGGTTCCCCGTTCGGCTTCCAGCTTGTCTTGGTCGGCCCCTCCCCTCCCGTCCCGTCACCCGTCCCCTTCCCCTCCTCGGCCCCGTAGTCGGACCTCCACTGGTAAAGTTCACCGTGACCACCACTCCCGTCATCGCAGCCGCTCCCGTCATCGCAGTCGTTCTCCCCATTCACGTCACACAGTTCCCTCTAGGTCCCCCCCCTTCCGTTTATACCTTTCCCCTGCACCCGCTTCGCCATCTTCCCGCGGTACGACGTTCGCCGGTGGCTACAATTTCTCATCCGGACGGGCTCCGCGCCGTTTCTCCCTCACAGACCCTCCATCGGATCTCCCTCCCTACACGCGAGGAGGACACCCTTAGTCTACTTCCTGAGGATTCGGTCTCTAATCTCCTCGACTTTGGTGGCCGCTCCCTTTCGCCGCGCTCTGATGTATCGGATGCGCCTGTGTCGACTACACTCCCTTCGTCGTCGCGCACGGAAACGCTTCTTTGCATTAATGAAGCGGCTCGTATTGTCGTGGCCGCCCTACCGAAAGACGAGTGTCCTCCGTCCCCCCCGCTCAAACGGAAGGTGTCCGCCTTTGTTGATTCGGACCGGCAACAGAAGAGATTCAAGTCGCTGCCTCAACCGCCTGGATTTCAAGATATGCGGGATTCATTCTCCGCTCATCTACACACGGATTCACAAGACTCCTCCTTTTTTGCGGATCGCAAGTGGCCGACTGACCTTGACATCGCGTTCCGCCAATCTTGGTACGCGGGCCATTCACAGTCTTTTCAGTGCACACTTCCCACGTTGGACCCTCCAGTTGTGGCGCAACTTGGCGGCAACTCTAAGCTACGTTACACTTTCCCGCGTGGTTTGGATAAGACGGCGTCCCTAGTGCGGAACACCTTGGCCTGTGGGGGTTTTCTGGAGCTTATCACGCAAGCTTTTATTCGTCGCATTGAAGACTCACGAGAATCTTCACCCCTTCTTGGTGATCTCCTCACTTTAGCGGTCGCGGCTAACCGGGCAGCTTATCACTCTTCCGTCAACGCGATGGCGGCTGCTGCTAACTGTGATCTCATGCGTCGGGATGCCGTTCTACAAGCCTGTCATGGATTGCCCCCTGATTTGAAGTCTCAACTGCGTCGGGCTCCTCTTGGTGGACGTCTCCTCTTTGGTGAGACTTGGCAGAAAGTAAAGGACGGAAATTTAGACCGCTGGCCCAAAGGCTTTTCCACTTCTCGCTTTCACGCCGCCCGCAAGGCCGTGAGTCGCGCCCTGTGGAACTCCAGACCCTCTTCGACCTTCATTCCCCGTCATTCCAACGCGTCCCGGAGGGCTCCCACTTTCGGCCGCGGTAAACCCGTTCAGACCTCTATCCCATCCTGGCCCAAGCCTGCCCGCCGCCCTGGTCGAGGCCGCGGCAGCTTTCAATGACTACCTTCCGTTCCAGTTCCCGCCGACCCCTCGGGAGTCTCTGGTCGGCGGGACACTGGCCCTTTGCAGCGACGTATGGCGGGCGCTGCTACCGGACGACCCTTGGGTCCTTACTACCATCTCCGAGGGTCTCTCGATTTCGTTCCGTTCCCCTCCGCCGTTGAGACGATCTCCGGTATGGACAGACGTTCCATCCGACGAGTTAAGAGCTATCGCCTTGCGCGGAGAGGTAGCCTCCCTTCTACAGAAGGCTGCCACGGAGGTAGTGTCTCGTCTCCACTCACCGGCATTTTACAGCCACATATTCGTAGTTCCGAAGCCAGACGGAAAGTGGCGTCATGTCATCGATCTCTCGGCGCTGAACAAGTTTATACTGGCTCCGACTTTTCGCATGGAGACCACCCGGACGCTCCGGGTCGCTGTGCAACCTATGGATTTTGCAGTCAGCCTCGATCTTTCAGATGCGTATCTCCATGTTCCCATACATCCGGCATCCAGACGGTATCTCCGCTTCACTTTCGAAGGCGTGATCTACCAGTTTCGCGCCCTTCCCTTCGGTCTCAACCTCAGCCCGTAGGTTTTCACTCGCATCATGGATGCAGTCGTCGCCAAGGCTCGACAGTCCTCCTCCAGTCCGATCTCCAACTACTTCGACAACCTTCTCTTGAGGAATGCGTCGGAGTCGGTGCTGCGGATGGACAGGGACGCTCTACTCCTGCTCTTGTCCCGCTTGGGATTTCTCCTCCATGCCCGCAAGTCGGACCTCTCTCCATCTCGCCGGTTTATTCATCTTGGGATGGAATTTGCGACCGACCTCAACCGTGTGTGTTTACCGGAACCTCGGATCACGAAGTTACCCTCCCTCACTTCTCGGGTTGCCCGGTCGGAATCCGTTCCCGCCAGAGTCTGGCTGCAACTCCTCGGCTTGATGAATGCAGCGGCGGATCTCCTCCCCCTGGTTCGTCTTCACTCCCGCCCACTTCCGTTACACCTCCTGCTTCATTGGAGGCCATCCTCCGGCGACCTCGATGCCCTGGTGCCGGTGTCTCCAATCCTTCACTCTCACCTACGGCGTTGGATGGACACTTCTTGGCTAGCTTCGGGAATCCCTCTTGCCTCACCGCCTCCTCAGCTCTCGCTCTGTGTGGATGCGAGTCTCGCTGGGTGGGGTGCACACCTCCTTCCAAGTTTCCTTTCGACATCCGGCCTCTGGACACCGGACCTGACAGACAGACACATCAACTGGCTCGAGCTACAAGCAGTGTGGCAGGCGCTCATGGTGTGGGAAGTCCACCTTTGCAACCAGACGCTTCTTGTCATGTCGGACAACACTACGGTCCGTCTCATACATTCAGAAGCAGGGAGGTACACACTCTCCGGATCTTTGCATTCTCCTCTACCGCCTGATGTGCTGGTGCGAGGACCGCGGCATCTCTCTCCGAGCTCGACATATCCCCGGACGCTTGAACGTCTTGGCCGACTCCCTCTCTCGACGCGGCCAACTTCTCCACACGGAATGGACTCTTCACCCGGACATCTTTCAGATGATCTGCGCTCACTGGGAGACTCCCATGATCGACTTATTTGCCACAAGGTGGAATCATCAACTTCCCCTCTTCGTCTCCCCCATTCCCGACCCTCTCGCCTGGGCGGTCGATGCGCTATCCATTCCGTGGGATGGACTGATTGCGTATGCCTTTCCACCGACGGTTCTCGTCCCCAAAGTCCTACCCTGGCGCATGTAAAGATCTCGCAGACCTGATGGCACATTTTGGACTGCAGCGTCCGGTTCCCCGCTCTCTGATTCCTCGCTGGGACCTACCCTGGGTCTTGACGTGGCTTAATTCGTACAGATTTGAACCCCTTTCCCTGGCTAGCTTCGCGGATGTGACACGGAAGACATGCTTCCTTTTGGCCTTAGCCTCGGCGGCCAGGGTAAGCGAACTACACGCTCTGTCAGCGAGTTCTACCTGCCTCCAATTCCGAGCGAATGGTTCTGTACAATTACTCACAGACCAGCCCTTCCTCGCCAAGACCCGGTCTCCTTTGACTGCCCCCCAGATCATAAATATTCGACCTTTGAAACACGCGACCTTTTCTAAGGAGACGCGCCAACAGGATCCCGTGCGCGCCTTACGCATTTCCATACGCAGATACAAGCCCGTCCGCCGAGGACGATCACGCCTCTTCTACCTTTGAACCCCAAAAGAAATGACATAACAGCTCAGACAATATCTTCCTGGCTACGTTGGGTCATTCGGTCTGCCTATCAGGATCTTTCCCCTGACGGGGCGAGGCGGCTCAGGATCCGCGCACACGAGGTTCGGGCCATGGCCACGAGTGCCACCTTCGATCGCAATTGTGCAGTTCGATTTCTAAACGGACACCGCCTGCTGACTCTTACGGGGAGTCCACCTTAGGGCGTAGCGTTTGCCTTACGGAGGCACGCATACCGCGACATACTTCGCGCAGTAAATTGTCCGAACATCATCATAAGAGATCTCATTTGCAAAAGCCTGCGTACTCTTACGGAGAGACGCTTATGCGGCAACGTGCCCGCCTTACGGAGGCAGGCGAGAGATCCAGGTCTTGTGGCAGCAGTGGGCTGGCGGGCAGAGTCAACATTCGCCCGCTTCTACCTCAGGGATCTGTCGGGCCAGCGACAGAATCTCGCACTGGTGGGGGGACATCGCCACAGCGCAACACTCCCTCCCGGCGCCGGAAGCGCCGTAGGTAGGCACTTAGCTAAAATTGTCGGGAGTTTGGCGAATGGGTGTGGGGCTCTGTCGTCTGCCCTTTCGGATGGTATTTGGGCGCGGCACCCTCCACCTTTTCGCCATTCTTCCAGACAGTAATGTCATCGGTAATGTTTTTGAGGAAACAAATTAATTTTTCTCTAAAATATATTTTTTCGAAAAATACTTACCGATGACATTACTCGAAGGACCCTCCCACCTGCCCCGCTTGCCGCTGGTAAGCTAAGTATCACAACTGATTTGTGATTGGGCCACGTAGTGGACGCCTGACTGGACTGGGACGGGAGGCTACTCTCAGCCCTAATGAGGGTTCCCCGAGTGCCTCCCGGGTGGTGAAGGAACACAACAAGTTCTTAGGCTAAAATTGAGTAAGTAGTAGACACTTCCAGACAGTAATGTCATCGGTAAGTATTTTTCGAAAAAATATATTTTAGAGAAAAATTAATTTTTTTTAAAGTCCCAATTTTCCGTTTTTTTGTACATTTTTCCCGATTTTCATATTTTCAAGTTTTGTTTGAAAATTCGAGGCATTTTGGCATACCGCTCCCAGTCAAGCGCCTGTAGTTGAGAGCCTGCCGCTATACTGTACCGCTAAGCTTTCGGGGACCCACAGCCAGTCTTGATTACGCATGCGCAGCAAATTTGCATCCATTCTGTGTTTGTTCCGGTTCCTTCGAAATTGCCCTGGTCTGGAGCACATGCTTAGCGATTTTCACAAGTGTTATTTTCGATTTTCAACAAAATGATGCCTCCAAAGAAGCAGAAGTGGTTGGTAAAGTTCCATCCAGACTACAAGTGTTCCTTGCATCATCGACGAATCGAGAAAGGTCGAACACTTTGCCGTTTGTAAAATATTCTGGGCGGACATAAACATCGCTGCACAGTAAACCTAGGCGGGCTGACGCGCACTGCGTACCCCCCCTCCCCCGTCCGTCCCCCTCCCCCAGCCCTGAAAGTCTAAAATTTTGCCCACCAGCCTTTGGCTAGTGACTTGCAAGTTTTACTAGCCAAACTGAAAATGTTACTAGCCAAAACTGAAAATTTTACTACTGAAAATAGCCCCCCAACTCAACAATATAATGTACCACAAGTGTTTGACGCCCAATGTTAGAGTGTTTTCTGCCCAGAGGCATTGAAAACAAATATTTGAACAGACAATCATAACCAAGACAAGTTAATGTTTATGTCCTGACTTCAGGCTTTTGATAGTATCAAGTGGAGAAATAACTGACAAAATCCCCATGTGAACTGTGGTGGGATTTTTTATTTATTTATATTTTGTAAGTAGAGCTGGGCTTCTGTTTGCACAACAGGTTAAAGGGTCTGTAGACCCCCAGGTATAAATTTTAGAGGGTATACAGACCCCCAGACTAGCATTATAGAGGGTCCGCAGATTTATTTAAGAAAAACTGCCATCATCTGTATGTTCCTTAAAATAAATTATCCACACCCGGGTCTGCCCTGGGGGACTTGGGTGGGATTAACTACATTTTAGTTCCCAGGGTCACCCTGGTCAGCCCCACAGACAGGGTGTGTTTTTTCTGGGGCATGTGTTTCTGTCTACCCTTGGTCCATTCACCTGTATTTCTCTTTTTAAAACTCTCCCAACTGTCTGCACTGCCTGTAGCTCTTGATACTGGATGTGTGTTGCTAAATGGTCTTAGCTTTAAGTTTATTTAGGCCCCATGGCGTAGGTTTATTTAACGTATTGGACTGGCTGGCGACATACATTCAATATTCTGTTTCTTTTTTTTTTCACAAGCAGTGCAGGCACGTCCTGAGAAAGCCTTGTTGCTGTCGGGACGATAAACAATGTACAATCAATCAATCATTAAAATAAATTATCTCATTTCGCTCTCTCTCCTCTTTAAATGTGTTGTGACAGTGTGTGTGTGTCCTTTCCATGGTCTGATTCTTTAACTGGTGAGCTATCGCGCAAAAGCCTGTCTCCCTAGCTCTCTCACACACAGAAAAAAAGATCTCTATTTATTTATTTGTATGACTGTGTGATTATGTATTGTAACAGAGAATATAGCGTTTTCTGCTGAACGCGGCAGATTGACAACCGAAGTGTGACTTGTCTAAACTCTGTGTGTGTGTGTGTGTGTGTGTATGTGTGCTGTGTGTGTGTCTGTGTAAACTGATGTACTTCAAAGTTAGTTTCAACCCGTTTAACCACTCAGAACTGAGACGTGTTTCTCCAATGTTTGCCTAATAACTGTGTACCAGAAGATGGATCGACCACGATTAAAAAAAACCTGACAAACTTATTTCTGTTCAAATTTCTGGACTTGCTTTTTGAGTTTGCCTCAGTGCACATTGCGCATGCCATTCGAGTGCCGTCGAGCTTTAGCCATGGAAATAACACTCAGCACAGCCATGGACTCTGAAAACTGTGTCGTAGCGGCGGTGCCACACACAGCCCAGGGGTAGCATTTCTGGTACTGTCGATGGAGATGGCGATGTCGAAGTGCAACTTTCTTCTTAGCGATTATCAAGATCAGACGGTGCCGGATTAAAGAATCCGAAGCATTCCAGCTCTTCCTTTGCTTTTTCTCCGCCATGTACAACTTCGTTCTAGATCGAAAGCGAAACGCACGATGCCGTATCCCATAATAGTATGAACGGTGACGTCACAGCAAGTAACGCGTTCAACATGTAGCGCGCACTTTGTAATAACATGCTGACACCACACATAAACTAACAGTTTGCCCACCCTGTTACACTCGCACGGACGCCAGCGTCGGGTCGATTCTGAACGCAGCCGCGACTTGAGCGAGCCGCTAAAAGAACCAATTCGTCACTAAAAATAGAACGACTGTCACCGACCAGGTATGCACAGTTCGAGTGACTTGTTCGGCTACTGCCGCAAAGTGATGTAGGCGACTCACGGTGCGGTCAGGTCACGCGCCGGCGTACCTGATGTTCGGCTGGCGGTTAGCCGTTTGATTGAAAAATGCACGAGCGCACTCGCATTTGGTGAGTGGGTATTTTTTTTTACTCGCCAAATAAAAAATTCACTCGCCATGGCGAGTAAATTACTCGCCATTTTCAGGGCTGCCCCCCCCCCACCCGTTGTTTGATTTTTCGGCACCTGGAAGCAAGGGCTAGCGTCGTGGAGGCCGCAGCTCAGGATTTTCGTTGCCTCAAGGTTGGCAGCTATGTGTGTGATTAATTTTTTTTTGTGTCGCACGCTTGTCGGTTAGCTTTTTTGTCTGAGCTTATGTAATTGATTTTGTCAAATGTGTTCGCAGGTTGATTGATCTTGCAGTGGACACCTACCGACGGGCAATCGAACTTCAGCCCAATTTTCCTGATGCATATTGCAACCTGGCCAACGCTCTGAAGGAAAAAGGACAGGTTTGTGATTGAGATTTTTCTAACAGAGCTGCCAAGTGCTACGATTTAGGCATAGCATGCTACGACTGAGACATACTTGCTACGATCGGTCCTGAAAACTACGATTTAAAATAAAAGGTTGCCAGTCACTGACTGAACTAAAAATAACTTTAATTTCTTTAAAAACGTTACCGATAGCATTACTGATAGGAAGATATACTTAGCTTATCAATTTCAGCCTCCAAAATTGTTGTGTGTTGCTACACAACCAGGGACATAACTCCAGCTGCATCAGTCAGATCAGAAAATACCTCGCCACCGAAGCTGCCACCAAACTTGCTGTCTCTCTCATCCTATCTCGCATCGACTATTGCAACTCTCTCCTTTCCGGCCTCCCTCACTCCACCACTTCCACTCTCCAGCACGTCCAGAACAATGCTGCGCGCCTTGTCCTCAGAAAGAAAAAATCCGACCACATCACTCCCCCGCTCAAACTCCTTCACTGGCTTCCCATCCCACAACGCATCCAATACAATATTCTGTCTCTCTGCTACAAATCCCTGAACACCTGCGCTCCTGCCTATCTCTCCAACTTACTTCATCCCTACATTCCTTCCCGCTCCCTCCGCTCCGCCTCCGACCCTCTCCGTCTCCACATTCCCTGCACCAAACTCAGCACTTTCGGCCCCCGCTCCTTCTCACTTTACGGTCCATCCACCTGGAACACTCTTCCACTCTCTCTCCGTCAGAAAGACTCTCTCCTCCTTTCAGTCCGCCCTCAAAACTTGCCTCTTTCAACAGTTCTAGCACTATGTCACCACACTCCCCACAAAAGCTGACTGTCGCAATGTATTTCACCATTTTGTGGTACGCGAGTCGTCTAAAGCGTGTGCGAGTTGTGAGTGCGTGCTTAGAGTTATAATTATTATAAGATAAGCGCATTATAAATACCGTAATTATTATTATTATATATTCACAAACAGGGCGGGACGCGTTCTCCTTCGCTGTGCATGCTTCTGTTCCAGCTACTAGTGTGGTGCCGGGATCGGGGCATCTCGCTGCGGGCATCACATCCGGGGATGGCTGAATGATTCTCTGTCCCGTTAGGGTCATCTCCTCTATACCGAGTGCGCTCTTCGCACCGACCTCTTTCGTCTGATTTGCGCGCACTGGGAGACTCCCATGACAGGTGGAACACAAAACTGCCCCTCTTCGTCTCGCCCGTTCCGGACCCCCTCGCGTGGGCGGTAGACGCTCTCTCCATTCCCTGGGAGGGTCTCTTGGGATACGCGTACCTGCCCTCCGTGCTGGTACCCAAGATACTCCTGAAGCTCCGGGGCTGCAACACGGTGCTGTTCCTGGTAAACCCATTCTCTTGGGCCAAGAGCTGGACCACAGATCTCGTGAGTCTCGCCACGGATCCCCCTCTGTGGCTTCCCAGGCAGCCACGGCAGGAGCTCTTTCACCCTTGCCCGGAGAGTCTTCTATTAACACGCCTGGAGATTGTGCGGCGTGCCCTTACCACTCGAGGTTTCTCGGGTGCGGCAGTGGCAGCTATCGCTACAGCATGGTGACCTTCAACCCGGAAAGTCTACGAGGGCAAATGGTGGGTTTTGCAGTCGTGGTGCGGGACTCGACACCTCTCCCCCACAGCTTTGACTATGCCCCAGCTCGCAGAGTTCTTCCTGTGGCTCTTCGCGGATCAGAACCTGGCGCCTATCACCATTAATGGATATCTGTCTATGGTGGCTGACACTTAACACCATTGGGCCGGCCAGATCCAGGGGCTTTCAAGGACCTCGCCGACCTCATGGCTCACTTTGACCTCCAGCGGCCAGTGACCCGCTCACTGCTACCATGATGGGACCTCACGTGGGTGTTAACCTGGCTCAACATTGCTCGTTTTGAACCTATGCCCTTGGCGCGTTTCTCCGACTTGACGAGGAAGACATGCTCATAGGTGCCTACCATACGCGCTAGCTTGTAATTTTACGCATTCGGCTCAAATTACGCAAATACGACCAGTTCCACCAAAATACACAATTTCCTGGGGGGGGGGGGGGGGGGGGGGGGGGGGGCTGAATTGTGGACTGAAGATCGGCCGCTTTATATAGGCTCCCATTCTCTGGAACCAGACCAGAGACTATGTCGCTGAGCTTTGTGCGTGTGGTCCGCTACACACTGACTAGCCAAGGCAACAAAAATACTCGCACACAACGCGCCAAGTGTGCACTGAACTCTGACTCACGGGTAGTAACTAGCGATAACATGGGGCTCCTCTGCTACAAATGCATGCAACGTGTGCAGAAAGGACTTTTGTGTTGCTCACAATGGTGCGTACAAAAGTATGGTATTCAAAGACATTTGGAGTCCTCTGGGCACAAGGCCAAGCCAGTAGTACATCCCAAAGCTGACATAAAGCACTTTTTTTGTTAACCTTTCGGCCCGGCAAACCACTGTACTGGTTGGCAGTCTCGTATACCGTGCAGCCCGGAAAACGCTAGAGCGGTGTCAGGTGTTTCATATCACACACCCGGTGATGCACGAGCCTCGCTGCGCGTGTGGTGACACATGTTTACACTACAGGGTCCTGACAGTGTGTGCATACTTTTGTACGTGGTATGCAGTCAGCTTTGCGGCGCTAGCATGCATATTATGGTCAAAATGGTGAGTGAATGTAGATATTCGGAATGATAAAATTTTGTGTTTGGAGTTATGGTTTCAAAAGCAGATAGCTTTGATGTATTGGGACACGTGTGCCCACCTACCACGTGGTAGCATAACCACGTGTTGGCAGTGTCAGCTGGAGCGATCGACGGTTGAGGCACTGACAACAGCAATGACGTACAGCTTGATTCTGAAGCTGAATTTGGAGGTTCTAATTGATATTCCATTCCTCTGATGCTACAACTTGGTGCACCTGTAGGTGACCCTGTGGACACCGACACACATTGGTCACGTGCATTGTCTTTACAACACTGGTACTTCCATCCGATCGTGTATGAGACACAACATCGTTCAGTGCCGCTTATTACATGTTGTCTAGACTGTGGATATACCGTACAGTGGCAGGTGTAAACATTGACATCTGGTGACAGGTAGGAGCCTTACAGTGTATCGGCATACTGGAAATGCATGGACACTAATGTGTCGCAGTAACAGATGCCCTGTGTATTGATGTTAAGTAACAGGGACCTGTCATGCACGAAAGACATTTTTGGCTGACGTGCGAAGTAAAAGTATGTTCTAAGCCAGTGGTCGTCCGTCCGCCGTCGTGCATGGTAAACTTTCACGTTGGCTTTTTCTTGGAGACTATTGAAGCTACAGTCTTCAAACTTGGCCCAAGGATACTTTGTGGCAAGACTTTTCTAAACATGCCAATTTTAGTGACACTGACAGTTTCTCACAAAGGTCAAGGCCACAGAGGATCAGGAAATGTATATCAAAAATAGCTATTTTGGGACATAATTTCTTTTTTCTCAAATACTATTCACAACTTCTAACCCAAACTTGGTACAAAGATACCTGATGAAAAGACCTTTATATGCACACTAATTTTGTTGATCCTTCAGAAAAGTCAAGGGTCACGAGCTCAAGAAATATGTCCAAAATGACCATATTTTTACCTTTTAAAAAACGTTTTTTTTTGCAAATACTATTCACAACTTCAGAACCAAACTTGCTACAGCGATACCTGATACTGTGTGAATAAAATAGCTAATAGTGTGTATAAATGTCTTTATTTTTAATTTGTTTGCTGAGGTGTATTTTTGTTGCTTGTTGCGCTGAAATGATTACACAAAATACACATTTTTAGCATCCCATTGCACAAAATGGTCTAAGAGGGGTAGGCACCTCTTCGTGCTTCCTGCTGGCTCTCGCCACAGCCTCTCAAGCGAGTGAGCTCCACGCTCTCTCAGTGCACCCGTCCTGTCTGCAACTCCTGGCCAATGGCTCGGTTCAACTCCTCACTAGTCCTTCCTTTTGGAAGCCACCCCACAACCGATCACTCTTCGTCCACTGCGGGGCGTGACCAGTCCCGGGAAGTGCGACAGTAGGATCCGGTCAGGGCGTTAAAAATCTACCTCCGCCGTTCAATGACCCTATGGCGGGGACGTTCGTGCCTCTTCCTGCCCTTGGCTCCGGGCAGGAATGACATATCCGCCCAGACAATCTCCGCTTGGCTGTGTGGAGTCGTACGATCCGCATATGAAGACCTCTCGACAGAGGGAGCGAAGAGGCTGCGGATTCGGGCACACAAGGTCCGGGCTGTCTCCACAAGCGTTTGACCGCAACTGCGCCGTGAGGGACATTCTTACGGCTGTGGGCTGGCGGGCCGAATCTACTTTCGCCCGCTTCTACTTTAGAAACCTCTCAGGCCAGCGACAAAACCTGGCTAGATGCGCCGTAGGTAACACTTAGCTGAAATTGTCGGGAGTGTGCTATCAATCGGGGGCCTAGTTAAGCAGTTACACAGGGGTTGAGCTTTGGGTGGCACCCACCTCCTCTTTGCAGTTCTTCCTATCAGTAATGCCATCGGTAACGTTTTTGAAGAAATAAATGTATTTTTTTTAAAAATAACTCATTTCGCTCTCTTTCCTCTTTAATTTTGTTGTGACGGTGTGTGTGTTTCCATGATACTGATTTTTTAACTGTTGAACTATCGTGCAAAACCTGTCTCCCTCTCTCACAAAAAAACCCATGTATTTATCTGCATGGTCATTTGATAATGTATTGTAACAGAGAATATATCCTTTTCTGCTGACTGCAGATTGACCACCAAAGTCTGACTTGTCCAAACTCTCTCTCTCTCTCTCTTTCCCTCTCTCTGTGTGAACTAATGTACTTAAAGTTGGTTTGAACCCATTTAACCCGAAAGATGTATTTCTCCAATTTTAGAGCTTTTGCCTAATACTTGTACCAGAAGATGGCCGGACTATCGACCACAATTAAAAAAAACTGACAAACTTATTTCTGTTCAAATTTCTGGACTTGCTTTTTGAGTTTGCCTCCATGCACATTGCGCATGTCAGTCATCAGTGTGCTGTCTGCTTTAACCATGGAAATACACGCAGCCATGAAGTCTGAAAACTGCGCCGGAGTCGCGGCGGCTGTCCCACACGGCCTAGGGGTATCATTTCTGGTACTGTTGCTTGTCTGTGGAGATGACAATGTCGAAGTGCAACTTTCTTCTAAGCTATTATCACGATCAGACGGTGCTGGATTGAAGAATCAGAAGCATTCCAGCTTCCTTTACTTTTTCTCCGCCGTTCACAACTTCGTTCAAAATCGAAAGTGAAACGCATGATGCGGTATCCTATAATAGTATGAATGGTGACGTCACTGCAAGTAACGCATTCAACATGTAGTGTGCACTTTCTAATAACAATTAACATGTAATTGTAATAACAGTTTGCCCATCCAGTTGCACTCGCACGGACCCCGGAGTTGGGGTGATTCTGAACGCAGCCGCAACCAAGTGAGCGGCTAAACTTTATGAACCAACTCATCGCTAAAAGTAGGTTACGCAAGGTGGCGCAAGGATGATGCATCTCGGGCGAATGCACTGAATTTTAGTGCGTCCGACTACCCCTTAGTTACATTTTTAGTACGTGATTTTGAGTTTTAATGCGTCATAGACGCACTAAAACAGAAGTCCTGACTTGTCTCTATTGCCTGCTTAGAATTATGAGAAGTGAAGGTTCAACTTTCGGGCACTTTCAAATTTAGGACTGAAAAAGTATGGATTGGAAAATGCACGAGCACACTCGCATTTGGCGAGTGGATTTTTTTTTTTTTACTCGCCCAAAATAAAAATCACTCGCCATGGCGAGTAAATTACTCGCCATTTTCAGGGCTGATGTTGTGCACTCTGACATGCATGTGTGCTGTGTTGCCATCCAGAACTGCATGTCTCTGTTCATTCTGTGAATAGGGACATCCAGTTCTGGCATGCAACCTTTCATTGAACTCCCAACCCTGTTACTGTTACAGTGTTAGTGTTACAAGCAATCATCCATTGATTTATTTTGTTTAGCCATAATTTTTTTGTGCTGATGTGAATGTAAATAAACTTTACACTAAAGGATACAAACTGGCCATTATTTCGAATTTTGCTTCAAAGAGAGGCCTCCAAACTGCCTTTAAAATGCTGATTTTCTTTTTCAGGCGGGGGGCTTTACCCTCCTGCACACTCCAACAGGGTGCTGCCTAGGCGGCCCCTGGACCCTGACCAGTCAGGATTTTTATTTGTCCAAGGTTGGCAGCTATGCCATCATGTCAGACACTTAAATTACTGTAACGCCTCCATCTTAATCCTAACTTTCAAATTTGCAGTGAAAGACAACATGAAATTAGGGACAATTATAAAAACTGTGTAAAAATTTAAGATCTTTTGCGCAAACTTCTCGGCATCCAGGAAAAGCAATGACGCCATATCTATATTTTCCGAGTAGCTTTTCTTGGTCTTCTTTTGGTTTGGTCCCATTTTAAGCGTAAATTTTGAGAAACATTAGTTATTACAAACTAATTTGAGCCCGTGGTGGAGAGAAAACAAAAGCACCCAGAAAACGATATAACAGCAAGGAAAAGGTTATAATCTAACAGTTTGTAGAAATAGACCTACTTCGGAATTCCGCGCCTACTCTCTAACCACATGATTTAGAGAGTTAACTCCCATGTTACTGGGATCAAAATGGTGGAGAAGAAAGCATGGCGATTGAGCGAGCTACAAAGGTTTTTGCAAGAAAGAGGAGTTTGTGTTGGCCAAAGCAGAAAAGCAGAGCTTTTTGATCTCGTACAAAAGGCTCTTGACATTGGACTACCCGTTGATCCCGAGTGCTGTGCTGAAGATCGGGTAGAAGTGATCGGAGCAAAGCTCAAAGATGGGAACATCGAACTGTCGAACCCTGCTTTGTTATCTGGGACTACAGACCTGAATATTTTGCCAGAGTTCTCTATATTCGACATCTGTACATATTTACTAAATCAGAACATGAACTTATCAGCCATAAGGGACTACAGACGATCAGAAGCCTATAGCCTGATGCAAGATGGTTATGTGAACAGCTTGTCTTCAATAGTGTAATATTTGCATACAAATGCATGTTAACAGGTTTCGGATGCTGTGGAGTGCTACAACACAGCTTTGCAGCTGCATCCCAACCATGCCGACTCCCTTAACAACCTGGCCAACATCAAGCGCGAACAAGGCAACACAGAGGAGGCTATCAAGCTTTACTTGAAGGCTTTGGAGGTAAATGTTTTCCTACAAATCTCTGATTCGCTTATGGCATGAAATCCTTGCTTGAACCTTTATTGTGAGTGCAGCCACTAGTACATCACCAATACTAGTGGCTGCATTCTCAACGGGGTTACAGATTTAGAATGAGAAGTCCAGAGATGTTTACCCATACGATTTTGGAGTAATTTCTTACGATTTTTGGCATAGATTACGCCACTACGATTTTTTTCACACTACTACGATTATTTAAAATAAAAACTACGATTTTTGAAATCATATTCCAATCCGCTTTTGTTTCCTCAAAAACATTACCGATGACATTACTGTCTGGAAGTGTCTACTACTTACTCAATTTTAGCCTAAGAACTTGTTGTGTTCCTTCACCACCCGGGAGGCACTCGGGGAACCCTCATTAGGGCTGAGAGTAGCCTCCCGTCCCAGTCCAATCAGGCGCCCACGACGTGGCCCAATCACAAATCAGTCGTTTCTACTTAGCTCTGAAGTTTAGACGTGTTAGCCTATCGCTCCACCGACCGTTGCTAACGATTTTTTCCCTGCTCTTCTTTTTGTGGATTACTGTGTTCCTTCCAACTGGTGTGCTTGGATTTATGTGCCTGTGTGTGTTTTTCAAGGATTGTGCTTCGAGTGAACTGTGTTTTTCTTCGTTCTGGTGATAACGGAAAAAAAAAACAAAAAAAAAAAACAAACCAAAACGAAACAAACAAAGGAAGGTACTCCCTGTGGTGTTTACTGCTCCGGATATGGAGATTCCTCCACCCGTCGCCACGTCGCAGGAGAGGTAAGGTCTTGGCCCCTCCCTCACAAGGCCCCGGCCCGGGTGCCTGTTTCCGTTTGTTTCGTCGGATCGCGCATCGCTTTCGTTCTCGTTTTCGCGCATTCCGAGTGCTTGCGCCCAGTCGCCTGCTATTTCTGTTTGTATGTTGCAGTAACCCCGTGCGTACCTGCGACAAGTGTGGATCTTTCCGGTGGCCGTGTGACGATCATGATTTTTGCCTCCCTTGTACGGGATGCAATTCGGACCATACTTGCACCGTCTGCGCCGCCTGGCCCGAGCAGCAATGGTCGCAGCTTTGGAGTTTTTACAGGCGCGAGCGTCCGCATTCGCCTAGTGACAGGGCTTCTTTCCTAGAGCCCACATCAGTGCTTGGCGCTATTTCCAAACGCGTGGGCGCGGACCATGAGGATCCACTGAGCCGTCGGCCGCTTGAGCTTCGCTCATCTTCCCTCACTTCTAATCGGACACCGCCTGCTGACTCTTACGGGGAGTCCGCCTTAGGGCGCAGCGTTTGCCTTACGGGGGCACGCATACCGCGACTACCCTCGTGTAGTACGTTGTCCAAAATTAATCGAATTTCTGGAGACCGTGAGGATCAGTTGAATCGTCCTCCGCTTGCGATTTCCTCATCCTCCAAACTCTAACCGGACACAGCCTGCTGACTCTTACGGGGAGTCCGCCTTAGGGCTTAGCGTTTGCCTTACGGGGGCACGCATACCGCGACATAATTCGCGTAGTACGTTGTCCGCAACTATTCGCGTTCTAATGGACCGTGACGATCAACTGCGCTGTCGGCCGCTGCACATTGGCTCATCCACAAAGATTTCTAAACGGACAACGCCTGCTGGCTCTTACGGGGAGTCCGCCTTAGGGCGTAGCGTTTGCCTTCCGGGGGCACGCATTACACGACATGCTTCGCGCAGTCCATTGTCCGAAAATCGTCGTATGCAATCTCATTTGAATAAGTCTGCGTGCTCTTACGGAGAGCCGCTTATGCGGCAACGTACCCGCCGTACAGAGACTGGCGAGAGATCCCGGTCCAGGCGTCATCGGTTTGATGACCGTGTTCCTCTTTCTCACGTGACCTCCAATACTCCACACACTCACGCGTCGGGTGACTACCGTCAGGAGCATCGTTCTACTGTCCGTTCCGATCGCCGCCGTCCTCGGCATTCATCATCATCTTCCCTTTCATCTCCTTCTCCCGCTTCGGTTCCCCGTTCGGCTTCCAGCTTGTCTCGGTCTGCCCCTCCCCTTCCGTCCCGTCACCCGTCCCCTTCCCCTCCTCGGCCCCGTCGTCGGACCTCCGCTGGTAAAGTTCACCGTGACCACCACTCCCGTCATCGCAGCTGCTCCCGTCATCGCACTCGTTCTCCCCGTTCACGTCACACGGTTCCCTCTAGGTCCCCCTCTCCCGTTTATACCTTTCCCCTGCACCCGCTTCGCCATCTTCCCGCGGTACGCAGTTCGCCGGTGGCTACAATTTTTCATCCGGACGGGCTCCGCGCCGTTTCTCCCTCACGGACCCTCCATCGGATCTCCCTCCCTACACGCGAGGAGGACACCCTTAGTCTACTTCCTGAGGATTCGGTCTCTAATCTCCTCGACTTTGGCGGCCGCTCCCTTTCGCCGCGCTCTGATGTATCGGATGCGCCTGTGTCGACTACACTCCCTTCGTCGTCGCGCACGGAAACGCTTCTTTGCATTAATGAAGCGGCTCGTATTGTCGTGGCCGCCCTACCGAAAGACGAGTGTCCTCCGTCCCCCCCGCTCAAACGGAAGGTGTCCGCCTTTGTTGATTCGGACCGGCAACAGAAGAGATTCAAGTCGCTGCCTCAACCGCCTGGATTTCAAGATATGCGGGATTCATTCTCCGCTCATCTACACACAGATTCACAAGACTCCTCCTTTTTTGCGGATCGCAAGTGGCCGGCTGACCTTGACATCGCGTTCCGCCAATCTTGGTACGCGGGCCATTCACAGTCTTTTCAGTGCACACTTCCCACGTTGGACCCTCCAGTTGTGGCGCAACTTGGCGGCAACTCTAAGCTACGTTACACTTTCCCGCGTGGTTTGGATAAGACGGCGTCCCTAGTGCGAAACACCTTGGCCTGTGGGGGTTTTCTGGAGCTTATCACACAAGCTTTTATTTGTCGCATTGATGACTCACGAGAATCTTCACCCCTTCTTGGTGATCTCCTCACTTTAGCGGTCGCGGCTAACCGGGCAGCTTATCACTCTTCCGTCAACGCGATGGCGGCTGCTTCTAACTGTGATCTCATGCGTCGGGATGCCGTTCTACAAGCCTGTCGTGGATTGCCCCCTGATTTGAAGTCTCAACTGCGTCGGGCTCCTCTTGGTGGACGTCTCCTCTTTGGTGAGACTTGGCAGAAAGTGAAGGACGGAAATTTAGACCGCTGGCCCAAAGGCTTTCCCACTTCTCGCTTTCACGCCGCCCGCAAGGCCGTGGGTCGCGCCCTGCGGAACTCCAGACCCTCTTCGACCTTCATTCCCCGTCATTCCAACGCGTCCCGGAGGGCTCCCGCTTTCGGCCGCGGTAAACCCGTTCAGACCTCTATCCCCTCCTGGCCCAAGCCTGCCCGCCGCCCTGGTCGAGGGCGCGGCAGGTTTCAATGACTACCTTCCGTTCCAGTTCCCGCCGACCCCTCGGGAGTCTCCGGTCGGCGGGAGACTGGCCCTTTGCAGCGACGTATGGCGGGCGCTGCTACCGGACGACCCTTGGGTCCTTACTACCATCTCCGAGGGTCTCTCGATTTCGTTCCGTTCCCCTCCGCCGTTGAGACGATCTCCGGTATGGACAGACGTTCCATCCGACGAGTTAAGAGCTATCGCCATGCGCGGAGAGGTGGCCTCCCTTCTACAGAAGGCTGCCACGGAGGTAGTGTCTCATCTCCACTCCCCGGCATTTTACAGCCGCATATTCGTAGTTCCGAAGCCAGACGGAAAGTGGCGTCCTGTCATCGATCTCTCGGCGCTGAACAAGTTTATACTGGCTCCGACATTTCGCATGGAGACCACCCGGACGCTCCGGGCCGCTGTGCAGCCTATGGATTTTGCAGTCAGCCTCGATCTTTCAGATGCGTATCTCCATGTTCCCATACATCTGGCATCCAGACGGTATCTCCACTTCGCTTTCGAAGGCGTGATCTACCAGTTTCGCGCCCTTCCCTTCGGTCTCAACCTCAGCCCGTGGGTTTTCACTCGCATCATGGATGCAGTCGTCGCCAAGGCTCGACAGTCCTCTTCCAGTCCGATCTCCAACTACTTAGACGACCTTCTCATGAGGAATGCGTCGGAGTCGGTGCTGCGGATGGACAGGGACGCTCTACTCCTGCTCTTGTCCCGCTTGGGATTTCTACTCCATGCCCGCAAGTCGGACCTCTCTCCATCTCGCCGGTTTATTCATCTTGGGATGGAATTTGCGACCGACCTCAACCGTGTGTGTTTACCGGAACCTCGGATCACGAAGTTAACCTCCCTCACTTCTCGGGTTGCCCGGTCGGAATCCGTTCCCGCCAGAGTCTGGCTGCAACTCCTCGGCTTGATGAATGCAGCGGCGGATCTCCTCCCCCTGGGTCGTCTTCACTCTCGCCCACTTCAGTTACACCTCCTGCTTCATTGGAGGCCGTCCTCCGGCGACCTCGATGCCCTGGTGCCGGTGTCTCCAATCCTTCACTCTCACCTCCGGCGTTGGATGGACACTTCTTGGCTAGCTTCGGGTGTCCCTCTTGCCACACCGCCCCCTCAGCTCTCGCTCTGTGTGGATGCGAGTCTCGCTGGGTGGGGTGCACACCTGCTTCCGAGTTTCCTTTCGACGTCCGGCCTCTGGACACCGGACCTGACAGACAGACACATCAACTGGCTCGAGCTACAAGCAGTGTGGCAGGCGCTCATGGTGTGGGAAGCCCACCTTTGCAACCAGACGCTTCTTGTCCTGTCGGACAAAACTACGGTCGTCTCGTACATTCAGAAGCAGGGAGGTACACACTCTCCGGATCTCTGCATTCTCCTCTACCGCCTGATGTGCGAGGACCACGGCATCTCTCTCCGAGCTCGACATATCCCCGGACGCTTGAACGTCTTGGCCGACTCCCTCTCTCGACGCGGCCAACTTCTCCACACGGAATGGACTCCTCACCCGGACATCTTTCAGATCTGCGCTCACTGGGAGACTCCCATGATCGACTTATTTGCCACAAGGTGGAATCATCAACTTCCCCTCTTCGTCTCCCCCATTCCAGACCCTCTCGCCTGGGCAGTCGATGCGCTATCCATTCCGTGGGACGGACTGATTGCGTATGCCTTTCCACCGACGGTTCTCGTCCCCAAAGTCCTAATCAAGCTCAGAGGTTGCAACGCGATCCTGTTCTTGATCGCCCCATTCTCTTGGACCAGGTCTTGGACCAACGACCTTCTCTATCTCGCCACAGGTCCGCCTCTTCATCTCCCCACATCGAGAACTATGCTCAAGCAGCCTCGCCAGCCGCTGTTCCACCCGTGCCCGGAGAGACTCCTTCTTCACGCCTGGAGATTGTCCGGCAAGCCCTCACTGCAAGAGGCTTCTCGGGTGCTGCAGTGGAGGCAATCGCTTCAGCCCGTCGACCCTCGACTCGGCGTGTTTACGAGGGCAAGTGGCGAGTGTTCCAGTCATGGTGCTCGGACCAACATCTCTCTCCCCTTGAATTAACTACTCCACAACTCGCAAACTTCTTCATCTGGCTCTTTGGAGACCTCGGCCTCGCTCCCATCACGATACGGGGTTACCTGTCCATGATTGCGGACACTTACCGTCATCTAGGCCACCCGGACCCTGGCGCATGTAAAGATCTCGCAGACCTGATGGCACATTTTGGACTGCAGCGTCCGGTTCCCCGCTCTTGATTCCTCGCTGGGACCTACCCTGGGTCTTGACGTGGCTTAATTCGGACAGATTTGAACCCCTTTCCCTGGCTAGCTTCGCGGATGTGACACGGAAGACATGCTTCCTTTTGGCCTTAGCCACGGCGGCCAGGGTAAGCGAACTACACGCTCTGTCAGCGAGTTCTACCTGCCTCCAATTCCGAGCGAATGGTTCTGTACAATTACTCACAGACCAGGCCTTCCTTGCCAAGACCCGGTCTCCTTTGACTGCCCCCCAGGTCATAAATATTCGACCTTTGAAACACGCGACCGTTTCTAAGGAGACGCGCCAACAGGATCCCGTGCGCGCCTTACGCATTTACATACGCAGATCCAACCCCATCCGCCGAGGACGATAACGCCTCTTTCTACCTTTGAACCCCAAAAGAAATGACATAACAGCTCAGACAATATCTTCCTGGCTACGTTGGGTCATTCGGTCCGCCTATCAGGATCTTTCCCCTGACGGGGCGAGGCGGCTCAGGATCCGCGCACACGAGGTTCGGGCCATGGCCACGAGTGTCGCCTTCGATCGCAATTGTGCAGTTCGAGACATCGTGGCAGCAGTGGGCTGGCGGGCAGAGTCAACATTCGCCCGCTTCTACCTCAGGGATCTGTTGGGCCAGCGAGAGAATCTCGCACTGGTGGGGGACATCGGCGCAGCGCAACACTCCCTCCCAGCGCCGGAAGCGCCGTAGGTATGCACTTAGCTAAAATTGTCGGGAGTTTGGCGAATGGGTGTGGGGCTCTGTCGTCTGCCCTTTCGGATGGTATTTGGGCGCGGCACCCTCCACCTTTTCGCCATTCTTCCAGACAGTAATGTCATCGGTAATGTTTTTGAGGAAACAAATTAATTTTTCTCTAAAATATATTTTTTCGAAAAATACTTACCGATGACATTACTCGAAGGACCCTCCCACCTGCCCCGCTTGCCGCTGGTAAGCTAAGTATCACGACTGATTTGTGATTGGGCCACGTCGTGGGCGCCTGATTGGACTGGGACGGGAGGCTACTCTCAGCCCTAATGAGGGTTCCCCGAGTGCCTCCCGGGTGGTGAAGGAACACAACAAGTTCTTAGGCTAAAATTGAGTAAGTAGTAGACACTTCCAGACAGTAACGTCATCAGTAAGTATTTTTCGAAAAAATAATTTTTTCTTAGAAAGTGATCAAACAAAATCCTACTTCAAAACATAACCGGGTCCATGACCAGATCCAACATTAGTACATAAAATAATAATTTATATGATTTCCTAATTTATCATTAATATTAGTTGCCTTTTAAATCTAGAAATAAAGTAAATGTTGGAGTTAGTCAAATTAAAACAATAACAAGGGGAGTAAGCACACTAGGACAATTTTGCTCGATTACGTCCCTTTATTTAAACCATGGCCTTCGTTGCCTGCTCGGCGTTAAACCCAAATAACTAACCTTTATTTAAACCAACCTGTCAGTGTCCGCTTTCCCTTGGTTGGACCTAAGTGCAATGATCAGAAAATTTCGCAATGTGCAAGTTTTTAAAAAAAATAAAAAAATAAAGTGTGGGGGGGGGGGGGGGGGCAACCATTATTTAACCCATTATAGAGATGTGCAAACTATGTGTCCTGGTAGTGACGTGTGTGTGTCATTTTTTATTTTTGCGCTTGTGCTAATATAAAAGGCACAATATAAACACAATATAAAAAAAACAGTGCAGAAATAATAGGTAACAATAGTAATAGTATTACTCAAATTTTAATAGTATTACTGAAATTTCAAATAGCTAATACTGAAACTTCAAATTGAGGGCAGGCATGCCTGAATTAACACAGTGATTTTTTTTTTCTTTTCACTTGTATCTCATTTCGAGTGCAAATAACAACTGCAAGGCTTTGTAAGAACTTGTTGAGTGAGATTACGTTTGAGAACGATCAAATGTGCTGACAGAAAGCATTACTCTTTTTACCCAAGATTACTTTTTCTAGCATAGCCCATTACTCCATTTTTTTTGGGGGGGTAAACATCTCTGGAAGTCTTTTCACAATTCATTGATTTGGTATTGAGAGATTATCAAATCTGTGATGTGAGAGACACTTTTATCCATTAAGTTCTGAACTAAACCTCTTCACTGCTCAGAAAAATTGAACAAAGCTCAGCTGCAAGAGGTTCAGATCCTTAAGAACCCCTGCAGTTGTGGGCACACATGAGCATCTGTGCCTCTTGTTGAAACCACTTTGTATCCATGCTTATTGACATTTTTTTAGGACCTTTGATTTCAAAAACACAATTTGCCTCCACTGGCAGTGAATGGGCTCATGAGAATCTTTACCTTGCTGGCAAATGGTCCTCGGGGTTCAAAATAACTGGGGGCCCGGGGCAAAAAGCCCCTTACTTTGGCCTCGGGCCCTCTACTTTTGCGTCCACGGGGCCCGACGTGCCCCCTTCTTTTCAGACCTACTTTGTCTCAAAGCAGCGGTAGGCGGTACTCGCGCATCAGCGCGGTCTCGACACAGGTCATGAACTTTTCACCAAACAGAGATGGCTGGCTATTTTTAGCACGGTACGCATTGCACCAACCTCTCTTTGCTGATGAATGGTCTAGCGCGATATGCTCACACTGCTATTTGGAGCTCGCTATTCTTCTTTTAGCTAAAGCCGCTCCCTCCCGCGAAGGAGAGTTCCTATGTTTCGCTGTCTTATTTGTAAATCATGCGACGGTTCATGAGCCCCTTACTTTCCTGTGGGGCTCCCTACTTTTACTAACAGGGGGCCTGAAGGGCCCCATACTTTGAAAAGTATTTTTAACCCTGGTCCTAGTTTATATGCTGCTGTGATAATGAAGTGAGGCTTACTGTATGTAGTTCTGGGTGTTTAATTCATAATGGATCTTGTTTTTAGGTGAATCCTGACTTTGCTGTGGCTCACTCCAATCTGGCAAGCATTCTTCACTTGCAAGGCAAACTGCATGAAGCTCTGCTGCACTACAAAGATGCCATCAGGTTAGTTGACCTTTACTCATACTCTTGGCTTGACTTCGCGAACAAAGATTTTATAGGAGTTGACCACAACGTCTGCAGGCTTGTTCGTGGCTGCGGAGGCCAATCCGAGACAGGCAGGTTCGACCGCAGTGGCTGCAGGGGAAGGTATGGCCAGGGTTCTGAGCTGCGGCATCTCTGTTTTTTCTCCTGAGCCGCTTGTCCTTAAGACTAGCTCTGTGAGAGTCCTCAAAGGAGACAGCTGCCTTGTAAATGGTGGAGCGCCAGGTGTCACGGTCCGCAGCAAGCGAAGACCACTGTTGGTGGTCGATTTGGCAGGCACTAAGTGACTTCTTGAGACAGTCTTTGTATCTCTTCTTTGGTGCCCCTCTGTCACGGTGTCCATACTCATACTACAGCAGGTCTAAAAGTATTGCAGAAAAAAACTTAGTGGACAGCTAGATTTTTCCTAGAATATATGTGTTGGAAAAATACTTTTATTTACCTGAAATTTTGTTTCTGTAACATTCAGTTTGTAAATTTCATGCATACAAAGTACCCTGACAAAAACAACTGCTATATATTTCAGTAGATGGTGATGTATTCATTACACTGTCGGGTATGTACAATTGTAGGAGTAGGGAGTATGAATGGAAAATGGTTTTGTGATTTTCAGTCGCCCTCTGTGAGCATGCAGCGCGTTTGCAGTTCCAGTGATTGCATTTGCATGGAGGTCTTGCAGATGTGTGTCTTCAGTCTAGTATGTTTGTACGCTGTCCTCAAATTTTAGCAGTACGGCATTTTTGTGTTTGCAGGATTTCTCCCACCTTTGCCGATGCCTATTCGAACATGGGCAACACTCTAAAAGAGATGCAGGACATTCAAGGTGCACTCCAGTGCTACACTCGTGCCATCCAGATCAACCCATCCTTTGCTGATGCTCACAGTAACCTGGCCTCTATCCACAAGGTAAAGATAAGATTCAATTTTCTTAATTTTCAATGTGGTGGCAGATACATTTAGTTTGGGAATGATTCAGTGATACGTATAGCACTGCTTGTTATAAAGATAAACATTTGGTGTGTCGATTATCTGAAAATGCAATAATCATCTTTCAAGTATTGTACTTGCGTCTTTTGCTATTATCCATTCATCACTGACGCAGACCAAATGCATTGACCACAGTTGTGTTGTGCCAGAATAGTATGGCGCCTCAGTGATATTTCAGGGGTGGCAACAGAATAGCTTGGCTCCTCTAGGTACTAAGCTACTCTGGCACAACCCTTCAGCTCTCATTGTCCAATCTGTCTTCTGAAGCGTGATGTGTGGTTGTCTGAGGACAGCTTACAAATTTGGGAAATCCGACTCTTATAATAGCAGTGATAAAGTTAAGGGGATGTATTGCCCAGCAAAATGCTCCGATTTACGAATTTTTTTAAAATTTCATGATTTTGAGTTACAGGCATTTTCATCACTTTTATTCACTTTTCTTCCACTTGTCATGCTTCATTTCACTCAAAAAGTAATGTTTATTGAAATAAAACATATTTTCTGCACCTACCCTGTCTATTTTGGGCTGTACAAAATTTGGTTTGTTAGAAAATTCGTCATTTTCGATCGTTCGATACAGACCGACCGCTTCGCTAAATGCTGGAAAGTTTGATATGGTTGGAATCAGCATTCTCTCCCCTTTCCATCCCATAATATGATCAGCGGTCTTCGGGAATCATCGGAACACATTCTTGCATTTTCCGAACCCACTGAGAGGCCGATTATCACCATATAAGGATAACGACGTCATTGGTTTCTAAAAATAGTAACATTACCGCACCATTCTGAATACTGATTGGCCGAGTTACAAACTCTTCTTACTTCCGGTGACGCTTCGACATTGTTGACAACGCGTGCTCGATCGTGTTTTTTAGCCAATTTCCTCGCTTTTAGAAGTAAAATGACGAAACCAAGGCCAGCAGCCTCAAAAAGAAAGGGGTATAAGTCAAAGGCTAAAGCAAAACAGTTGACTGAGGCCCGTTTATCGAAGCAGACGCGGAAACGCAAGATCGACGACGGACAGGAGACGACCGAAAACAAAACGAAAGCACATGATATCGTGGGTGTTGCTTCATGTAGCCACTTAGAACCGGGGTCTCCATGGTCCTCCGACCTTTTAGGCTCTAGTGCCAAGAAGTTCAGGGTGTTTCACGGCAAGATTTCTGAGAATGGTGACGGTGGAGACAACAACAGCTATGACATCAGAAGTAATGTGCCTCCGACAGTGCCACCACCTCTTCCAACAACAATCTGCGACCTGAACCAAGTTGCAAATTTATTTGCAGCTTGTGCTTGTCCTGAATGTGGATCGCCATCCGTGCAACTTGTATGTAATGATGAGAAGAAGATGGGGATGGCAGTATTCCTGCGAGTGTTGTGCACAAACTGTGAAGCTGTTATTGCAGCTGGCTATACATCAGCTACACTGCCTGGGGACAACAACGCCTTTGAAATAACTAGGAGGACGGTGACTGCAAGCCTTCTGTGTGGGTTTGGGGCTAGAAAGCTCAACAAATTTTGTGAATACCTGAACCTGCCAGGACTTAGTTCTGAGACTTTCAGGACCCACTGTGAGGCCGTTTTTGAGCTGACGCCCCGACTCAAAACACAGCTTGTAGAACTCGCAGTGCAGGCTGTTCGTGAAGCACACAAAGAACTGAACCCACGATGTGAGCAAGAAGAGAGCATCATTGACATTGCAGTAAGCTTTGACGGTACTTGGCACACTAGGGGGCATGACTCGAAGGTGGGTGTAGCATGTGTGATTGACCTGCTGACTGGCATTTGTGTCGACTACCATGTCATGAGTAAATACTGTCAGGCATGTGAGACCACAGGCAAAAGAATGAGACAGTGTGGTGTGAATGCCTACCAGGTGTGGATGGAGAGCCACAGACCAGACTGCCAGAAGAATTTTGATGGTTCTTCTGGCATGATGGAGGTGGAGGGGGCCAAGACGCTGTGGCTGCGTTCGGCGGAGAAACACAAGCTCCGTTACACAATTCTGCTGTCTGACGGGGACTGTAAAACGTTTAATGAACTAGAAAAATTGAAGCCTTATGGAGATGAGGTGGAGATTACAAAGGAAGAGTGTATTAATCACGTCTCCAAAAGACTGGGCACTGCACTTCAAAATCTTGTCACAGACAGGAAGAAACAGGGCGTCACACTTGGGGGTAGGGGTGAGGGCAGGCTGACTCAAAATACAATGAAGAAACTCCAGGCATATTACACCAAGGCCATCAAGAGCAGCACTACTGTAGAGGCCATGTCAGATGCAGTGTGGGCTTCATTTCTCCACTGTACTTCTACAGATAATGATCCTCATCATGGTCGCTGCCCAAAGGGACGAGACTCCTGGTGTTTCTTCAACCGTGCTCAGGCTCGTGAAAATCCTCCCCCACGACACCAGGGAAATATTACAACACCTATTAACAGACAGGTGGCAAAAGAGCTTGTTCCTGTGTACAGGAAACTTGCTGACCCTGCTCTGCTGAGGAGATGCCTGAGGGGCAAGACCCAGAATACAAATGAGTCCCTGCATGGAGTCATCTGGAGTCGCTGTCCAAAAAACACCTTCGCCTCCCGTGACAAGGTTGAGACAGCCACACTGGTATCTGTTGGAGAATTCAACATGGGCTCCACAGCTAGCCAGAATTTTATGACTGCCCAAGGTCTGTATGTTGGAGAAAACACCAAAAGGCTTGGCAAACAGAGGGACAGGGTCAGGGAATTCAACAGCCGACGGAAAATGGAACTGAAGCAACAGCATCGCAGAAAGAAGGTTCGGCAGGCCAAGGAACAGGACAGAAGAAGGCATCTAGAAGAAGAGGGTGGTCCTGTTTATGCTGCTGGTGCATTCTGAGGTACATCAATAACCAAGTTTTTCAATCAGCAGCTGTGCACAGATGTTTCTTCTTCTCATCACTTCAAGTGCAGGGAACCAAAGTTTTAAATGTGATTTTCTAAGTTTTCCTTATTATACGGTTTACTGCATCCATAACTTCTCTAATAATTGTCATAAACACATGAAATTTGGCATGCATGTAGCTGAAAACATTAATAACAACTTTACAGAAGCTTTTTATTGTATCTACAAATGAAAAATAGTTAGTGCCATGTGAATATCATAAATGTTTGAAATTTCGTTCACGACAAATGTTCAGTTTGTGATGCCCTATAACATTTTTAATAATAAAGATATGAAAAAATCCCTCTGAAAAGTTGTAGTTCTTATCACCAAAAACACAACAAAATTTGTTCTGGGTCAATAGCTGTCTTCTGAAGGATTTTACGGAGGAACAAAAATATGTTGTTTATTTTCAATATGGCCGCCGTTGCCCTTGGCAACCAGCATGAAATTTTTCAAAACGTGTCTTAAACATCTTTTTAGACACCTAACTAGATAAAAAACACCAAAATGTTTATTTGTGATTGCTAACAAAGAAGGGCATTCTTGGTGGGCACTATTTCACCTTAAGTGAGTTATAAGGGTGTGTTATCCTGATCCTCTAAAAGCTGTCACAAGCTGACCCAGTACACACGCCAGGGAAAACCAAATGTTCTAGGACCCTAGTATCCATTCAGGCTTTGCCTTGCATTTGGCAGTGGATGAGTGGATTTGGCCCTCGTTGGTAGGTTCAGTGCTTATGTAAGCGGCTGATTGAGTGATAATGTTATGCTAAATGTGGGTAGGATTCTGGCAATGTGATGGAGGCTATCGCCTCTTACAAGACGGCCCTGAAGCTGCGGCCAGACTTCCCAGACGCCTTCTGCAACCTGGCCCACTGCTTGCAGACGGTGTGCGACTGGACAGACTACAAGAACCGCATGAAGCAGGTCATCAGAGTGGTGCAGGACCAGCTTGACAAGAACCGATTGCCCTCTGTACACCCCCACCACAGCATGCTGTACCCCTTGTCACATGATCAGCGGAAGGGCATCGCCGCCTGCCACGCCAACCTTTGCATGGAGAAGGTGAGTTGTGTGTACTTTTTGGCTCATTTAGCTTTTAAGTGTCCAGACCATGCTAAAGTGTGGTGCCACCCTTGATTTATCTAGGTCACATTGGTGAAAGTTCAGACATAAAAACAAAAATCTGGTAATATGTAATCTGTAATCACAGTACCAGCTTCAGACAGCATGCTGTTGGTTGTTGGACTGATCGTTCATTGCTGTGTATAGCAACTGCTGTCTCGCTATATTGGATGTTTTCTGCAGACATCTGGTAAGATGGACATCTACAATTCATTTGTTTAGGATCGTTGACCATGCTTTTACTTTGTACTTCAAAATTATATGTAAGTAGGTACTCCAGGCCTTCTTTGCATGACTAAGCGTGACCGAAATTTCAGCCATTTTCCATTACTGATGTTAACCAAAATATGTTGCATATATCAATAAAATGTATTTTTGCATACGATAACGGGAAAATATTCAAATTTCAAGTAGAGAAGTTTCAACGTAATATTCTCACTCTTCTACAAAAGACAGGAGCGAAAAATATATGCCTAAAATTGTCAATCATTTTTCTATATTATTGCAAAGTTTCGTATATATTCATTACTTTGACTCCGCGTGCGAAGCAAAAGAGCGCACACGCTGCCTCTGTGTACGAGCTAACGCGTGTTCGGCACGGCTGTTCATGGCCTCCCATTTAGTTTTGAGGCGCGCGTGCATGCGGTGCTGTAAGATAAGGAGCCACGCAGCATGTCGTCTCTGTTAATACCACCGGCTGGCAGCACAGAGCCGAGCACAATCTGTTACGGCTGTGCAACTATAGTCGCGCTATTCTTGTCACTGTTTTACTCGAGCACGCTATGTGTGTACACGCTCAGCGCTGACCGTGTACCGCAGGGGATACATTTTAATGGCGCCAGTCATTTACGTCCTGTTGTTTAAGCTGTACTGAAAGTATGTTGTATTTAAGACATACCCTTAAAAGCTAAGAAAATAAGCTTTCTGTACTTAGGAAAATGAAGATGAGCAATGCATGCAACGGACTAGAAGACAGGCAACCGGCCCGCAGTTTACCGTGAAGACAACGCAAATCTGTTGCAAATGACACGTCTTTCAACTGTTCTAACTCATGCAAAGTACTTTTGCGAAAATTATGGTTCAGGCCAGCGATCATCGTATACAGCCAGTACGATAAGCACTACTCAAAATGTCAGATAGATTTACCTTGCGATCTCAGTGGGTCCTGAAATGGGATGATGCATCATTGGTAATCCAGTGTTAGATGGAAAGTTCTTGGGTGAACATAATCTCCACACGTAGTTGATTTCGGAGGCAGTGAAAATGTTCCAAATAATTCACAATTCATAATATGCAGGGTTAGCGGCAGTGTCGGTTGCACACTTTGTATAGGTGAAGTTGTCTTTAGCATTCCACTAAATCTTATAAAATCGGAAGAGCAATCCACTTTACTAACAAATCCGATGGGACACCCACAGTGAAAATAATAAACACTCTTAATACTAATAGTGATCAAATGGCTATTTTGAATAGGCGTAAATTAGATAAACACGGAACAGTGCAGGCTAAAATGTATCGGTCTCAAGACAGTTTATTTCACAGAGAGACTTGAGTCCTGTGTGTACTTGTTACCGGCGGCTCTCTACACATTCCTTTCAGATGTTTGTCTTCTTCATCTGTACATACGTCAATACCATGAAAAGCAGAAAGATCGTCTACATAATCAACGCACAGTTTAAAGTGTTAAAGTCCGTCTTTTCTTTGCCTTTTACTCGCTCTGCACGGCAAATCCTGCACAAACTACTCAATCGTTCGATGTGGTTTGAATAGGAATATTGTGTGTCGGGACTCCATTCTAAATGTCGGCGAACTACACTCACATGCTGGTCTATAAAACTTTTAATAAAAAATCACAGGTAAATCTATCCTGTAAAAGAAAAGCACTTGTAGCACTATGTTACACTAACACATATCACTCATTGAAAATCCAAACAAAAGTATTTTGAAAGCACAGTAAAGCTTTAAATCCAGCACAAATTTGGCACTCGGCCCACATAAAATAGTAAGCGTAAAGAAGGCCTACTACCAGGCGTAACCAGATGCCCATCGGAATGCGCTGTAACTAGGTCACCTCGCCACTTGATAAGCTAGCGCCGCACTCCCTAACTAAATGTGTGGGTTTGTAAAAGAACTGAACGGCCGTGTCGGAGAAAGGCGTGCACAAACGAAGCGAGGCTGTAGTTGTACCATGTGCTTCAGCGAATATATATCGTCAGATTTAACCAATCTACCGACTTCAGATGAAAATATCGATATGTAATATCATTTTTTGATTGATCTGTACATTGCTAGGTTTTAGATTTGCTTTTCAATTGTATTCAAAGTGTTTCTTTTGAGCAAACAGCGGTGCTGTCTTGCGAGGTAAACAAAGCCTGTTGGGTTATCGTCGGAAATACCGAATATAATTTTCTCTTTCACAAGAAAGTATGAATTAAACATTATTACTTTTATAAAAGATGTAAAGGTACGTTTTATATATGTCATTATCTTCTGGCGGTCGTAGACTTTGAGATAAGTTATTTTTGTGAAGTCGCGTGACCTGCTTGTTTTCCATCTGCTACTAGTACTACAGTGTGATGAAGAACTTTCTTTTTTAGATCAGTGTGTAGTTTTCTGTCCGTGATTTGTATAGACAAGCAAATTTCACGCAAGTGTTAAAATTATAATCCAACAATTTAAATAGTTGAAATTGCTGGTGATCAATTTTGTGTTTGTCAATTTTTATATTCATTTTTAAAAAAATTATTATTGGGGGAGGGGGCTTGATAACAAAAATTTCCTCTTTGTTTGTAGTCTATCCTGTTCCATTATACATTATCCTGATCATTTTGATGTTTAAATGATGTTTCTATCTTAATTACAACCCAAGATATGATTTTTCTTGTGTTTGTTAATTTTCAGCCATCAAAAATCAGTGATTTTACTAAGTTTGAGGATCATTTTCAGCAAGATGCCCTTGTTCAAGAGCCTCGAAAAAGACTAGGCTGTCACAGATTACTAAAAAGAGTTGATTGTAGTAGAATTTAGTATCATTATCACTATAAGGTTGGTTCTGTGAAATTTCAAAAATGCCAAATCGTTCAATTTTCACCGTCACCAAAAAGGCGTGCAAAAAAAAATAAATAAATAAATAAATCCATAACTTTTGATCTAATTGTCCGATTATTTTCAACTTGATATCATTGGAATTAGAAAAAATGAGGCCTATCTAAAAACATTTACAAATGTGATCATGTAACTTAAAAAATCACTTTGGAGTACCTAATGTAAGTATTGCTTGGCTTACATTTTGGCTCAAGCACAATAATAAAAGTGAATAGATTTAATGGGTCATCGATTGTCCACCTGCGGTAAACTTTAATCAGTCCTGGAGGCTATTTCAGCTTTTTCAAAATCCCGAAAAGCTGAACTTCAGCTTTTGTTCAGACAAAAGAGCTCCTCGGCCAATTTGTTTGCAAGAGGCATGAATTCTTAAGAGCCTATGCTGGCCATCAGTCATGGGGCATAGTTGGTGTGTGGACCATTTTCAGTCATTTTAATTTTTGCAATCAGCCATGACCTCGGCATTTTCAAGGAGACTATGCAACCCTGAGAGTCTAAAATTTTGCCCACAGCTTTGGCTAGTGACTTCCAATTTTTATTAGTCAAACTGAAAATGTTACTAGCCAAACTGAAAATTTTATTACTGAAAATAGCCCAACGCAACAATATAATGTACCACAAGTGTTTGACGCCCAATGTTAGAATACTTTCAGATTGAGGACTGAAAAAGTACGGATCAGAAAACGCACTCATCGATAGCCAGACCTGCCAACCGCCAGACCTGCCAACCATTACGATTTCACCGTATTTTCCTACGCCAACGTTCCCAATACTATGCTACTACGATCATTAATGAAATTCTACGCTGAAAAAAAAAAAAAAAAATCTTTTTTGGTGTTTTCGGTTTGTAGTCGGTAAGAGCATGCGGTTTGGGGCCAATGAGAACGAGCAGAGTGAACTTCCGGTTTTCCCAGCGTGCATCATTTCATTCACAAAGTGTGTCAGATAAACAATGGTCTGAACCATGCCGAAGAGAAAGGAACCCGAATCAAAAAGCGCAGCACCTGAAAAGGAGAAAGTTTGTACCAGCCCGCCTAAGCTCCAATCGCTATATACAAGGCAAATTTATGTCGGACAATAAAGTTGTGTTGTATTGAGAAATTTCCGTGCATCAAGCGTTCGGCGTTGAGCGAACAGTAACATATGTGCTAAACTACGCTTCACATCTCCAAAACTACTACCACTTGTCCAAAATTCTACTACCATAGCTGTGTAAGGGTTGGCAGGTCTGAATTGTCAAATGTGTTTGTTTCTTCAAAAATATTATCAATGGCATTACTGTTAGGAAGATACCCTTAGCTTATCGCCATCTTCTGGACACGTGCCTCGGGTAGCCTCATCGTGTTGAGGTCTGTCAAGAACTCCATGCTGAGATTTGTAAATCGGCGGGAGATCGTGAGGTCTGACTTTCCCAAGTTGACAAGGAAGCCAAGTTGTTGCAGAAGGGAGAGTAAGGAGTCCCTGTCGCTCAACAGAGCGGCTGCATCCTGGTTCCGGAGGAGCAAGTCGTCGAGATAGTTGGTCGGACTCGACGACCGCCGGGCTCTGGCCACAAAAGCATCGATAATCTGGGTGAAGACCCAGGGGCTGAGGTTGAGGCCAAAGGGTAGGGCTAGGAACTGGTAAACCACCCCTCGGTAGGCGAAGTGCAGATACGGCCGAGCTGCAGGGTGCATGAGCACATGTAGGTATGCGTTGGGTAAGTTGAGTACGCTCTGCAGAGCTGGTGGGGCCCGTTTTGTCTCCGTATAACGTAAACTCTCTCCAGATTGGTTGCGGCCAAAACACAGTCTACGCTCCGCAGAGCAGGATGACCTAGTATCACTATGTCTCGCCACACGATGTTCGCGCTCAGCAGAGTGGGTAGGCCCAGAACATGGTACATTCACATAACCTTCACGCTCCGCCGAGCGATTGGGCCCAGAACCACGGGTATACTCCGCAGAGCTGGATGAGCAATTCGTCGTTAACACACCTCATAATAGTTTGATCCAGACTGGCTTACCTGCACCTCGAAACGAGGGGGCACTGTTGTAGTGGGTCGGACCACATGGTCGGAAGCCCTCTACCATTGTCGACCCCTGTCCGCAGATCGTATGGGCACAGACTGTAACTGATGCTCCGCAGAGCGGGAGGGCTGTAACTGTAAGTCACGCTCCGCAAAGCGGGCGGGCATGGTCTCGGTAAAACTGTGGTGACCACTTGGCACAGCCGAATCGGCGGAACGTCTGCGTCCCTCCCTTAGCGTGGGCAGTGCCTGGGAAGGCAAAGGCAATAACGGAGGAGCCATAGGCGATGCTGGGGGTGGACCCGCCGACCCACTAGGACGCTCACACCGGTAGAAGCTCCACAGCTGCGACCAACGTTCCTCCTCCCAGGGAGTGCATGTAACACAAGTCCGTTCAGATGAACAACCTGAACACGGCAGGCATCAAATGTGCGTATCACTTGGCCACTGAATGTCACCGCACTTGGTGCAAGTCCCTACCTGCATACTGAAACATAAAGCAGAACGTGAAAGACAACCGAACGTGGCGCCGATGCCACGTATACACGATCGGTCAATGTCCGTTGGGACTGAATCCCAAGTTGAAATTCAATGCCACAGAAAATGCCAGAGCCAGAAGACGAATCGCGCTGGCTGCGGGCATTAACCGAGGCCTTACCTCGACATAGCGTAGGAAAAGTTGACCAAAATCCAAGGGAAATTAAGTGGAATCCTGAAGGAATGCGAGTAGACTGAAACTAGTAAACCGTTGTACCCGGAAGCTGAGAGTAAGACTGATGGGAAGGCACCACTCACGTCATGAGGAGGGGAGGCTTCTCAGGGGACAGGGAGAGTTACTTCCCTGGTTGTGTAGCAAAGCTAAGGGTATCTTCCTAACAGTAATGCCATCGGTAAGTATTGTTCGAAAAAAATGTATTTTAAAGAAAAATACATTTTAACACACTCACCAAAAATGTTGTTGTAGAACTTGTCTCTATTGCTTGCTTAGTATTACGAGAAGTAAAGGTTGAACGTTCGGGCATTTTCGGATTTAGAACTGAAAAGTGTGGATTGGAAAACGCACGAGCGCACTCGCATTTGGCGAGTGTATTTTTTTAATACTCGCCCCCCCAAAAAATCACTTGCCATGGCGAGTAATTTTCAGGGCTACTAAGCAAACCATAGATTTCAATCTTGTCACATTCACGTTTGGGTCATTCTCTGACGAGGTGGTCAGCTGAGGGTGCAACAGTTTGAGCAACCAAAATCAATATTCGTGTTTACATATTTACCAATTTTATTTGCTAGACTTGTTTAGTAAGGGGATAGCATGCATAAAATCATACCTTTGCATTTTGTTTATCATGTTTGGTGCCTTTTTATGCCTATAAAGCTTGAGAATGAATGAGGCCGATTTGTGACATGGCTCATGGTGTGTGACAAGAACTTGTTTATCAGACAAATTCACTGCTTTAAATTTAACAAACTGTTTTGATCGGTTACAAGTGAACAATACCATTCATAATTTTATACCTAGTGGCTGATTTTCCGTAGTTTAATTGCATGAAACTTTTTGTCCGGTGGTTGTTTCAGTCAGCTCCAACACAGACCGATCACATTTTTTCCCCCCGTACAATGCATGCACACAGCACCAACTACTTATACTACCAGAAATCGTGTTCATGGACGCTTCTGTACACACTGAGTTTGCTTAAATCTTCAAGGAAATAATGCTAATCAATGACCTTTACAAAATGCAGCCTAGTGTTGGGTCAAGATCTTTGAGTATCAGCCGCCGGAACAAAACGACAAGTCCTGCTTCTATAACAGAAGGGTGCACTATTTTGTTACTGTATTCGTACGCTTGTTCTGGTGGAAGAGGCGTAAAGTGCGGGGAAAGGGTCTTTGTTTACTCAAAGCCATTCACTGAAAATGTTGGGTCCGTGAACATCTTCTCGTATCAACGGCAGTGCGCGTGCAGTCCCCCGAACAGTAAAATGCAAGAATCACGCAATTTAGTCATTGTTTGCCGGATTCTTCGTATGTATTGTGCTTCTGTGATACAAAGGTTGATTTGGAACATGCTGTGTAAAGATTGTATGTGCTTCATGGTGCATGAGTTCGAAAAAACGATGTTCGGTTGATACATGGACGCAGCAACAAACTCGTGACTAGTAAATGTGTCGTGTGTCTGTGAAGCAACTGTGAGATGTCTGTGTACCGACCGCGTAATGGCTTGTTTCTTTACAATATAATACAGACAAAAGAGTAAAATTTAACCTTTAGTGCATTATTTTTCGCCTGTGAGCATCCTTCATATTTTAATCCATTTTGTGCCTACCTGCAATTCAGGTACTTGTCGTAGAAAACATTTAAACATTGTTCACTGCCCACTTTTTGTCCACCATGCTTTAAGAAGCTGATCCTGCAGTCAATATCATGGTATTTTCAAATCTGTAGCCCAAAAATGTTTAAATACACAATAATAAGCTCGATTCAACACTCCTATATGCATCTGAATTTAAATTATTTAATTAAGCTTGTATAAAGGTACTGTTTGGTATCCATGTAGCAACCTCCAAAGATACCAGGTCACATTAATTATTTGTGGCTCACACAAAACCACTATGTGAACTATCTTTTTTTTATTCCTCATACATTGCAGGGATAGTAGGAGTACATTATACCACATTTCTAGACAAATTGCAGGAAGTTGGATTTTGGTGACTTATGTCACAATCTGACCACCTTTTCAGAGAATGACCCATTTATCTTGTAGTTGTTGCCTATCCAGGCTGTTCTATGAAATGTGTAATTGTGAATCCTTCAAGCAGGGAAACATATTTGTGTTTTCTGGAAAAGTGATGAACCACCAGATTCATTTGAATTGCCAACTCCTGTAGTTGGTCTGTGTGCTGAAGTGAAGCAGTTATTTTGGATAGTGCTGCAAGGGTTCGGCTCCCAAAGTTGCACCTTCGGTTTAGCTGCAGAGCAGACTGCACTATGCTTTCGCACTGTCAGCTAAGGTTCAAATGACTCCTCGAGACTGCGCACATTTGTGTAGCCCGGCTGACGGTTCTTACTGAAATTCTTACTACAGTTCTTACTGAAGTTCTAACTACAATATATGAAGATCTGTAATCACAGTACCAGCTTCAGACAACATGCTGATGGTTGTTGGACTGATCGTTCATTGCTGTGTATAGCAACTGCTGTCTCGCTATATTGCATGTCTTCTGTAGACATCTGATACGATTGACATCTACAATTTATTTTACTAAAGATCTTTTAACATATGAGTATTTGGCCCTTATTTTCTCAAGTGTTGTTTTAAGTATATGGTTGGTTCTTTTTGTCTACCGTATTGAAAATTTGAAAATACAGTTGACTTTAAACTTTACGTCGTGCCCAGCTACGCCGAACCGCGCTGTTGAACGTTCATTAGCAGGAAACGCAGTGTGTATGTAGACATGAGTTTCTCCTGTGTCTGTGTACGCACAGGTCTGAAAATTTAGGAAATGTTTCTTTCAAGATAAATCTCGGAGTACTTTTCAGCATTTTTAGATTGGATTACTCATTAAAAAGAAAAATTGCCGCTTATACAAAGTCAATTGACCCACATTTGATTCTGTAATTTGTGTTATATTCATTTGAAATTTTGAATATAGCTAGCTTTGGGAAAGATATTGGATGAGTTAGTTTAGTTAACCAGCTTTTGTATCTATTCAGTGTTTTTTGCTCGCGTGCGAAGCAAAAGTGAGTATGTTTTGGGCCAGTGGTCGTCGGTCCGTCCGCCGTCTTCCAAGGTAAACTTAACGTTGGCATTTTCTCAGAGACTATTCAAGCCATATTCTTCAAACTTGGCCCAAGGATACTTTGTGGTAAGACCTTTCTAAACATACCAATTTGAGTGACCTCTCACAAAGGTTAAGGTCACGGGGTATCAGGAAATAGGTCAAAAATAGCTATATTTTCAAACCCAAACTTGGTACAAACTGATGGTAACACCTTTCTATATGTACTGATTTGGTTGATCCCTCGGAACGATCAAGGGTCACAAGAGCTCAGGAAATAGGTGAAAAATAACCATATTTTGACAAAAGAGGTTTTTTTCTCAAATACTATTCACAACTTCAAACCCAAACTTGCTACAGAGATACCTGATGGTAAGACCCATCTATGCATATGAGTTTGGATGACCCGTCAGAAAGGTCAAGGGTCACAAGGGCTCAGGAAATAGGTCCGAAATAGGCATATTTTGACAAAGATGTTTTTTCTCAAATACTATTCACAAATTTAAACCCAAACTTGCTACAGAGATACCTGATTGGAAGACCTTTCTACGCACACTAATTTGGTTGATCCAAAAGAAAGGTCAAGGGTCATGAGAGCTCAGGAAATAGGTGTAAAATAGAAATATTTTGACAATAGGTGTTTTTTTCTCAAATATTATTCACAACTTAAAACCCAAATTTGGTACAGAGATACCTGATGGTAAGACCTATCTATGCATACTAATTTGGATGACCGCTTGGAAAGGTCAAGGGTCACAAGAGGCTGGCAAATGTGTGTAAAATGCTGATTTTTGATAAAATTGTAGGTATTCTCATATTTTTGCAAATTTGTCAACCAAATTTGATACAAAGATAGCTGATGATAAGACCTTTCTATGCATACTAATTTAGTCAACTCATCACAAAGGTCAAGGGTCACGGGGGGGTTGACAGATGTGTGAAAAATGCTTACATTTTCAAAAAACATTGATTTTGCTGCTGCAGAAGCCGGCACTTGTCACAAAGGTCACACATATGTAAATCGGTCATACACGTGAGCCATAATGACTTTGCCTTTCTTGTTGTAAAAAATAATTCATTGCAGAAAAAAAATGTTGACTTGAAGAATTCTCAACTTCAGACAGTGACGCGATGTAAAAGCGCTAGCCACGTTGTACATTGTTACTGTTATACATTGTTGCTGAACTGATGCAAAGCACCATAAGTCATGTCGTTCTACATGAATTGACACCAAAAAAATTCTCTTTGAGTCCATAATTTTCATCATATTCACTAGAAATTTTGGATAACAAGCTTTGAAATAGACATTGGATGAGTTTGTAATCCAGCTTTGTCAGTACCAGTACCTCTTCAACTTTTTGAATAATAATAAATTCATTTATTAAAAGTTTTGGATCCAGTATATACTCCCATCAGTCAGCCCTGGCTGAGGCTGTGTGGAACTGGAAGAAAACGGCCCTGGAAGAGGCTGCGTGCCTTTTGGATGAGTGATGTGAAACATCAAATGTGTAAAACATCAAATGCATCACTGTATACACAGCATCGTGAGACTAGCGATACCATGACGGTCAGGCTTAATATAGTGACTTCATTTTGCTGCTCGTGCTATTATTTTTCAGAATTCCTGTCGCAACGCGAACCCACAGAGCGTACTAATGGCGGGAAGCACCGTGTGACCATCTTTATTTGTGTGCGCCGGCATGGGTGTTGATCAGAGATCGACTTAGACAGAAGTGGATCAGAAGGATAAACTTAAAAATACGAACAGCCCTAAATTTTCCTAAAAGAAAAAACGTATGTGAGCTCCAAACAAAACCGTTGACTTTGGGATGAAATTCTCATCTTGTTTTTAGATCAATGTGCTGCACAAGCCTGCATACCAGTTCCCCCGTGAACTGAAGGCCAGCTGTGGCCGCCTGCGCATTGGATATGTCAGCTCAGACTTCTGCAACCACCCTACCTCTCACCTGATGCAGAGCATTCCTGGCATGCATGACCGCTCAAGAGTGGAAGTGTTTTGCTACGCTCTTAATGCTGATGACAACACTAACTTCAGGAGCAAGATCGCCATGGAGGCTGATCACTTTGTGGACCTCTCCTTGGTATGTTTATCATTTGACAGCTTAAATTCCTGCACATACAACCACCAGTACTGTATAAACAATACCAGTGGCTGTCTGCACATATTTTCTGTCACATTGCTTGATTAGGAAATTGCTTTTTTTTTTGGCCTAAAATTGTTTGTTAAAAAACACCATGTTTTGGTCTTATTAGGGGCCGGAGATGTATTGAGCCCTCTGGATCCCTGCCACCAATATTGGGGAATGTGAATTTTCCAACTTAACCTCCTTGTTCATGTAGCCTTTATTACGGTTTACACTACTGGTGGCTGCATACACAGTGGGGTTGCATGGCAGGAATATCCATGACTGTGGTTTGACCCTCTCATTTATGAATATGCGCTGCTGAGAGATATCTCAACCGTGTTTATTGTGTGTTCCTGTACTGTGTTGCTCTACAATGTGTTGTCATTTTATGTGTTCCAGATCCCCTGCAATGGGAAAGCGGCCGACCATATTCACGCTGATGGCATCCACATTTTGGTCAACATGAACGGCTACACCAAGGGTGCTCGCAATGAGCTGTTTGCCCTCCGACCTGCACCTATTCAGGTGAATATTGACATAAGCCGAGGAATGGGAAGTTTGTGTGTAGTTCCCAAGTAAACAGTTTGCTGATGGGCATTGTGATTTCTGTCATAACATGTACGCTGTTTGCATTACTGGCATTAACCAGGCATGGGAATTGTCCGCCTAAAGGCAAATTTCCACCGAAATGATTTGCTCAGCCGCCAAAAAAAAAAAATTGGGGTGCAAAAAGTAACTGAGCACCGGTCATTATACACTGCGAGGCCGCATTGGTTCAAGTGATATGCCGCCCGCTAGAGTTACGCGTCACCTATTGTGGCTTTAAGGTGGCTCTTGGCATAGTATTTTTTACCAAAATCTTTCAGAAAACAGTTTTGAGACAGACTCGGCTTTTGCGTCTTTGAAGTATCTAGAAGCAGTTCCTGCACATGTTTTATGTTATAATGCCCTCAAAATGTGTTTATTGATCTTATTTTCAAAGTCACTCGACATGAAAATCATCCAAACACCGTATTTTTTCTTCGAGCATCGTGAACTTATGGCCTTGGTTACGGCCATTTTGCTTGAACAAACTCCGGCTTGCCGCATACCGTTATGTAGGTCAACTCTTTCTCCGTCAGAATTCGCGCGGAAACATCGGAAATTTCCATTCACAAAGTCACACGAAGCCAAAAACGAGAGCAACCGAATGCAGCAAAACCGAGCGGAGATTTCCATATATGGACCTCTGTTCAAAAGCGCGATCGCTGATTGGCTGTTTCGCTCACTCGGGGCTTCTTCGGCTGTTTCCGACTAGGCAACCATGCGATCCAAAATGGCCGCAGCTTGACGCTTTCTTCTTGAGTGCCGTGGGAATTTGTCAAATTGTGAGCAAGAAAATCGTTTGAAGATGGGGAAAAATGTTGGTACTAAGTTCCGAACACTTCATAAGTTTGGGAAGCGCCGCAGGAAGAAAAATGAGACGCCAGTTTTGTTGAAAAACACTCCGCAAGAGGCCGAGCCGGTGCCTTCGATATCGTCGCTCGTGAATGGGGATGGTGCATCGAGTGAAACTGCGCCAGAGTCTGTGGCATCGACGAAAAAAAAAGAAACTTTTTTAAGAGGAAGAAGATGGCAGAAGATACAGTTGCAGAAGAAACAACACCGAAGACCCGGAAAAGGTCGGATACGAACGGGAGTGACACCAACGACGACCCTGCAGATACACGGTCAGCGAGCGATGGCGATCTGAATTTCATTGCAAATCTTGGCTGTTTACAACCACTAATAACCATCCTCCACTGCCCAGTTTGCAAGAAAAAGGTGAGCGATCTTGTTTTATTGTTATTGTCTAGGCCACATATGCCGATATTTCGCTTTTTGTGTTTGTAAATACTAAATGGTTTGTCATGAACTGATGAAGCAGATCTTGTGTGTTCACACAGTTCAGAGTCCCCCACTTTTTCTGGATCAGGAACTGGCCCGTTTTGCTGTGCAGCAAATACAGCTTTAGTCGGACAGAAAGCTGAATGAAAGAAGTATTCATATAATGTTTTGGGGCAGTGCATGCAGGCTGAGTATGATGCTTGCTGCCGTACTGTGTGTATGTCACATGTTGAGTGTGTGCTGTGTATGTGGACATAGACTAAGTTTGCAACTTGTGTTCATTTCAGAACCTGTCGATCAGCGAAGGAGGTGATGGTGGGCGAAAGGGAGCTGCCTGTCTGCTGTCCGTGAACTGCACAAGGTGTGGGGAGCTGTTGTCAGAGTGGACATCACTATGGTCTAGCATCACCCACTCTGGCTTTGACATCAACAGACCTGTTGTTGCAGCTGCAGTCAGCAACGGCCTAGGTTTCACACAGCTTTGGAGGTTTTCTGCAATGCTGAACATGCCTCCACCAATGAATGAAAAGACTTGGTATCACTACCAAAAGCAGATGAAGTTTGTAGAGCTGGAGGACCTGGAGAGAGCAAAATCTGCAACCAGGAAGACCTCGAACAAAGAGAAGGATCGGAGAAAGAAGATTGATGACATTCGTCGACGTGAGAGAGAACAGCGTCGCCAGCGAGAGGGTGCCATTTATGGTGCAAGACAATTTTAACTGTCTGCCAAAACTTTCAGTGCCTCCCCATGATGCTGAATGCTGTTTCAAGTGAACTTAACTGCTTTTGACAGAATTTAAGTTCATTCTATGACCTATACTGTAGTCTGAAACATTTCTAAACTTTGAAGCCAATTTTCTAAGAACTGTGTATTTTGCATGTGTGACGAACTTTCCCCCTCAGTAGCTTCTGTTCTAACAGAGCTATCAATCTGAAAATTTGCATGCTTATGTAAAATTGCATGTAGAGTGCAATAAAAGCATCAGAATCAGCCTATGTCTTATAGTTGTCAAGTTACAGGACCACAAGTGGTGGCAAAATTTTTTACTTTTTTGCCACGTTTGTATGGCTGGTGAGTGCTGAATCTGTTATTGGTACACATCAAAAACTGCTTTCCTTGCACAGAATGAACACAGCTTTACAAGAAACAGTAATTTCTACATTGAAAAAGCAAAGCAGTTTTGTACAGCAGAGGGGGCAAAATACCATGCATTGCCGTCGTGTATTATAATTATGATCAGCTGTAGATTTTTTTCTAAACAACCCAGCAACTTCAAACTTTGCAAGGAAAACATCTGTGATGTGTACTATGAGTGTGCCAAATTTCACAACTCTATCTTGAACAGTTTTTTTTTTACAATTTTTACAAAAAACGGACGCCAAGAGCCACCTTAACGCAGTCGTTACTTTACCGTGCAAGCGGGCAATACAACACTGAACGCACCGTTTTCATGCTCACTTACCGTCTCGCGCACCGTACGTGTGGGGAAAATGGCGGCATCACGAGTTGTTGAAAATGGCGGTGAGAAAGGATATCGTTCAAGACAGAGTGCTGCTTAGTGTGCACCCGATCATGATCCGGGAAGTGGGAAGAAGATCGCTGGTCCGAAATGTGGAAATTCTACCGTCGTCAGCACCCTGTACAGTCCGACGAAGCTCCTCTTTGTCCTATCACCACCAGCTCTGCCGCTATCGGTGTTTCTTCTCTGCAGCTCTTTGCCACTCAGGAGCGGGTGTTGGAAACCTTCCCTCCCGCTGCGGGTGGTTTTACACCAGGTGAGAATGTACGCCCCCGCTCATATGAGCGTATTTCGCAGCCAGCCCCGCAGACCCGGCCTTCTAAGACGGGTCTCCAACGGAGGCAACCCCATCATTTGGGGGAGGAGACAGCGACCATCGGCAGTCCCTGGCGCGTGCCCTCTCCAGCCAGACGTGACTTTACTCAATTGCACTTTTCCGTCGCACACAAAAAAAACAAAAAAAAAACACACAATTGTCGTCACATCACGACTTGTTGCTCAGCGCTTCGGCTCAACCACTGTCTCCTCGCGCCCTGGTTAAAAGCCAGTCACCGCGCAACTCGGCCAGCTCCGCAGACTCGGCCTTCTAAGACGGGTCTCCAACGGAGTCAAGCCCATCGTTTTGGGGAGAGGAGACAGGACCATCGGCAGTCCCTGGCGCGTGCCCTCCAACCAGACGTGACTTTACCCACTTGCACTTTTCCGTCGCAACTTCAGCAATTGTCGTCACATCACGACTTGTTGCTCGGCGCTTCGTCTCAACCACTGTCTCCTCGCGCCCTGGCTAAAAGCCAGTCACCGCGCAACTCAGCCAGCTCCGCAGACTCGGCCTTCTAAGACGGGTCTCCAACGGAGTCCAGCCCATCGTTTTGGGGAGAGGATACAGCGACCATCGGCAGTCCCTGGCGCGTGCCCTCTCCAGCCAGACGTGACTTTACCCAATTGCACTTTTCCGTCGCAACTTCAACACTTGTCGTCACATCACGACTCGTTGCTCGGCGCTTCGTCTCAACCACTGTCTCTTCGCGCCCTGGCTAAAAGCCAGTCACCGCGCACTCGTGCCACACTTGGTACGTCCTCTCGGCGTATTTCTCACCCCTTCCGTCGGTTTTATTCTCCTACTGCAGACGTTTCCCTTCGGGATCCTACACCATCGTCCGTCCCCTGTCACCGTGATTACTGGGTTTCTCCTGCCCCCCGTCGCTCGTGACACGCCTCTCGATGATGGGTGGATCCCCTTCGCTTCGAACGTCCTTCGCAGTGCTGTCGACGCCACCTTCATTGTGCTCCAGAGGGGGGACAGTCCTGGTCCCGTTCCCGTTCTCCTGCTCGTCGCCTGCTTTTGCCTGAGAGCTGTCAGCATCTGCCCTCTTCCTTACGGCGTCCTTCTTCTTATTCTTCTTCATGTGACTGTCGGAGTTCTCGGCGAACTGGGCACCTGGGGACTCCTCATCTGTCCCTCGGCGATCTTCTCCGGCCACCGCGCGATCGTTACTCTTTCCAAGGGTCCTGTTTCCCCTGGCGTTTGGCAACGCCGGTTCAAGAGGATGTTCTTCGCCTTCATCCGGTGGATTCTGCTTTCGACCTTGGGGTTTTGCCGCACCTTTCTCCGTCTAGAGTCCTTTACCCGCGGACTCTCAACACAGCTGTTCTCCGTCCTCGGACTGTTTCACTCCGGGTGTCGAGACTCAACGGTCCTTTGACGAGGCCTCCGACCTCATTCTTCGCTCTCTTCCCCCAGACGCCGATGATGCGGCGGATTTATGGGCTGATGGGCCGATTTGCCTCCCTACACCTCTGAAGCGAAAGGCGTCGGCTTCGGTGGATGCTTCCCTTCACCCTAAGCATTTCCGATCTCTTCCGCCACCATCTGGCTTTCGAGATCTGGCGGAGGCGTTCTCGGCGCAATTGCCTATTGGCACTTTCAAAGAGCCTCTCTTCTTTTCCTATACTAAGTGACCTGAAGGCGTAGACATTCGCTTCCGCCAACGTTGGTACGCAGGTCACTCTCAGGCTTTTGCGTGCCCTTTGCCTTAGCTTGATGATACGGCGGATTTACAGGTGGGTGAACGCCGCTTCGCCTTTGCCCGGGTCCCTCGCGGTTTTGATAAAACTGCTGTCATGATCCGCAACACGCTGGTCTGCTCCCGCTTCCGCGATATCACTACCCAGGCGATGGTACGCGCTCTTGAAGACCATTGGGATCCTCACTCTACTGCGCCGCTGCGAGAGATACATTCTCTTTCGGTGGTGGCTAATCGGGCTGCGTAACAGGCTTCTGCAAATGCGATAGCTGCCGCCATCAACTGTGATTTACTTAGACGGGATGCAGTTCTTGCTGGTTGTTCTGGGTTTTCTTCGACAGTCAAGGCTCAGCTCCGCCAGGCGCCCATCGGCGGTACTTTGCTGTTTGGCTCCACTTGGCAAGCCGTGAAGGATACGCATACGGACATCTGGCCCATGGCTCACCATCTTTCTTCTCACTGTTCCCGACGACCCACGGCTCCTTTCTACCATTTCGGAGCGTCTTCACCTCTCGCTTCTTCGCCCTCCTCCTCTTCGCCGCTCCCCGCTTTGGACTCGGGTTCCGAACGATCCCGTCAAGATGACGGCTTTACAGGACGCAGTGGATTCCTTGCTTCTCAAGTCCGCCACGGAATTCGTCCGGCGACAAGATTCTCTGGCTTTCTACAGTCGTCTCTTCATCGTCCCCACGTCGGACGGAGGTTGGCGTCCGGTGATAGACCTTGCCGCTCTCAAAAAAAAAAAAAAAAAAAAAATTTTTGCCTACGCCGTCCTTTCGTATAGAATGACCCGCGCCCTGCGGGCCGCCGTCCAACCGATGGATTTGGCTGTCGGTCTGGATCTTGCCGACACATACCTTCATGTTCCTATACACCCTTCAGCTCACCGATACCTTCGCTTCGCCTTCCACGGAGTGGTGTATCATTCCGGGCGATGCCCTTCGGCCTCACTCTCAGTCCCTGGGTTTTTACCAGGGTTATGGATGCGGTGATTTCCCCTTGGCCGGCTCTACTCGCGTCCAATTCAACTTCATCTCCTCCTTCTTTGGCGTCTGTCTTCGGGAGTTTTGGAGGTTTGCGTTCCGGTGTCGCACTTAGTTCGGCCGCATCTCCTTCGGTGGACATCAAGAGACTGGGAACCACCTGGAGTAGAATCGAAGGAGAAGCACAGGACAGGAGTTGCTGGAGGTCTCTCGTCGACGGCCTATACCCGGGTAGGGGTGACAGGTGTAAGTAAGTAAGTGAGTGGCGTCGGGGGTTCCCCTCGCGTCCCCGCTTCCTTCCCTGTTGGTCTGCACGGATGCCAGTCTTTCCGGTTGAGGTACTCACCTGCTCCAGGACTTCAACACGACAGTGGATGTTTGGTCACCGGTTTTGGTGGGCAGACACATCAATTGGTTGGAGCTGAAAGCAGTGCGGCTCGCCCTGATCTCTTGGGAACCACACGTGACCAACCCGGCAGTTTTGGTTCTCTCTGACAACACGACGGTTGTCTCCTATATTCAGAAGCAGGGCGGGACACGCTCCCCCTCCCTTTGCATTCTTCTGTTCCATATTCTGGTGTGGTGTCGGGTTCGGGGCATTTCGCTACAGGCGCATCACATTCAGGGACGGCCGAATGTGCTGGCAGATTCCTTATCTCTTCATGGCCAGTGTCTCCATACCGAGTGGGCTCTTCGCCCCGACCTTTTTCGGATGATTTGCCGGCACTGGGAGACACCCATGACCGACCTGTTTGCGACGAGGTGGAACGCACAACTTCCCCTCTTCGTCTCCCCTGTTCCAGATTCTCTTGCATGGGCGGTGGATGCTCTCTCTATCCCCTGGGAGGGTCTCTTGGCCTATGCGTACCCTCCGTCTGTCCTGGTACCCAGGATTCTTCTCAAGCTCAGAGGCTGCCATGCAGTCTTGTTTCTGGTGGCAACGTTCTCGTGGAACAAGAACTGGACCACAGATCTCCTGAGTCTCGCCATGGACCCCCGCTGTGGCTTCCAACGCTTACCACATTGCTGAAACAACCCCGGCAGGATCTTTTTCAACCTGGCCCGGAGAGCCTCCTCTTACACGCTTGGCGATTGTGCGGCGCGCCTTCACCGCTCGAGGTTTCTCGGATGCAGCGGTGGCGGCTATCGCTTCAGCTCGACGGCCTTCCACCAGGAAAGTCTATGAGGGTAAATGGCGGGTTTTTCTGTCGTGGTGTGGGCCGCGACACCTCCCCCCCACAACTCTGACTATGCCCCAACTCGCGGAGTTCTTCTTGTGGCTCTTCGAGGATCAGGGCTTGGCACCCATCACCATTCGAGGTTATCTTTCTATGGTGGCTGACACTTACCGCCATTTGGGTCGACCCGATCCGGGATCTTGCAGGGACCTTGCTGACCTCATGGCTCATTTTGATCTCCGGCGACCAGTGACCCGATCACTACTCCCATGTTGGGACCTTGCGTGGGTGTTAACATGGCTCAACTCTGCTCGTTTTTTGAACCGCTGCACTTGGCTCGGTTCTCAGACTTGACGAGGAGGACCTGCTTCCTGCGGGCCATAGCCACAACTTTTCGCGTGAGTGAGCTCCACGCTCTCTCCGTACTTCCGTCTTGCCTACAGCTCCGGGCTTACGGCTCAGTTCAACAGACAGCAGGATCCGGTTCGGGTGTTACAAAATCTATCTCCGCCGGTCAAAGCCCTTACGGCGGGGTATTTCCCGCCTTTTCTTGCCTTTGGTTCCAAACCGGCACGATATATCCGCCCAAACGATCTCCGCTTGGTTGCGTGGAGTTATCCGTTCTGCTTACAACGGAGAACTTTGAGAGCGGAAAGGTCTATCACCGGACGCCAACCTCCGTCCGACGTGGGGACGATGAAGAGACGACTGTAGAAAGCCAGAGAATCTTGTCGCCGGACGAATTCCGTGGCGGACTTGAGAAGCAAGGAATCCACTGCGTCCTGTAAAGCCGTCATCTTGACGGGATCGTTCGGAACCCGAGTCCAAAGCGGGGAGCGGCGAAGAGGAGGAGGGCGAAGAAGCGAGAGGTGAAGACGCTCCGAAATGGTAGAAAGGAGCCGTGGGTCGTCGGGAACAGTGAGAAGAAAGATGGTGAGCCATGGGCCAGATGTCCGTATGCGTATCCTTCACGGCTTGCCAAGTGGAGCCAAACAGCAAAGTACCGCCGATGGGCGCCTGGCGGAGCTGAGCCTTGACTGTCGAAGAAAACCCAGAACAACCAGCAAGAACTGCATCCCGTCTAAGTAAATCACAGTTGATGGCGGCAGCTATCGCATTTGCAGAAGCCTGTTACGCAGCCCGATTAGCCACCACCGAAAGAGAATGTATCTCTCGCAGCGGCGCAGTAGAGTGAGGATCCCAATGGTCTTCAAGAGCGCGTACCATCGCCTGGGTAGTGATATCGCGGAAGCGGGAGCAGACCAGCGTGTTGCGGATCATGACAGCAGTTTTATCAAAACCGCGAGGGACCCGGGCAAAGGCGAAGCGGCGTTCACCCACCTGTAAATCCGCCGTATCATCAAGCTAAGGCAAAGGGCACGCAAAAGCCTGAGAGTGACCTGCGTACCAACGTTGGCGGAAGCGAATGTCTACGCCTTCAGGTCACTTAGTATAGGAAAAGAAGAGAGGCTCTTTGAAAGTGCCAATAGGCAATTGCGCCGAGAACGCCTCCGCCAGATCTCGAAAGCCAGATGGTGGCGGAAGAGATCGGAAATGCTTAGGGTGAAGGGAAGCATCCACCGAAGCCGACGCCTTTCGCTTCAGAGGTGTAGGGAGGCAAATCGGCCCATCAGCCCATAAATCCGCCGCATCATCGGCGTCTGGGGGAAGAGAGCGAAGAATGAGGTCGGAGGCCTCGTCAAAGGACCGTTGAGTCTCGACACCCGGAGTGAAACAGTCCGAGGACGGAGAACAGCTGTGTTGAGAGTCCGCGGGTAAAGGACTCTAGACGGAGAAAGGTGCAGCAAAACCCCAAGGTCGAAAGCAGAATCCACCGGATGAAGGCGAAGAACATCCTCTTGAACCGGCGTTGCTCTGGATCACTCTGGAAATTTCAGACTTTTTTCACTTTTCTAATTCCCATGCCTGATTAACCTATTTAACCCATTCAGCCCCAAGGCCACATTTCCTAAATTTCGGAGAGGTCACTTAACAATTATGTACCAGTTGCAGGAGATGGATGGACCATGATAATTCAAGGGTAGTGCCAGATTAGCTTGGCTCGTAACTCCTCCTACCCCAGACACACCACAGCAAGATAAGGATCGACCATGATAGTTCAAGGGTGATGCCAGAATAGCTTGGCGCCTACGGGCGCCAAGCTATTCTGGCATCACCCTTGAACTGTCAAGGTCGATCTGTATCCTGCACTGCAATGCAGTCTTGAGAGGACAGGGGCAAAATTTAAGGATTTCGGTGTTGGGGTAGAATGAGTTAAAGGCACCAAGCTAATCTGGCACTATCCTTGAATTATCATTGTCCATCCATCTCTTGCTGTAGGGCGTTTGGGTTAAGGCTTCCTCAGACGGAGAAACGAAACATTTCGTTGAAATGTCCGCATTTCAGACATTTCTCCAACATTTCACCGTTTCACGAAATGCGAAACGACACATTTCACGAAATAGAACTTGTATCTATTTTGCGAAACATTTCGCCGAAACATTTCAACCGTTACCCAGTCAGCGTCGTCCGCTGCCAAACTGACGTCATTCAAGCCCAAACACTGAGGATAGCAACGGGAAAGCGATGCCGTGGATTCAGGTCTATTATGGCCAGAATTGCATGATGTGACGCACGATTCTGTAAGATTTAAGCGGAGAAATCGTTTTTGAAATGAAATCTATCAAGTATCATCACTAAAGTACTACCAAAATATGATTTTAGGTCAGTTTTCTGAACCCCACTTTCATCGGCTGCTCTGCAAAGCTGCCTACACAATGGTGGCTATCGCGTCGAGACGGCGGCATCCTCGATTCACTTAAACCAGCTTTGTTTACGCATTCAAAAGCGCTTACAGTTATTCGATATGGTCGGCAATTCACTTTAATTGTGTAAGTGAAGGCACACATGTCTTATATGTTTAGTTTTTAAGCATCAGTAGTCAGAAATATGACCCGATATCCACCGATACAAACCAGAGCATGTGTCCGTGAAGAGTTACTTCCCCTGTACCAATCGAAATAAATTTTCACCGCGTTTCTACGTGTGCGGAGGAGGCATTTCAATGCAATGAAAATGTTTCGTTTCTTGTGCATTTTGTTTCTCCGTGTAGGGAAGCCATTAAGCATGGCATTACAATTTCAGATAGGCCAACAGTGCTAGCTCAAGGACGGGTGACAGTTTATTTGCCACTCGTGAACTATCATTGTTGATCTTTGTCAGAACTCGTATGTAGTTTCAACTCCAGAATTTAACCCCTTCACTGAACACCACCCAGCTGTAATAGGTATAGAACCTTATGAGCCCCTACAATTGCAGGAGTTCCTGAGGATCTATGCCTGCTGCTGAAACCACGTATGCATGTTCCGTTGTCAGCAAGGGATCTTTTGAAATTAAATTTCCAATGATTTCAAAAACACAATCTGAGTCCACTGGCAGTGAAAGGTTTAAGTGTTGTGATTTTGAGTTTTAGGAGCAGTCATTGTTAGTTAAAAATTTGTAATGAACTTTGTGAATACGTGACAGTCATCACCAAGTTTCTTGCCATGCAATTGTGTCCATACAAGCTTTGTCTTATTACAACATGCTTATCAAAGCTTCATTATGTTTAGGCTATGTGGCTGGGGTACCCAGGCACCAGTGGAGCCCCCTTCATGGATTACATCGTGACAGATGCCAGCACATCCCCTATGGAGCTGGCTAACCAGTACTCAGAGAAGCTGGCGTACATGCGCCACACCTATTTCGTCGGTGACCACATGCAGATGTTCCCCCACATGCTGGATCGCATCCTTCTCAAGATCCCAGACCCCCAGACTGGGACCACGCTTTACTGGACCTTCAGTGGTGTGGACCTGGACGCTCTCCGTCTCCTGGCTATCTCCATTGAGGTTAGTGTTTGTCATCCAGCGTGGTTGGCAAGCTAGGATCACATCACATCCACAGGAGTGAAAGTTGTCAGTCTGAATGAAAGAAATCCATAAACATAATGCAACTGGCATGCTTTTCCCAGAGGTGTTCACCCTTTTCATCCTGGTAGAGAATTCCTTGAAATAAGTTTGACTATGATAGCTCAAGGGTGGTGTCAGGATAGCTCTGCACATGAGGCGCCAAGCTATCCTGGCACCACCCTTGAGCTAAAATGGTTCATCTATCTCCTAATCTGTAATATAGCATTCATCAGCCTGAGGATGTAATGGGTTACAGCTGTCTTCATTCACATGTTGTGTATAGGTTGTGTTGTTTCCGCTTCACTATTGACCGTTTTATTGCAATGCCACATAGTCAGCTAATGAGTCGGAGTACAGGAGGAGCGACTCTCTGTACCACTTTGAAGAGAAAAGAAAATGTTGATTCTGCTCTTTAGAATCTGTCCACTTGCAAACAGGAGAAAATAACTTGCAGAAACATCTTGTGTTTTTCAGGAGAGGAAGCAGAAGTGTTTGCCTGGCCCCACAACAGACCTGCCTGATGGCTCTCAGGTTGAGGTGACTACTACTGTGGTGGAACTTCCGGCAGCTATGGTGCAGAGTCTTCAGGCCATGATCGCTGGCACACAGCCACATTGCACAATTGGCAGCATCCTGGTGCAGAATGGCCTTACTACCAACCAGGTAATGCTTATTGTCCTATGAAGGCTACATTACAGATTAGGCGATGGATCAACCATTTTAGTTCAAGGGTAGTGCCAAAATAGCTCGACGACGTACTTACTTACGGCTGTCACCCCTACCCGGGTATAGGCCGTCGACGAGAGACCTCCAGCAACTCCTGTCCTGTGCTTCTCCTTCGATTCTACTCCAGGTGGTTCCCAGTCCCTTGATGTCTGCTTGGAGGTCTCGACGCCAGGAGTTTCTCGGCCTACCTCTTTTCCTCTTTCCCTGGGGGTTCCATGACAATGCCTGCCTAGTGATACTGGAAGCTGGCTTTCTCAGACTGTGACCGATCCATCCCCATCTTCTTCGCCCAATTTCATTCTCTGCTGTTATCTGCTCTGTTCTCTCCCAGAGTCTGACGTTGCTGATCTTCTCTGGCCAGTGGATTTTCAAAATTCTTCTAAGGCAACTGTTCATGAAGGTCTGTACTCTGTTGACTGTGGTTTTTGTCAATCTCCAAGTCTCTGCTCCATATAGAACTGCTTTTACATTGGAGTTGAAAATCCGGACTTTGGTGTGTTGTGACAGCTCTCTGGAACTCCACACTTTTTTCAACTGGAGAAAGGCTGCTCTGGCTTTACCGATTCGTGCTCTGACATCTGCATCAGTGCCGCCTTTTTTGTCTATGATGCTCCCGAGATAGGTGAAGGACTCCACCTCCAACGGGGTGCCAGCAAGCAAGACTGGTTCTTCCCTGGTTGCGTTCAGCCTCATTGTCTTTGTTTTCTGTTTGTGAATGGTGAGGCCCACTTGGGACGAGATGTCAGCAAGCCTCGTGGTCTTGTCCTGCATTTGTTGATGAGTGTGGGACAGCAATGCCAAGTCGTCTGCAAAATCGAGGTCATCAAGCTGTGTCCACTGTATTCCACTTCGTCTGTGCTCTGTGGTCATCTTCATGACCCAGTTTATGGCCAGTAGGAAGAGGAACGGAGACAGCAGACACCCCTGCCTGACGCCAGTTCTGACCTGGAGCTCCCTGGTGAACTGCCCTTCGTGGATCACGCGACATGTCATGCCATCGTAGCTGCTCTTGATCAGGCGGACGAGCTTTGTGGGTACACCGTAGTGTCGTAGGAGTTTCCACAGAGTCTCTCGGTCCACACTGTCAAATGCTTTCTCATAATCCACAAAGTTGACGTACAGCGGGGAGCTCCACTCCAGAGACTGTTCCACGATGATGCGGAGAGTGGCGATCTGGTCTGTACATGATCGGTTCTTCCTGAATCCTGCTTGCTGGTCTCTCAGCTCTGGGGGTCAACGGAGCTCTTCATTCTCTCCAGGATGATCCTGTTGAAGACCTTTCCTGGTACTGACAGCAAGGTGATTCCTCTGTAGTTGGAACACTTGCTGAGGTCGCCTTTCTTGGGAAGCTTGATTAGGTACCCCTCCTTCCAGTCAGCCGGCATCACCTCCTCTTCCCAGATCTTTCCAAACAGTGGGTACAGCATCTCCACTGTTGTCCCTAGGTCTGCTTTCAGAGACTCCGCTGGGATGCCATCTGGGCCTGCTGCTTTGCCGTTCTTCAAAAATGCCACTGCTCTTCTGATCTCTTCCCGGCTGGGTCTGTCACAGCTGATGGGTAGGTCGGTCTCTGCCGGCTGGATGTCTGGGGGGTCGGGTGGGCTAGGTCTGTTCAGTAACTCTTCAAAATACTCGGCCCATCTGTCGAGTTGGTCTGCTCTGTCTGCAATAGGCTTGCCTTCTTTGTCTTTTACTGGTCTTTCTGTATGGCCATACTTGCCTGACAATCTTCTGGTAATGTGGTAGAGCTGTTTCATGTTGCCGCTGCCTGCTGCCTTTTCTGCCTCTGCTGCCAGGCTGTCTGTGTAGGCCCTCTTGTCTGCCCTGATACTCCTCTTCACCTCGCGGTTGGCTTCCGAGTATTCCCCCTGTGCCCTTACTTTGGCTGCTCTCGTGCGACTGTTGTTGACAACTGCTTTCTTCTGCTTCCTCACTTCTATCTTCTTCAAGGTCTGTGCCGACAGCCAGTCCTTGTGATGGTGTTTCCTGAACCCTACAGTGTCTTTGCAGGTTGAGTTCAGCGCCTCTCTGCCTTCCACTGCTGCTCTGTGGTGACCGCCTCCTCTTCATTTACTAGCTCCTGTAGGGCTTGAAACCGGTTGGACAGCACCAGTTTGAACTCTCTCGACGACTTAGGCGCTAAGCTATTCTGGCACTACCCTCAAATTCTCGGTCAAAGTAATCTCATGCAGTGGTGTGAAACGGGTAAATGCATTAATCTAATTAAAGTCTCGGGACCTAAATTTATATCGGTCGGCCGACGGTTTAAGTTCTAACTACAATATATGAAGATCTGTAATCACAGTACCAGCTTCAGACAACATGCTGATGGTTGTTGGACTGATCGTTCATTGCTGTGTATAGCAACTGCTGTCTCGCTATATTGAATGTCTTCTGTAGACATCTGATACGATTGACATCTACAATTCATTTTACCAAGGATCTTTCAATGTACGAGTATTTAATCCTTATTTTCTCAAGTGTTGTTTTAAGTATATGGTTGGTCCTTTATTATGTATGTGGAATACAATTGTAGGAAAGAGCCATTCGCCTCAAGGAAGTCCTTGGCTAAGACTTGTCCTCTTTATTGTTCCACAGACCAACAACAAGGCTGCCACGGGAGAAGAAGTTCCCTGCACCTTGGTTCTGTCAGCCCGTTCGGCGTACGGTTTGCCGGAGGATGCTGTTGTCTTCTGCAACTTCAATCAGCTCTACAAGATCGACCCCTTCACCCTGGACATGTGGATCGAGATTCTCAAGCAGGTAGGCACTGGCAGTCAGGCACTTATCTATCTATCCAGACCTGCCTACATGTTCATGTGGTTGTCGGGAAGATTTGGGAAAACTCTCAGTAAGATTTGCAAGACTGTCAGTAGGAGTACAGAGGTGCCTACCTTACGCGCTAGCTCGTAATTTTACGCATTTTCGGCTCAAATTACGGGAATACGACCAGTCCCTCTAAAATACGCAATTTACGTGTGGGGGGGGGGGGGGGGGCTAATTGCTGACTGAAGATCGGCCGTTAGGCTCCCAGCCTCTGGAACCAGAGACTGTCACTAAGCTTTGTGCGTGTAGTCCGCTACACACTGACTAGCCAAGGCAGCAAAAATACTTGCACACAGCGCGCCAAGCGTGCACTGAAACACTGACGGGTAGTAACTAGCGATAGCAGGGGGCTCCACTGCTACAAATGCATGCAACGTGTGCAGAAAGGACTTTGTTGTTGCTCACAGTGGTGCGTACAAAAGTAGGATATTCAAAGACATTTGGAGCCCGCTGGGCACAAGACCAAGGCAGTAGTACATCCCCAAAAGACACTTTTTTTGTTAACCCTATCGGCCCGGCAAACTGCTGTACTGGTTGGCGGTCTTCCCGGAAAACCGCTAGAGCGGTGTTGGGTGTTTTATATCCTTCACCCGGTGATACGCTAGCCTCGCCGCGTGTGTGGTGACCTCGCCCTTCACCTGGCACTGATGCATCATGTTTTATACTACAGGGTCCTGACAGTGCATGCGTACTTTTGTACGTGGTACACGGTCAGCTTTGCGGCGCTAGCATGCCTATCACGGTCGAAATGGCGAGTGAATGTGTAGATATTCGGAGTGATAAAATTTTGTATTTGGAGACATGGTTTCAAAAGCAGATAGCTTTGATATATTGGGACTCGTGTGTCCACCTACCGCGTGGCAGCATAACCACGTGTTGGCAGTGTCAGCTGGAGCGATCGACGGTTGAGGCACTGACAACGGCAATGATATACAGCTTGATTCTGAAGCTGAATTTGGAGGTTCTAATTGATATTCCGTTCCTCTGATGCTACACCTTGGTGCACATGCAGGTGACTCTGTGGACACCGACTGACACACATTGGTCACACGTGTACTACGTGCATCGTCTTTACAACACTGGTACTTCCATCCTATCGTGTATGAGACACAACATCGTTCAATGCCGCTTATTACATGTTGTCTAGACTGTGGATATACCATACAGTGGAAGGTGTCACGACCCCGCTTCCGGGGTGCGAACTATGAGTGCTGTCACTCGAGATTCACCCAACCCACACTAACACAAACCTAACACAAACATCAGAGGAACAATAACAATGACGTTATTAAATATAACCCTAACAAAAAAACCAACTATTCACACTCGATCCTAATCACACTCACCCGTCACATTCACACACACACACGTCCAAACTCCCCAAACTAAATACTAATACAAAATACAAAATATATAATAACTAAATATTCCGAATGAAATACTATAACCTAAATATCCTATCTAAAGTACAGCCGACCAATATATAATAAAACTACTATCCTTACTAAATATAAAGGAGAACAGTCTGAAAGGCTTAAACCATACGCCACTAGACCCCGCTGGAAGCACAAGCCTCGAGCGCTAACGTCAGTTGTACCAGCGCTTTTGCCTCCGCGGAGAGTCTATTACAACACGTGGCTCCTTAATACGCCAGTTCAAATAGCACAACAACTAAATGGACTAAATGCGCTTGCTTACTAACTCAAATAAAGATCGAGAACAGTGAATGCAATTCGTATGCTACTATATCTCCACAAAGGGATCACGAACAACAAGTTTGAATTAAGCTAGCAAATTATACATTGACAGCACAAGGCTCTTTAACTAGCGCTTCTCAGAATAATATCACATACGCACATGGAGACTAAACATCGCATATGCAAATGGAGACTAACCAATATCACATAACTTAATGTAACTGAAAGTTGAATAAATAATATATTTCACGTGACGGGACCTTCTCGCCGGAAGCACAACTGTTGAGCGCAGTTCAACTCGACGCTCTTGCTTCCGCGATAAGGTCTTTCGTAACACAGGCTACTTTAAACAATATAACTCCAAATGTTACTGTACCAAAAGCTCCTCTAGCAATACAATCGCTACAAGGAGAATACGAAATAGACTAACGTTCCTTATAACAATTATACACAACTTCACGTAAACAAATTAGAAATAACTATATGGGACGACCCGACCTGACTAAATACGAGGCGTGCGAAGGCCCCCAGGTCCGGTGTTGTAGCCCACAAGGCGGAGTGACACAGTCAGCTTCCACACAGTACCACGGCACAGTGGCAGACTAGCTGGTTAATTCTTCGTATTTTAAAGATGCACTATAACAAAGGTGCAAAATATTCATATAAATAACTAACAAAAGACGACGAAATAATCACGTCACCCTTCCCACGACTTTAAACTGCCGTCTTTATACTCCCATCACTTCTCTCCCACAACGGTAAATTAACATCAACAAAATACATGCTCACAATCGCACACTTCCCGCAACAATAGATTTAACCTCAACATTCTCTTCATTTCCCTTCCACAATAATAAATGCCAACTCAAAATACATATTTACACCTCACCACCTGACTCACTTCTGATATTTACACCCCTACGACGCTAAATACTGGAACAACCTCAGTCGCCTGCTGGGCGTTAAATCCCAATAACTACTTCGCCGCTAGCTACTCTAGAAATACACCATAGCCCTCTACTTTCTATTCTCTTATGCTACACCTGCCCCCCCAATACACACTAGCCAACATAATACAGAACAAGCAAACACAACCAAACACACACACACACACACACAAACCCCCCCCCCCAAGCAAATGGCCACTAAAGGATTGTTACGTGCACTTACTTTCATCCGTGAAGACACCCCGGCTAGGACGAAGACAAACAAGACAAGACAAGCCAGGGGTGAAGTCGTCGCAGTTCTTTTCTCTTCTCAGGACACCAACCTCTGGGCTCAACCAGGGCCGTCTCATAGGGACGCTACAGAAGGACGACACAGCTACTTGAGGTGGCGGCAAATGGAAACCCACGCCCGCACAAACCCCCCTCAGAGACTATGTTGAAAAAAGACGACTGTTCCCGTTCGCTGGTGTTTTGCGAATGACTAGTAATTTTGATACCATTAGGATGGCGAAAAACTGCTCACTACCTCACGTGATGCAAAAACACGTGAAGCAGGTACCACCCGATGGCGTTCAGACTGGGTGACCACGTGGCTGCACGCCGTCCACCCAACCCTCGCACAGCAGCAAAACTCGTGCAAAGGCCATATACTACACACTACGCTATCGCTACCCGGTGACTAACTAAATCCTGTCACCCCTCTAAACTTGCCCTCCCTCCTACAAAAATATATGAAGAAAAATCCGTGTCGTGACAGAAGGTGTAAACATTGACATCTGGTGACCAGGTATGAAGGAGCCTTACAGTGTATCGGCACACTGGAAATGCATGGACACTAACGTGTCGCAGTAACTGATGCCCTTTTTACTAACAGCGACCTGTCATGCACGAAGGACATTTTTGGCTCACGTGCGAAGCAAACGTGAGTCTATGTTCTGAGCCAGCGGTCGTCTGTCCGCCGTCGTGCGTGGTAAACTTTAACGTTGGCATTTTCTCGGCAGTCTTCAAACTTGGCCCAAGGATACTTTGTGGCAAGACCTTTCTAAACATGTCAATTTTAGCGACAGTTTCTCATGAAGGTCAAGGTCACAGGGGATCAGGAAATATATCAAAAATAGCTATTTGGGGACATAATTTCCTTTTCCTCACAAAGATACCTGATGAAAAGACCTTTATATGCACACTAATTTTGTTGATTCCTCGGAAAAGGCAAGGGTCACAAGAGCTCAAGAAATATGTCCCAAATTACCATATTTTTACCCCCAAAAAGTTTTTTTTCGCAAATAATATTCACAACTTCAAACCCAAGCTTGCTACAGTGATACCTGATGTGTGAATAAAATAGCTAATACAGTAATAGTGTGGATAAATGTCTTTATTTTTAATTTGTTTGCTGTGGTGTATTTTTTTCGTTGCGTGTTGCGCTGAAATACACAAAATACACATTTTTAAGCAGCCCATTACACAAAATGGTCTAAGAGGGGTAGGCACCTCTGGGAGTATAGTTCAACTGGGTGATAAAACTTGCTTCTCTAGGGGCCAAAAAATCAAATGGGGGGGAGGGGGGGGGGGGAGTTGACGACAGCAGACCTTGCTTCCAAAGGCCAGGGCTTAGCTGTTCCCTGTTGTGAGTGTTTTTATTATTAAGTGTTGCATAAATACACGTATCATTAAAAAACGAATTACACAGACATTCATCCGCTTCTGTTTCATCATCTGTTTCATGTACTTGTTTTGGAGGCATGATTTTGAGCCAACCGTGAACCTCAAACTAACAAAGTGAAGCGATCCCACCATCCGCTAGAATGAACGCGAACAAAGACGCGCTTTCCAATTGGCTAGACAAAATTATAGGTCAGCACACAGTAGCCAATCAGGACCAGGCTTACTACTACCGGCAGAAACGGCACAATCAAACTGTCTTTTTGCCAAAACAATCCCCAAAATACCGCAAAAAGCTTCCGTAGAAATTGAAACATAATAATAATAATGCATAGCATTTATATGGCGCATTTCTCATATTTATAATATAACTCGATGCGCAGAATGTAGCCGCGAACTGAACCCAACAAGCACGCTCACGTGAATCACACGCATTCACTCACACACTGTACGTAAACACAGAACATTCACGTGGTGCTAAGGGCAAGCTCAAGCGAGCTACTGACGGTATTTGGAAATCGTTTTGTATTTGAAATTTTATTAAGTTGGCTGAAACTGATACCAAAGTGGAGGGGGAGGAAGAGCCGGAGTACCCGGAGAAAGAACCCCCGACGGTCCGCCCGAATTAATGGTGACACTTACTAGAGGAGAAAAATCCGACGCCAGAACCCGGAATCGAACCTCGCACCTTTAGCATTGGTGGCAGGCGCCTTAACCACTGCGCCACGGACCGCCCCACATGACCGGAAGACCGTAAAAAAAAAAACCAAACTCGTAAGAAATACGGTGAAATCGTAAGAGTCTGTCTATCCATCAGAAGTTATGAAAAATTTAACTCTTTTCAGGGCTTCTGTTTTCACAACAGGTTAAAGGGTGTATAGACTCCCAGGTATAAATTTTAGAGGGTACACAGACCCCCATCTGAGCATTATAGAGGGTCCGCAAATTTATTTAAGAAAAACTGCGTCATCTGTATGTTCCTTAAAATAAACTCATTTCGCTCTCTCCTCTTTAAATGGCCTACCCGGCACCGGCCTCCACGTGGCGTGGGTGGGTAGTCCCCTCAGTCCCTGACTGAGTGGGCTAGCAGACAGGTGCCATCTTTGTCCAGGATTAGGACTTGATGTCAGCAGATATGTTGTTCAGTCTTTTTCACTGGTCCAGTTTTTAAGGAGCTGTGCTAACCCAGGTCTTACCATGTTGGATTGGTCCTTAAAAATACTCATGAGCTTTTGGTCCTTTGGATCCCAAGTGTTTGCCGTGCTTGGAGACCCGTGTCGGGGGAGAAGAGGATCCTGGTGGCTGAAACACTCCACTTTGGCCTTGACTTCTGCCTAAACGGGAGGCTAGTCGTACCGGCCTAGTCAATCGGCTCTTGTCACGTCGAGCCCTATCCCCCTGTTGACATGCGGGTTGTTATACGGAGCACCATGCTATAGCCTCTGATGCTGATTAGGTGCTCTACACCAGTATTCCCCTGCATTCAACAGTGTGATAGAAGGCGGTGGCTCAAACGGTTCAATCGGGCTTACCCCCTTGAGTATATCTTTCGGGCAGTCTCCATTGTGCGTCGGCTGGAGACCCGCCGACAATTGCACTTTCCCTTGTTGGGCTCGGTGGCGGGCGGGGACCCCCGGGGGATGAATATCTATCATACTATAATATGGAAAATATCAAAAAACCAAAACTGGCACCAAAGCGGCACATAGCCACTGACATTGACCTTGAAAATGATAGCGACTCCGATTGTGGGGAAGCGACGCCTCAGGTTTCGGCCGTCTGGCCTCGCTTTCTCATTATCCACAACAAAGTTAAAGAGAAGCCTGTTTCCAAGCTGCACCCTTTCCTGGTAGGGGAGACCCTCAGGAGCCGTGTTGGCAGGCCTGAGGCCCGGCGCCTCAGGTCTGGTGACTTGTTGGTAGAGTGCCGTACCCGGGCACACTCCAATGGGCTACTGAGGCTCTCCTCCATCGGAGACACTCCAGTGGAGGTCACTCCCCACAAAACAATGAATTCCTCTAGAGGAGTGATTAAAGATCAAGCATTGGCCGAACTGTCTGAAGATGAACTTGTACGGAACCTTAAGTCACAGGGGGTGACCTACGTCAGGCGCTTCATTTCCAAACGAGGTGGTAGGGAGATTCGTCTCCCTACCATCATCCTGACGTTTGGCACCCCCACAGCTCCTTCTACCATCTGGGGAGGTTACTACTCCCTAAAAGTGAAAAAGTACGTCCCTCTCCCCCTCCGGTGCTTTAAGTGCCAAAAGTATGGCCATGGGCAGAAGACATGCCACCAGGCAGAGGCTCTATGCGCCCGTTGCACTATGCCCGGACACTCTGCTGAGTCCTGCACAGCCATCCCCCTGTGTGTGAATTGCCAGGGGGCGCATATGGCTTCGGACAAGAAGTGCCCTCGTTGGATCTCCGAGTGCAGGATTCAGCAGGTGCGTGTGGAGAAGGGGCTGTCCTTTGCGGACGCAAAAAAACTGGTTGACGGTCCTGGTGCAGCTGAGGCTGCTCCAAACTCAAATAACAACTTTGTGTATACTTTCAGTGCTGCGGTGGCAGGCAAGCGCCCCACCAAAGACTTCTCTTGTCAAACCCCAACTTCTTGGTTGGGGGCGGAGCTACCGGTCCGGTGGCACCGCCTTCTGCTGCCCCTAAGCCTCAGCCCCCACCCAAGCCTGCTAGTTTGTCAACGCCAAAGGTTTCTGGCTCTGGTCAGCCTTCTAAGGCCGCTAACTCTAGCGGCAGGACCGCTGCCCAGGACCAGAAGTCTAAGAAATCTATCAGGCATCAGAACTGTTCGATTTTCGGCGATTTTCAGATTTTCCTGGCCCCTGTTTAATAACACTTTTGACTTGGAAATGGCTTTAAATAACTCTACAATTCTTCAAAATCGCCGTTTTCAGATTTTTTTTGGGTGAACAGTTCTGATGCCTGTCTATGGGACCACCGTGCGCACGGGCCCAGAAGGGGAACACTGATGTCCCCCTTCAAAACAAATATGCTGTATTGGAGGAGCAGATGGAGGAAGTGGAAGTTGCCGATGCTGCGGCAGCTCCACCCCCTTCATCTCCTAAGAACCAGAGGAGGCCTGGGAGCCGGCCCCCCTCTGTTTCTCCGACTCCTTCCAAGGCAAAGGAAAAAGGGGGGAAAACCTCCGCACCCCCAGATAAGACATAATCATGGACTCTCTGCTTCAGTGGAATTGTGGTTTTCAAGCTAACTTTGAGGAATTACGTCTTTTAGTCAAGTGCTATAACCCCTCAGTAATATCTCTTCAGGAGACTTACCTGAAGACTTCTGACCCTGTGTCCTTTAATGGTTTTAATGGTATACATAAAGGCTCTGATTCGGAGAGGCACTCGGGTGGAGTGGCTCTTCTCATTAGTAGCCAAATATTATGTAGCCCCGTTAGCATCGACACCTGTCTTCAGGCTGTCGCAGATCGGGTTACCTTGAAGAAGACCATAACCATATGCAGCATTTACCTGCCACCATCCCTGCGGGTCTGTAGTAATGATTTTTTTAATTTAGTTGATCAACTGCCCCCTCCCTTTATTCTCATGGGGGATTTTAACGGTCACGCTCACCTTTGGGGTAGTGACCACTATGATGGCAGAGGTCAGATGTTAGAAGATGTTTTTTCTCAACTTAACCTGTGTGTCTTTAACGATGGTTCGCCTACATACTCTAACCCAGGTTCAGGATCTAGTTCTGTTCTAGACCTCACTGTGTGTGATCCTTCTCTCATGCTGGACTTTGACTGGAAGGTTCACGATGACCTGTGTGGTAGTGACCACTTCCCAGTAGTCCTGTCATCGGTCAGCTGTGGGGAGGATCCGCCGGTGGGGCGCTGGAATCTTAAGAAAGCTAACTGGCCTCTGTTCGCCTCCCTCTGTCAGTCTCGTATTACAGAGGAGGTGGTCATGTCATCTGAAGAACCTATTTCTTCTTTTACTACTATTTTGTTGGACGTAGCGGGTGAAACCATCCCTAAAACTTCCGCATCAGTCCCTGGAAAGCCGAGAGTACCATGGTTCAACGAAGAGTGCCGCAAGGCCCAAATAGCGCGCAGATCTGCTCAGCGACGTGCTTTCCGTAATCCGTCGCAAGTGTATATTTTAACCTTTAAAAGACAGAGGGCGAAAGCTCGTTACATTTTTAAACGTGAACGCCGTGCTTCCTGGAGACGCTTCGTCTCATCTTTAACTTCTCGGACTCCGTCCCAGAAAGTATGGAAGGCTGTTCGGAGAATTGGGGGCAGGGGTGGCTCGGCTTCTGTTGGCCATCTTAGAGATGGTGCCAGCTTGGTTACAGATAAAAAAGCTGTGGCCAATTTGCTTGTCTCCACCATTGCCCATAATTCTTCAACGGAGCACTATTCACCTTTCTTCCAGAGAGAGAAGGAGAAGCGAGAGTCTCGTATTTGTGATTTTAAGTCCAATAACTCAGAAGACTATAATGTCCCATTTACATTATCAGAATTGCAGCAAGCCTTGCAGAAATGTAATGACTCTGCTGCTGGCCTAGATACCGTCCACTATCAATTCCTAACGCATCTGCCTGAGAGGTCACTCCTTGTACTTCTCAAGGCCTTTAACCATATCTGGAGAGCTGGTCATTTTCCGCCGTCTTGGCGCCAGGCTGTGGTTGTACCGATCCCCAAGCCGGGTAAGGATCCTTCCGACCCGGGCAACTACCGGCCTATCGCTTTGACATCATGTTTATGTAAAACTATGGAGCGCCTGGTCAACGCCCGCCTGGTGTGGCATCTTGAGTCACAGGGTCTCCTCACAGACCTCCAGTGCGGTTTCCGGCGCTTCCGTAGTACAACTGACCATTTAGTCCGCTTTGAATCATTTATTCGAGATACTTTTGTCAACAAGCAGCATGTCTGTGCAATTTTCTTCGATCTTGAGAAGGCATATTTCACTACCTGGAAGTATGGCATAATGTCTGACTTGTTGGACATGGGTTTTAAAGGGCACCTGCCCGTTTTTATTCACAATTTTTTGACTAACCGGTCGTTCCATGTCCGTGTGGGCTCCACCCTCTCCGACTCCTTTGAACAGGAGATGTGTGTCCCACAGGGCAGCATTCTTTCTCCTGTTTTATTTAGTATTAAAATTAATAATATTGTAAAGGCCGTCAAGGATGATTCTGAATGCTCTTTGTTTGTTGATGACTTTGCTTTGTGCGCACGTGGTCGAGGACTTGCGTCCCTTGAGAGGCGCTTGCAGCTGTGCGTTGATCGCATCCAGGGGTGGGTGTCTCTCAATGGATTCAAGTTCTCGCCCTCCAAGACTGTCTGTGTGCATTTTACTAACCAGACAAAATTTTTTCCAGAACCTAGCCTGAGCATTGCTGGAGTGCCAATTAAGGTGGCCGAGGAGGCAAAGTTTCTGGGGGTAATTTTTGACAAAAGACTTACCTTCCGCAACCATATTAATTACCTTAGAACCTCTTGTCAGAAGGCTCTCGACATTCTTCGTGTCATCGGTCGTACTGACTGTGGTGCGGACCGTACTGTCTTACTTCGTCTATACCGGGCCCTTGTTCGGTCCAAACTGGATTACGGCTCTGTGGTGTATGGCTCAGCTTCCAAGTCTGTGCTACAGCGTCTGAACACAATTCACCATCAGGGTCTGCGGATATGTCTTGGGGCCTTCAGGACGTCTCCAGTTCCTAGTCTGTATGCCGAGGCAGGGGAGCCTTCTCTCAAGCTCCGCCGCATCCGCCTCATGCTCAGCTACGTTCTGAAACTGAAGGCCCATCCAGACAACCCTGCCTATGATTGTGTTTTTAAACCATCGTTTGCAGAGATGTACGATACCCATCCGGGAGCTGTCCGTCCACTTTCTTTCCGTGTCCGACCTCATCTGCAGGCGGCCGGATTGGACCTGGACAGAGTTTCGGAATCCCTGCAACACATCACTCCACCTTGGGTCTTTACCAGTTCCTGACATCTTGCTGGACTTGACTGCCCACAAGAAAGACTCTACTCCACCAGCCATATACCAACAGAGCCTCAATGAACTGCTTTCAATTTTTCCTGGCTATTGTCGCATCTATACCGATGGGTCAAAGTCTGAGGATGGGAGAGTGGCTGCGGCCGCAGTGTCCTCTCGCCATCCTAGACGCCCATTTAAGCACCGCCTCCCAGACCACTCATCTGTATTTAGTGCGGAACTGCAGGCGGTTCTGCTGGCACTCAGGCATGCTTATCGATCTAGAGAAAGGAACTTCCTGATTCTGTCTGACTCTCTTTCTGCCCTGCAGGCCCTTCAGGGCACCGGAAATGACCACCCACTGCTGGTGCAGATCAGAGAGCTCCACGCGGACTTGATGAAGGAATATTATGATATCATTTTTATTTGGGTGCCAGGGCATGTGGGCATCGAAGGCAACAGGATCGCAGATTCTGCTGCCAACGATGCCCGCAATGACCCTGTCCCTGACACACAGACTGTTTATAGTGATTTTAGACATGTGGCTAGTGCGTACATAGCCCATGAGTGGCAGTCCGAGTGGGACAAAGAGGAAGCTAACAAGCTGCATGAAGCTCTTCCTAAGTTGTCCGACGGTCTACCTTATCGCTGCGGCAGCCGCCGTGAGGAGACTGTCCTGGCTCGGCTCCACATCGGGCACACGTATGTTACGCACTCTTATTTACTTAAACAGGAGGAGCGTCCATGGTGTTATGCCTGCGACGAGCAGTACTCTGTTCAACACTTTTTGTTGTCTTGTGCTGATCTAATCGACACAAGGTATAAACATTTCACGGCAGACTCCTTGAAGGTTTTGTTCCGGGATGTGCCCCCGGACAAGATCTTCAGTTTTCTGAGAGAGTGCCATATTTTTTAATAAGATTTGAGCGTTTATAGACTATGATGTTTCTATTATTTTGACCTTTTTGAGAGTCTTTAGACGTTTTCTTTAAAGACCTGTGCGACATTTTAGCCTGACATATTTTTAAGGTATATTTACCCTTCCCTCCGTGAGATGGCCTTAGTTGCCTGCTCGGCGTTAAACCCAAATAACTAACTCCTCTTTAAATGTGTTGTGACAGTGTGTGAGTCCTTTCCATGATACTGATTCTTTAACTGGTGAGCTATCGCGCAAAAGCCTGTCTCCCTCGCTCTCTCTATCTCTCTCTCACACACACAGAAAAACATATCTATTTATTTATTTGTATGATCATTTGATAATGTATTGTAATGGAGAATATAGCGTTTTCTGCTGAATGCGGCAGATTGACAACCAAAGTGTGACTTGTCTAAACTCTCTCTCTCTCTCTCTCTCTCTCTCTCTCTCTCTCTCTCTCTCTCTCTCTCTCTCTCTCTCTCTCTCTCTCTCTCTCTCTGTGTGTGTGTCACTGTGTGTGTGTGAATTGATGTACATAAAAGTTTATTTCAACCCATTTAACCACTCGGAAAGACATGTTTCTCCAATTTTTGCCTAATAACTGTGTACCAGAAGATGGATCGACCACGATTAAAAAAAAAAACCTGACAAACTTATTTCTGTTAAAATTTCTGCTGAATGAAGAATCCAAAGCATTCCAGCTTCATTTGCTTTTTCTCTGCCATTTACAACTTCGTTCAAGATCGAAAGTGAAACGCACGATGCCGCATCCCATACTAGTATGTATGGGTGACGTCGCAGCAAGCAACGCGTTCCAACATGTAGCACGCACTTTGTAATAACATGCTGACGCCACACATAAACTAACAGTTTGCCCACCCAGTTACACTCACACGGACCCCGGAGTCGGGTCGATTCTGAATGCAGCCGCGACTGAGCAAGCTGCTAAACAAACCAACTCATCACTAAAAAATTGAACGACTGTCACCGACCTCTGTTATGGTACACACGGTGGCGCAAGGATAATGTATCTCGGACGCAGATGCACTGAATTTTAGTGCGTCTGACTACCCCTTAGTTACATTTTCAGTACGTGATTTTGAGTTTTAATTTTTCATAGACGCACAGACGCACTAAAACGGAAGCCCTGCTGTTATAGTAGGTCATTGTCGAGTGTAGTCTTCTTTCTTTGCTGTTTATTTATATTTTTAAAAATATTTTTTAAAGCATAATAGCTGGTTATACAATCATTCCTGTATATAGCTGCCAACCCTCCCGATTTTATCGGGAATATCCCTATTTTTTTTTTCAATTCCCTATTCTGCGGTTTTTTTGTACATTTCTCCCGATTTTCATATTTTCAAGCTCTGTTTTAAAATTCGAGGCATTTTGGCGTACTGCTCGGGGTCAAGCGCCTGTAGTTGAGAGCCTACCACTATACTGTACCACTAAGCTTTCGGGGACCCACACCCAGTCTTGATTACGCATGCGCAGCAAATTTCCGTCCATTCTGTGTTTGTTCCGGTTCCTTTGAATTTGCCCTGGAGCACATGCTCAACGATTTTCACAACTGGTCGCATAGTATTTTCGATTTTCAACAAAATCATGCCTCCAAAGAAGCACAAGTGTTTGAAGTTCCATCCAGACTACAAGCGTTCCTTTCCTTTCATCGACGAATCGAGAAAGGGCAAACACTTTGCCTTTTGTAAAATGTGCCGGGCCGGGCAGACATAAACATCGGTCACAGCGGCCAAAATGACATCAGTCTGCATGAAAAACGTAAGAAACACCAAGAAAATCCCTGAAGGCTGCTGCAAACCCTTGCCCACCATCAAAAGAGTAGATAAACTTTGTGCTGATTAATTGATTGGCAACACATGATTGCATGTGTGCTGTGTTGCCATCCAGAACTGCATGTCTCTGTTTATTCTGTTAATAGAGACATTCAGTTCTGGCATGCAACCTTTCATTGAACTCTCAACCCTGTTACCGTTAGTGTTACAAGCAAACATCCATTATTTATTTTGTTCAGCCATGATTTTTTGTGCTGATGTGAATGTAAATAAACTTCAAACTAATGGATACAAACTGGTCGTTATTTTGAATTTTGCTTCAAGGAGAGGCCTCCAAACTGCCTTAAAAATGCTGATTTTCGTTTCCATTGATTTATTTTGTTCGGCCATGATTATTTTGTGCGGATGTGAATGTAAATAAACTTCAAACTAAAGGATACAAACTGGTCATTATTTTGAATTTTGCTTCAAGGAGAGGCCTCCAAACTGCCTTCAAAATGCTGATTTTCGTTTCCATTGATTTATTTTGTTCAGCCATGATTTTTTGTGCTGGTGTGAATGTAAATATACTTCAAACTAAAGGATACAAACTGGTCATTATTTTGAATTTTGCTTCAAGAAGAGGCCTCCAAACTGCCTTCAAAATGCTGATTTTTGTTTTCGGGCGGGGGCCTTTGCCCCCCTACACCTCCCACCGGGGCGCTGCCCCTGCACCCTGCCGGGGCCTAGGCGGCCCCTCGACCCCCGGCCAGTCAGGATTTTTATTTGTCCAAAGTTGGCAGCTATGTAAATAGTTTCTGAAGCTGCATGCAAACAGCCTATAAGCATGTTGGGCCTAAATGAAAATGCATGCATTTCTGATTTTTTTTCTGAAGTTCGGGAGATAGAACCTCCGTGATCGGCCCCTGTTTTTGCCCCCCCCCCCCACCCCCACCCCCCCCATTCAGTTATGAATATTCACATTATTGCGATTTTTGGAAGGTTACCTGACCTCAACACACCCTACTACATCCGCTTGTACTCTTGGTGCACGTGCAGCTTTATGATCAGTGCTGTTGATTTGTTTCTAGGTTCCCAATGGAGTTCTCTGGCTGCTTCGCTTCCCTGCCATGGGTGAGACCAACATCAAGCAGATTGCGGCTGCTGCTGGCCTTGGCCCCAACCGCATTATCTTCTCGCATGTGGCTCCCAAGGAAGAGCACGTCCGTCGTGGCCAGCTGGCTGACGTCTGCCTGGACACCCCTCTCTGCAATGGACACACCACAGGCATGGATGTCTTGTGGGCAGGCACTCCCATGGTTACTCTGCCAGGTATGTGCAGTTATGTTGGTTGGAAACAATTATTTTCAGCAGTCAATCAACCTCGGGGTCAAAATTTTCAAATTTGGGAGTTGTACACAAAGGACTGCATTACAGTGCAAGTGGATCCACCAAGATAAGGGGGTGGTAGCTGTTTGTAGCACCACACTAAATCCGTAATGATTGATGCTTTTTTTTTTTTTTTTTTTTTTTTTTCTTTTTTTTTTTGGACTCGAGTGCACAGCAAAAGTGAGTATGTTTTGGACCAGTGGTCGTCCGTCTGCCGTCATCCGTGGTAAACTTTAACGTTGGCATTTTCTCGGAGACTATTCAAGCCACATTCTTCAAACTTGGCTCAAGGATACTTTGTGGTAAGACCTTTCTGAACATACCAATTTGAGTGACCTCACAAAGGTCACCTCGCGCTGGGACCATACGGCGTTGAGGCGCGTCCCCTGGGTGGTGGATAGGGGGTCCCTCGTGAGAGGGGTGCACCGAATGAAATAAGGTGCCGTGAACCAACATGGTCTAAGGGAAGGTGACCCCGACAGAAAACCCCTGGTCCTCCTAGTAAGGGGGTTGGGCGTGGGGTTAGCTTCCCCACCCTGCAAAAAAGGAAATAGCTACAAAAACGCCGACGAAAAGACTAACAGTAATTCCTTTCCTGGAGGAGGAAGGTTCTTCTACTAGAAGACTTATGACGTCCTGTGGTGAAAGCCGGAAGTCTTCGGAAGCCACAGGACCGAGCCGCCTCTCTCTATCCAGGGATACAACCATGGGCACATGGAACGTCAAGACCATGTACCAGAGCGGCAAGGCCGCCCAGATAGCAGCGGAAATGCAAAAGTACAACCTTTCCCTGCTAGGCATCAGTGAAGCCAGATGGACGCAGTCTGGCCAGAAAAGGCTGTTAAGTGGGGAGATGATTCTGTATTCAGGTCATGAAGAGGAGAATGCCCCCCATACAGAAGGAGTAGCACTCATGCTGTCACCAGTGGCACAGAGAGCGCTGATGGGCTGGGAACCTCTTGGGCCAAGAATTATAACAGCAGCCTTTAGAACCAAGAAAAAGCTCAAGCTGAACGTCATCCAGTGTTATGCGCCCACCAATGACAGTGACGAGGAAGAGAAACAAGAGTTCTATGACCGACTCCAGAGTGCCGTGGACAAATGTGCGGAGCGAGACATCACCATCGTCATGGGCGATTTTAATGCCAAAATAGGGGAGGACAACACCGGATACGAAGAGGTGATGGGGAGACAGGGACTAGGCTCGGAGATGAGTGAGAACGGGGAGAAGTTTGTAGACTTTTGTGCTCTAAACCGACTTGTCATTGGAGGCAGCATCTTCCCACACAGAAGAATACACAAAGCAACTTGGGTCTCACCTGACCATACAACAGAGAACCAAATAGACCATATCTGCATTAGCAAGAAATTCAGAAGATCCCTTCAAGATGTTCGAGTGAGGAGGGGAGCAGACGTCGCCTCAGACCACCATCTGCCTACCTTAAGAATGAAGCTCAAGCTAAAGAAAAGCCGCACGGAGACAACAAGAAGACAGCGCTATAATGTAGGCCTCCTGAGAGAAACTGGAGTTAGAGAAGAGTTCAAACTGGTGCTGTCCAACCGGTTTCAAGCGCTACAGGAGCTAGTAAATGAAGAGGAGGCGGTCACCACAGAGCAGCAGTGGAAGGCAGTTAGAGAGGCGCTGAACTCAACCTGCAAAGACACTGTAGGGTTCAGGAAACACCACCACAAGGACTGGCTGTCGGCACAGACCTTGAAGAAGATAGAAGCGAGGAAGCAGAAGAAAGCAGTGGTCAACAACAGTCGCACGAGAGCAGCCAAAGTAAGGGCACAGGGGGAATACTCGGAAGCCAACCGCGAGGTGAAGAGGAGTATCAGGGCAGACAAGAGGGCCTACACAGAAAGCCTGGCAGCAGAGGCAGAAAAGGCAGCAGGCAGCGGCAACATGAAACAGCTCTACGACATTACCAGAAGATTGTCGGGTAAGTATGGCCATACAGAAAGACCAGTAAAAGACAAAGAAGGCAAGCCTATTGCAGACAGAGCAGACCAACTCGACAGATGGGCCGAGTATTTTGAAGAGTTACTGAACAGACCTAGCCCACCCGACCCCCCCGACATCCAGCCGGCAGAGACCGACCTACCCATCAGCTGTGACAGACCCAGCCGGGAAGAGATCAGAAAAGCAGTGGCATTTTTGAAGAATGGCAAAGCAGCAGGGCCAGATGGCATCCCAGCGGAGTCTCTGAAAGCAGACCTAGAGACAACAGTTGAGATGCTGTACCCACTGTTTGGAAAGATCTGGGAAGAGGAGGTGATGCCGGCTGACTGGAAGGAGGGGTACCTAATCAAGCTTCCCAAGAAAGGCGACCTCAGCAAGTGTTCCAACTACAGAGGAATCACCTTGCTGTCAGTACCAGGAAAGGTCTTCAACAGGATCATCCTAGAAAGAATGAAGAGCTCCGTTGACCCCCAGCTGAGAGACCAGCAAGCAGGATTCAGGAAGAACCGATCATGTACAGACCAGATCGCCACTCTCCGCATCATCGTGGAACAGTCTCTGGAGTGGAGCTCCCCGCTGTACGTCAACTTTGTGGATTATGAGAAAGCATTTGACAGCGTGGACCGAGAGACTCTGTGGAAACTCCTACGACACTACGGTGTACCCACAAAGCTCGTCCGCCTGATCAAGAGCAGCTATGATGGCATGACATGTCGCGTGATCCACGAAGGGCAGTTCACCAGAGAGCTCCAGGTCAGAACTGGTGTCAGGCAGGGGTGTCTGCTGTCTCCGTTCCTCTTCCTACTGGCCATAGACTGGGTCATGAAGATGACCACAGAGCACAGACGAAGTGGAATACAGTGGACACTGTGGACACAGCTTGACGACCTCGATTTTGCAGATGACTTGGCATTACTGTCCCACACTCATCAACAAATGCAGGACAAGACCACGAGGCTTGCTGACATCTCGTGCCAAGTGGGCCTCACCATTCACAAACAGAAAACAAAGACAATGAGGCTGAACGCAACCAGGGAAGAACCAGTCTTGCTTGCTGGCACCCCGTTGGAGGAGGTGGAGTCCTTCACCTATCTCGGGAGCATCATAGACAAAAAAGGCGGCACTGATGCAGATGTCAGAGCACGAATCGGTAAAGCCAGAGCAGCCTTTCTCCAGTTGAAAAAAGTATGGAGTTCCAGAGAGCTGTCACAACACACCAAAGTCCGGATTTTCAACTCCAATGTAAAAGCAGTTCTCCTATATGGAGCAGAGACATGGAGATTGACAAAAACCACAGTCAACAGAGTACAGACCTTCATGAACAGTTGCCTTAGAAGAATTTTGAAAATCCACTGGCCAGAGAAGATCAGCAACGTCAGACTCTGGGAGAGAACAGAGCAGATAACAGCAGAGAATGAAATTGGGCGAAGAAGATGGGGATGGATCGGTCACAGTCTGAGAAAGCCAGCTTCCAGTATCACTAGGCAGGCATTGTCATGGAACCCCCAGGGAAAGAGGAAAAGAGGTAGGCCGAGAAACTCCTGGCGTCGAGACCTCCAAGCAGACATCAAGAGACTGGGAACCACCTGGAGTAGAATCGAAGGAGAAGCACAGGACAGGAGTTGCTGGAGGTCTCTCGTCGACGGCCTATACCCGGGTAGGGGTGACAGGCGTAAGTAAGTAAGTAAGTCACAAAGGTCAAGGTCACGGGGGATCAGGAAATAGGTAAAAAAATAGCTATATTTTGACATAATTTATTTTTTCCGGAGTCTATTCAAGCCATATTCTTCAAACTTGGCCCAAGGATACTTTGTGGTAAGGCCTTTCAAAAACATACTAATTTGAGTGACCTCTCACAAAGGTCAAGGTCATGGGGTATCAGGAAATAGGTTTTAAAAAAAGCTATATTTTGACATTATTATTTTTTATTTTTTCTCAGTCAAATACTATTCACAACTTCAAACCCAAACTTGGTACAAAGATCCCTCGGAAAGGTCAAGGGTCAGAAGAGCTCAGGAAATAGGTGAAAAATAGCCATATTTTGACAAAAGAGGTTTGGTTTTTTTCTCAAATACTATTCACAACTTCATTTCAAACCCAAACTTGCTACAGATGGTACTGATGGTAAGACCTATCTATGCATACTGGTTTGGTTGATCCCTCGGAAAGGTCAAGGGTCACGAGAGCTCAGGAAATGTGTGTAAAATGCTCTTTTTTGTTGGTATTCCCCAATTTTTGCAAATTTTTCGACCAAATTTGGACAAAGATTGTAACCCACGTAGACTCTCACCAGTCGTACGTACAGACGCATGCACAACAGACGCATACACCGCCACTGACTCTGGACGCATTCACGCGGTACAACTCTTAACACTATTTCTCTTCTAGGCCCTTTTACTCTTAACAAAACAAATAACGTAAACTCAAAAGATTCTTTACACCATACACTTCTCACTACATGCACGTCAATACCGCATACACATACACAATGTAAAAGCCAGGCTTGGTAATTGTCCTCACAATCCAACCTGTTTCACTGGTGTTAACGTTCTGTAATGTTCTGTCCTTCCACATCTAGGTGTGTAGTTCCTCGCGTCGCACGCTTCTGAGTAGTCCGTTTTCGTACCGTGAACGTCCTCCTGACTCGCTCCTGTAGTGCAGTATCTGATGACCGGGTGTCTAGGCACCAGTCACTCGCTCCTCGAGTCGAGTGGTGAAATGACCTCACGATAGGTCTCTCTCACGATAGGCAGCCTCCGTTGTCCGACGTCTCGACGTCACGTCGCTTCGCTCCACACAAGAACTCTGTACACAAATTCCTGACATAACACTTACAACACACACACACAACTTGGATAATATGAGGTACCTTACGTAACCTGGCTGATACAAATAACTCTCACACATTCATTCACACACATGTGCTTCATAACACGAACTACTTTCGCAGCACACTACTATCACTACACTAAAACAGACTATAACCTGACACTCTCGCCATACATTATTTCATACATTGGAAAAGACTATGCTTAAACCAACTACACCAATTATTTAGGAATACACATCTCACATTCTTCAACTATCCCTGTCGGTAAATAACTAACTAGACAAATCGCCAAATATCTCCACAAATTCCAAACCAACCTAACTAAACCATATACATGCTACACAACCAAACTATGCTACTCTAACGCATATTACCATTAACTCCGTAACTCTCAAATAATACATAAACATACCTGAAATCTAGGTCTCGGAGTCTTGGAATAGGGGCTAGGGTATCCCACATACAACCGTCCTTGCTGACAGCATAGCCCATACTAACTACTCTCTGCCTCGGTTAGACTGAACTCCCACCTAAAACTCCGCGCAAAACGCTTTCCTTATGATTGCACATGACCTCGTGCATACACGGGATATTTGTTACAAGACAAACCGCTGAGAAGACTGTAGCATACAAAAACCTTGTGTGAACAGTCTATGCATGGGCATAGAGCTTCATCACAAGATAGCTGATGATAAGACATACCTATGCATACTAATTTAGTCTACTCATCACAAAGGCCAAGGGGTCACGGGGGGTTGACAGATGTGTGAAAAATGCTTGCATTTTCAGAAAACATGGATTTTGCTGCTGCAGAAGCCAGCCCTTGTCACAAAGGTCACACATGTAAATCGGTCCACATACATGCGAGCCATAATGGCTTTGCCTTTCTTTTTTTTTTTTTTAAATTCTAAAGCTACAGTTCCATATGCACGAATACGTTCCGATGTGGTAATGCAATTTTACTTTTAAAAAATTGCATCATTTTCGTTCAAAGCTGGATTGTTTATTGCATTGGGCATATGAAAACACACAAACATGAAAAAGAGTTGCACAATTTTTCAGACTTGGGCCTAAGGATACTTTGTGGCAAGACCTTTCTAAACATACCAATTTTTTGAGTGACCTCACAAAGGTCAGGGTCACAGGGGATGAGGAAATAGGTTTAAAAAATTTAATAGCTATATTTACACATAATTTATATTTTCCTCAATATTAACAACTTCAAACCCAGACTTGGTACAAAGATGCATGAGGGGAAGACCTTTCTATGCATACTAATTTGATTTTATTCCTCGGAAAGGTCAAGGGTCACAAGAGCTCAGGAAATGGTTCCAAAATGGCCATATTTTGACAAAAGATGTTTTTTTCTCAAATACTATTCACAACTTTAAACACAAACTTGCTACAGAGATACGCCAATTTTTGACAGAATTGTACATGTGTGAAAACTGATTAAATTTTGAGAAAACATGGATTTTGTTGGTGCAGAAGCCCTCCCTTTACTTATTCTCACACTTGTGTGGATGACTGCATAAGGGCTTTGCCTTTCTTGTTAATCTGGATTCCATTTTGTCATGCTCTTCTTCAATCTGAACTTGTTTGCTCAAAGATAATAGAAATTTCATATTTCTTTAGAAATCACCACCACATTTCAATACTGATATTTCTATGCAGCGGAAACTCTTGCTTCAAGAGTTGCGTCCTCTCAGCTGCACACACTCGGATGTCCAGAACTGGTGGCCAACTCTCGTGAAGACTACATCCGCATCGCTGCCAGATTAGGAAACGACATGGAATAGTCAGTATTTCTTTACTTTCTCATATTTCTTTATCAGATGTTGCAGTCATTCATCAGACGGGCTGCCATTTTCATTGAGGAAGCAACAAATACTTAAAATTGGAAGTTTGTTCCATAGCGTAATGTTTTAGCTCTGTTGTGCATGCAGCCAACTGTAAACAGTACTGGTGGCTGCATGTGCGAGTGGTTTCACTTGGTGTACTCCCAGACTAAAAACGATTCACAGTACCAGCTTCAGACAACATGCTGATGGTTGTTGGACTGATCGTTCATTGCTGTGTACAGTAACCGGTGTCTCGCTATATTGCATGTCTTCTGTAGACATGTGATACGATAGACATCTACACTTAGTGTACTGATTTACGATTTGACAAAATTTTACACGAAGGTTTTACTGGAACATGCTACTGTATGATTGTGTATGATGATGGGTTGCTGCCTCCATGAGCAGCAAGAGGTATACTTTCTGTGAAGATCTGCAGATGCAGAGGCATATGGGAATCTGTACTGGCTAGTAAGTGTTTTGACCCTGTTTACATTTTGGGATCATCCTGTTACTAACATTGGTATTTTGTTTGTTTGTTTTAGTCTGCGCAGCATGCAAGCCAAAGTGGATCTCGCCCGTAGGACCTCCCCCCTGTTCTACACCAAGACGTACGCAACGGATCTGGAGAACCTGTTTTTCAGCATGTGGGAGAGGTTTGAGAGCGGCAAGCCTGTTGACCACATTACCCACCTGAGTCACACCAAGCCACAGTCCTCTGCTTCCATTACCCAGCGGTGATTTGCCTCAGATACAGGAATAACTCGGCTACAATGAAGTAGCAAATACATTCAGACTGAGAAATCAGGCTTGTGGAACTCAATGTTAGGTGAAAGATCTAAGACAGTAATTCCACTAGGTTGTGTTCAGCTGCCAGAGCTGGCCATGCCACCTGTTTGAGGGCTGCCACAGAAAATTCTCATTTACCACCCAACCAGAGAAAAGAAGAGCCGGTTCCCGCCCAGACTGAAGAATCGTCGGTATGTAGGGTTGCCATCTTGACCATCTGTTGGTCACAGAACCCGAGTACCTTGCCTGCTGTGATTTGTTACACTTGTTTGACCTCGCTCACTATGACACATGAGAAGTGACTCCTGCATGTTTCTTTTCTGTAAAATGTTGTCTGAGTAGTGTTGGTATAGTATTTTATTGTCTTTATTTCACATCTGTAAAAATTCTTGAGCTAGAACAGACATTTGTTTGGCAAAGTCGGTCGAAATGTTTTTCCCTTAGAGTTGAAGCAAAACATGTGGATTCAATTGATATTTTGCTTTCTTGCTTCAGGTTGTGAACTCAAACATACATGAGCTGAACAAGTCATTGTACATTTCATTTCAATGGTAACTCGTGATTGCTGACTCCCTTTGTAAATATTTGTCTTTTTGTGTGAATGATCTGTTTGATGGACAATTAGAGTTTGGGATTATTTATTTGGAATGTGAAAGATGATGCAAGCGTTTGAATGTTTGATATTTGAAATGTGAAGATGATTGATAATGTAAATAGTATGACATGTGCACAAATCGAACTTGGGCAGTTTTTAGAGTTTCCCCTTCTCATTTTGCTTTTGGTTAATAGAGGTTTCGAATGTGCAATGCCTCACAAAAGAATGTTGGATACACAACTAAGGTATCGGAATATTCTAACAGGTTTGCATGTTTTGACTTTGAGGTGATGCTTTACTTTTGTTTTACTACTTTTAGCACAGAATTTTTGTGACCATTATCTTTAGACTGCAAACCACTAACCAGTGCAATGCAGTCTTGATGTAATTAACAAAAATCAGATTTGTTTTCTTCATGTCTATTAACATTTTTGGGTTTCTTTGTGAGTTTAGTAGTTTTTTTATGTGTTGATAATGGATACCTGCCACATAACCTGAATATGCATCCAAAACCAAATAAACATGATTGTTGCAAACTTATTGTTCTTTTCTCTTTTTTTTTTTCTTTTTTTTTTTTTGCACATGTATGATAGCAGAAGTATTTACTGGTTGTTTATATGTCAGCTGGAGTCAACTTCAACCATGTCAATTTCTTGACTATTTAAGCCATAGTCTTAAAACTTCGCCCAAGGTTAACTTTGTGGTAATACCTAGCTCTTAAAAATGTTGATTTTAGTGATCTCTCTGAAAAGTCAAGGTCACATGGGGGTCAAAAAATGAGTAAAACTTGACATTCTGACAAAATAAAATTGTTCTCTGAACCAAATTTGTTACAGAGATACCTAAGCCTTTCTTATTCCACAGTGGACGAGGCCAAGGGTTTCTGTGATCTTATGTCTTTGCTGCATAATAATAACCTGAGTCCAGTTTGTGTCACGTGTGTGTTGGAAGATGTCAAAAGCTCTTCATCGTATGCTGTTTTCATGCCTCGCATTCCAGAGTGGCCTACACTCGGACCATGACCACATTGGACATAAATTCAGGCACAGCACTGCAGCTGAATGCAGTAGAATGACGTCCAAGTAGAAATGGAATTGATAACAGCTGCAGCAATTTATGACATGGAGGCCCTTGCAGTTTGTTTACTCAAAAACATTACCGATGGCATTAATGATAGGAAGATTCGTCTAGCTACCGATTTCAGACCAAGTCTTCGTTGTGTCAGCAACACAATCGGGGAGTCGTTTTATACAACTCCCAGAGTGACCTCCTCTCCCTTCCCATAAGGCCCTTTGGGCCTAGCGACCAGTCGTACGCTTAGCTGTGACAACGGCTGTTCCGGTTTCGGCTTATGTTTATCTCGTGTTCTCCGTGTGTTTTCTCGACTTCGTTTGTATTTTTCTGGATTTCTTCGTGTGTGATTATCCATCTTCGTGGAAAGAGCGACGTTGGTCACAACTCTGGGATTTTTATAATCGCGACCGGCCTGCGGCTCCTCGCTTACTTAGCCGCTCGCCGGCCGCTTTGCGCCCCTCTGCTGCCAGTGCGACATCCCTTCCTATAACTTCTGACCATTCGGGAACCCACAAACGAGCATCGTCGAATATTGAAGGCTTTTCTTCGAACCGGATATTTCCTACCTCGGACCTCAGCGCTCGCCCGTCGCTAGTCCCCTCCCACTCTACTGGGAGTCGGGATTTACCGCGATCGGGACGGCCTCTCCCTACTGCCTCTATCCCACTGGGGACCCGGGCCATTTCACCAAATCAGAGGTATTCCCAGGCGCGGCACGGGGTCTCACCTGCGGCCTCAAATAGTCGTAAGACTCTGGGGCCCTTGACTCGTACGAGCACTTCCCGCCCGGCGTTACAGCCACGGGCGGTGAGTGACTCCCTCACTGTTTCTTTCAGACGCTCTCGCGTGGATGATCGCACACGGCGCACTCGTCCTCAAATTTTCTCCGCTAGTCCGCTTCGGACAGTGACGTTACGCGGTCGTTCTTTGAGCCGCAGCCCTCTCTTGAGACGCCTGCTCAAACGCGTTACAATCACGTTCTCCGGACCATCGCCGCTTTGTTCTCCCACGTGGCTCCTCCCCCAATCACCAGTCTTGAGACCAATCAAGACTGCCTCTCCATTCCTCTTCCTGTCGATCTTCTTCTCAGGTGAGCGCTCGTTCTGCCCCCCTCCCCCCCCCCCCCCCCCGGCCACCCCACCCGGGTCTGCCCTGGGGGACTTGGGTGGGGTTAGGTATTTTTTAGTTCCCAGGGTCACCCTGGTCAGCCCCACAGGGTGGGGTTTTCTCTCTATTCTGGAGCATGTGTTTCTGTCTACCCGAGGTCCATTCACCTGTATTTGCCTTTTTTAAACTCTCCCTACTGTCTGCACTGCCTGTAGCTCTTGATATTGGATGTGTGTTGCTAAATGGTCTTAGCTTTATTTAGGCCCCATGTGTTAGGTTTATTTAATGTGTTTGACCGGCTGGCGACATACATTCAATGTTCTGTTTAGTTGGTTGTTTTTTTTTTCACAAGCAGTGCAGGCACGTCCTGAGAAAGCCTTGTTGCTGTCGGGACGTTAAGCAATGTACAATCAATCAATCAAACACCCCCCCCCCCCCCCCCCCCGGCCCTGAAAGTGGTCCGTGCGCCCGCTTCTAGCTTTTCAGTCGCGCCTGTTCGATCCCTCTCTGCCCATGGACCCCCACCCGGGTCTGCCCTGGGGGACTTGGGTGGGGTTAGGTATTTTTTAGTTCCCAGGGTCACCCTGGTCAGCCCCACAGGGTGGGTTTTTCTCTCTATTCTGGGGCATGTGTTTCTGTCTACCCTTTGTCCATTCACCTGTATTTGCCTTTTTAAAACTCTCCCTACTGTCTGCACTGCCTGTAGCTCTTGATATTGGATGTGTGTTGCTAAATGGTCTTAGCTTTATTTATGCCCCATGTTGTAGGTTTATTTAATGTATTTGACCGGCTGGCGACATACATTCAATTTTCTGTTTATTTTTTTTTCACAAGCAGTGCAGGCACGTCCTGAGAAAGCCTTGTTGCTGTCGGGACGTTAAGCAATGTACAATCAATCAAACCCCCGGCCCTGAAAGTGGTCCGTGCGCCCGCTTCTAGCTTTTCAGTCGCGCCTGTTCGATCCCTCTCTGCCCATGGACCCCCACCCGGGTCTGCCCTGGGGGACTTGGGTGGGGTTAGGTATTTTTTAGTTCCCAGGGTCACCCTGGTCAGCCCCACAGGGTGGGTTTTTCTCTCTATTCTGGGGCATGTGTTTCTGTCTACCCTTTGTCCATTCACCTGTATTTGCCTTTTTAAAACTCTCCCTACTGTCTGCACTGCCTGTAGCTCTTGATATTGGATGTGTGTTGCTAAATGGTCTTAGCTTTATTTAGGCCCCATGTGTTAGGTTTATTTAATGTATTTGACCGGCTGGCGACATACATTCACTGTTCTGTTTAGTTTTTTTTTCACAAGCAGTGCAGGCACGTCCTGAGAAAGCCTTGTTGCTGTCGGGACGTTAAGCAATGTACAATCAATCAATCAATCAATCTGCCCATGGAGTTCCGATTCCTCCTCCCCCCCCCCCCCCCCCCCCCCCCCCCCCCCCCGAGACGAGGTGCTTAGCCTACACCCCGCAGATTCTGCTTCCGTGTTCCTCGAGCCGCAGTCTCCGTTTTCGAGTCGCCCAGCTCTCCCTCTTTCCGCTCCCCCCCACCCGGGTCTGCCCTGGGGGACTTGGGTGGGGTTAGGTACTTTTTAGTTCCCAGGGTCACCCTGGTCAGCCCCACAGGGTGAGTTTTTCTCTCTATTCTGGGGCATGTGTTTCTGTCTACCCGAGGTCCATTCACCTGTATTTGCCTTTTTAAAACTCTCCCTACTGTCTGCACTGCCTGTAGCTCTTGATATTGGATGTGTGTTGCTAAATGGTCTTAGCTTTATTTAGGCCCCATGTGTTAGGTTTATTTAATGTATTTGACCGGCTGGCGACATACATTCAATGTTCTGTTTATTTTTTTTCACAAGCAGTGCAGGCACGTCCTGAGAAAGCCTTGTTGCTGTCAGGACGTTAAGCAATGTACAATCAATCAATCAATCAATTTTCTTTTGAAATTCTCCCTCCTGTCTGCGCTTCTTGCAGTTCTTTTCTTCATTTAGCGCAGGCACGTCCTGAGAAGGCCATTGTCGCTTGCAGGACGTAAAGCAATCTATACTTACTTACTCCCCTCTTTCTCCTGCGGCTCCCTCGCCCACCTCTGCGGTGGCTTCCCCCTCCTCTCCTCGTAGCTTATCGCCCTCTTCCCCCCACCTTGCCTTGGGCATAGATTACTGCCGAGCCCTCGACGAAGCGGCCCACCTGATTTCGGCTGCCCTTCCTCCGAAAGCTTGCCCTCTCCTCCCTTGAAACGGAAGGCTTCAGCTTCGGTCAACGCTTCGCATCGGTCTAAACATTTTAAGACCCTCCCTCAGCCCACCTGCTTTTGGGACCTCTGATGCTTTTAACGCTCATTTACAAAGGGCATTTTGTCGGACGTTGGCTTCTTTTCCGACCGCCGCTGGCCTGCGGATGTGGACATTAAGTTCCGACAGCACTGGTACGCAGGACACAACCAGTCCTTCCTGTGCCCCCTCCCGACGGTGGATCCCGCTGCAGAGGCGCAACTTGGTGGTAAGGCCGCTGTGGGTCGGTCTACTTCCGCGGGGCTAGACAAGACGTAATTCTCTAGCCGTGTTGGTTTTTTTTTTGAGTTAGCCACACAGGCTGTGGTACGACGTATTGAAGACTTCTGGGATTCTCCTGAGGCCTCTGACCCGAGCGATTTACACTCCATCGCGGTGACGGCTAATCGGGAAGTGTACCATGCTTCGACAAACGCTTTAGCGGCAGCCTCCAACTGTGACCTTATGCGGCGGGCCCGCTTCCTCCAGCGATGTGTCGGCATTCCCACTTCTGTGAAGTCCCAGCTGCGACAGCTCCCCCTCGGCGGTGCTCTTCTGTTTGGCCCTACCTGGCAGTCGGTGAAGGAGTCTACCAAAGACATTTGGCCTCGCACCCTCCTTCCCCCTCCCCCCTGCGGCTTCCCACCGCTTTGTCTTCCCGCAAGGCCGTGGGTCGTCCTGCGGACCTTCAGACCCACCCCGGGAACCTCTAGGCCTGGACGTCCTGTCTTCTCAGGCCGTTCTCGCGCTCCCCTCTCTTCGGCAGGGTGGGTTTTCCTCTCTATTCTGGGGCATGTGTTTCTGTCTACCCTTTGTCCATTCACCTGTATTTGCCTTTTTAAAACTCTCCCTACTGTCTGCACTGCCTGTACCTCTTGATATTGGATGTTTGTTGCTAAATGGTCTTGGCTTTATTTAGGCCCCATGTGTTAGGTTTATTTAATGTATTGGACCGGCTGGCGACATACATTCAATGTCAGTTCTGTTTAGGTTTTTTTCACAAGCAGTGCAGGCACGTCCTGAGAAAGTCTTGTTGCTGTCGGGACGTTAAGCAATGTACAATCAATCAATCTTCGGCCCCCTCGTTTCCCCGCCCCTACCGAGGTTCGGGCGGGGACGGGCCCAGTGACCATCACCCTCTACCTTCCCCGCGGACGACCACTCGACGAGTGGCGGTCGCTGCTGCCGGACGATACTTGGGTGCTCTCCACTATCTCAGACGGACTCCATAATATTATTTCGTTTCTCCAACCGCCCCCTCTCCGCCGCTCGCCTGTGTGGACTCGTGTCTCATCCGACCAGATCATGATTGCGTCTCTACTTCAGAAGGCTGCGACGGAGGTGGTCTCTCGGCTCGACTCGCCGGCATTCTACAGCCGCCTCTTCCTGGTTCCAAAGCCCGGCGGTCAGTGGCGTCCGGTCATCGACCTATCGGCTCTAAACCGGTTCATTTCGGCTCCCTCATTTCGCATGGAGGCAGCGCGGGCCGTGCGGTTAGCTGTGCGTCCTTTCAATTTTGCGGTCAGCCTCGACCTTTCCAATGCTTACCTCCATGTTTCCATTCACCCAGCGTCTCGCGGCTTCCTGCGTTTCGCCTTCGACGGAGTGTATACCAGTTTCGGGCTCTCCCCTTCGTCCTCAACATCCCCCCATGGGTCTTTACGCGGATTATGGACGCGGTGATCTCTCGGGCCCGACAGTCCTCGTCCAGCCCAACCTCCCAATTACCTAGACGACCTCTTGCTCTCCAATCAGGACCCCCATTCTCTGGAGACGGACCGGGACGTTCTACTGACTCTTTTTCAGAGACTGGGATTTATGGTCCACCAAGGGAAGTCGGATTTCACACCCTCCCGTACCTTCATCCATCTCGGAATGGACCCCCACCCGGCTCTGCCCTGGGGGACTTGGGTGGGGTAACTACTTTTTAGTTCCCAGGGTCACCCTGGTCAGCCCCACGGGGTGGGTTTTCTTCTGTATTCTGGGGCATGTGTTTCTGTTTACCCTTGGTCCATTCACCTGTATTTGTCTTTTTAAAACTCTCCCAACTGTCTGCACTGCCTGTAGCTCTCGATATTGGATGTGTGTTGCTAAATGGTCTTAGCTTTATTTAGGCTACCCCACCCGGGTCTGCCCTGGGGGACTTGGGTGGGGTTAGGTATTTTTTAGTTCCCAGGGTCACCCTGGTCAGCCCCACAGGGTGGGTTTTTCTCTCTATTCTGGGGCATGTGTTTCTGTCTACCCTTTGTCCATTCACCTGTATTTGCCTTTTTAAAACTCTCCCTACTGTCTGCACTGCCTGTAGCTCTTGATATTGGATGTGTGTTGCTAACTGGTCTTAGCTTTATTTAGGCCCCATGTGTTAGGTTTATTTAATGTATTTGACCGGCTGGCGACATACATTCAATGTTCTGTTTATTTTTTTTCGCAAGCAGTGCAGGCACGTCCTGAGAAAGCCTTGTTGCTGTCGGGACGTTAAGCAATGTACAATCAATCAATCAATTTATTTAGGCCTTATGGCGTAGGTTTATTTAACGTATTGGACCGGCTGGCGACATATATTCAATATTCTGGGGTTTTTTTTTTTTTGTTTTTTTTTTCACAAGCAGTGCAGGCACGTCCTGAGAAAGCCTTGTTGCTGTCAGGACGTTAAGCAATGTACAATCAATCAATTACAATCGGAATGGAGTTTCTGACCGACCGTGAGACTAACGGCCTCTCGCGTTCAGAAACTGGCTTCAATTACTGGGGACTCATCGGTGCGGCAGCCGATCTCCTTCCCATCGGTCGCCTGTACTCTCGGCCTCTTCAGCTCCATCTTTATCATTGGCGACCTTACTCAAACGACCTTTCGGCCCTAGTATTGGATGTGTGTTGCTAAATGGTCTTAGCATTATTTAGGCCCCATGTGTTAGGTTTATTTAACGTATTTGACCGGCTGGCGACATACATTCAATGTTCTGGGTTTTTTGTGGTTTTTTTTTTCTTTCACAAGCAGTGCAGGCACGTCCTGAGAAAGCCTTGTTGCTGTCGGGACGTTAAGCAATGTACAATCAATCAATAAACCCTAGTACCGGTGTCCCCCTTGATCCGGTCATACTTCGGTGGACGGATCTGACCTGGCTCACGTGGGGAGTGCCCATTTCCTCCCAACCTCCTCGGCTTTCAATCTGCACAGATGCGAGCCTATCCGGATGGGGTGCCCACATACTTCCGGATTTCGAAGAGGTCTCGGGCCAGTGGCCACCATCCTTACAGAACAGACACATCAATTGGCTGGAGTTGAAAGCAGTTTGGCTGGCTCAGACTCATTTGGGAGACTCGTCTCCATCACAACGAGATCTTGATTCTGTCCGAAAATTCCACTGTGGTATCGTACATCCAGAAACAAGGCGGGACGCGCTCTCCGTCTCTGCATGCTTCTCTACCAGCTGTTCCTCTGGTGCCGGGATCGACACATCTCTCTCCGGGCACGCCACATTCCGGGTCACCTCAACGTGCTTGCGGACTCTCTCTCGTCGGGGCCAGCTGCTTCATACCGAATGGACCCTCAAACCAGAGGTCTTCCGGCTGATCAGCACCCGCTGGGAGACACCAATGGTCGACCTTTTCGCAACACGGTGGAACACACAGCTTCCCCTCTTTGTCTCACCCGTTCCAGACCCTCTCGCCTTGGCAGTGGACGCCCTGTCGATCTCTTGGGACGGCCTGATAGCCTATGCTTATCCCCTGGTCGTCCTTGTTCCCAAGGTGTTACTCCGAGGCTCGAACACGATACTCTTCCTTGTAGCGCCCTTCAGCTGGGCACGCAGCTGGACGACCAACCTGGTGAGCCTCGCCACGGACGCTCCCCTGCTTTTACCCACACCACGCACGATGCTGAAACAACCACGACAAGCTCTCTTCCACCCGTGTCTGGAGCGGCTCTTATTACACGCTGGAGGTTGTGCGGTCGGCCCTCGCCGCTAGAGGCTTCTCGCGTGCAGCAATGGAGGCTATCGCTCCGGCCCGCAGGGCTTCCACCAGAAGGGTATACGAGGGCGTGGAGAGTCCTGCAGTCCTGGTGCCTCTCCAGACTGGCTGGGCACGCAGCTAGACGACCGACCTGGTGAGCCTCGCCACGGACGCTCCCTTGCTCTTACCCACACCACGCACGATGCTGAAACAACCACGACAAGCTCTCTTCCACCCGTGTCCGGAGCGGCTCCTATTACACGCCTGGAGGTTGTGCGGTCGGCCCTCACCGCTAGAGGCTTCTCGCGTGCAGCAATGGAGGCTATCGCTTCGGCCCGCATGGCTTCCACCAGGAGGGTATACGAGGGCAAGTGGAGAGTTCTGCAGTCCTGGTGCCTCTCCAGACACCTGTCTCCAACGGCCTTGTCTACACCCCAGTTAGCGGAGTTCTTCTTGTGGCTCCTTGACGAACAAAACTTGGCCCCTATCACCATCCGGGGATATCTCTATATGGTCGCAGATACCTACCGACATTTGGGCCGACCAGATCCGGGTGCGTGCAAAGACCTCGCCGACCTCCTTGCCCACTTCGAGTTGCAGCGACCTGTTCAGCGTTCGCTACTTCCGCGCTGGGACCTGGCCTGGATCCTCACTTGGCTTAATTCGGACCGCTTCGAACCTTTGCCCATGGCTGACGTCACCAGGAAGACCTGTTTCCTACTCGCTCTCGCTTCGGCTGCCAGAGTCAGCGAGCTGCATGCATTATCAGTGGACCCAGCGTGCCTCCAGTTTCGTGCGGATGGCTCCATCCAGGTAATGACGAACCCTTCCTTTCTCGCCAAGAATAGGCTTCCCTCGGCCGGAGCTCAGATCATGACCCTCCACCCGCTTAAGGGTTTTGACCTTTCCCGGGAATCCCGACAACAAGACCCTATACGGGCCTTGCAGATTTACCTGCGTCGTTCGCGGCCCTTCCGTCGGGGCCGGAAACGACTCTTTCTTCCCCTGCGACGCGGCAGGGACGATATTTCAGCGCAGACTATATCCTCGTGGATCCGCAGGATCATCCGCTCTGCTTATGAAGAACTCTCACCGGACATGGCACAGAGACTTCGCATTCGAACGCACGAGGTTTGGGCGGTATCTGTTAGTCTTGCCCTCGACCGCAACTGTGCGGTGCGGGATATTGTGGCGGCCGTTGGGTGGCGAACGAGTTGCACCTTTGCCCGCTTCTACCTACGAGACCTCTCGGGCCAGCGGGAGAACCTGGCCCTTGTTTGGGGACGTCTCGGCGGCGCAACACTCCCCGCCGGCGCCATAGGTAACGCTTAGTTGAAATCGTCGGGAGTTTGTGCCCAGGGCACCTCGTTAACCCATATCATACTGAGGCTAAAACCTTCAAATTTGCACACTGCGCTATGCAAGCTACATTATAATACTTACAGATAAGGATATACGCTGATGGCTTTAGGTTCAAGAGTGGTGCCAGAATAGCTTGGCGCCTAGAGGCGCCAAGCTATTCTGGCACTACCTTTGAACTATTTTAGTTAAACTTATTTCACACAATGGTGTATTCCGAATGATAAGGGTTAACCAACATGTTCTCAGGACGGGGTATGGTGGGCGGCACCCTCCTCCTTTTCGTTATTCTTCCTATCAGTAATGCCATCGGTAATGTTTTTGAGGAAACAAATTTTTCTCTAAAATATATTTTTTCGAAAAATACTTACTGATGGCATTATTCTAAGGACCCTCCCACCTGCCCCGCTTGCCGCCAGGTACGTTCGCTTTAGCGTATGACTGGTCGCTAGGGCCTTATGGGAAGGGAGGGGAGGTCACTCTGGGAGTTGTATAAAACGAGGACTCCCCGAGTCGCCTCCCCGGTTGTGTTGCTGACACAACGGAGACTTGGGCTGAAATCGGTAGCTAGACGTACCTCTCTATCAGTAATGCCATCGGTAAGTATTTTTCGAAAAAATATATTTTAGAGAAAAATCAATTTTTTTAAACCATCGAAGTAATCAAAATGCTGTTGTACGATCTATCCAGTCGACACAATCGTCGAACCTTGAAATGGGGATCATACAACAGTGAAAAAGCCATGATGGTCCTGATTTAATTATGAACCTCAACATCCTTTTGACAGATTATGACTTGTTGGCAGTCTCCGAGCCAGAATTTGCTCGTTAAAAAAGCAAGTTTCGGCTCATAAATCAACACCACACGTGGGTCACGAGAGGTCAGATACTGTGTGGGAATGGCCTATTTTGGCAACAGCTTTCTTTCATCTACGTTTTTCTTGATTTTTAAATGAGTTTGGCAAAGAGGTACCTGATGGTGAGACCTTTAGTTGACCACTTGCAAAGATCGAGTGGGAGATTTACATTTCAGTCACTGATACAAACGCCAGTCATTACATGAATACACCTAACACTTGCTTAATTCCGTGACTTGTTGGAAAGGTTAATGTCAAAAAGGTTCGATTATTAATAATGTAAATTGATTATACATATAAGCTATAACGGCTTTGCCATTCTTGTTACCAATGAAGCTGCCCACAGCGTATACATTGATTTCTCAGTCTCCGGGTCTCTAAATATTACACAATATAACCATGACACCCGTGGGCTAAAGAAGGCTAGTAAAGCTGACATACTCCCATGATACGGTGTTGGATCTTTTCTTTTGGTTTCCTCCCTACGTCGCACGACCAGTCACTTTAGCGCAAACCGTACCATGTGACCGTGATATAAAAAACCTCAACTGTAGCGAAAAATGGCGGACGTTTTGTAGCCCTCTCGATGACGCATCTTGGATGCCAGTAGTTTGTTCTATAAAAGATCGCCAAGCGTTCTAAAGTACAAAGTTACTTAGTTTTGTTCGAAACAACAAACACTCGGTACTGGAGACGGCAAAGTCATGACATGTTTTAAATTACCGTCATAAGTCTATTATGTATAAAGGTATTCCTTTGACGTCAGTCATGTCTGGCGTGATCCAGGTCGCAAGATGTCTTCTTGATTTCTTTTACGAAAATATTGGAGGAATGAAAACGAATACGTTATTGGTCGGAGGGGTTCGCTGCACGGACCCTTGTAGGCCTTCGGGAGGTCAAAGGAACCATTGTACCCCTCAGGCCTTCGGGGTACAATGTTTCCTTTGACCTCCCTCAGGCCTTCAAGGGTCCGTGTAGCGTACCCCTCCGACCAATAACTTATAATGTACCCATTCCATGAAATTTCTCCTTCTTTGACACATGTACTGATATATTGTATAACAAGCAAATTAATATTCATGAGCTTGCTCGATATGCTTTACTTCCCATAACGGACCTCTCCGAGCACGCGCCACAAACGCCACGCCCCCTAGCAATTGTTGCTGGGTGCCACAAGGTTGGTTGGTTAGTTCGGGTTTAAAGTCTACAGCACCGAGGTGATCATGGACGGCCCTGACGTGCGGGTTATGGGGGACAGGGAAATCTATTGCCTATGGAGTACGACCTGAACACTATCAACTCAGGCGCACTCCAACTGTGCCACTTTGATTTACCAAGACCTTTCAACGGACATGCTATTGAACGAATCCGTTTTTTCCCCCCTGGATTGTGAGTCCATCTACCGGGGCCGGGACGGGATTCGAACCCACGACCCGGCGATTCCCTTCGCTCTCCTGCTCCTACGTTTAACCGCCTGAGCTATTTCGGACTCCACTCAGGCCATCGATGGTCCGGGGTATTTATAGCTTGCGTCCGAAACCACATTAACCCTTCCGCCACAAGCTTTCCTGTCCCTTACTGGGCAATATGGCGGACGGTAGCGCGCGTGATTCGACTGAATGCGTTGCAAATTCTACAAGCCTACATTTACGCCAGGATACAAATATATGTCAAAAACGGCTCTAGATCGAGCCAATGCAAGTTTGCGTCAAGTTCCATTGATGCTATTCGTAGTTATCACACAACTGGCAGTGATTCCGTTCAAGTTGCATCCGTGTTGACCGGTCGCAGATCTACAAGGACGCGGCGCCGATCCACACAAACTGTACGTGGGAAAATGAGCATCAGCAAGCACAGGTCACAGAAGCTATCAGTGCCTGCAGAGCCGGGTAGGTGTTTTTGTTATTGGTGTTGCTTTAAAAAAAAAAAAAAAATTAGCACACTTGTCCGAGCCATTTTAGTCCATCTTGTCTCATCGTAGCAGGATGGCAGTGCTGCTCGGCGCTCTCTATTGCTGGCTGTGTTCAGTGTCAGGCTGAGCTGATTACTTTCATTCACAAATAGAATCGATGTGTGTGTGTGGGAATGAGAGAGAGGGGGAGAGAGAGATTATTATTAAATAACCATGCATGTATGATTTGTATTTCAGCGGGTCACTGTTCTCATGTCGGGCTTCAGAAATCTCTTCAGTATTTCAAGTCAGCTAAACTGTTTGACCCATGTGCCTAATCGACTGAGCTGCAGGGGCATGCCACAAGCCTGGTGAGCAGCAATATCAAATTCAAAAGGCACCAAGATCGCATCTGTCCCAATAACAAAACCATGGTGTGCTAGCCAGGCCATCGGAGAAGCGGACGAAAAGGCCCATAACATGCCACATCAAGACAAGCAAGAAGTAAGCATTACCTAACATAAAATCCAAACTATTATGAACTGGTAAATTATATTTTATTCTGGAATATGAGTGGTTCACATGCCAAAACACAACACACAGAGAAATAATGGTTCAGGTCACAAATGGCTGATTCACAGTGACGCTTACAATTTGATAGCATAGGAATACTAGATTCAAAACTAATTTTCATTTTATTATGAAGTCTTCAAAATTTCTCAATCAGCAAAGAGTGAGAAACAGTCTATCGTGTGGCTGTACTACAGCTGCATTAACGTATGTTTGGTTTTTGGCTGTTTTGTCATTTGTGTAACAAAAACGACAAAAAAAAAAGCCAAAACCCAAACATATGTTAAATGCAGTGTAGAACTGGAACAGGTTTAGTTGTCTCTCCTTTTTTCTCACAAAGTCCACTCCAAATACTTCTTCTTCTGCTGGTTGCGTCTGCACACCTTTAGTTCTTTGCAGCCATGAGATGGGGTTATTCAGATTTTGAAATTCTTCTGATCTCCTCCTCCAGCAGGTCTATCTTTATCTTCTAGCTTGCTATTTCAGAATTTGCACTCTGCAGCGCGGCCAGGTAGTCTAATGGTGACTGAAATCCCTAAAAGAGAAATAAAAAAAATATATAAACTGTATATGTTTATGATTAACTTAAAACGTCAAGCGTATTTCTAAAGCTGCACTCAATATTTGTCCACAGACCAGGAGACTGAAAAGAGAGCCATGCCAGGGAATCAACAGGGTCGCTGACGTGTGTCACAACGAGGTCCCCAGTTGATCTCCTACAAGAACTCGATCGCCTTTGCTTGACCAGATAGTGTCCAAATCCTGAGAAACGTGAGGAAAGAACAGAGAACTGACCAGTTCTAATCACTGGGTAGAGGGAAAAAAACAAACCAAAAAAAAAAAACCCAAGAAACTAGCAACATGAAACTTCCACATAGATCTAAATAGAAAAACACATGTTTCTGACAAATGTCTTAACAGAATCTTTTCACACACTTTTTTCTCAGCTGCAGCCACATTTTATGTAAACGACATGAGGACACTGCCAAGAGTAAATATTTAGAAGTACTTCCTGACAGATACCTGCACAAGCGCAGCATTGTGGTTAATCCACACTTTCTATTTCTAGGAGCAACTCAAAGTGTGCGACAGTGGCCAGACAGGCATAATCAAAGTCAAATGCCCACCCGCATCCAGAAATTACACCATACTCGAGGCATGTCAGTTACCAAGATTTTGTGTGAAATTAGCTGACAAGTGACACCAGCGTGGGACTGAAGAAATCGTATTCCAACCACACGCAGGTGCAAGGTCAGCTATGATATCGCAGGTTATTGTTTTTACCCAAAGGGATGTAAATGTATCGCAAATCACACCAGACATTCCATTGATTCAGCTTTCTACAAAGAACAATGAAAGTCTGACTTGGAAAGTGAAATGTCATCACAGAGTGTAAGCGAAATGTTAGGCCGTATGCACCTCTGCTGCTGTTGTCAGCATAATTATATACACACAGATATACCGGCTTGCATCGTTGTTCCGCTGCCCCACACTTGCCAGCTACAGTGTCAGGTGTATGACTTGATCTTCCTGCGAAAACTTTACAGCCGGAATCTGTACTGCGCCCTTTTGTGAGCAGTCTGGATTTGTAGGCAGGTGACTCGTCTGCTGGAATGGGTAGGGGTGCAACTTGCTGGGTTCGCCTTCCCACAAATGCTGAGAAGAAAAACGTTGCATGAATAAATGCTCATCATAAATAGATCTGATGAAATGTGTTACTGTAGAAGTGATGTGTCTATTTGTGCTTGTCGTGATTTGTTACAATGAGTGAGAGAGTGCAAACTGAAGAAACGTAAGAGCATACACCTTTGGTTATGGCCCCGCTCTGGACAGTTAATTCCATATTTAAAATCACGCACGCACGCACGCACGCACGCACGCACGCACGCACACACACACACACACACACACACACACAAACATTCGTCCCAAGTGTGCACTAGATCGGTGTAGCGGTACTGCCTGATAGCGAGTGCTTGCACATTATTGTAGGCCCACAGTAGGGCCTACGCTCCGGCCGTGATAACTCGATCGCTGAATTATGTACCACTTCCGCAAGTGAATTGTAATCACTTTTCAGAACAATCTAGAAAAATGACACTGCATACAAACAGCTCTGCGTTTGCTCTTGTCCTCTAGGGGTATTATCCCGATGTTGAGATGCCGCGGATCAGCCTTTGTGCGGTCTACAGCAAGTTCAGTTTTATTCAGCCCATTGCGTTGGTTTCGGGAGGGGGAAAAAAGCCAGAAGCTTTTCTTTTAGTTTCAGGGTAGCTTTCGTCCCGATTGCAGGTACCCCAATGGCAATGCCTGAGCATTTCAGTGAAATGTATACGCACAAACAGTATCGCGCTTCGCGGCCATTTCCTTGCTTAGATACGGGAAAGCTTGTGGCACCCAGCAACCGACTAGCGCTGCCGCAATTTTTTTCTATTTTCCGATTGGCTAAAAATGCGCGCACAGTGTTTGTTTGTTTGTTTTGTTTGGGTTTTGTGTGTGTGTGTGGGGGGGGGGGGGTGTTCATGCTCAAAATACAGACCAAAAGCTGCACGAAAAAAAGCGTTCTATTCACTTCCAATGTCAGAGGTCTAACAAACTTGCAGGAAATTGGTTTTGGAACATGGTCCAGGTTAGATATGGTTTTACTAAAATAAAAGATAAGGTCAACCTTTGACATGCAGGCCATCCATCAGAGCCGGCTTAAAAAATAAAAATAAAAAGTCGTGGAAGACTGAAATCTTGAATAGCCGGCAGAGATAGCGTCAAGTACTAAGAGGAAAATGGAACGCGCGTTTTGGCATTCAAAAAGAATACTAGAGAGGTGGGCTTACTAAAAGAACAATACATATGATGTGTAAACGCTGCGTCAAGCAAAGACATAAGCAAAGCTATTTTGATTCCCCAGTTATCTCCCCAGTGCGCAAAAGCCGTCGTCCGTCGTTGGCCCGTGTGACGGCCGTACGCGGGCCGACGCCGGCCCGACCGCCTTTTGCGTATTGGGTCAGACGTCTATAGCCTACGTGTGTAGAGTGTTATTATTACTTACCGTGATATCGCGGATGATGATGCGCAACGCAAACGGACGGACTTGCATTGGAGTTTCGAAACCAGAGACACAGACGGACAGAGTGCATGCGTTCCAGACTAAATTAGCGTAGGATCCATTAACCCATTCGGCAGTGCCGATAAAATCAGTTAGTGAACACACCACTCGCCCAACTGCGAGAGGTGTAGATCCTCATGAGCCCCCGCAGTTGCGGGGGCTCATGAGGATCTATGCCTCTTGGAGACACTACTTTGAATCCGTATTCTTGGGATAGCTAGGATCTTTTGGTGTTGAATTAACGGAAATTGCACTGAGGAACACGCGGACAACATGCGTCCATTGGCACTGAAAGCCCGGGTTAAAACGACCTTTTCCATGGCGGGCTTTGCCAAAGGATTCGCCGATACAACGGGTTATCGATGTTATCTTGCCTCGACTAAGATTTTTCAGTCTACCGTCTTTTCACAATCCATGCGAGAAGGTGCACGTACCAGAGGTTCAGCATTTTCACTGCCTTTCAAAGTTGAGCACAACGGAAGGAACTCTCTAGCGTACAAAGGAGAAGAAGAGCAGAAATATATTTCATTTTACGACACTCGAACTGACAGGCCACGGTACACAGTCGCGTTTCCGTACTGTCCAGTCTCTTAGCCATAGTCAGTCCCAGGCATCCCCTAATATTTCAGTTGAATCCCCTAAAAAAACACTACCGCCCACCACTGAGCTGCACATTTGCCATGCACAAAATAACAATAAAAACAGCACATTGACAGTCTCATTTCTTGGCTATGAACCTGATTCCTTACCAACCCCACCCAAGCACAGCTGAAATCAGCGTGCCCCTCAAATCATTACGTCCTGAACGCCAACTCAACATAGGTCCACAATTATCTACTGAATAAGCTCAGGATGGCATGAATCGAAGCACCAAACATGTCTCCTCTCATCTAACCAGAAATGTTTTTGCAAATTTCCGCAACATTCAGCCCTACTACAAATTTTCAAATAAGGCAAAAATTATTTTTAAAAACACCGGTACTCTTACTGCCTGAACTGGCCAAATTTGACTATGTAATGTGACCTGCAGAATATAAGTCTAGCATTATCATAAGACATAATATTCATTTTACGACACTCGAACTGTAGAATATAAGTCTAGCATTATCATAAGACATAATATTCATTTTACGACACTCGAACTGCAGAATATAAGTCTAGCATTATCATAAGACATAATATTCATTTTACGACATTAAAACTTTGAACTTTTCCAGTTTGTCCAGCATTTTTGTAAGACATACTGAGATATTGCAAAGTATTCAGTAATCCGTCAGTTACTGCCTTGTAGGTCGCTTTAAAAAAAAAATCTAACGTTTTAATCAAGTACAGAGAAACGCACCTACAGTCTTTAACTGAAACAGTGCGTGTACTTATCATGTTGTAAATAGGTTGACTGACCTACAAAAACAATAACCCTCACCTCTTGAAGTCTTATTCGCTTTGTGTATGCATGAACGTAGACTAAAACAGGCGCGGGCCCAGTCTAAGCGAGAAGTCATAGACTACTACTAACTATAACGTAACTCCTTCGCCGCATTTCGGAAACGCGAACTGACGCGGCGATCCAACTGCAAGACTGAGGCAAAGATCGGTGGCCTCTTGCGGAGCGGACCAATTTGTATCCAATAGGATATATGCCTCTTGGGACCAATTTGCATCTAATAGGATCCGCTATGCCTCTTGCGGAGACTGACCAATTTGTATCCATGTTTCTTGGATGGTTGTGGGTTTTGGCCACTGACCGAACAAAGATTTCAGAAACAAAATATGCGTCCAGAGGCAGGGCCGGACCCAGGGGGGGGTTACCTGGGTTCCGGAACCCCCCCTCCCAACTAAAAAAAAAAAAAAAAAAAAAAAAAAAAAGAACAGTGAATTTTTTTTATGCAAAGGGAGTTCCAAAGTTTTATTATTTTTTTTATTGTTTTTAAAACATTGCAGTTTTTAGTCACTTTTGATCCAAGGCACAAAGAGTTATTTATAGACAATTCAACGGAAATCCATTTCAAGGGATCCGTTTAAACGTCCAAAACGTTTTCCCGTTGAAACAACCAAGTAACCCAACCCCTAACCCTAAATTAGTAAATGCAGCCATATTTTCTTGTTCTGGCCACAAGCCTCTTCCAGCGCCTTCACCTTGATACAGCCCTAATCCCCCAAAAACGACTTTTTAGAAAGATTAATTAAGACGCTAAGTTGATAATTATGATAATTCGTTGTAACGAACATCCGTTGAAACGACCATCGTTGAATCGTCCAAAAACATCGTTGAAATGGATTTCCGTTGAATCGACCAGGTACCCAAAAGAGTTGCTTTCCTTCAGTGCATGTCTTTCCGAGAAAGATCAGTGAAAAGACGTCTGACGTCATTAAGGTTTGTGGGGGGAAGTTTAAATCTAGATCTATTTTCTTTGGTAACACTTCACTTTTGCTGTCTCCTCGAAAATGCCGAAACTGAAAAAAACAGATGCTGATGGCAGTAGGCGACTGTCATGCTGGTTTTCATCAAGCTCCATTTCAGAAGGTGGGTACATTTTTAAATCCAATTTTGTCTCATAAAAGAAATGTAGTCAGTAGAACTAGGTAAAATTCACCCATTCCGAATTCGATTCAAATGAGCACGTGGCGATGGAGCCGGTACTTCCTTCCTGTGAGTGTAGCCTATGCTGTAGGAGCTGATACTAGCTGCATATAATGAATATCATAGATATAAAACAGCCCCACTTATCAAAATACCAAAACAGGTAACAATTAAAGTAATGCATAGCCTAAAATTTATTTCACAAAGTATTATGATATATAACTTTAAAAATGTCAATTTAAAGAATAAAGATATCGGCATCAATGATCAATATTGCTTTTATATTTATAAAAAAAAATCTTTGGACGGCAAAATATCGTTTTCAATAACAAAACCAAGGGCTAAGTTATAAGGTATCGTTTTCACTAGTGCAGCTTACTAGCTATGTATTGTGACGTAAATCTCTTCGGAGAGCAGAACAGAACCGTCTTGATGGCTGACTATGGAAACCATAGCCTATCTGACACCACTTTGACAGCGTCGCCATCAATTGTGACGGCAACATAGCCTTTCCGGGTGCGAAACCGTCATGACGACTTCGGTTTTTGGAACGACAAGAAGCCATCATGACGGCATCCCAACCACTGCCTTTTTCACATAATAAAATGGAAAATAAAAATGTGCTGAAATTTTGCCAACTGCTGAAAATCAGCAAATTTGTTAACAGTTCCTATGCCTGTGAACAGCGTGCTACAAAATAAGATTATTCACCCTTAGGCCTTTTGTTGATGAAATTTAAAATAAGCTAAAAACTAATCAGAAAACCACTGTTTTTTTATATTAAATTATTATTATAAAATTGTAGTAGACGTGTTAACACCTGCAATGCATAATCATATATAAGATGTTGAAAAGACGGTTCTATTTTATTTTACATTTTTGTTGTTGCTTTTAGGATAATTTCATGTTTTAATTTTTATGTTATGTCTTTGTTTTTGTTTTTTTGTTTTTTTTCTTTTTGTTTGTTGTTGTTGAGTAAATTGTAAAGCGCTTAGAGCTGTTTACAGGTAAGCGCTATATAAGAAAACCTTTAATAATAATAATAATAATAATAATAATAATAATAAAAGTTGTTTTTCTAAACGGCAGATGATGCAGTTCCTCGAAAGAGACAAAAATCAACCCAAAGTGAGACCACTGGCAGTGGAGTTCGAAACAGTGACATGGGAACAAGTAAAAGCAGTGTTGGTGAGTAATTTACTGCCCCGCCCCCCCCCCCCCCCCCCCCCCCCTCTCAAAAAAAAAAATTAAATTAAATACAACCTGAAATTGATACGTGATTGAGTGTTTCAATTTAATAATTAATATTAAACAAAATGACTGGTGTGTTCCATTGGCTATCATTAGCCTAAGAAGACTCTACGAGTCATAAGGTAGCAAAGATTTTGTCCATCATTTGGGGGGAGGGGTCTAAAAAGAAAAGCTGTTATTTCAGATCATAAATATATATCTAAGCTTGACTGAAGTGTGTAAACGAAGACATATATATGCTTTAAATGTAATTATCTTGTTGCAGGTCTCTCTCTCTCTCTCTCTCTCTCTCTCTCTCTCTCTCTCTCTCTCTCTCTCTCTCTCTCTCTCTCTCTCTCCCTCTCTCTCTCTCTCTGATCTCTCTCTCTCTCTCTCTCTCTCTCTCTCTCTCTCTCTCTCTCTCTCTCTCTCTCTCTCTCAGTATGTGTGACTCTGTGTGTGTGTGTGTGTGTGTGTGTGTGTGTGTGTGTGTGTGTGTGTGTGTGTGTGTGCGTGCATGCTGTGTGTGTGTGTATGTGTGTGTGTGTCGGCGTGAGAGAGAGAGAGAGAGAGAGGGGGGGGGGGAGATAGCACCTGCATACATATTTGCCCTTGCTGTATGAACTTTAATGTACTTAATGATTCTTTGTTTATTGCTTTACTTTGTATTTTTACTCATTTTATATTTTAGTGCGTACGCGTATGCGGGTAGGAATGTCTGGAGTGCGTGTCCGAGAGCGTGTGTTTGTTTTTGTGCGTATGTGCCTGAGTGCGTGCGTGTGTAAGTGTGTGTGTGTGTGTGTGTGTGTGTGTGTGAGTGTTCGTGCGTGTGTGCATGCGTACTGAATTGCGGTGTACATGAGTGTGTGTGTGTGCGTGCGTGCATGCGCGAGTTGTGATGTGCATGCGTGCGTACCTGAGTGCGTGTGTGGGTATGTGTGTGTGTATGTGCGTGGTGCGTGCGTGCGTGCGTAAGCGAATGCAGCAGTGCATGCAGCAGTGTGTGGTATGTGTATGTTTACATGTCTATGTCACTTATGTAGTAGATGTAGCAACGGCAAGTTTGAAAACTGGTCCTGTTACCAATAACTTCTACCGTTGGAAAATAAAGGTTCATTGTTCATTGTTCATTGTTCTCTCTCTCTCTCTCTCTCTCTCTCTCTCTCTCTCTCTCTCTCTCTCTCTCTCTCTCTCTCTCTCTCTCTCTCTCTCTCTCTCTCTCTCTCTCTCTCTCACAGGTACACACACAATCGTTTTAGTATTTCAGACTTCTCATAGACCCAACTTTTATTTGTATTTCAGACTCCTCCTCAAGCATTGATCAGCCTGCCGGGGGCCTGCTTTCTGAATCCTCTGCCATGCCAATGACCAACCAGCCTGATGTGAGCTTGCTTTCTGACTCCTCTTCAGATTTCTCCTCTCAGATCACCAGCAACAAAAATATCGATTTTGGTGAAGTTTTCAAGAAACACACGCGAGTCGTTTCACTGTCAAGCCGTGACAAGGAGCATCTTCTAAGGCAACACTGGAGACCATCACCTGGTTTTCAGTTTCCAACAACAGTGATAAACAACAAGAACCGAAAATTTCAGCATGAGTGGTTGCAAAAGTACTCCTGGCTTGTGTATTCTCCTTTCGAGGATGGGGCTTACTGCAAGTATTGCCTATTATTTGCAAAGTCTACTGAAAACCTGGGCAAGTTTGTGAAGACGCCATGCAAGAACTGGAATAAAGCCTGTGATCAGATCAAAAAGCACTCGTTATTACAATACCACAAAGATGCAATGGCAAATGGAGAGCAGTTTTTGACAATCATGGATAAACCAGAGCAGAGCATCGCCAGTGAAATCAATCAGAAAAATGCAGAAAACATCGCTGCAAATCGACAAGTTCTGACAAGCCTCTTCAGGATTGTCTTGAAGTGTGTGGAAGACAGGGGTTAGCTCTGAGGGGCAACTGTGATGATGGCATTCTTCAGAGTGAGAACAGAAGCAATTTCAATGCCCTTTTGAATCTGTGCATCAATGCAGGAGATGAAACTCTCCGGAAACATCTAGATACATGCGATAAGAAGGCCACATACATTTCAAAAAGTACACAAAACAGACTGATAGAGGTTCTTGGTGATCAGATCCGCAACAAGATTCTTGCAGAAATTATTGCAGCAAAACAGTTTACTGTGCTTGCTGACGAAGTCACAGACAGCTCAAACTGGGAACAACTTTCAATTATATTGAGATTCGTCGATGGAAGTCTGAAAGTTCGTGAAGAGTTCCTGGCTTTTGTCCAGTGCAGAGATACCACAGGTGAAACACTTTACAACAAGATTGATGAGTGTCTGGGCTTGTGGGGGCTTGATTTCAACAATGTTAGAGGACAAGGTTATGACGGGGCCGCAAACATGGCAGGAAAGTTTAAAGGAGTGCAGGCACGTTTTCAAGCAAGGAACAACAAAGCACTGTACTTTCACTGTGCTTCCCATAGCTTGAGTCTCTGCATTGTAAAAGCATGCGGCTTGCCTGCAGTGAAGAACATGATGGGAGCACTGAGGGAACTGTCACTGTTTTTCTCAAACTCTCCAAAGAGACAACGAAAACTTGAAGATACCATCGAAGCATCTCAGCCTGACACGACAAAGACAAAGCTTGTTGATCTGTGCAGAACAAGATGGGTAGAAAAACATGAAGCACTGGAGGTTTACACATCTCTCTTCCTGGTTGTTCACGACTGTTTGGGACAAATGTGTGAAGACAGTGACAATTGGGACAGTGAGACATTGACCAAGGCAACTGGCTTTCTCCACACCTTGAGCAGCAGTGTTTTCCTCGTTGCATTCGTTGTCGTCCGCAATTGTTTGCGTTACTTAAAACCCTTGACAGTGAAGCTCCAGAAAAGAACAAAAGATGTTGTCGATGCCTACAGGGAAATCAAAGAGGTCAGTAACTGCATGTCTTCTATTAGAAGAGATGTCGACACAGCGTTCGTTGCCTGGTTTGGTGAAGTCAGCAAAATGGCAAATGCTTTGACAACTGATGTTGTTGTTCCTCGTCAAGCATCCCGCCAGACTCTCCGTGACAACCAACCTGCGGCCACTCCAGAAGAATATTTCAAGATTAGCATTGCCATTCCTTTCTTGGAACACCTGTCAACCGAATTGGACTCGAGGTTCAAAAATGCTGACCTAGCAGTTGATGGTCTCTGTCTGGTGCCAAGCACTTTAATAGACAACCAGGATGGTTTCATGCAGGTTCCAGAAGGGGTGAAGACACTGGCAATGTTGTGGGAGTCTGACCTACCAGACAACGCTACCCTTGATGCAGAATACCAACGGTGGGTTTGCAAATGGCGAAGTGCTGCTGAGAATGCGACAGCTATCATCCCATCCACGGCATCAGAAGCACTGAAACACTGTGACAGGGATTTTTATCCCAACCTGTTCATCATGCTAAAGAACCTTTGCACCCTGCCTGTCACTACTGCCGAGTGTGAGCGTTCAAACAGTCAGTTGCGCAACCTGAAAAACTACCTGCGCTCTACAATGGGGCAACAGAGACTCAATGCACTTGCTTTACTGAAAGTGCACATGGATGTTGATATTGACTTCAAAGAGGCAGTGAACTGTTTTGCCAGAAGATACAATTCACAAATGGTACTAATGCCGAGGAACCTAGTGCAGCAAGACTGAACTGAAGTGAAAGCAGGGCCCTGATGTTCATAAACTACAAGGTAAAGCTTTATACCGTTAACGATCAACGAAAAGTAGTGAATAATAATAGTATACAAAACATCTCTGTTGATAAATAAATGTTTGTGTGTGTGTGTGTGTGTGTGTGGGTGTGGGTGTTTTTTTTAAGGGAGGGGCAGGTGATAATTTTTGTACCCCAGAGTTTGTCAGTTCGATTGTTCAAAAAGCTCAAAGTCCCCAGACCATCACAAATGGCTTTTTCAAGGCTCAGATTGCACCATTTTGCATCCTTGAAAAAAAAAAATTCCGGGGGGGGCATGCCCCCGGACCCCCCTAGAAGGCTCGGCGCTTCGCGCCTTCGCTTTATACTGAATCTGTAACCCCCCCATCGACTTTTCCCAGGTCCGGCCCTGAGAGGCATGTAAGGGGTTAGACCAAGCCTAACCGGTTTCCGTCCGGCACGTTCATGCATATCGCGCGCCACACCCGATCTCGTCAGCAGTACGACTCCACAGTGTATGTCACGTCCCACACTAAGAAGAAGCTGCTGCTCTGCCTAGCCGGTTAAGTGCAAGTTCTGCCGGGCGACGGACTAGGTTGGTAACATGGAAAAAGTTACTGCAGTGCAGCTCTGTGTGATACGCGAACACTGTAGCGCTGCACAGAAGTACCTGGGGACAGCTGCATGAGTGAGCTTAGTCCTGCGCCAGTCACTAAGCAAGGTGCTCCGCTATAGCGCAGCACCTTGCTTAGTGGCTAGCGCAGGACTGAGCTCACTCTTGCAACTGGCCCCTGTTCCCAACTGAGTTTGCACTGCGTTCATTTCAGAAATAGGAGTATCTCGTTTATATATTTGACATTCTTTCGTTTGGTTTAGTTTTGTTTGGGTTTAGTTTTGTTTTGTTTTAGGCTAGTTTAGTTTATAACTAATTTGATTATTCAATTTCATTTAATTTCTTTCAATGCCATTTATTTCATTTCTCATTTGAAGAGTTTTTCTGGCCACCATTTGGACGAACAAGGAAAGCAAGAACAATGTTTTTCAACAGGTAAATTTGTCCGATACGATTTTATATACGTTTAGAGATCCCGGTAGGCTGATGCCCTCTAGTACACTGAATTGAATTAAGAACAGAGGTACAATTAGGCCGTTCTTACTATCTCTCTCCATTAAAATGAGCAGAAAAACACTGAATTATTTTCAAAGCAGACAATTATATAAAAAAAAGCAACCGAAAAACATAAGTAAACATCTGCAACAAAATATAAAACGTAAGATTAAAAGAAAATCATCACTCCATCATCCCTGAAGAAACCTTGGCCTTTTCTTGGGTGAGTCTGCACTGATGACTCCCAAAGTTCAAACTTGGCTAATGATAACTATTTGGTGAAACACGTATTTCCTTTGGTGCTATCAAGTGTGATTTGGCACATTGTTTACTTTTCACACACACACAAACAACTCATTTGAGTGAAATCCGCTGAATATGGAACTTTACGCATCATGAAATCACTAGAAGACGTGTAAAGAGTGGCCATGCACGTGAGCCATGATGACTTTGTCGTTCCTTTTCCTTGTGCAGTAGTTTGTTGATTGTAGCAACAACGGTGCTGTTGCTCTTGTCGCTGTCACCCTGCGAGCCGACAGAGCCAATGAGAGATTCTACAAGCAACAGCGCCGCGCAGAATCTTCAGGTCACCACGAGTTCTTACCTCAGCGGGGCAGATGGTCAGTAGCAGTGTTGACTTGAAAATAATACAGCTGTCTGTCCCCATTAAACTAATGGCCCTCACCGGCGTCGGCCGCAGTGGGCTCGCGCACGGCAGTGCGCGGGCCCACTGCGGCCTACGCCGGCCCGAGGGCCTTCGGAATACTGGGTCTCTCTCGATCTCTCTCCTCTAGAAGTTGAGACGACAAAGACATTTATGCATGTAATACTGTTGTTGATGAAGAGATGATGATAACGACGACGATGACTGATGACGATGATGTTGACAGGCAGTGAGGAGAGCGTCAACGAGGCCCTAACGGTTGGCATGGATAATTCAGGCCAGGTGTTTGTTGGAGGAGCCGGACCTTACAACTACGGACTCACACCTGTACAGCTAGACCGAGGAGGGAGTAAGTACCACTTAACCCTTTAGCTGTCGGTAGTGGTTTCTGTCGCGTCGCGACAAAAATCGCTACCGACAGCCAAAGGGTTAAGAGTAAGAAACTGACCGTGGTGCTTCACTCCCAAACCGTCAATGATGAGTTGTCCATAAGCAATAGAACTATTCAACAACTCAGAATGATCTACGTATTTTCTCACAATGATTCCACTCTCTTACTGGATCTTGCTAACATGCATTCCAGTGAGTAGATAGGTATCCAGTAAGGCTTTTGTATTTTTCTCCTAGGGTCGAGAACTCGTATGGTAGGCGGTTGGGTATATTCCATTAAGGCTTCCGCGGCTGTTGAGCAGTATTGATGCGGGGCTCCTTGTATGAGTTAACGCCCGTCGTATACCGTGTATCTGAATTATTGCGTTTGTCAGGGAAACGTTATGATCGTCTTTCTTTCGCTGCAGGCGGGTTTGTGCTTGTGTTAACCGAGGGAGGAAGCCGCCTCCACAAGCTGTATCGGTACGGAAGTCAGGTGAGTAGTTACACACGTATGTTCAGTAATGTTTGATCGGTATCTAAAGTAATAAATGACCCATTCAAAAACAGCTGGATGGGTGAACGGACGGGCGAACGAACGATCGAACAAACGAACGAATAAATGAACGAACCCAAACCCCGAACTTACTTACGCCTGTCACCCCTACCCGGGTATAGGCCGTCGACGAGAGACCTCCAGCAACTCCTGTCCTGTGCTTCTCCTTCGATTCTACTCCAGGTGGTTCCCAGTCTCTTGATGTCTGCTTGGAGGTCTCGACGCCAGGAGTTTCTCGGCCTACCTCTTTTCCTCTTTCCCTGGGGGTTCCATGACAATGCCTGCCTAGTGATACTGGAAGCTGGCTTTCTCAGACTGTGACCGATCCATCCCCATCTTCTTCGCCCAATTTCATTCTCTGCTGTTATCTGCTCTGTTCTCTCCCAGAGTCTGATGTTGCTGATCTTCTCTGGCCAGTGGATTTTCAAAATTCTTCTAAGGCAACTGTTCATGAAGGTCTGTACTCTGATGACTGTGGTTTTTGTCAATCTCCAAGTCTCTGCTCCATATAGGAGAACTGCTTTTACATTGGAGTTGAAAATCCGGACTTTGGTGTGTTGTGACAGCTCTCTGGAACTCCACACTTTTTTCAACTGGAGAAAGGCTGCTCTGGCTTTACCGATTCGTGCTCTGACATCTGCATCAGTGCCGCCTTTTTTGTCTATGATGCTCCCGAGATAGGTGAAGGACTCCACCTCCTCCAACGGGGTGCCAGCAAGCAAGACTGGTTCTTCCCTGGTTGCGTTCAGCCTCATCGTCTTTGTTTTCTGTTTGTGAACGGTGAGGCCCACTTGGGACGAGATGTCAGCAAGCCTCGTGGTCTTGTCCTGCATTTGTTGATGAGTGTGGGACAGTAATGCCAAGTCGTCTGCAAAATCGAGGTCGTCAAGCTGTGTCCACAGTGTCCACTGTATTCCACTTCGTCTGTGCTCTGTGGTCATCTTCATGACGTATCTATGGCCAGTAGGAAGAGGAACGGAGACAGCAGACACCCCTGCCTGACACCAGTTCTGACCTGGAGCTCCCTGGTGAACTGCCCTTCGTGGATCACGCGACATGTCATGCCATCGTAGCTGCTCTTGATCAGGCGGACGAGCTTTGTGGGTACACCGTAGTGTCGTAGGAGTTTCCACAGAGTCTCTCGGTCCACGCTGTCAAATGCTTTCTCATAATCCACAAAGTTGACGTACAGCGAGGAGCTCCACTCCAGAGACTGTTCCACGATGATGCGGAGAGTGGCGATCTGGTCTGTACATGATCGGTTTTTCCTGAATCCTGCTTGCTGGTCTCTCAGCTGGGGGTCAACGGAGCTCTTCATTCTCTCCAGGATGATCCTGTTGAAGACCTTTCCTGGTACTGACAGCAAGGTGATTCTTCTGTAGTTGGAACACTTGCTGAGGTCGCCTTTCTTGGGAAGCTTGATTAGGTACCCCTCCTTCCAGTCAGCCGGCATCACCTCCTCTTCCCAGATCTTTCCAAACAGTGGGTACAGCATCTCCACTGTTGTCTCTAGGTCTGCTTTCAGAGACTCCGCTGGGATGCCATCTGGCCCTGCTGCTTTGCCGTTCTTCAAAAATGCCACTGCTCTTCTGATCTCTTCCCGGCTGGGTCTGTCACAGCTGATGGGTAGGTCGGTCTCTGCCGGCTGGATGTCTGGGGGGTCGGGTGGGCTAGGTCTGTTCAGTAGCTCTTCATCTGTCGAGTTGGTCTGCTCTGTCTGCAATAGGCTTGCCTTCTTTGTCTTTTACTGGTCTTTCTGTATGGCCATACTTGCCCGACATCTGGTAATGTCGTAGAGCTGTTTCATGTTGCCGCTGCCTGCTGCCTTTTCTGCCTCTGCTGCTAGGCTGTCTGTGTAGGCCCTCTTGTCTGCCCTGATACTCCTCTTCACCTCGCGGTTGGCTTCCGAGTATTCCTCCTGTGCCCTTACTTTGGCTGCTCTCGTGCGACTGTTGTTGACAACTGCTTTCTTTTGCTTCCTCACTTATATCTTCTTCAAGGTCTGTGCCGACAGCCAGTCCTTGTGATGGTGTTTCCTGAACCCTACAGTGTCTTTGCAGGTTGAGTTCAGCGCCTCTCTAACTGCCTTCCACTGCTGCTCTGTGGTGACCGCCTCCTCTTCATTTACTAGCTCCTGTAGCGCTTGAAACCGGTTGGACAGCACCAGTTTGAACTCTTCTCTAACTCCAGTTTCTCTCAGGAGGCCTACATTATAGCGCTGTCTTCTTGTTGTCTCTGTGCGGCTTTTCTTTAGCTTGAGCTTCATTTTTAAGGTAAGCAGATGGTGGTCTGAGGCGACATCTGCTCCCCTCCTCACTCGAACATCTTGAAGGGATCTTCTAAATTTCTTGCTAATGCAGATATGGTCTATTTGGTTCTCTGTTGTATGGTCAGGTGAGACCCAAGTTGCTTTGTGTATTCTTCTGTGTGGGAAGATGCTGCCTCCAATGACAAGTCGGTTTAGAGCACAAAAGTCTACAAACCTCTCCCCGTTCTCACTCATCTCCGAGCCTAGTCCCTGTCTCCCCATCACCTCTTCGTATCCGGTGTTGTCCTCCTCTATTTTGGCATTAAAATCGCCCATGACGATGGTGATGTCTCGCTCCGCACATTTGTCCACGGCACTCTGGAGTCGGTCGTAGAACTCTTGTTTCTCTTCCTCGTCACTGTCATTAGTGGGCGCATAAGACTGGATGACGTTCAGCTTGATCTTTTTCTTGGTTCTAAAGGCTGCTGTGATAATTCTTGGCCCAAGAGGTTCCCAGCCCATCAGCGCTCTCTGAGCCACTGGTGACAGCATGAATGCTACTCCTTCTGTATGGGGGGCATTATCCTGTTCATGACCTGAATACAGAATCATCTCCCCACTTAACAGCCTTTTCTGGCCAGACTGTGTCCATCTGGCTTCACTGATACCTAGCAGGGAAAGGTTGTACTTTTGCATTTCCGCTGCTATCTGGGCGGCCTTGCCGCTCTGGTACATGGTCTTGACGTTCCATGTGCCCATGGTTGTGTCCCTGGATAGAGAGAGGCGGCTCGGTCCTGTGGCTTCCGAAGACTTCCGGCTTTCACCACAGGACGTCATAAGTCTTCTGGTAGAAGAGCCTTCCTCCTCCAGGAAAGGAATTACTGTTAGTCTTTTCGTCGGCGTTTTTGTAGCTATTTCCTTTTTTGCAGGGTGGGGAAACTACCCCCACGCCCAACCCCCTTACTAGGAGGACCAGGGGTTTTCTGTCGGGGTCACCTTCCCTTAGACCATGTTGGTTCACGGCACCTTATTTCATTCGGTGCACCCCTCTCACGAGGGACCCCCTATCCACCACCCAGGGGACGCGCCTCAACGCCATATGGTCCCAGCGCGAGGAAACCCCGAACGCGTTATACAAAATACTGACATACTGACGGTGATGTTAAGCGAACAATCACTTGTAGTGTGCCACTCTGCGGTATACTTTATGTTGGGCGTCAGTTTTATAATGCTAAACGATCTAGAGGTCATTCACCTGGCATGGCTCTTGTCGTATACATGTACAGTACGTACTCTCCTTCATGACTGGGGGAGCTGGGTGGCTTGGTGGTAGAGCTCGTCCGACAAGTCCCGAGTTTGAATCCAGCTGGGGTCAAAATTTGTTCAGGCCCTATTTTCGGTGCCCCGTCTTTGAAATCATCTTCGTGGTGGACAAAATACGTTAAGCCCTAAACGTTTAAGGTTTTTCCTTCATGACTGCAGACATTGCTTTTGTTCTTGATGTTGTTGTTAGCTTAGTCATAACATCTGTGAGATTGACTCCTTAACCAGCGGGGCACGGCAAATGCTAGCCAGATGCAAGAGACATACATTCGCATGAGTCCCCGCAATCGCGGGGCTCATGAGCAATTATGTCTCTTACCCCACCCGGGTCTGCCCTGGGGGACTTGGGTGGGGTTAGGCATTTTTTAGTTCCCAGGGTCACCCTGGTCAGCCCCACAGGGTGGGTTTTTCTCTCTGTTCTGGGGCATGTGTTTCTGTCTAACCTTTGTCCATTCACCTGTATTTGCCTTTTTAAAACTCTCCCTACTGTCTGCACTGCCTGTAGCTCTTGATGTTGGATGTGTGTTGCTAAATGGTCTTAGCTTTATTTAGGCCCCATGTTGTAGGTTTATTTAACGTATTTGACCGGTTGGCGACATACATTCAATTTTCTGTTTAGTTTTTTTTTTTCAAAAGCAGTGCAGGCACGTCCTGAGAAAGCCTTGTTGCTGTCGGGACGTTAAGCAATGTACAATCAATCAATTATGTCTCTTGTAAGCGCTGTGTTCTTCATGCCTATTGGTGGTCTAATTTAATGAATGTTTGTTCTTCACGCGAATGTCGGTCAGTGTGCTGTGGTTTTAGACGCGTAGTTCGTGATCACTCGTCAGCGAAAGGGGTTAATTCTAAAGGGGATGATGATGATGAAACTTTATTACATAACGGTAGAAGTTTTGACAGATACAAATACGTCATTTTTCAAACTTGCGGGCCGTTGCTAACATACTACAACATGAAATATACTGAAGACAAGCAAAAAAATATTTAACGCAAACAAAGATCATAACTAAATAAGTACAGACACACGCAGTACAGGACAGAAAATGATACTAAGGTAACAATAAACAAATACAAAAAAGGGAAATAACACTCCTCAGCACAAATTACACGCCGTAGGGGAAAAAAAAAAAAAGAAGAAAGAAACAAACAAACAAAAAAGCCCCCCCCCCCCCCACCACCCCCACCACCCCCCCCCCCCCCCCACAAAAAAAAAAAAAAAAAAAAAAAAACATATCATAGCACAGCAAAAACAAGCACAAAGTACCAAGAATCAAACATACACACACGTTTACAGCCTTGTAAATGCACGTACTAACATATATACATTTACATAACCTTTCATCAAAATGACGGGATAAAAAATAATATATCTAAGCAGTTTCCATCAGGTATATGTGTAGTTTTGTTTTAAAGGAGGCAAGGTGGGTTAGTGTTTTTAAATGTTGCGGAAGTGAACTCCATAAAAGTGGTCCCGAAAAGGCTAGGCTTGATTTGAATAAGTCAATGCGAGGTAGTGGTAATGGAAGAGTACTGTTCCTCGAGGACCTTTCACACTGTCGTTGTGGAGTAAATTTAGCTGTTAGATACTGTGGAGCTTTCTTGTGGAGAATTGTAAACATAAGTATGCACTTGTTGTAAACGAGTTGAAGATTGTGCGCATCACTGTGCTAGTATGTGATGCTGGACCTTACGGCTTCAGGACGAACGGTCAAAATCTCCGACCAATGCACATAATGTGGGTCCTGGGTCTAAAAGTAGTGAGGTTTCATTTCCAACGAACGACCGCCAACAACGAATGGCAAAATCAAGATTGTACCCTAAGCATAGGTAACATTCTCCACACATCTCCTAGAGGCACAGATCCTCATGAGCCCTTAAAGTTCTGTTACGACTTCCAACAACGAACGAGAGCGAAATCATGGTGGATAACCAGCTTATGGCATTGTCCATTGACAACACTCCAATCATGGTGGATAACCAGCTTATGGCATTGTCCATTGACAACACTCCAATCATGGTGGATAACCAGCTTATGGCATTGTCCATTGACAACACTCCAATCAATTCCAACTGAGAAGGACCGCCCTTCAGCAGCCCTTGGAATGTTGTTTATAACTCTGTGTTTCATTCCTTGCTCTCGCTCGTTCTTGGGAGTCGTTCCTTGCAGACGAAACCTCACCTGTGACACGTACGCAAGTTTGCCGACGAGCTAAAAAAATGCGACATTTTTGGAATAATCGGAAACACTTTCGTGTTTCCAATGATTCCCAAAATCGTCGCATTTCTTTTGCTCGTCAGTGTATGTTTCTTTCACAAGGTGTCACGTGTGGTGGTGCGCGAAAGTGGTACTGTGACGAGGATTCTGGTGCAGAGTGACAAGGGACTGGTCCTTTTCAATGGGGACTTGGACCATGTGCTTTGGAACAAAGGTGGCCTCTCTCTCTCTCTCTCTCTCTCTCTCTCTCTCTCTCTCTCTCTCTCTCTCTCTCTCTCTCTCTCTCTCTCTCTCTCTCTCTCTCTCTCTCTCTCTCCCTCCCTCCCTCCCTCCCTCCCTCCCTCCCCCTTCTCTCTCTGTACATCGGAATATACACCTTTAGCTTAGCTCATTGACACAAGATATGGATCGACCGTGATAGTTTAAGAAGGGTGGTCTCAGAATAGCCGGCTTGGCGCCTCTGGGCTCATGGGCGTTCAATTTCCATGCCTGTTTGTGGCAAAACCTTCCAGCTATCATCTTGGTCGATTTGTTTTCTTCTGTAATGTAGTCCTACAATGTCCCATGGACGGAGAGGGGATTTCGACCATGGGCCAAATGAGTTAAGCTTTGGGGGTACATGTGTACCGCTGCAAGACAACTGTAGTAGAAATCCGCCGGTTAACTCATTCAAGGTACCGCATCAATAGTTGCAGGTGTCGTATAGCGTTGCCGCCGGCACCGCTATACGACACTTTCGCAGCTGTTGATGTTCCGCGTCTTGAATGACTTACTGATGTTCACATGTTTCGTTCTTGACAAGCCGCTGCGCTGTGAAGGCAGAAGACAGTAACTCTACCTGAAAGGGAGATTAAAAAAAGAAAATACATTGACAATGTGTTCCGCAAAGGGAAACTGGTTTGCTGAGAGAGCGTGGGACTGTCGATCTCGATCGTAATGTTGTGGGTTCGAACCCCGGTGGGGGTCAACATTTACGCACACCCTTGTCAATGCCCCGTCTTTGAAATCACCTTCGGGGTGGCAAAAGACGTCAGGCCCTAAACGTTTAACCCTTTTAGCCCCAAGGTCCCATTCTCAAATTTCGGAGGTGTTGCCTAACGACTATGTACCAGTTACAGAAGATGGCTTGACCATAATAATTCAAGGGTAGTGCCAGATTAGCATGGAGCCTGAAGGCGGAAAGCTATCTGGCACTAACCTTAAATTATCATGGTCAAGCCATCTCCTGCTGTAGGACTCGGGGCTAAAAGGGTTAACGTTTTGTTTTCCGTTCTAAACAACCTCAACCGAAATCATCTTCATTTTTCATGTCGTGTGCAGAGATCCACTGTCCCGTGGGCCTGTGCTACAGTGACCTGGGTTCTGACGGCACGGTGGCGGTGGTGATAGCGGGAGAGGACCGGGAAGATCCCTTCATCGTGCGGACGTTTGACGTGGATGGCACGGAGCTGGGTAGTGCCTGGGATACCTCGCAACTCGGGGACGTGCTCAACGACATTGCCGTGGATCCCGTTAACAAGCAGGTCTGTGCCGGTGGAGCTATCAGGGGCGGTTCAGTGTTACCTCGAGGTGTTGGGAGGGGGGAGGTGGAGGGGGGGGGGAGTTGAGAGGGTTCCAACTCAGTTTTTGTTTGGATCTTCAACCTTCAACAAAAGGCCTCTCGACGCTAGACCTAATTACTTTCAGTGGCCGAAAAATCAAACAACGGAGGGGTAGGGGAGGTTGGCGCGTGTGTCTCTCACCCCTCGCCAAAATATCAAAGAAATGGGGGGAGGGGGCCCAACTCCCCCCAAAATGGACTTTGTTATAGCATTTTAAGGAATTTTGGGTCTGGGTTGGTTCCCAAACCCCTGGAACACCCCCCCCCCCCCCCCCGCCCCCATCCTATAGTCATCAGGACATATGCCTCTTGCGCATTGACCGAAATGCCAGATAGTTTAATTCTCCTTCAAGGCGCCCCTCATCAGTAGCTGCGGAAGTTAAGTATAGCGCTGCCGGCGGCAACGCTATACGACACTTTCGCAGCTTTTGATGCGGGCACCTCAAATGAGTTAATTCATTCGCGGCCAACCGCATCTGGATGTGCGGTATAATCCACTGAATGTTTGAAGTAATGTTTGACCTTCGTTTGCTTTAGGGATAACTTCTATTGGTTTGTTTTTCTGGTGTCGTCTAGATGAAGTTGTTGCAGGTGGGATCTGTACCAACAGTCGCATTAGACGGGAGCATATCAGGATAGCCCTACTTACCATTAGTCGTAGGCCTACATGTCTGAATATCAATCGATGGACGCACATTTAGCGGTAGTTAAGCGGCGATCTATAGACTGACGGTGCTGAAGTATCTTGACTAGAACATCGTGTGATGTTATTATTAGCCTTAACACATTCTACCTCAGGACCGAAATCCCCAAATTTTGAAGTTGCCCTCTGAAGGACTGTATTACAATTCTAGAGACTGGTCGAGCATGATAGTTCAAGGGTGATGTCAGAATAGCTTGGCGCCTATGGGCGCCAAGCTATTCTGGCACCACCCTTGAACTATCATGCTCGATGCATGTCTTACTGTGGTGTTTCGGGGCTGAATGAGTTAACGCGTAACACTGACTAATTACAGGTGATAATTGCCGGTTACAAAGTGGATCAAACGACACTCCCTTGCGTTCTTGCGTTTGACTACACGGTTCAGAATCAACGATGGCACGACTACTGTGTGAGTGGTAAGAAAACTTTTTGGAATTTCATTTAATCAACTTTGAAACTCTTTTAATGTCGAACAAAATGAACTACACCCACATGCAAGAGACAAATATCCCCATGAACTCACGCGGTTGCTGGTGCTAATGAGGATCTTAGCCGCCATGGTTGTAATGATTTACGAACCGAGACTCGCTTTCGTCGGACACATGACACGAGTTCCAGCTCCGTGACTACGTCAAAAACTAGTCGAGGCTTTGAAAACGTTGCCGCATATGAATTATTTTATTTCGAGTCTTACACTTGTCATCCCTGTTTCATGTCATGCCCGTTTGACGAGTAGTTTGAAAGACTAATATGACCTTGTCCAGTGAACGTTTAACCTCTTCCCTGCTAACGGACGTACATTGTGTTTCTGAAATCTGAGTTCATTAAATTTACTGCCAAAAGCAACAACCGTCCAAAGAACATGGATATACATTGGTCTCAGCAAGAGGCATGGATCCTCATGAGCCCCCGCTGTCGCGGGGGCTCATGAGGATCTATGCCTCTTTTGCACTTAGATCGCGTTCACTTTTTCTCGTTAGTGAAGGGGTTAAACATTGAATTTGCTCTTTAGCGGCGAGTTTCACCGTAAAAAACTTTAGACCTGAAAGTATTTCTGGGTTTAGGTGTGGTTTCCGGAACCCTTGGAATCCCCCTCTCCGGCCTCTCCCCTCCTCCGTCCTCCTCCTCTCTTCCCCTCCCCCCTCCCCCACCACCCCCACCCCTATCCCCCGAGATCCGCCGTGAGATACTCCCTTTAATTTATTATTATTATTATTATTATTTCCTGAATTTTTACCTTTCCCTTGACAAGGCTCGGAGGAATCGAGAGCTCAAAAAAACACCGCCATCTACATCCAGCGCATGCACTACAGCGATTTCGACAACAAGCTCTACATGACAGCCAACTCCCACGGCGGCAACATGGTCCTTTTACTGAATCCTGTGGACATCAATAACAACAACGGTTCCTTGGTTGGGTGAGTGTTTAAATACTAGACTTTGAACTGAAGTAAACACATTTCAAATGAAAGTAATTGTCTTTCTATAACGGTCTGATGTAGGCCTACATCCGAGTACTCAGTCACGTTGTTCCAGTGTAAAATAGCGTAAGATGGGCAGACACAATGAAATTCTTGACGCCAACGTAACGTTGGCGTCCAGAATTTAATTGTGTCTGCACAATTTCATTGTATCTGTGTGTGTGTGTGTGTGTGTGTGTGTGTGTGTGTGTGTGTGTGTGTGTGTGTGTGTGTGTGTGTGTGTGTGTGTGTGTGTGTGTGTGTGTGTGTGTGTGTGTGTGTGTGTGTGTGTGTGTGTTGTGTGTGTAGTCTTTCAGACATGGAGGTGAACGGGGAACCCTACACGTGGCCATGGGGCTTTCACGGGCATCACGTGATCACATACGTAGCCCGCTACAATCCAAAGGACGGCGCTTTGGAAGCGTCCAGTTTCTATTTACCCAGGTTGAAATAATAATAATAATAATAATAATAATAATAATAACAATAACATAATGTTAATGGTAATAATAATAACAACAGCAATAATGGTAATAATAATGATGATGATAATAATAATAATAATAATAATAATACCAGGAATCAACCAAAATTGTCCCCACTTTCTTCTCGATTATAATAACATTACTTACTTTGATTCATTTTGAAAACGGTCGCTGTTTCCTTCGAGTGAAACGTCCGCCGTGATATGGCCTTAGTTGCCTGCTCGGCGTTAAACCCAAATAACTAACTAACTCGAGTGAAACGTACTGATTGTCTTTATCACTCGTCCATTCGTTCAGTGGCGTAGAACATTTTCATAGCGAGTGTTATACAGGTGCACAGTGTGGCTGTATTCGTTTCTTTATTATACTCTCTAATCACAAGTTAACCCTGTCGTGATGATTCTTGCTGCAATCATCACGACAAAGTGTTACCGACAACCCACAAAGGGTTAACTCATTTGAGACGTGCCGCCTCCGGATACGCGGCATAAGCCGCGTATCCGGAGGCGGCACGTCTGGAATGAGTTAATACCAAGATACGGCTCTTGAGTTTCCTCCTAGGTTTAACCACGAGGACTCTTGTAACTTTGACCTGTGTGTGGGCAACTCCGTGAGTGCGGACATCAGCTCTGGACCCGACGGCACTATACTTGTGGCCCACAACGCCAGCCAGTACATCGAGCACAGGGGAAATCTCACCATCAACGGGAAACACCTTGCCCCATACCAAGGACCTCAAGAAGCTGTGTTGTTAGGTGTGTGCGCACGTAGACTACGTGGTGTTTTGTCCACACTAGTTGCCTCCCTCGATTCGCTAACCGCTGATATCAGCGGTAGCGACTCGAGGGAGACATCCAGTGTCGGAATGTTCCTAGGTCAGTGTGATCTGTTGAAGAGTGAGGGCTGGAAAGAGACTCGCTTAGGAAGGTTGTATCGCATTTGAGCTTTCAAATGCAGGGCGATGAGACATTTATCAGGGCGTTTGGGTGATGTCCTTCTATTTATGCAAAGGTTAGTGCAATTTTCTGGCCACGGTCTGTGCAATACTGAATCTTACTGTTGATAGGTTATCAGCGTCCATAACAATAATAAGCTAGAAGGATGCATCTTCGCTGTAAGACGCACCGTGTTTATGGCCAATGCAACATAACTTAGTGCAAATTAACCCACTTAACCACGACACACTACAGAAGGTGGTGGATCGACCGTGATAATCCAAAGGTAGTACCAGATTAGCTCGGCGCCTGATGGCGCCGAGCTAATCTGGCACTGCCTTTGAATTATCATGGTCTATCCATCTCCTGGAACCGCAACAACAAAACATTTCACACACACAAAAAAAAAAAAAAAAAAAAAAAAACTCAAAGAGGATGTCACCTCAGTTTCGCGGTCTATAGCGTAAAAAAAATTGCAATAGAAAAAGAATTGGCTGACAAAATGTGACAACAATTGAATGAGCATGTCAGTGGAGTAAGCCGCATTTTGAAAATCCAGGCGATTGCACTGAAATGTCTACCGGAGAATGTGAATACCTTTTTTTTTAAAAAAAAATATTATTCCACCGCTTCCCTGGCTGCAACGCTGGTGCCCATCATGAGCCATATTGATGTTGTCTGCAGGCGTACACCCAGATTTACGTCACCGGCTGATCTGGCACCACTTTGCCCAGTCTTCCGGCGCCAGTCAGGCCGTGGCTGTAGCGGCGGGCCAGTATCAGGGCAGGACGCACGTCGCCTTCATTGCTGCCTCCAGCGTGAGAAGCATAAATAGACCTATACGCGTTCTAGTCTGTGATTCTGGGGCCAGTTGCGTGAGTGAGCTTTGTCCTGCGCCTCACTCACGCAACTGAACCCTGGATCTTAGGCTTAGGGTCTGAGTGTGGATGATGTCAAAAACCAGTATGCCAATTTTCTGATTAGCGAGATTTTCAATGCCTATGGTATTACATTGAAAGATCTCGCTTTTGACGAAAATGGGCTGTGAACCAATTCTAAACAGTTCCTGTGTGGGTCGCTGCGCGCACAGGATTTAACGCCAGGATCTCTTGCTTCAGAAATTATGGAAAGTCACGTTGTCCTTGGCCAAATGGACCTCTGTAACATCGCTATACCATTCAGGTCTATCCACATTGTCATGCATAGAAATACATGAATTATCCCAACTTCCGAGGACTTCAGAGACCAATACCAATGACCTGAGCGGAAGAGAATTGTTGTAGCAAGTATTGAAAAAAAATGGAGGCAGAGAAACTGAAAACTGCAGGCAGGCATCACGGTCGCAGTAACGTGAGTCACACACTTCAACTCCCATTTCTAACGTTACACGTGTGTGCTGGTCTGTGATTGTGGACCTTACGGCTCTGTCAAGCCGTAAGGTCCAAAATCATAGACCAGCACACATACATTGTCTGCAGTTGAAACAAAATGGAAAGAAAAGTCATATTCCGTGATTTCAGGAGAACCAGTTCGTGGCGGTGAATCCACTGCCAGGAACAGGGCGGGCCGCCTCCAGCCTCACACAGAGCGCTCTCATCATTCTGGAGATGCCGACTGGGTCAGGACTTGTGTAAGTGGCCACTGGACACACTCAATAAATGTTCTTAGAAAATACCAATAAAAAAAAAAGGAAGGCGCTTCGGAGTAACAGGGAAAACAGACTATTGTAAAAATAAAAAATAAAAATACGCTTCGGAATAGCAAGGACAAAGTTTCTCTGCAGCATTTTTCTTTCTTTTTAAGTCCCTTCTATTTATAGAAGGGACTTTTAAGATGGGTCGCGGTGGGGCGAATTTAATAGCATGTACATGATGTCAAAGGCGGGCAGGCTAAAACTCTAACATTTGAAGTAACAAGATAAAAATTACGTCATGTCTAATTACACTAACCTCGCTGCTGAACGTACATTTGGCGCGAAGCGCCGTATGTGCGTATGTATGTATGTATCATTTATGTGCGTATGTATGTGTGAGCGTATGAATGTAAACAAGAGAATCTCCGATATTTCTGTACATACAAGCTTGAAAATTGGCGAAATACTTTCTTAAGTGGGTGGCTAAGAGAGACACCAAGCATATTGTAATTGAATGTCTCATTGAAGACATAAACAGCCGTTTATAGGAAGTCGGTTGACCCAGATTAGAGTCCGTAATTTTTGCCATTTTTACTTGAACATTTGCATATAACTAGTTTGGAGAAAGACATTGGATGAGTTCAATCGTTAGCCAGTTTTGTATCCTTTCAACTTCTTCAGAAAAGAATTAAAACACTTTAAAAAAAAACTTTACTTCTAGAGAAAGTCAGACAGTGGCGGTGACGTAAAAGAGGCAACTCCGTCACCACGCAGACACTGACATAATACTTTAAATATGACGTCATCATTCCTCTCTCGCGCGTGCGGCTCTCTCTCTCTCTCTCTCTCTCTCTCTCTCTCTCTCTCTCTCTCTCTCTCTCTCTCTCTCTCTCTCTCTCTCACACACACACACACACACACACACACACACACACACACACGCACGCACGCACGCACACACACACTCACACACACACACACACACACACACACACACACACACACACACACACACACACACACAAACATGCGCTCATCTCCAGGAGGAATAGATCCTCATGCGCCCTGCAGGCGCATGACGATCTATGCCTCTTGGAGATGTTTGGATCGCGCGCGCATGCACGCACACACACATCGACGCGCTTTCAGAAGAGCATGCAGGTGACCCGTGAACTTAGTATATCATGTAGCTAGGTAAAGTCAACCTGATTTCACACAAATTATAGCAAGACTGAAATTGTACTGTGAAGTTCTAGTTTTGTCACCATTTTCTCAAGCCTATGAAGCGAAAGTGAAACTCATAACTCGTAAAATATAAAATTACGTAAAAACTAAAACTTACGTCATGACAAATGACGTTTGACAAATCCATGACGCGTATGTCCTGCGCTATAGAATTCACTGACGCATTGGCAGATGTGCGAGACTTTTTCAATAGGAGATAATTCAACATCAAAATCAGGTCAAAGACAAAAGGTAGAGACCATTGACAGCGAGGGCAGCTCTCACATAGAAGGGACTTAGAGGGTTATGGTTCATCCCAACTTGTTTGGTTATTTGGTAGATGATTTTTTTTTTTTTAATCAGTCTGCTGCAAGGACTCGGAGAAAAAGTTAAATGTATAGGACATGTAATACATGTAGTACACCTTTGTACAGACTCAAAGTCTAGCCGAGGCCAAGTCGAACGCAGCAGAAGCACAGTGCAGAATTCATTTCACGGTCATTCGACCCATTCCGGGGCACTTGTGCATGCCCGAAGAAAAATAAATTCTACTTTGAACACGCCTAAATCCTTTGTCTTACCAGCGGGCGGTAGCTGCAGATGGAAAAGGAGGCCGGCAGATGTCCTCAGCACGGATATGACACGGAGGCGCTTAACTCTGGTCTCAGAAGCGGATCGGTTATCTCGAGGTGGGCGGGGGAGGGGGGAATGATGTCCCAACTTTTTGTTTTGGACTTTCAACCCGACTCCAAGTAGCCGCATTATCTAACAGCGAAGGATGGGGGGGTTGGGGGGGGGGGATAGTTCCAGACTCCCCCAAAAGGGACTTTGTTATAGCCTCCATTTTAAAAAAATGTTTGGGCGGGAGGGGGGGGGGGACCGCGTTTGGGGAGGGGGGGGGGGGTCCGGACCCCTGGAACCCCTGGTTCTTCCAGATCCGCCCCTGGGTCTGCTTGTATTTCGGTGTTAAATTAAATAAAAGACCACTGGTCAAAAGAAAAATGAGAGCATATGTGTGTGCGTTGGTCCTTGTGTGTGTGTATGTGTGTGTGTAACACACATGCACACTCGCGCGCACAGCGACAGAGAGAAGCAATGTGAGTACACCAGTGTGAGTGTTTGATGGCATTTTGCTCAAACAAAAATGACAAATAACCAGTTTTTTTTTTTTTTTTTACAACTTTATTGCTTGAGTCTAATTTGGACTGCCTTCCACGTGGAACACGCGTCGCCACAGAGGAACAGCACCATCGAGACGTGCCGCATCCGTATACGCGGTTATTTGCCGCATATCCGGATGCGGCACGATTCGAATGAGTTTAGTATAAAGTCAAATTATTGTGTCAGTTCAGCTGTCATCGACTTTTGCTTTCCAGTGATGTTTGTTCCGCTTGTCGTGAGATGGGCGTGAGAGAGGAGAACATTCTGTGTCGAAACCTGGCTTCGGATTCACGGAACGTGGCGTCCGTGCCGTGAAGTCTGTCCAGTATCCCCAAGGACCCGTAGTTCGTGTTGAATCTGCAAAAAGGAGCACACACATATATTATGTTTGTGTTCAGACTCAGTTGTGATTTCTACTTGCGGCGAACACAAAAACACACCTAGCGAAACTAAGAACTCGGGCCGACATAAGGTTTGTTGGCTCGAGCATGAGCGAGTCGGTGCAGACCCAGAAAAAGCCGATGTCGGCACGAAGGCCTTATGCTGATCAGAAATTGCAGATCTTTTATGATATTCCACTTGTATTTCCATAGCAATACATTGTACACTGTCAGAACACACCCCAAAAAAACAGACCCCTCCCTCCCCCCCCCCTTTCCTCCCCGTAGAATCATGGCACATGGCGATATCCAAGTAAGGAAAGGTCAGTCCTCGGGCCGACATCGGACCGAAGTTCAATTGTTTACTGGGATATGTCACTTGCTGCCTTGATTCACATCCATTTGCCACAGGCAAACTGGGGTATCCGGCTCTGAGTGAATCTGTGGTGTGACAGTGTCACTACCACCTCTCCTAGCATCTAGTAGCGGTGAAAGTCTACCAACCTCCATGTACCAACGGTAATAATAATAATAATAATAGCATGTACATAATATAATAATAATAATAATAGCATGTACATAGAGCCGCGCTGTAACCCAGCGTTAGTCACGTTGGTTCTAAACGCTTAACACATTCTGCCCCAGGACCGAAATCCCCACATTTTGAAGTTGCCCTCTGAAGGACTGTATTACATTTCTAGGGACAGATCGAGCATGATAGTTCAAGGGTGGTGCCAGAATGGCTTGGCGCCTAGTATGGGCGCCAAGCTATTCTGGCACCACCCTTGAACTATCATGCTCGATCCACGTCTTTCTGTGGTGTGTCGGGGCTGTATGAGTTAAAAACGAGTAAAGACACAAAAACGAGACGCCATAACACGACTGAAAGGGCTAAAGGCGCAGATCCACGGTCAGATCGTGTCGTGCGACTGTGCGCGATCTGATGGGTTTCCAGGGCAACCATCGGATTTCTGACGTCACCATCGGATCGCGCGGGCTGCGGGACGAGTAGAGGCAGGCGCTACTTTCATCCCGCAGAGTCTGACGGCTGGCACCGGATGACCAATCACATTGCGAGTTTCGCGCACACCCCTCTCTTTTGAAAAATGGCGCTGCTGCCGTGTGAATCCGCCATTGTTTACCGAAGCAGAGACCTTGACCTCGTCTGGAATTTCCAGCAGGCAGTGGTATCTGCGGGCCGGGTCGGGCTATGCGGGAACGTGGAGCGCTCCATCCCGTCAGACTTCCGATCAGGCGGCCGCCGGACCGACCCGCACAGTCGCACGACACGAACGGACCGTGGATCTGCGCCTTAAGGGGACGCTTAATGCTAACAGTCAGCGATGACGAAGAACGATGAAAGAAGATTGCCAGCGAATGTAGTAGATACAAGTGACGGCATGCACAAGGGGGTTAACCCCTTCCCTGCCACCTGACGCGGGACTGTGTTTCTGAACTCGTTAACTCAACGCCAAAGAACTTCATCCGTGCAAGAAACTCCGACACAAAGTGGGGGCGGGATAGCAAGAGGCATCAGTAGATCCACACGAGCTCCCGCTCAGTCGTGGGTTCCTGCTCGTTAGTGTTTCGACATTTAAGGGGTTACCTGCTTAAAAGGAAAACCAAACCGCCCCGGAAAAGCACGCACTCTACTCAGTACCCAGTGCGCCAAAAAAAGCCATCGGGCTGACGTCAGCCCGATGGCCTTTTTTTTTGCGCACTGGGCGCTCACTTCAAGTGATGAAAGTCGTGGAACTCCGGCGAAGGGAAGAAAGGGAAATGGTAGCCGCTGTGCGAGATGACGGTCACGACGGTGGCCAGTGCGAACCACGCCCACACGGTGGCCAGGTGCGAACCCAGTACCAGCGGGCCCAGCACGGGCGGCAGCAGATTGGCGATGGCGTGCTCCACAGGGTGGGCGTAGATGGCCACAACCCCCACCGGCGCCGTCCACTCGTGGTGCTGCTTGTGGATGTGTTTGTATATACTCGGGTGGTGTGCCAACCTGGAATTTTTTGTTGTTGTTGTTCAAATATCAAGCAAGACATGACCAACATCTAGAACACTAAAAGGTCCTCGGGCCGACGTCGGGCCAACTGCGGCCGACGTCGGCCAGATGTCCATTGCTTACTGGGTACATTCTCTCTAGGGAAGTCATGTCAAATAATGTTCCCAATGTAAACGTGATTACAAATTCCGCACTCGAAACGCCACCCAGTGAAGAACAGGGCAATGCGGCGGCATGTTGTAGGTCTATAATTATAGCTTCCGCAGACCAAAAAGGCGACAGCCAAGCTGCGTAAAATGTAAAAAAATGAAACGAATAACCAACAAAGAAAGAAACACGCTGGGAAAGACAATGACAACAATACTGACTAAATTTAGTTTCGTTAGTGTGCCAGGCCAGAAAGGTGACTGCTAAGCGTGTAAAATGCAAAGAAAATATTAACAAAGAAGGAAACTTGTTTCGGAAGGACAATACAGCACATACAGTAACAATACCATGACTTCAACCTAAAACCTAAGAAATTCAACAATTCGCTACTTATCTTTCATCTGCTAGAAGAGCAACAACTGAACATTTAACCCATTCAGCCCTGACGCCCTACAGCAGGAGATGGGTCGACCATGATAATTCAAGGGCAGTGCCAGATTAGCTTGGCGCCGACAGGCGCCAAGCTAATCTGGCACTGCCCTTGAATTATCATGGTCGACCCATCTCCTGCAACTGGTGCATAGTCATTAGATGACGCCTCCAAAATTTGGGAAATACGGTCGTCAGGCTAAATGAGTTAATAAAGTATGTTGTAATTGTCCTTCCGAAACGTGGGGTTTTTTTTTCTTTGTTGGCATTTTATTTCTTTCGTGATTGTTTCCATTTTTTTCTTTTTTTTTTTAGATAATGGTAGGACGGACCAATGTTCTGACCTGTGCAGATAATAAAATCCGATCTCCTCAAACGCAACGAAGACAACCATCTCTGGCAGACCCTGCTGCCAGGGTGGCAACTGCAAGGGGTGGAAGGTGCATCCCCGCCAGCGCATGGTGTAGTACAAAGCCGTCACAAAGGGTATGCCGACAAACACCTGATTCCGGATAGCTACCAACACGGCTTTCCTCAGCTCGGACAACAGCAGCTGAAACGGAGATTTTAAAATGTCTGACAAAGTCAATGGTGTAGGGAGATTTTCAAAGGAGGTAAGGCAAACTGAAAAATACCATGCCATACCAGTTCCTATAAAAATGCCTAGACTGCAAAATACTGTAGCCTCACTGCGGTATCACCCAAGTATACTTTTATATAGGGAGGGCCAAGAAGATGTATGCTGTCCTGTGACGGCAAAAGACAATAAGTCCATTTTTGTGAGAGAGAAAAAAACCCGAGATTTTCATTGTAAAACAATGGAAATCTTGCCTTTCACAACATGGACTTTTTGTCTTTTGTCTTCACAAGGAAGAGGAAAGGTCAAAAGATACGAGTACATACTTTAGTACTATGTTCAGAGGCGAGAGTATATGGCCTATCTACACCTGGCCCTTCGGATTACCACTCTGCAAATAACACATTTATGTGTGCTTGTCTCAGATTTTGTTTCTGCAGGAATCACCTCGACAGAAACCGCTGCCGACATAAAAAGGGTTAAATTTAGGTACGGTAATCTCAGATCGATAGCACAGTGATACAAAAACCTGAATGCTTTGTGTCTTGAAAACTAAGCACGTGCTTACCGGCGCGTTTTTTCCTGGCTGCACCTTGTACTGGGTCAACACCGCCGGGCGGCCCGTCACATCCAGTAGCATGAAGAACACGTTGGGCAGCCAGAACACAAGGGCAGTGAATACTGTCGTACCTTAAGTCGGAAATAAAACGATAAAATTGGGCGATAAATTAAAACTAAACTAAGAAATCAGGACCATGAGATTTGGACCTTGAAATTTTGCAGAAACAATGAAGGTGGGTTTTTTTTGTTGGTTTTTTAATTTTTATTATTATTATTTTATTATTATTTATTATTATTATTATTATTATTATTATTATTTTCTTTTTTTTTCTTTTTTTTTTTTTCTTTTTTTTTTTTTTGGGGGGGGGGGGTGGAGGAAGGAGGGGGGAGGAAGGAGGAGGGGGGAGGGCTACTCTGCTGTGCGGGAAGTATTTCATTTGACGGCAGTAGGAAAGACAAACATTTCTGTCGGCTAATAAATGAACACACGTTAAGAAGCTTGACCAAAAGGCTATCGGGACGAAGCCGGTCCGGCCCGAGGGTCTTTTGCTTACTGCGAGACCGGCACACATATACAATCAAGACATTCTTTACCAATAACACACACGCTGAAGTCGTCCCGGCTACACTGATCGTAAACCGTGTTCCACAGTAGGAAACAAATATTTCCTGAAAATCCAACCATTTTACTTCTTCCTGTTGGTTCACATAAAATGAAAATTTAATGGTTGTTGTCTTTGCTGCTGTTGTTGTTGTTGCTGCTGCTGCTGCTATTTTTGCTGTCGTTAAATGGGTAATTTCAAATTTCGTTCGGCAGCCAATATTTTCCTTATTATGTTTATAGTAATGCCGCATTCACAGCACGCTAGTGGTGTACAAATTCGCAAGAATACTGTACCGAAAGCCTGCAATTGCACTAGCGGTGCGTGCAACTGAACCTCATAACGTCACCGCTGAAAAGCACAGCAAACAACACCAACTGCAGGAGGCATAGACCCTCATGAGCCGTCCTTCTGATAAACATGTACGTTCGGGAATGAGACCGGCAAGATACATAGACCCTCATAAACCCCCGCGATAGCGGTGACCAGTTTATGAGTGTCTTGCCGGTCTCATTCCTATTCATATTATGTTCATCAGAAGGACGGATGAGTAGTGTAATCAGCTCGCTGTGGCATTTTATCAGAGACGCCGTTCACAGTTACTGGCCGTAGAGAGGCGGTTAAACTATACAGGCTTATCACAGCTATCAGTTACGCATACCAAATAGTTGTTCACAGTCACTGTCATCTTATGTTTTGCAGGACAAACGAACCATTGTAGTTCAAATGCACCTCAAGTTTACAATCGGCGAAATAATTATCAGATGACAAGATGACAAGTCTGAACCGCCTTTGTCCGACGCTGCTACGAGCAAAACGGCACGTCTTTGCGCCTGTGTGTGTGAGTGCACGCGCGCGAGTGCGTGCGTGCGTGTGTGTGCCGGTGTGTGTGTGTGTGTGTGTGTGTGTGTGTGTGTGTGTGTGTGTGTGTGTGTGTGTGTGTGATTTTCTCATTTTTGAAAAAAAATATTCTCTCTCTCTCTCTCTCTCTCTCTCTCCTCTCTCTCTCTCTCTCTCTCTCTCTCTCTCTCCCAGTGTGTATTTTAAAACAAGAGTGCCATTTCTCATTTATGCGCCCGCAGCGACGTAACCAAGCAAACAAAAATCCTGCTTACCCTTTTTCATCCTGAGGCTGGGATTTTTTTTTTTAATTTGCTTATTGTCCTATGAAGGCCTCATTAGTATAGCTTAGGAGATAGATCAAACCTTTTAGTTCAAGGGTGGTGCCAGAATAGCTTGGCGCCTTAGGCGCCGAGCTATCCTGGCACCACCCTTGAATTATCAGTCAAATCTATTCCAAGCAATCTGTGTATCATCATGAAATGGGTTAACTCATTCACGACGTGACGCATCCGGATACGCGGCTTTACGCCTCGTATCCGGCCTCACGTCGCGAATGTATTAACGTTTCAGTCATATCAGATGAGTGGAAGAATCGTTACACTCTGACACATCGTTTCTTTGGTGCTCCATCAGTAGAAGAATCAAGTAGTAGTGCCGGAGGGCCCAGATTCAGTACTCGCCATGTTGCATACTCAGGCTATCTGATTATATCATCTGAGGAATACCACGTGGTATCGGGAATTTCCTATGATGCCGAGTTAATTTTGGTTTCTTAGAACTGAATCTGTGCCTACTTCGAGTCATTACGAAACTTTCAAGATAGGGCGATCGAACATTAAACGTCGACTAAAGAGTAACTTGAGGTTACTTGTGACACCAGTGTGCTGCATACTTATAGACTTGTAGGTAACAGACTTAGGTCGTCATTCGATGTCCATAAATCAGGGCCGGATCAAAAAGTTTTTAACTGGTGGGGGTGCTGAACGACAATATAAAAACGGTATACTGTTCAGGAGCGAAAGGCGTGCCTCCAGGGTCCGAAAAAAATCGAATAGCGGGGGGGGGGGGGGGGGGGGGGGGGGGGTAAGGGAGAGGAAAGGCGCTTGCTTCCAGGGTCCGAAGAAATCAAACAGTGGGGGGCGGGGGGGGGGGGGGAGGAGAGGGGGGGGACAGAGAAGGCGCTTGCTTCCAGGGTCCGAAGAAATCAAACAGTGGAGGGGGGTAGGGGGGGGGGGGGACAGAGAAGGCACGTGCTTCCAGGGTCCGAAAACAATCAAACAGTGGGGGAAAGGGGGGGGGGAGGCGCATTCTTCCATGGTCCGAAAAAATCGAACGACAGGGAGGGGGGGGGGGGAGGGGGTGCTTCCAGGGTCCAAAGATACCTACAAGGGGGGCGGGGGGGGGGGGGTGCTGCAATAACATTAAACCACCCCCTTTCTTCTCGGACCATGCTGTAACCTGGTAGTGAATGACTTAATTTTTTTTTTTTTTTTTTTAGGCCCAGACGGGGTGCTGTAGTACCAAAGCACCCTCCTGGATCCGGCTCTGTAATGAAGCACGGCAACACCGGGGGGGGGGGGGGGGGGGTAGGGAGAGAAAAGGCGCGTGCTTCCAGGGTCCGAAAAAATCAAACAGTGGGGGGGGGGGGGGGGGGGCGGGGAGGCGCATGCTTCCATGGTCCGAAAAAATCGAACGACAGAGGTGAGAGGGGGGGGGTGAGGGGGGGGAGGGGGAGGGTGATGGGGGGGGGGTGCTTCCAGGGTCCGAAGATACCTACAAAGGGGCGGGGGGGGGGGGTGGGTGCTGCAATAACATTAAACCTCTTCCCCTTCCCCCCCCCCCCCCTCGGTCGGACCATGTTGTGGCCTGGTAGTGAATGACTTTTTTTTTCTTTTCTTTTTTTAGGCCCGGGGGGGGGGGGGGGGGGCGGGGTGCTGTAGTACCAAAGCACCCCCCGCCCCCCCGCCCCCCCCCCCCCCCCCCCCCTGGATCTGGCCCTGTAAATGAAGCACGCAACACCGTGCCGTCGGCTATGACGCGACAGCTAATGATACGCGGGAGGCACAGACGCATCCTCTTAGTAGACATAGGTAACTATACAAGGAGCCATGCGGCACACTGCATAGAAGAAGAAAACCCTAATCCCGAAAATGTCTACGTAATCTTTACTGAACACACACAAAAAATAGCTGGTTCATTTGTGGGGCAGTTCATGACAGATCCTTTCCGGCGTAAATGTGGTAAATGTCAAGACTTTTCCCGGGCTTCAGTTGTTTTAAAGCTTGCCTCTATACGCAGAGACGGCCATGGGAAGGCGGAAACGGAAACTTTCTCTATATCCCGTGAGCCAGCTGGCAGACAAAAAGAAGGTACTACTGTTGGTTCGTTCGTTTCAGTTCCAAATGAGCAAAAGCCGAGCCATCGCTGGGCCGATGTCAGCCACCTTTCGCCCGCGCACAGCTGTGCGCGGGCGGCCAACTGTGGCCGACGTCGGCCTGATGGCTCGGCCGGCTTTGTGCACTGGGCCGTCACAGTCGGTTTATCTTTGTCAGTCGACGACACCGTCACTGGATGCACGACCGCCTGAATGTCAGCCTAGTCTAGGCTAGTCTTCATAAGTCTGTCTTTCAGTTTTGGCAGTGGCCGCACACGTAATCTGCCTGACAATGATGAGCTGATCAGAATACTGGTTTTACTGAATTCAGTACGAGCGATTTAATTTGCCTTGCCGGCCTTTGGCACAGCAATACAGATATTCCACAGTTTTCTACGGAGTCTGCGAAGATGTCAGTCGTCAGATTCTGCGACTTGCTTTACTATGTGTTAATGCATACAAAACTGACCGTCTTCAAGGTAGCCGTCACTGACTCTGACTCGCCAACACTGAATCAAAAGAGCCGTAGCTAACGGGCCGGCTCTTTGACCAGAGTGTGAGCCGGAGAGTGAGAGTAAGAGAGAGAGGTTCGGGAATTCCCGAATCAACGTACTTTTGACAATGACTACACCAGTTAACCCAGTAAGCAAATGTCTTCGCACCCAGGACGGCCGCATTGGGCCCGCGCACGGCTGTGCGCGGGCCCATTGCGGCCGTCCTGGGTCCGATGACGTTTTGCTACTGTGAATATTAGCTTGCTCTGGGCCTTTCAGACGACAGTCCACTGACACACGTATAACCATAGCTTGAAGCAAACACCTTCCGCCTTAATTATTTGTGGGTGAGCCCAAAACTCTACGATATACTCGTAACTTGAAACGCAAAGTACATATATTTTAAACCTCGGCTTAAAATGTATGGCAAATAAATATTTAGCGTGTATGTGCTGTGGCGCCTTTCCAATGCTACTCAGTGTTGACCCCTTCACCACCGAGAAAACGTGAACACCACCCAACTGCAAGCCAAGAGGTACTGATAGGTCCTCATGACTGCGGGGGCTTTAGGTCGTTGAGGGAACAAAGATTTCAGCCGGAACCAAAATATGCGTCCAGAGGTTAGGAAGGGGTTATACGGGGTCCGAATTCTTTTCATTGATTTTAGTTCCGCTTTCAACACCATGCAAACCCATATTCTGTTACATACAACCCGGCTTAACCTGTCTGTTTATGATGGTCTCATGGTAAAACAAGAGCGCTGATCATGGACGATTCCAAACCACCAGATGCATTCCACTTAGTCTTTGTCAATGGCCAGCCTATTGAAGTTGTGGAGTGCTTTAAATATCTTGGCACGCAGATAGACGCTAAAGTCAGTTTTAGTCAGTACATTAAAGGGGCACGACTGACCTTTGTTAATGCTTCACAGTTCGCAAAAAGCTTTTACTGGGATTCAGTATGCACACCCACTTAGACAGTGACCACCCTATTGTCCCACCAAATGCTTTCTTTCGTCCGTTCAAAGCGAAAAGAGGCCACCGGAATCTTGTGACTGGACCCAGTGAAAAGATTGCTTCTGATAGGCGTTTGTAGCTGACGTCATAACTATCCTATACGATCTTAGGTCATCTGCATAATTATAACCAATCAGAGACAAGATGGCGGATGAACCAGCGAAGAAAAAAAAGTATCAATCGACTCGCGCCGGCCGACAATGACAGACTCGGAATTGAAGAGAAGAAAGAGAAAGAGAGACAAGATACCCCTAAGTAGAACTGACATCGGACAAGGGAATATAGAGCTTGGCTTGACCGCCCATCCGGAATTTGTCGCTTTCTTGCTATGTGAATCAGTAAGTAATCTGGCTACGGTCTTTGTCGATCTTCCTATAGTTCCGCGAGCGCTAGTGATTTTCAGAATTCATGATCTTCAGTAGAATTTATATCTTATTGATTTCGCAAGATTTTAAACCTGTTTTATCATAAAGTTACGAGCTAGTTCATCAGATTTTATGCTGCAAGGATCTGAAAACTACGGTGTGTGTCAAAATTGCGGCACTGACATCGCTGGTCGTGACACGTTTTTGTCTGTGCGGGTTCTCATTCACTCGATTCACAGAGGTAGTGTTTCTGCTACGATGGTGCATTTGTCGTTTCGAGAGATGCTTTTAGTTACGTAGATTTCGATGTGTGAGCTGTGAAATTGCAGTGCAGAAAGTGGGAATACCACAATTCTGTTTCATCGTGTTTCCGAGGGATAACAGATCAAAGGTCAAACTAGGTGACGCTGGCTCAGTCGCTTGGCGCGGAGACCGAGTCGAACAAGCCACGCCCCCAGCACGATCGTTATTTAGGATAGCAGGTCAAGCGGAACCCGCATTGATTTTGACAGCATAGCGAGTATGGAAGGTTTATTTTACATTCTCGTGGAAAATTATGTCAAAGGGATGCCGGAGAACATCAGTAGATGTGTACACTGACACTTGTGTACCCACACCGATGACCTCGTCTGTAGTGTATTGACCGGGTTCTGCTTTGTGACGTAGGCTAGTAAATATGCACAAATTCAAAACGAGGCCGATGCAGACGATAATCTGTGCTCTCGGGTACAAAAACAACACACCCACCAAACGATGAATTTCGACATTTATCATTGTATTTACATCATAAAGCTCTAAGTTAGTACACAAAGGATCCATACATAATACTGTCAGCAGTATCTGCTGCAGACAGTTTTCTGACCGTGTTGAGATGCTTGATCCTGGGGAAAATAACTTTATTTCATTCAAAACGGGAAATGCATCGGCCGTTTCTTCTGAGGAAACTCCCGCGTAGTTTTGGGCCAGTGAGGCCGTGCTTGAATATGTGTATAAAAGTCTCATCCAAAGTTTGTTATCATTCAACATTACAGTGTGATTTGGTAACCTGAGTGCAAAGAACAGGAGTACATTGACTAGAGTTGTGAACACAGCCAGTAAGATTATAGGCAGACCACAAAGTCAGCTCAGTGACATTTATACCGTTTCTGTACACAAAAAGACCTTTTCCATCACATCAGACAGTTCTCACTCGCTGCACTGCTAGTCTGAGAAACTGCCTTCTGGTAGACGCTATAGAATGCCCCTGGCTCGCAGGAACCTTTTCAAAAAGTCATTTGTGCCTAATTCAATAACCTTGCTGAACTCCATCGTGTAACTGTTGTCATATGACCAGTAGAATTTTGAGCATAGTAACTCTGCTGGCGAGATATAAAATCGACATTGCGGCTCTTAGCGAAACCAGATTTGCTGACGAAGGCTCGATCTGTGAACCTGAGGGTGGGTACACCGTTTTCTGGAAGGGCAAAGCTGAGAACGAAGACAGGATACACGGAGTTGGCTTCGCCATCCGCACCACGCTCCTCCGACAGCTGCCTTCTCTTCCCACTGGCATCAGCGAACGATTAATGAAGCTCCGTTTACCCATCTCCCACACCCGACATGTCACTATCATCAGTGCCTATGCTCCGACACTAACCAACGCCGATGACGACAAGGAGGCGTTCTATGAGGGCCTCGACTCCCTCCTGAAGTCCACTCCTGCAAGTGACAAACTCATCGTGCTTGGTGACTTCCATGCTCGAGTTGGGCGCGAATGTGAATGCTGGGAAGGAGTGATGGGCCCACACGGGCTGGGCAAGATGAACAGCAATGGCCTGCTGCTGCTGACATTGTGCGCTGAGAATGGACTCGCCATCACCAACACTCTCTTCAGGCTGGCTAGTAAGTACAAGACAACATGAATGCATCCCAGGTCCAAGCAGTGGCATCTCATAGACTATGTCATTGTCCGCCAGCGGGATACTCGTGATGTCAGAATCACCAGAGCCATGAGAGGAGCCGAGTGCTGGACCGGCCATCGGCTGGTGCGGTCTGTCCTCAACCTGCACATTGCACCAGCACACAGGAAGAGGCCGAAGCTCACCCGACCTTCATTCAGTCTGGCCAAGCTGAAGTGCCCGGACGTCAAGGAAAACTTCCAGTCCCACCTTGATGACCTGCTAACTGCCCATGGACCGTTGACTGGCAACCCAACTGAAATGTGGAACCAGTTCAAGGGGATGGTGACGGAGTCTGCCAAAGACGTGATTGGACCCAAGCAGAGAGTACACCAGGATTGGTTTGATGAGAACAATGAAGAGATCAACAAGCTACTGGAGCAAAAGCGCAGTGCCTTCATCGAGTGGCAGAACGACATCAACTCCTTGTCCAAGAAAGACCGCTTCAAACACTTCCAGAGAAAAGCCCAGAGAGAACTCCGCAACATGCAGGACACCTGGTGGGACGGCAAAGCAAAAGAACTTGAACACTTCGCTGAATCTAGCAACTCCAAGGAGTTTTTCAGCGCTATGAAAGCTGTCTACGGCCCTGCCAGACACAGCACAACCCCTCTCTTTTTCGCCGACGGCTTCACCTTGCTAAAAGACAAAGGCAGCATCACTGAGCGCTGGATAGAATACTTCTCAAATCTGCTGAACCTGCCTTCCACTGTCGATCCCGCGGCCCTGGACATGATTCCCCAGAAGCCGACACTGGATGACCTTGACCTCCCGCCAACCCTGGACGAGGTCAAGGAAGCGATCAATCAGACTAGCTCCGGCAAGGCTGCAGGCATGGACGGCATCCCCGCAGAGCTCTTCAAGGCAGCTGGACCTGAGACCCTTGATGCCTTCCTCAACATTCTGACATGCATCTGGGCAGAGGAGAACATGCCACAGGAATTTAGCGATGCTACAATCGTCTCCCTGTTCAAGAACAAGGGCAGCAAAGCAGACTGTGCCAATTACCGAGGGATCTCACTCTTGTCCATTGCTGGCAAGATCCTTGCGAGAGTCATCCTCAACCGCCTGATCAGCTCTGTATCTGAGGAAGCACTCCCAGAGGCTCAATGTGGCTTCAGACCCGGCCGCAGCACAGTCGACATGGTCTTCTCTGTGAGACAGGTCCAGGAGAAATGCATTGAGCTGCACATGGACCTCTACGCTGTCTTCATAGATCTGACCAAAGCTTTCGACACCGTGAACAGAGAAGCGCTTTGGGTCATCCTCGAAAAGCTCGGCTGCCCCAGGAAGTTCACCAGCATCATCCGCCTCTTCCATGATGGAATGGTAGGAGTTGTCCAGTCAAACGGCGACACATCCGCACCCTTTGACATTTCCAACGGTGTGAAACAAGGTTGTGTTCTTGCCCCCGTGATGTTCAACCTGTTCTTCACGTGTGTCCTGACCCATGCAGTACGCGACCTTGAGAAGGGAGTGTACCTGAAGTACAGACTAGACGGCTCTCTCTTCGACCTCCGTCGACTGAAAGCCAGGACCAAGACCATCGAGACACTGATCCTTGAGGCGCTGTTTGCCAATGACTGACCTCCAGACCATCGTCAACAGGTTCTCGGAAGCCTCTCGACTGTTTGGCCTCACCATCAGTCTCAGCAAGACCGAGGTCCTGCACCAACCGGCCCCAGGCACAAGAGCCCCCCCCCCCCCCCCCCCCCAAAAAAAAAAAAAAAAAAAAAATAATGTACATCGAAGGCACCGAGCTGAAGACTGTCGACTAGTTCAGATACCTTAGGAGCATCATCTCTTCTGACGGTACTATCGACAAGGAAATCGCAGCTCGCATCAGCAAAGCCAGCCAAGCCCTGGGTCGCCTGGACACTCGTGTGTTGAATAACAACAACGTCAAGCTCTCCACCAAGATCAAAGTCTACAAGGCAGTAGTTCTCCCCAGCCTCCTCTACGGCTGTGAGTCATGGACGCTGTACAGAAAGCACCTCAAGCAGCTTGAACATTTCCACATGAGATCCCTGCGCTCACTCATGGGCATCAAATGGCAAGACAAGGTGACAAACCTGGATGTCCTGGACAATGCTGGCTTAGTGAGTGTTGAAGCCTTGATCTTAAAAACACAACTCCGCTGGACAGGTCATGTCATACGCATGGATGATTCTCGCATGCCACGCCAACTCCTGTATGGTGCACTCTCAAAAGGCCACAGGAAGCAAGGACGGCCAAAGAAACGCTTCAAAGACTGCATAAGAGACAGCCTCAAGTACTGCGTCTTCCCGGTAAAGGAACTTGAAGCACAAGCACAAGACAGATCCGGCTGAAGTGCCGCCACCAGGAAAGCCTGCACGCTCTTTGAACACAATCGGCGCGAACGGATCACCAGTGCCAGAGCTCGCAGAAAGACAGCGTCGACTCTCGCCACAGCTACGTTCCAGTGCCCCCATTGCCCTCGCAGGTGTGGCTCCAGGATTGGCTTGGCCAGCCTCACCCGCACCCACAAATAGAAGTCATGCACAATGACGACATCATCGGTTTCGATGGTCTACCCATTAGTACATTAGTAACTCTGCATAGTAACTTTTCATCGCAGTGAAGTAAGTGACATAATTGTCCATGGATGACAGTGTTTGCGTGTGTATGTCTGTATGTGCGTTCGAGCGTGTGAGCATGTACACGGTTATCATATCTACACGTATGTTTATTGTTCTCATAATTATTTTTTTTATGCTTGTTGTAATGTCGAAGCAAAAGGAAAATTTCCATCTCATGGACAATAAAGTGTATTGTATTGTATTGTATTGTATTGTATTGTATTGTATTGTATTGTGTATTGTATTGTATTGTATTGTATTGTATTGTATTGTATTGTATTGTATTGTATTGTATTGTATTGTATAGCGACGACCCCCCCCCCCCCCCTTCTCCCCGCATGTAAATGTCTTGAACAATGAGTCCGTGTTGGTGTGTTTTCTTTGCAGGCTAAGCACGGTGACACGCCTTACTTACTCGCTGGTCTGAAGGCCTTCATCCTGGCAAAGCACCCCGACTTCCTGAGTCAGCCCACCTTCGTGCCGCCCGTGCACCTGAATCATCAGCATTTTACTGACTACAAGCTCGCTGAAGTGGGCGTGCAAATCGCCCAAGAGCCGTTGATGACCTTGCACGGAGGCGGCCAGGGTTTGCAGGATAGTGAAGTTCGCGATGACGAGGCACAGAGGCTGGTTCTCCACTACTTACGGACACTGGCGGACAACCTGTCAGAAGTCATGACCGTTGTCTCAAAGCTGCGTTACGATGATTATCTGAACGACCCCTGCTACAAGTCCCTGGCCTACGATCTCCCAACACCGAGGAAAATGACGAAAGAGTATCAGCGCGGTGACTTTGACGTCCTGGTCATCAGCCCCCAGTATGGCATTCTCGTCGTGGAGATAAAGACGGTGGGCGACAGATTTCACAATGACTGGTTTGAAGAGGACAAAGACGGATCGGTTCTGGATAGGTTGAAAAAAGCGATCAAACAGCTGAACAAGAATAAACAAGTGGTGCGATACTTAGTGTCGGACATACAGCCTTCCTTCCCTGTTAGGATCGCCGTGGCCTTGCCAAACGTCAAGCGAGAGCAGCTCCAGAGGATTCTCAGTCGAGAGCAAAGTGTCCAAAATGTGAGTAACGTTTTGCCAGTAAACATACTCCTACTGATTTAGTTCCTCTCCCTCCCCGATATCATTCGTTTCTTGACAGAGGCGAGAATTAGGCTAAGTATTTAGTGGTTTTGTTGGGGGAGGGGAGTCAAACGGGGTCAAACAACAGATTTACTGGTATTGTCCGCCCCCCCCCCCCTCTCTCTCTCTCTCTCTCTCTCTCTCTCTCCTGTGTGTGCGTGTGTGTGTGTGTGTGTGTGTGTGTGTGCGTGCGTGCGTGCGCGTGCGTGTGTGTGTGTGTGTGTGTGTGCGTGTGTGTGTGTTTGTGTGTGTGTGTGTGACAGCGACTAGAGCCCGCGTTTGAGGACGGAGAAGCTTGAAATTTTAGGATATTGTCCCTAAAAGAATCTCGAGGCAATTGGTTTTTTTTTTTTTTGTTTGTTTTTTATTAAGATGCTCATTGGCGAGAAAATGGCCGGTTCACAAAAGCCGGTTGATCCACACAGGAGTCCGTAATCTTTCTTATTTTTACTTGATACTCTAGCTACATAAAAGGAAGATACTGAATGAGTTCGTTAACCGGCATTGTACCTCTTAAACATTTTTAGTGATAATTAAATATTTGTGAGAAGAACAAAAATAGTTTCAAGTTTTGGGGAATAATTTCACGAATTATTTGGGATTAATCTTAAAACAATTGAATCTTTTTTTATGAAAAAAGGAATCTTCTCATTAATAATCGCATGATTTTTCATGTGGGGTATTTACATAAGCCTAGTGTTTGTCTCGGCTGTCGGGTACGATTAGGTCAATTGTGACCCGTATCTGATTTTCACACATAGGTGAGAAAATCAGATACTTTTCTGCACCACTCTTCGGAGTTATTTTTAAAACAGGTAACATAATTTTGATTTTTCTTTTACGAAAAATTCTATCTTCTCATTAATACCCGCATAATTTTTCATAAATAGTTTTTGCATAAGCCTGCTGTCAGTTTGTCCCGGCTCTGGGGTAGTATTCGGTCAAATTGTAACCTGTAAGTCCTAGGTGTGAAAATCAGCAAGAAAATTGCCAAGTTTGATCTATAATACGTAAAATGTTAGTACTGCGATACTGAAATGACGTATAACATCGAGTCGTTACTATGAACACGGTGTCGTGGGATTAATGATGCCATGACGTGAAGCTTGAAGTGACGTCATTTCGCTGCTCGTGGTATCATTCTTCTTCAGAATAACTATCGCTACGCCAGACCACGGAGCTTACGAATGGCGGGAATTGCCGTGTGTCCGAGAAGAACCCAACGGAGAAAGAAACAGGCTTATAAAGGAAAGTTACAACACAATTTAAAAGTTAATATTTCGGGTAAATACCCTTTTTTCTAAATAGACAAACAAACAAGTAGCAATCAGTGGCTACTTATCGCAGGAGGAATATGGAAACGCTGGATTGCCGTGTGTCCGTCTTTATTTCTGTGCCAGTGTGTATGTATCAGAGGGTGGGTTAGAGTAGAAGGAGATGGATCAGAAGGATACGCTTGAAAATAGGAACAACTTTTGCGCTGGGGTCCCATTTTGTTTATTTAATGATTTGTTGTCCAATGTACATTTTGTTTGTATATGTTAGTAGCTTTGTACTTTAGGCACAGTAGAAACGGCAATCATGAAAATGACACTTCTGCTAACTGCTTCTTCCGTTGAAAAGAAAAGTTTCATTTTATTTTCATCTGTCTCTGTCTCTCTCTCTGTCTGCCTGTCTGTCTGTCTGTCTGTCTGTCTCTCTCTCTCTCTGTTACACATTCTCCAACGCCACCATTTTGTTGTTGTTGTTGTTGTTAAAATCATATATTGTGTTCGTTAACTCTCTCTCTCTCTCTCTCTCTCTCTCTCTCTCTCTCTCTCTCTCTCTCTCTCTCTCTCTCTCTCTCTCTCTCTCTCTCTCTCTCTCTCTCTCTCTCTCTCTCTCTCTCTCTCTTGTTTAATTGTGTGTGCTGACTTTAGGACCTGTGCCAGTGTTTAGACATTCCGACAGACGAGGACCCCGTCAGCTACTGCCTGTCCGAAGATGATCTCCCCACACGGGACACCGTCTCACACGTCAGTGGGGAGAACATTGACAGGCTCACAGACTGGTGGCGCCGCGTATTTGCGGACAGCAGCTCGACCCGCGTCATATCTGATGATGATTACACACTCTTGGTGGCTAGGTAAGCATCGCGTGATTCACAGGCGGTTGTTGTCTACCGTACTGAAAATACGGTAAGCTTTGAGATGGGGCTGGTCGGAGCACGTTTCGTAGCACCCAAATGACGAACATAGGCGGCACATCAGACTCTGACAGTGAAGTAACACCATAAAAATTATTTCATGCCTAGCAAAGCTAACGTACATTTGGTGGGAAACGCTGTGTGTGTGTGTGTGTGTGTGTGTGTGTGTGTGTGTGTGTGTGTGTGTGTGTGTGTGTGTAGACACGAGTTTCTCCTGTGTTTGTGTACGTACAGGTCTGAAACTTTAAGATACGCTTTCTTCAAGACGTATCTCGGAGTACTGATCGGCATATTTCAATTGGATTACTCTTCTTTTTTTAAATGCTGTTTATAGAAAGTCGGTGACCCGCATTTGAATCCGTAATTTGTGTTATATTCATTTGAAAGTTTGAACACAGCTAGCTTCGAGAAAAAGATATTGGATGAGTTCGTTAACCAGCTTTGTACCTTCTCTCTCTCTCTCTCTCTCTCTCTCTCTCTCTCTCTCTCTCTCTCTCTCTCTCTCTCTCTCTCTCTCTCTCTGACAGTCTCTCTCTTGGCTTGACTTCGCGAACGAAGATTTTATAGGAGTTGCCCATGACGTCTGCAGGCTTGTTCGTGGCTGCGGAGGCCAATCCGAGACAGGCAGGTTCGACTGCAGTGGCTGCAGGGGAAGGTATGGCCAGGGTTCTGAGCTGCGGCATCTCTGTTTTTTCTCCTGAGCCGCTTGTCCTTAAGGCTAGCTCTGTGAGAGTCCTCAAACAGTCCTCTCTGACAGTACGATTGAGGAAGACCGCTTATAGATAGTCGGTTGACGCACATCATTTGGAGTCTGTAATTTTCGTTCTATTCGCTGTGTTCGTCCTTCACTCCCGCCGCGAGATGGCCTTAGTCGCCTGCACAGCGTTAAATCCCAATAACTAACTAACTAATACTCTCGATATTTACTACTGATGAGTATGAGTGGGTCAGCTCCATTCTTTTCTACCTCCCAAATAAGTCGTCTTTCTAATTACGTGTAAAGGCCGGAAAAACGCAGCACCACATGACGACGCAGGCACACGGTATCAGTGTGTGTTCCTCGTGTCAAGGTTTTGTGGTCCGGCCACCTACGCACCACCGTTCAATGTGGTGAAGCCCGAGAGGCACCCGACGGGATCCCCTGTGACCGGCAGCAGACGACACTTCCTGCACTCCCTGGGCGACGCCGTGTCCGATATTGGGGACAAGTTCACTCGCCGTATCCTCACTCACAGTCAGATCGAGGTCCTGGAAAACGGACACCCTCTCGTGTACGACACTTATTTTATTTTTCAGTCTTAATTGATTTCGTTGTTTAACCTTTTTCATCCTGATACACTTTTCCTTACAATAAATTTGAATTTAATAGTTCAAGGGTAGTGCCAGAATAGCTTGGCGCCTCAGGCGCCAAGCTATTCTGGCACCACCTTTGACCTAAAATGGTTGATATACTGCTAATCTTTAATGTAGCCTTTATAGGACAATAAGCAATTTTTTTAAAATCTGTCTCAGGATGTTATGTGTTAACATTCTTTGAGTCATAATGTGTTCCAGAAAATGGTACAGTTTCCTACTATCAATCTGGAGATGATCATCTTGTCACATTTCGCATTAAAGTTCGTAGTGTATGCTATTTATGTCACGATATAGTGTAAACTACAGTGTTGTCAGGCCAGCTCTCGTTTCACTTTGTTGGAACAGCAGTGAGGTTACGTTTACACCGGACGACTCACAACAACCAACGACAGCGATGTCACGGCTGCCACTAAATGCACAGACAACACTCCAAACATATCCAAGAGACACAGATCCTCATGAGCCCTCCGGGCTCATGAGGATCTATGCCTCTTGGAAATGTTTGGAGCGTTATCTGATTATCAAGCGCGATTTCGTTCTCATTCGTTGTTGGGAGTCGTTCGTTACAAACGAAACCTCACTAGTTCTTGTGGTTGACGGGAATTATCAGTTCTGACCGACAGGACATGGAAACATTTGTCTCCTTGTGCATTCGATTTGGCACAACCATGTGTATTAAGTTTTGACTGCGCCAAATTGTCTGTGCACGGTGTGGTTTACCAGGTTTATCTGCGGTCCGCCCGGCACCGGCAAGACCGTGGCGCTGATGCTGGAGGCGTGTCTGTGGCTGGTTCTGCAGCACGAGGTGCACGTGATCAGCACGTGGACCGGCAGCCAGGCCGTCTCAAGCCTTATCGCCTCTGAGCTGCTGCAAATGTCGCCCGACTTTAGGAACCGCGTGCACCTTCATGATTTTGACCTGAAGGACGGAGACAGTGCGGTACATCTTGCTGTCAGCACTCTACTGAAGCAGGCCCAGCAGGGGGAGCTCTTTGTTGTCTGTGATGAAGCGTTTGGCGGCAGGTGAGTTCAGTTTCAGGACCCTTTTGCTTGCAAACCAGTATGCCGATTATGTTTGCCAAACCAGTCCAGATGAGCATGGCACGTCAAGACATCATCACTGAGAAACATTCAGTGCAAGTATGACCACTATTCAGCAGTCATTCTAGAGTCAGAATTCTGGGGCGGTCCGTGGCGCAGTGATAAAGCGCCTGCCACCAATGCTAAAGGTGCGAGTTTCGTTAACCGGTTCCGGTGTCTGACCTTTCTCCTTTAGTAAGTGTCACCGCTAGTTCGAGCCGTCTGGTGTTCTTTCGCCGGGTACTCCGGCTCTTCCTCTCTCTAGTATATGGTACCGGTTTCACGCCACTATATCAATTTCAAATTATTGTGGCAAAGTCCGAAACGTCGCGATCAAGTAATCGGCCGATTTCCACAAGTAAATTAAATAAAACTACGGAATATATCCGCAAAATTCATTTTGACTGTCAGACAATATGTATTTGTTTCCTAATATATATCACCTTGAGTGAAATGAACAAACTTTTTTTCCCCGGAAATGTGTCAAATGGGCACGTTGTGAAGCGCACAGATAATAATATTAATAATAGTAATAATAATAATAATAATAATGTACATTTATATAGCGCTTAACCTCCAAATGAATGGTGCTCTAAGCGCTTTACAAACTCAAAAATTACAGAACAAAGAGTACAAGAAAGAAAACACTACAATAAATGTTACAAAACCTAAAGTCAGTGACACATCAAAAGCTCACATTCACACATTACACACACACCGTTACAAGAACAGTTACTGCCAAAGATTGCTAACGCAGTGAAATTGCATCTAACTATACGCATAAAAAAAACAGATAGGTCTTGAGCAGTGATTTGAAAGCATACAGAGTTGGAGCATGTCTGACATGGGCTGGAAGGTCGTTCCAGATGACTGGACTGAAATAAGAAAAGGCACTCTGGCCCTGGCTAGACTTCTTTCGCCTAGGAACCTTGAAAATACGCGTGTCTGATGCTGAACGGGGGGATCTTGAAGGCGCGTAAATATGAACCAGGTCGGACAAATATGGGGGAGCAGAACCGGTAATAACATTGTAGCAAATAACAGAAACCTTGCACACAATTCTTTGAGATCAGGCAGCCAGTGCAGGTCAACAAGTAAAGGTATTATGTGCTCACGTTTCGGTACTCTGTAAATTAGTCGGGCAGAGCAGTTCGTAACTCTTTGAAGTTTATCAAAAAGATTCTGAGGAACACCAGCCAAAAGGGAATTACAAAAATCAATGCGGGAAAGAACAAGGGAGGTAACAAGCGTTTTGGTTGCTTCGGTAGTGAGAAGTGTCGAATTGAACTGATCTTCCTCAATTCAAAGAAGGAACATTGGGCAACCTTGTTGACATGCTCTCTTTCAAGATTACGAGTGAGCCTCTCTAGCAAATACAAGCCATCAAATTTTCCGAAACCTCAGTAGCTGGATGTTTTGTGTTTGTATTGTGCTGTGTTTGTCTTCAGAGTGAATGCGCGTGAGCGTGCGTGTTGGGGTTCAGTTCGCAGCGCTTTGAGCCGATTCACTGAATTGGGTAAAGCGCCCATATAATAACCGGTATTAACTCGATACTGTGCCAAGGTTGATCTGTATATGACACGTCACCTTGGGCCGGTGAAGGCAGTACGACGCATGATTCTCAATCATTAATCAACATCATTACATTATCTTGATGATAAAAAGATATGCAAAGCCCAAGAGGTCGCGGATCTTTTTCATTGTCCCATCTTCGAAATAATGACACTGGAGCAGAAAACGTTTAGCCTAGAACGTTGTTGTTGTTTTGTTTGTTTGTTTGTTTGTTTTGTTGTCTAGCGTACTGACTTTGAAATGGGGCTGGTCGGAGCGCATTCCGGAGCATGCACATGACGTTTTTAGCGTGCGGGGCAGAAATTTTGGCAAAGAAGTAACAAGATAAAAATGACGTCACGTCTAGCTACGCAAACCTTGATAGAGAACGTCTTTTGGCGCAAAGCGCCGTATGTGTGTGTGCGAGTGTGTGTGTATGTATGTGTGTGTGTGTGTGTGTGTGTGCGTGCGTGCGTGCGTGCGTGCGTGCGTGCGTGCGTGCGTGTGTGTGTGACCTCGACAAGAGCCCGCGTTTGAGGACGGACAAGCTTGAAATTGTGTAATATTGTCCCTAAAAGAAGAAACTCCAGACCATTTTTTCGATTTTTTTTTTTTTATTAAGATACTCATTGGCGAGAAAATGGCCGTTTCACAAAACCCGGTTGATTCACACTGGAGTCCGTAATTTTTCTTATTTTTACTAGATATTTTGCATATAGCTAGATAAAAGGGAGATATTGAATGAGTTCGTTAACCAGCATTGTACCTCTAAAACATTTTGAGTGATAATTAAATATCTTTTGAAAAATACACGTTTTGGGGATAATTTCACGAATTATATGGGTTAATCTTAAAACAATTTAATCTTTTTTACGAAATAAACCAATCTTTTCATTAATCGCATGATTTTTCATTTACGGTATTTACATAAGCCTACAGTTTATCTCGGCTGTCGGGTACGATTAGATCAGTTGTGACCTGTATGCCCTAGGTGTGAAAATCAGATACTTTTCTGCACCACTTTTTCGGAGTCCTTTGTAAAACAGCTAACATGACTTTACTTTTCTTTTTTTTTTTAAGCTATCTTCTCATTAACACCCGCATGAGTTTTCATAAACAGTGCTTGCATAAGCCTGCTATTTGTCCCGGCCCTGGGGGTAGGATTAGGTCAAATTGTGACCTGTAAGCTCTAGGCATGAAAATCAGCAAGAAAATTGAAACTTGATCCTCTGATACGTCAAATCGGTTAGTACTGCGATGAGTGACGTATAACATCGAGTCGTCACTTTGAAAACGGCGTCGTGGGACTAATGATGCCATGACGTGAACCTTGAAGTAACGTCATTTCGCTGCTCGTGCTATTATTCTTCTTCAGAATAGCTATGCTACGCCAGACCACAGAGCTTACGGAATGGTGGGTATCGCCGTGTGTCCAATTTTATTTATGTGTGCCTGTGTGTGTGGATCAGAGGGTGGCTTAGAGTAGGAGATAAATTCCTGTCGCTACACGAGCCCACAGAGCGTACTAATGGCTGGGAGCGCAGTGTGTCCGTCTTTATTTGTGTGCGCCGACGTGTGTGTTGATCAGAGGTTGGCTTAGAGAGGAGGGAAATGGATCAGGATTATAAGCCTAAAAATATGAACAACTTTGAATGTTCCTAAAAGATAAACACATTTGAGCTCCAAACAAAACGGTAGACGCTGGGACGAAATCCTCATCTTGTTTTAAATTGTAATATCACACTTTCTATCGTGGTAACTCATGGTTTTGGAATCACATTAAAGCGGTAAAGCAAAACCAAACTGGGACCTGAGTTACTAAGAGTTTTGGAAGTCTTTTTTCGTTTCATGCGCGTTTGGTCTTTCTGTAACGCGCGTTTGGTCTTTTCGTAATAGTGAGGTTACTCAGTTTTGCAACGACTGTACGACTTCCAACAACGAACGAGAGCGAAATCACGGCTTCTAACCAGCTTCTACTAAAAGCACAGACAACACTCCAGACATCAGGGCGTAGGTACAGCCGGGTCCATCAGTACCAGGACCAGCAGATTCCGCAACAGTTTTGGTTTTTTTTTTTTTTCTCTCTGGCTGTTCGCGCTCTCTCTCTCTCCGCTCTCTGGTCAACCGGACTGATTGGAGAGAGCGCAAGTGGCGAGTGAGAACTTGTCAAAAAGTGTACAGTCAGCTATTAACTGAATCAGTGAGGCGTGCTCGTTCGCTGTGTTTAATAATGATACCGGTATTTTCTTAGTATTTAGCATGAAAATAATATTTTAGAGTTTACTCTGTGTGTGTGTGTGTGTGTGTGTGTGTGTGTGTGTGTGTGTGTGTGTGTGTGTGTGTGTGTGTGTGTGTGTGTGTGTGTGTGTGTGTGTTATATTTTAGTCTTAGTGACTGACATCAAGACAAATTCCAACGTTTTTATTGTTTTGTACACGGAAACATATGGCAATAAACTATCTCACCATCATCATCTCCAAGAGGCATAGATCCTCATGAGCCCGGAGGGTGCATGAGGATCTGCGCCGCTTGGAGATGTTTGGAGTGTTGTCTTTGCTTATGGTACAAGCTGGTTTTGCGTCGCTCTCCTTCCTTGTTGTAGGTCCTTCCGCTTGGCGTAAACATAACCTCACTAAATTAGCAATGCCTTGCCTCAGTGACTTCGCAGACTTCTGCACACAACTGAAGGACCGGTGCAAACTTCACCTATGGGCTGGGAGTGTCTACAACGGCTACCGCCCCGCCTGTCTGCAGGATGTCAGTTTCGATCAGGCTCTGCGGACACCGCCGGTCATCACGAAACAGGTCATGCAATCCGTCATCATCAAAGGCGGCATCGTACGCCCATACAGGGACTTCCCGGCGCCTCAGCCATGTGACGGGCCTCGTCCAATCAGGATTCACCACAACCACCAGAAAGGCCACAGCTACAAATGGCCGGGTGAATGCGAGCAATGTGGCCTACAGTTGGGTGCAAGGCTGAAGCAACTTTGTACAGGTATGGCGGCTATGACAGAAATGGTTTGTTTATTGAATAGGCTAAATGAATTGGCTGATTGCAGGGGCATTTTTTTGTTTGTTTGTTTGGGGTTTTGTTTTTTTTTTTTGGGGGGGGGGGGGTAAACGAGGGGGGGGGGGGGGGGAGGGGGGGGTGAACGGGCGTCCGGACTCCCCAATCCCACCCCAGACCCAAACTTATTTAAAATGCTATATGTATTAAAGTCCCTTTGTTGGACTTTGGAAACACCCCCTTGCCCCCCCCCCCCCCCCCCCCCGCCCCCGACCCCCAACCACCCACCCTCGAGGTAACTGATCCAGCCCTAGACTTCTTCACTGCCTAAGGAAGACCAAATGTGTGTATATATATATATATATATATATATATATATATATATATATATATATATATATATATATATATATATATATATATATATATATATATATATATATATATATATATATATTATATATATAATATATATATATATATATATATATATATATATATATATATATATATATATATATATATATAAATTTTTCATTCAATTCAGAGAATGCTCTTGCTTTGCTAATGCCGTGAAATTCCAGGCTGGCATCAGCTGCCCTTTTTGTGACTGCATCGCTCACGAGATCTAGAAAGAAAGGGTAGTGGGAGAGAAGGAATGACAGACCTATCTTTTTAAGCCTTCCACTAAACACATACTGCATATAGCAATAGGGACTACCCCCAGGCGCCCCGCAATCCGCTGGAGAATATCCTGACCTCCCCCGAGAGGGAGGAGAGTAGTACATGAATACGAATAAAGAAGAAAGAATAATATGAATAAAGAAGAAAGAAGTATATATATATATAATATATATATATATATATATATATATATATATATATATATATATATATATATATATATATATATATATATATATATATATATATATATATATATATATATATATATATATATATATTATATATATATATATATTATATATATATATATTATATATTATATATATATATATATATATATTATATATATATATACCGACTGTAGGAAGACATGACGATTTCGTATGTCGATCATCTGTCAACGTATAAACCATGGCATTTCTTTCATTTCATATTTTTAAAGGTTCCTGTGCCAGCAACGAACTGCCTTCGGAAGATCGCGCCCTAAAAATCGCTTCTGATCCCTATATAACCAAGGGTGAGAATTCGTGCCAGATATAAATTATCCTTTCATAAAAGGACAATTTGTTTTAAAGCGATCTGCTCCAAGGCGGACTTAGATTGCTAAAATTCAAATACAACGGGTTATCAATGTTGTCTTGCCATCCACCTGGAACACTATCCTACTCTCTCTTCGTCAGGTCTCTCTACTCCTTCCAGTCCGCCCTCAAAACTCACCTCTTTCAGCAGTTTTAGCACTATATCACGACACTCCCCACCGCAAGCTGACAGTCGTAATGTATTTCACTATTTGTGGTACGTGAGTCATTGTCTAAAGCGTGTGCATGCGCGCGCGAGTTGTGAGTGCGCGCTTAGAGTTATAATTATTATAAGATAAGCGCATTATAAATACCGTAATTATTATTATTATTAGCAACTATGATTGATTAGCACTCGTACTATAGGGTTTCCACAGCATAACGAAAGGCACTCTCCTGCCTGCAAAGGAGCAGAAAAGTCGTTCATTTTACGAGATTTATACAGCATAATTTAAGTTAGCCGCCTTGTTCAGCATTATTGTAAGACATACTAAGAATATTTAGAAAGGAGGTATTGTTTTCGATTAACCCTCCAGTGTCTGTAGTGTGTTGCTTTAACCCATTCAGCCCTGACGCACTACAGCAGGAGATGGGTCGACCATGATAATTCAAGAGTAGTGTCAGATTATTTCAAGGGTAGTGCCAGCTAATCTGGCACTGCCCTTGAATTATCATGGTCGATTATCATGGTCGATCCATCTCCATCATGGTCGATCCAACTCTCATTAGATGACGCCTCCAAAATTTGGGAAATACGGCCGTCGGGCTGAATGAGTTAATGTGCAGGTGGTGTGCTTTAGGTGTTTGAATTGTTTAGAACTTTTAGGCCTAGCTTTACCTCTTTATCAAAACTGATTGATTGATGGATTGATTGGTTGGTTGGTTGGTTGGTTGGTTGGTTGGTTGGTTGGCTGGCTGTCTGGCTGACTAGTCGGTCGGTCTTGGTTTGTTTTGACTTGACTTGGCTTGTTTTGGCTGGTTGGCTGACCGATTGGCTGGCTGACTCACTGACCGACTCACCGGCTCACTCCGACACTGACTGGTGGCCAGGCCCGTGTGATGTCACCATGCAGCTCCAGTTCCGTGACGTGTTCGTCCTGACGACGTGTTACGAGCTGGAGGACGAGGTGCTGGACGATGACGGTGCGGTGGAGCAAGAGGCCTGCGAACTGCTGAAGGGGCTGCGACGGGCGGGTGTGCAGGTGATGGTGGTGGCTAGGGGCGACTCGGCAGCCATCGCCATTGTGGCGGCAATGAAGGGACCGGATAAGGTGGTGGCGGCCGACGCTGATTCGGTCCGGGGGCTGGAGAGAAAAGTTGTCGTTTGGATTCCGTACGAAACGAACGGGAACACTTCGGGAGAGGAGGATTTTGGTCGCCTCGACGCCATTTCCAGAACTACGGCTCAGCTGATAACTTTTGATTAACCCTTTGACTGTCGGTAGCGGTGTTTTGTTGCGATCATTCCTGCAGGAATCACCGTACGCAGATAAGCACCTCAAATAAATTAACTCATTGTGCCCGAGTCACGAAATACCCACATTTTGGAGTTATCCTCTGAGGACAACATTACATTTCAGGAGACAGATCGACCATGATAGTTCAAGGGTGGTGGCAGAATAGTTTGGCGCCAAGCTATTCTGCCACCACCCTTGAACTATCATGGTCGAGCCATATTTTGCTGTGGTGTGTCGCAAAGATGTAAATGAAGCCGCGGCAAACTGTACAAATATAACAAGAAACGAAAAGACTCATTTCGTAACTGAAAATACAAGAGCTCGTGACGATATATGATTATTGAAGATGTAGCGTGCAGGCCGAATCTACACAATGTGTGGACTCCATGCTTTTCTGACCTACTTCAGATTTACGGATCTAGCCTATATTTTTTTCCGTATGTCTGCAAGCCTATTGTGCGTAAAGTGTGATAATGTATGCGCGCTCGTTTAGAAGAGACTGTGTGGGCATCTTGTTTCTTTGGGCTGTCTCTTCGAAGCAGGTAATCTTACTTTACAGACAAATTGGGATGGGGCGTGGATTGTGTTAAAACTGAGAACAGAAGAAAGCAGCCACTATGAAACATTTCCGCTGGCGGAAAATTCCGAACCGCCTTGCACAATAGTGGAAGACAAAAAGAGTGATCGTAGAATGTGAATGATTGTGATTACCGCTCCCTGCCACTGTACGTACTTTTCTGTTTCTGAAATCTTTGTTCATTCAACGACCAAAAGCTAAAACCGTCCGAGGGACATGCGTACAAATTGGTCTGGGCAAGAGGCATAGATCCTCATGAGCCCCCGCAGTCGCGGGGGCTCATGAGAATCTATACCTCTTGCAGATGGACTGTTTTCACGTGTTCTCGGCAGTGAAGGGGTTAAAGAAAGAAAACAAATGCTTCGCAGAACCTCAAAAAAACACCGCATGTCACACTAGTGTATCCTATGTCCTATCTATCGCAAAATGCAACGCCTGGTACTTTTCAGTAAGCAACAGGTCCCCGTGCCGCCGTCGGCCGTGGCCGTGAGCCAGCGCACAGGCGGCGTGCGCGGGCGCACCACGACGACGGTGACACGATGACCTTTACTTCACTGGGTACGTTTTGCGCTTTGATAATGTTTGGGCAATGCAGGATGCACCACGTGTGATGCGTGTTGTGAAGATTCGATAGAGACCAATATACTGAATAATAAGCGTTGTTCGTAGAAGATCGGAACTGGGTTAATCCATATCATACTGAGGCTAAAAGCTTCAAATTTGTACACTGCCATATGCAAGCTACATTATAGTACTTACAGATAAGGATATAGACCAATGGCTTTAGTTCAAGGGTGGTGCCAGAATAGCTTGGCGCCTAGAGGCGAAAAAGCTATCCTGGCACTACCCTTGAACTATTTGAGTCAAACTTATTTCACACAGTGGTGTATTCCGAATGATAAGGATTAATACCGCACGTGTTTCGACTAACTTATAGTGGCCTAAACCTAACAAACGTGCGATTTCGCATGTTTGTCACGGCTTATAACGTACCGTTTGCATCAAAAGACGCGCAGTTTGTGACCTACTGTACCAGCAGCGTCTTTTACGTAGAGCAAGTCATATCTCCTGTGATTCCACCCACCCTGGCAATGAGCTTTTTCCAACTTTTACCGTCAGGGCCTAGTACAGGTCCATCAGTACCAGGACCAGCAGATTCCGCAAGTTTTTTTCCCCTCTGGGTGTTCGCGCTCTCTCTGATCAGCCCGGCTGGATGGAAAGAGCGCGAGCGGCGAGAGAGAACTTGTCGGAATGCGTGCATGCAGTTAGCGTATAACAGAATCAGTGAGGGCTTAATACCAGTATTTACTTAGTATTTAGCATGAAAATGGTATTTCAGAGTTTTCTTGTGTGTGTGTGTGTGTGTGTGTGTGTGTGTGTGTGTGTGTGTGTGTGTGTGTGTGTGTGTGTGTGTGTGAGAGAGAGAGAGAGAGAGAGAGAGAGAGAGAGAGAGAGAGAGACGGAGAGAGAGAGAGAGGGAGAGAGAGCTTTTAGTGATTCAGTGTTATTAATCAAGTTTATTACCAAATTATCTTCGTTTACCTCGCCTGAACACCTTGTTTATTGCGATGATTGCTGTGGTATTAGTTTTATAAGTCATGTTTTCATCCTCAAGTCAATTATGTGCTGTGCATATTAGCTATTATATTAGGTCAGAAACAGTGAGTCTGTCTCTGACTTCAAGAGGTCGTTGAAAACTCACCTCTTCAAGCTTTACTTTGAATAACTGCCAGTGTTTGATGCCTTGTTGTAGTTCTGCAATCCTCCTTGTTTAGACTGAATGTTAATTAGAATATAAATTATTATGTATGTATTGTTGTTTAGTTTATTATAAAAGTGGTGTGTTCGAGTATTGTGTTTTGTTTGGTATGTGCATATGTCATTGTATTTTTAGTTTTGTGTACAGATTGTAAAGCGCTTAGAGCTTTTGAGTAAGATTAAGCGCTATATAAATTATTATTATTATTATTATTATGATAATGGTGTAATATTATTTTAGTCTTTAGTAACTGACATCAAGACACATTCCAATATATTTATTTTTATTTTTATTTTTATTTTTTTTTTTTAACATGGAAACATATGGCAATAAGAACTTGTTAAGTAATCCTCTGAAAATCAAAGACCAGCAGGTGGGGATGGTTCCCGCCTTTAAGTACCTGGGCACTGTCATTGACAGCAACATAACATTCACAGCAAATGCTGATTACGTGTACAAGAGAAAGCCCAGCAAAGACTGTACCTTCTATCTGAGGAGTTTCAGCGTTTCTCCTGACATCCTGGTGCCGACTGTGTACAGGTCTCTAGTAGATAGTATCCTTGTGTTTAACATTGTCTCGTGGTATGGCCACCTGACTGTTAAGGATAGAGCACGGCTGTCTAACCTGAAGTTGTCAACCAAGCCAGCAAAATTGTTGAGTGTAAAGCTGCCACATCTGTCGGACCTGTATCAACAGGCTGTCAAACACCAGATCAAACCACATCCTCTCCATGGCCAGTTCCAGCTGCTGCCCTCGGGACGCCGGTATAAAGTGCCGCTTGCGCGAAGGAGAAAGCCAAGGCACAAGCAGAGTACACAGACGCAAATAAACGAACGAAGAAGAGCATTAGAGCAGACAAGCAGAAATATGTGGACGACCTGGCAACCAAAGCAGAGCAAGCAGTTAGAGAGGGCAACATGAAAGAACTTTACAACACCACCAAGAAGCTAGCAGGGAAGTACCGTAGACCCGAACGTCCGGTCAAAGACAAGGAAGGAAAACCAATCATGGGCGATCAAGAACAGAGAAACAGGTGGAAAGAACACTTTGAAGAGCTCCTGAATAGACCAGCACCGAAGAACCCACCAGACATCGAACCTGCTGAAGCGTACCTACCTATAGAGGACAGCCCACCCACAAGAGAAGAAATTAGGATGGCCATTAAGCAGCTCAGGAATGGAAAAGCAGCAGGACCAGACAGCATCCCAGCTGAGGCGCTGAAGTCGGACTTAGAAACAACAGTGGGAATGCTATACCCACTATTTAAGAAGATCTGGGAACAGGAACAAATACCAGCTGACTGGAAAGAGGGATATCTTATTAAGATTCCGAAGAAAGGAGACATTAGTAACTGCACCAATTACAGAGGGATCACGCTCTTATCAGTGCCGGGGAAAGTATTCAATAGGGTTCTGCTGAACAGAATGAAAGACCCAGTCGACGCCCTACTTAGAGATCAACAGGCTGGCTTTCGCAAAAATCGATCCTGCACTGACCAGATTGCCACGCTGCGAATTATAATTGAGCAGTCGTTAGAGTGGAACTCACCCCTGTACATCAATTTCCTTGACTATGAGAAAGCATTTGACAGCGTGGACAGAGAGACCCAATGGAAGCTCCTAAGGCACTATGGGATACCTGAAAAAATCTCCACCATTATCAGGAACTCATATCAGGATCTAAGTTGTAAAGTGGTACATGGAGGGCAACTCACTGAGGCATTCCAGGTGAGGACAGGCGTCAGACAAGGATGTCTTCTCTCGCCATTCCTCTTTCTACTGGCGATTGACTGGATTATGAAGACCTCTACAGCTCAGAGAAGAAATGGAATCCAGTGGACACCTTGGAAGCAGCTAACTGACCTGGACTTCGCAGATGACTTGGCCCTACTATCACACACTCAGCAGCAGATGCAGGAGATGACAACCAGAGTAGCAGATACCTCCGCACAGGTTGGCCTCAATATTCACAAAGGCAAGAGTAAGATACTCAAGACAAACACAGCCACCACCAACCCGATTACGCTTGACAAAGAAGCACTGGAGGAGGTGGATGCCTTTACTTATTTGGGTAGCGTCATCGACAAACAGGGAGGCTCAGATACAGATGTCAAGCAAAGGATAGGGAAAGCACGAACAGCATTTATACAATTGAGAAACATCTGGAGATCCAAAGAACTATCAACCAAGACCAAAGTCAGGATCTTCAACACCAATGTCAAGGCAGTTCTTCTATACGGAGCAGAAACTTGGAGAACAACAGTTGCCATCACAAAGAGAATACAAGTCTTCATTAACAACTGCCTGCGCAAGATCCTAAATATCCATTGGCCAGAGACCATCAGCAACAACGAACTCTGGAACAGAACCAACCAGCTGCCTGCAGAAGACGAAATTAAACAACGACGTTGGAGATGGATAGGGCACACCTTACGTAAGCCAGCAGACAACATCACCAGGCAAGCCCTAACATGGAATCCACAGCCGTAAAAGAGGCAGACCAAGAAACACATGGCGCCGGGAACTGGATGCAGACCTTAAGACCATGAAGATGACCTGGAACCAAGTGGAAAGGAGAGCCCGGGACAGAGACTCTTGGAGATCCTTTGTAGGCGGCCTATGCCCCAGTAGGGGTGCAAGGCATAAGTAAGTAAGTAAGTTGCGCGAAGGAATGTGTACAAACGATCCTTCGTGCCATCGGCTGTCACTGTGTTAAGCTCTGCTAGCGTTAACCCTTATCATTCGGAATACACCATCGTGTGAAATATGTTTGACTCAAATAGTTCAAGGGTAGTGCCAGAATAGCTTGGCGCCTCTAGGCGCCAAGCTATTCTGGCACCACCCTTTAACTAAAGCCATTGGTCGATATCCTTATCTGTAAGTACTATTATGTAGCTTGCATATGGCAGTGTACAAATTTGAAGCTTTAGCCTCAGTATGATAAAATGGGTTAAGAGATAAGGCCTGATGTTATCTATGCACTGACAAATAAGAATGTGGTTTTATATATTACTTTTTCTTTTATTAATTATTTTAAATCCATCGCATTATAGTGTGTGTGTGTGTGTGTGTGTGTGTGTGTGTGTGTGTGTGTGTGTGTGTGTGTGTGTGTGTGTGTGTGTGTATGTGAGAGAGAGAGAGAGAGGGAGAGAGTAAGAGACCAGGGGCTGGGACCCTCATGAGCCGCCCTATAGGGAGGCTGGTGGTGGTCCTTTTCCCTGACACAAATCAAAAGCTGTGATAAGTTGTGATGGCAAGGGATGGAACTGCGATAGAGGGAGTTGTGATAATGTGATTCAAAGTGATCAATAAGATGTGATTCGGCAAGGATTATAGATTCTAACAGGCGTGGGGAGGGATTTTATTTAAATATGTGTTTAATTGCTTGTTCATGTTTGTGAGCCGAAGACAAATTTCCATTTTATACAAATATATTTAATGGACAATAAAGATTTTTTAAATTTGAATAAACTATCTTATCTTCTGATTTTCGGAAAACAACTCGCTGGAATAGAGATTAACGTATTTTAAACCCCCTTTTATTATCATGTTATATTGAGTTATTGGTAGCAGGTGTTTGCAACACGGACCCTTGTGGGCCTGAGGGAGGTACCCACAAGGGCCAATGGCCTGTGCAATGGTTCCTTTGAGCTCCCGAAGGGCTACAGGGGTCCGTGTAGCAAGCCCCTGCAACCAATAACGTATTTGTTTTCATTCCTTAAATGTTTTCGTAAAAGAAATCAAGAAGAAATCTTCCGACCTGGATCACGCCAGACATGACTGACGACAAAGGGATATACATTGATACATAACAGACTTATGAATTATGACGGCCCCCGCTCCTTCTCAGTACTATGGTTCATCCACCTGGAACACTCTCCCACTCTCTCCGTCAGAAACACTCTCAGTCTCTCCTCCTTCCAGTCCGCCCTCAAAACTCATCTCTTTCAACAGTTCTAGCACCATACACCACACTCCCCACCCCAAGCTGACTGTCGTAATGTATTTCACTATTTGTGGTACGTGAGTCGTTGTCTAAAGCGTGCGCATGCGTGCGCGAGTTGTGAGTGCGCGCTTAGAGTTATAATTATTATAAGATAAGCGCTTTATAAATACCGTATGACTTAATTTAAAATCTTTCATGACGTTGCCGTCTCCAGTAATGTGCCAGTTGTTTCGAACAACTCTAAGTAACTTTGTACTTTAGAACGTTTTGGTGATCTTTTATAGAACAAAACTGGCATCCAAGACGCGTCAGAAAGCGGAGGGCTACAAAAAAGTCGGCCATTAGTTGCTAAAAGGGTTTTTGTCCGGTCACATTGTACGGTTTGTGCTAAAGTGATTGGTCGTGTGACGTAGGGATGAAAACAATATTATATCGTTCATTGTAGCGACAATGGAGCTACAATAAAACCATTGCAATCTCTGTCTCTCGGTACAAAACACCGAAAGCGGAAACACGAGGACAGGCAGAAACGTGGGAAGGTCATTAAACCAGTTAACCTGAAGGGTTATCATAGAAGGTTGAGACGAAGTAGTTGTGTGTGCGTCCGTGTGTGTGTGCGTTTGCATGCATGTGTATGCATGTGTGAAAAACTCACAAAAGCCTGATATTGTCTTAATTTTATTAAAACTGTTACATTACTTGCACTTTATCTGGTCAGTCGGTTAAATGTTCATGTAAAAAATATGACGAGTTCAATGGTAAAACTGTGTTGGGTCCCACTAACCTCTGCGTCGACCCAACTTTGGCCAAAGTGACATATACTGCTCAAGAATAGTAAGGTATGTTAACTTTTCAGCTTGAATTACTACAAGTTCTTCACAACATTGGGGCAACATATAGTGCTCACAAAAAGTAAGGCACGTCGTAAATTCAGCTTGAATTACTAAAATGTCCGAAAACACCTTACATCTGCAGACTGCAGTTACCTTTTGGTCTGATTAATGTTTAAACGTTTTGAAACATTTTAATAATTCAAGCTAAAAGTAATACATCCATCACTTTTTGTGAGCACTATATGTCACACCAATGTTGTGAAATTGTAGGCCAGTGGGATGGTTAATCACTGATATACCTGTGGTTTTACGGTTCCTGAGGACTTTTAATATTCAAGCTGAAAAGTTAACATACCTTACTATTTGTGAGCAGTATATGTCACTTTGGCCGAGGTTGGGTCGACGGGCCATGCGCAGAGGTTCAGTGGGACCCAACACAGTTTTACCACTGGACGCGTCATATTGTTTACATGAACATGTAACTGACTGACCAGATATTCACTGCTGGACAAACCCGTCTGTCTGATTCACAGTGGTATTAAAGAAGCCAGCAAGAGGCATAGATCCGCATGATCCCTCGCATCAGCCGGGGGCTCATGAGGGTCTATGCCTCTTGCATTTGAGCGCTGTAACTCTGTGTTCGGCAAACCATAACGATAAACTGACACTTGGGCGAACAATACAAAAATATTAAATACTTCGATCTTGATTATATATATATATATATATATATATATATATATATATATATATATATATATATATATATATATATATATATATATATATATATATATATATATATATATATTGTGAATGTCATAAGTTGTTCAGAAACTGTCAGGTGGTCTTGTACTGCGCGATGGGCTCCAGCTTGCTGATAGGCGTCAAGGACAGCAGCAGTTTGTGTCGACTGCTGACGCCAGACTCGCGAAAAAGACTGTCGGTGCCGTGCAGCCTGTCGAGCACGCCAAGCACCCCGTAACACGTGTTGAACCTGACCGAGTCAAAAAGGCGGTCAACGGTGTGTTGGTCTGTGAATTTGGACCTTACGGCTTGCAGCCGTAAGGTCCAAAATCACAAACCAGAACACTGACACACTGCTCAATAAGAAAGGGTGGATCATTTTACTGTCGAGACTAGGCCGAGTTTCTGACCTTCGGTTTCCAGAGTTGAGCCGAGAACACCTCTCAACACTGTCCGAAAATCATACGATAATGAGGGGGAGATAGGGGGATGGGTGGGTTACCCAATACCCGTAACACGTGTTGAACCTGACAGTCAAAAAGGCGGTCAACGGTGTGTTGGTCTGTGATTTTGGACCTTACGGCTTGCAGCCGTAAGGTCCAAAATCACAAACCAGAACACTGACACACTGCTCAATAAGAAGGGGTGGATCATTTTACTGTCGAGACTAGGCCGAGTTTCTGACCTTCGGTTTCGCACATCTAGACAGGGGAGAGATCGCGCTTTCCAGAGAGTTGAGCCGAGAACACCTCTCAACACTGTCCGAAAATCATACGATAATGAGGGGGAGATAGGGGGATGGGTGGGTTACCCAATACACGTGTCTGAAATCTGCAAATATTCTTCCTTATCTCACCCCCACCCCCCACCTCCCATCACCCCTCTCCCACCCACCACCCACCTACTTGGTCTTCTAGTCTCTCCTTCTGTACACTATTTTCTTAGATGCCTATTGAGGGGCATGGGGTCTTGATCCCCGGGACCAGCCCTTCCCTCCCCACCTAGAACCACCGCTGACCAGCAGTAACTCATTCATCCCGACGGCCGTATTTCCAAAATTTTGGAGGCGTCATCTAATGACTATGCACCAGTTGCAGGAGATGGATCGGCCAAGATAATTCAAGGGCAGTGCCAGATTAGCTTGGCGCCGACAGGCGCCAGGCTAATCTGGCACTGCCCTTGAATTATCATGGTCGACCCATCTCCTGCTGTAGTGCGTCAGGGCTGAATGGGTTAACCACCACCAACAACAACAACAACAAAAACTGGCACGCTACGACAGGATGTGGATCGAAATGATAGTTCAGGGGTGGCGTCGGAAATAGCTTGGCGCCTCCAGAACTGTGACGCAGGCCTCACGGTTATCTTTTTTTTTTTTTAATTAAAAAATGATAATTTAATCCTCAGGATGTAATGGGTTAAAGACAATAAAGTTGTGGAAATATAATACATGTGTGATGTATATACAGGAGTCCACTCACTTGAGGTGATGGAAATCGTGGAACTCCGGCGACGGGAAGAAGGGGAAGTGGTAGCCGCTGTGGTGGATGGTGGTGTTGACGATGACGAAGACGAACCAGACCCACAGAGTGGCCAGGTGCGAACCCAGGACCAGCGGGCCAAGCACGGGCGGCAGCAGGTTGGCGGTGGCGTGCTCAACGGGGTGGGCGTAGATGGCCACAACCCCCACCGGGGCCGTCCACTCGTGGTGCTGCTTGTGGATGTGTTTGTAGAGGCTCGGGTGGTGGAGTAACCTGGGGACATACATGAACAGACGAATGCCGTAAATCAGAAGTGTGTCGGGGTGTATGGGTTGTCTGGAGAGAGGTAGTACCTTTGTAAACCTGGTAGCAGCACCCATCCGGGTGGACGGGAGCACTGGTCCTCACCCAGCACTCAACTCTCACTTCTGGCTCCAAGAAAGCTGTTAGGTATAACAGTGGCCACACCCCCTGGTAAACCGCTTCTGCTGGCAGGCTAAACGATGTGAGGGGCCAATGTGTTGTTACTCATTGGTGGGCAGACTGAGCTCAACAGTCCTGAACGATAGTCGGTCTAAGGCTGAAAATCATGCATATTACGCTTCATCGAAGCGATCGAGGAAGAAGAAGAAGAAGAAGTGTGTCAAAATTTGCACAGATTTGACGCAAACAGTGGATTAAAGGCCCGGACAAATATGCGATCGCTAATAATCCACTGTTTGTGTCAACACATGCAAACCGTCACCTACTTCAACTCATTTTCAAACAGCCTCGTTTGGACAAAGCACGTACGTAAAATTGACTAACTATGCCGGCGCCCGCGGTGACCGTACAAACCTGTTGCGGCGTTGATTTCCGGGCGTAACTGCGTGTTTCACTCACGGACAGATTAACCCATTCGGCCCTGACGCACTACAGCAGGAGATGGGTCGACCATGATAATTCAAGGGCACTGCCAGATTAGCGTTAATCTGGCACTGCCCTTGAATTATGGTCGATCCATGATCAACTGGTGCATAACTCATTAGATGACGCCTCCTGAAAATTTGGGAAATACGGCCGTCGGGCTAAATGAGTTAATTAAGACACCTGACTGATGTAGCTCCACAGCAAAGACCGTTATATCAGATCGCTAGCTACTTTCCTTTTGCGCATTGGGTTAGCTGTAGGAAACAATCAGACTACACATTAATGTCTTACCGATGCAGATAGTAGAATCCGATTTCCTCGAAGACAACGAAGACAGCAATTTCAAGCAACAGTATCTGTCCTGTCGGCAAGTCAGTGGGACCGACGTGGCATCCCCGCCAGCGCATAGCGTAGTAGAGAGCAGTGGAGAAAGGCAGGCTGACGAACACTTGGTTGATCAGAGCCATCCTGACTGCCTTCCACAGCTGGGGCAATGACAGCTGTCATAAATTAATGTTCAGATTAAGTGAAAGACATTCGGGCCGGCGTAACTTGAATCCTCTCCTGAAGCATAGTTAACTCATTCGAGATGAACGGCTTCCGGATACTGACGCGGCTTAAGCCGCCTATCCGGATGCCGTTCGTCTCGAATGAATTCAGTAAACAAAGGGTGGTGGTGGTGGGGGGGGGGGGGAGCAATAGATTTCTTTCCTGTACATAAAATAAACGACTCGAAACAACTTCGCCATTCTTGGCACTTTTTTGTATTAGAAAAAAAAAATGTACGAAAGCCTGAATGTAGGACAGTGCACTGTGCCTTAAAAACTAAGCACGTGCTTACCGGCGCGTTTTTTCCTGGCTGCACCTTGTACTGTGTCAACACCGCCGGGCGGCCCGTCACGTCCAGTAACATGAAGAACAAGTTGGGCAGCCAGAACACCAGGACCGTGAATAACAATGTGCCTGCAGACGGCATACAACGGTCACACAATGAAATTATGTGTAATAATAATAATGATGATGATAATAATATACTGATCAACAAAAGAAACGCGTGAAAAGTGTCTGTAAGTGTACCCGCAAACAAAGAGCCACCCTGACAGCAAAACAAGAAAATTTTGTTTGTTGCTTACATCAGATGTTCAGCCTACTGTCTGAGCTACCTTCACACAAAAATTGGATGAGTTATCGCCCATGGCTACTTTGTGAGGACACATGGTGAAAATAACCAAAACTGGACTCACTCTGTAAAGCACGTTTCCTGTGATATGTTTTAACACTCAAGTTGTGTGGATTGCTTATGATGTTATTAACTGCCTCAAACGAAATTTGACTCGAAAAACTCATTAGAGAACCAGAACTTACGGTGCACATCATTTTCTTAATAAATCTTATTTGATTTATTATGAATTACTTTCAAACCATTTTTTATGCTCCAGAGACTGACACAGAGATAAAGAACATACCCATATCCATTTGATCAGGGTAAATATGGCCGCTAACCTAAAAACAAAGAACCTTTTGATTTTCATGTTTGTAGGTCATGTTGATTATTTAGGTGCCTTTGACAAACGGAAAGTAGGTCAAGACCAAAAAGGCCGGATTTTCATGCACACGGACCCTAGAGACACTGCACATTGGTTGGCTTTCAGCTGTGTCCTCTGCAGATGCTCTCAATTTCACTTTCAATATCCTGTAATGGTAGTGTCACTGATGACGTCATAAGTCATCGATGTGCGATTTTTAAGACTAAACATTCTATTTGCACACGACATAACACACTCTTCATAACATTTTCTAATAAATGACGTCAAAATTACCCGGATTAAAGCTTATTTACGAAGAAAAGCGCTATGGTGAAAAAAATCGCGTTTCTTTTGTTGATCAGTATAATAATAATGTAAATTTATACAGTGCTTAACCTCCAAATGAATGATGCTCTAAGCGCTTTACAAGATAAAAAAAAAAAATCACAGAACAAAAAGTAGAAGATAATAAAAGCTACAATAAATCAACAAAAACTAAAGTGACACATCAAAAGCTCTCTCTCTCTCTCTCTCTCTCTCTCTCTCTCTCTCTCTCTCTCTCTCTCTCTCTCTCTCTCTCTCTCTCTCTCTCTCTCTCTCCCTCTCTCTCTCTCTCTCACACACACACACACACACACACACACACACACACACACACACACACACAAACACCTTTACAAGAACATAGTGCCCACATAGGGTTCCCACTTGGGCGGGGTGATGAAAAAAAATTGATAAGTTACATCATTGTTCATGTACAGAGCAAAATATGAAGGGTGGTGTTTAACTGACAAAAATCGGTACGCACAGAATACATAATTTTTTTTGTGACGTGAGTGTGCGTGCCCGAACTCACCATAGACGGCGATATTGAAGTCATCCCTGCCGAACAAGTCATACACCCTGTTCCAGCGCTCTGTCCACGGGGAACTTGACATTGTCAGTCACTACCTGCAAAAGGAATGGCCGTGCGTGTTGTTGTTGTTGTTGTTTTTGTATCGTTTTGTTCTGGTTTATCAGTTTCGTCTCGTCTTGTCTGATACTGGAGTTGTCACAAATGTGTGCTGGCGGTCAATGTGACCAGCACACTGTCTTTATTTATTTATTTATTTATTTATTTATTTATTTATTTTATTATTTATCTATTTTTTTCTATTTATTTATTTATTTTAAAATTTATTCATTTTATATTTATTTATATTTTTCGGGTAGGGGGTTGGGGACGGCGAAATGGCGGAAGTCTTGTACAATGTTTAATTGCCATGAAACACTGTGCGGCATCCATAAGAACGCTCTTTTAAGTACACCTTTATAACCTCTGACATTTCAGCACTGAACGTTTAGAAACTCGCTCATTTTGCAGCGGAAATATTACCAATGTGCTCACTGTGAAGTAAGCCGCACGTACAGCCAAGCCGCTCTGGCTAAACGAACGTGACTGATACACAGCTGACTCGTGGCCAAGTGAAACCTTGTGAAAGCTGAATAAGCGCTATATGCGTTAATCGGTTTAGCAAATAACAGTCCGGCAGTAAGCAAACCGCGTCTTCGGGCCCACGACGGCTGTACGGTGGGCCCGCGCCGGCACGGCCGCTGTGCGCGGGCCCACTGCGATTGTCGTGGGCCCGAAGACGTGTTGCTACTGGGGAATCTAAGTTATCAGAGCCGGGACAGATGAACTGAAAGCTTGTGAGTAGTCACTCCAGGTGCATGTGACTGATTTTTTTTTTTTCATCTAGATTTAACCCCAAGGCCGCATTGACTAAATAGTGTTGGAGGTGTCACTTAACGACTATGTATGACTGACTTGCAGGACTGAGATGGCTCGACCATGACATTTCAAAGGGTAGTGCCAGATTAGCTTGGCGCCATCATGAGCGCCAAGCTAATCTGGCACTACCCTTGAATTGTCTTGTCTGGTATTATCTTGTCGTCGCAAGTCGGCTGACGGTCAATGACCTGCACACGGTATTTATTTATTTATTCACTACCCTTGAATTATCATGGTCAATCCATCTTCTGTCGTAGTGGGTCGGAGCTAAATACGTCAAAAGGTGTTTCTTTGTGAGCTTTGTGACAAAGTAACACTTGTCACAAAACTCCGTCAGCTAGTAGGCCGGACTCCCAAAACACGACTCAAGATCATTGTGACAATTTCAGTGCTACAAACCTTGTGGAGTCTCTGTGTCATGCACCCAGCACGCAAAACACTATCGGGCCGAAGTCGGCCCGATGGCCTTTGCATACTGGGCAGGAGCTTTGTAACAATAGTCAGTCACAAAGAACAAAGAGTGTCGGCCACGATGTTTGCGACACGGTTATCACATTGTCACAGTCTGCGTTTGTCAGGTTAGTGGGTTACAAGCTTGAGTGCGGCTAATGCATGTGTCTATCACAGACAGAGGATAACACAATAGTGATAGGAAATAAAGTTGACAGGGCCTGCATAGACCAAAAGCGACAAAAAGGCTAGACTAAAGTGTTGATACCTGTAGTTGTGCCGTAAGTGACTGCTGAACCCTTTTCATCAGTCCTGATACTGTACACAACTGCTTGAAATAAATTTGACTATGACAGATCAAGGGTGGTGCCAGAATAGCTAGGCGCCTGAGGCGCCAAGCTATTTTGGGCACTACCCTTGAACTAAAATTGTGGATCTATCTCCCAATCTGTAATAGAGCCCTTCATAAGACTGACAACAAGCACCGCATTTCAAGAATTCAGCTTCAGAATGTAAAGTGTCAAAACCAGCCGTATACTGTGTAATAGGTGACTAGCGTTTCCCTGGGAAACGATATAGTTGCCTATACGCGGCATTCGGGCGGACTTAAACTTACCGTCGTAATGTTTTTCACTATTTGTGGTACGTGAGTCATTGTCTAAAGCGTGCGCATGCGTGCGCGAGTCATGTGAGTGCGCGCTTAGAGTTATAATTAGTTATAAGATAAGCGCATTATAAATACCGTAATTATTATTATTATTATTTATTATTATTTACGTATCACATTCAGTCAAACGTACCAGGGACTGAATATATATATATATATATATATATATATATATATATATATATATATATATATATATATATATATATATATATATATATATATATATATATATATATATATATATGTATATATGTGTGTGTGTGTGTGTGTGTGTGTGTGTGTGTGTGTGTGTGTGTGTGTGTGTGCAACCACAGTTCCCTGCAAGTGTCATGTACATATCATTATCAGTCTGCAACGCGCAAGTACTTGCATATTCTGTGTTGATGCAAACATACATAAATTATTAGTCGCAAGGGCAAGAGCACTGACCTGTTGTGTGGACTGTACTGGTGTCCTGAATAACAACACAGAGAACGGGCAGCATTATCAGTTAAAAGTGCAAAAGCACTATCTCCGTACAGACTGTACTTCTGTAACATAGCCATGATAACACGTATTACAGCTTTTGAAAAATCAGTGTCGATTTGTCTGCACGCTGAATGATTAAACACTTTAGTCCATAAGCTAGGGAGATCTACCGTGCACCCCCCCCCCCCCCCCCCCCAGTACTCAATAAGATGGGTTTCAAAGTGTTCCTTAGTATGTCCTGAGATGTTTAAGCCATGTTCCCCGAAAATCCTTAGGAACACACCAGAGATATAGCCGATGGCGCAAGGGTACCCCCATTCACGCTCTTCGCAGGTGCTAAAATGAGGTTGAGAAACATTTTCCTCTAAATAAATCAGAATTCATTTCAGAAACCCAAATCAGGCAATATTATGTTAAGACACACGTTCTGCATTCTCTGCAAAAAAACAGAATGAAAAAATATTGAATCTCTGGCTCACAGTGAAGGTATTTGTGCACCCAGCAAATGGCCATTTCCGTGAAATCGCAAATAAAGACAAAAATAATGTATCAGATGCCTTCAGACATTTTCTATAGCACCAACAGTTCATTTTAAGGCTTAGATCATTTAAACAGGATGTCACAATTATTATAAACTTAACTAGGTGATGCTGTGATCACTGTGAGTGCCACAGTGGTTGATTTTGTATCCCTACCCCCAATTTAGTTTCAATAATGTGAGCATAAAGTGCAAGAAAATAAGGAAAGTCGGCATCCTTTATGGTACATTCGTGGTGAATGATAGCTTTTTCCCATTTAAAATTGCCGTATTGGGAAATGTACGTTGTTTCCAGTGCCCTCAGAAATTTTGTATACAACCGATAGGTCTTTTTTTTAATAGATTTTATTGGTTAGGATAGAGTACCACAGTTACTCCCAACCTGATTTTATGATGCTATGATGCATTTAGGGGCCACAGTGGCCATTTTACCAGTACGCAAAGTAACGCAAAATAATCATAAAAATTGCTTACGTCATACTCCTCTGTTTAAATATTTTTTGTTGCCAGTCTTTTTTTTTTTAAAGTATGCATATTGATCATAAAAATTTGTGATCATTTCATTAATTTCAATGTGACCCATCAATTTAGTTGTAACTATTTTTAACTGGCTGGTCTTTTAGGCAACATTTTACCTAGTGTAAGGCGGGTCTAGTAAGGTCTCCCCTTTTCCTTTCATTTATTTTCGTCTAGAAATGTGTAAATATGAATATGCGTAATAAAGTTTCAAACAATGTTATCAAAATACTTAGTTTCCACATGTCCACCACCAGATCTCCACTTCCACCTTCTGCAACGTTCAATTTTTTATGGCCGTCTTTAAATCTTATATTGTTCTGTCTGCCAATAAGTGAGCTGTCAAGAGCTAGGCAGCATGTTTTCAGAGTTTGGTGTACAGGGGCGTGTCTTCTGGTCAGAACTGCCAGCAGACTGCTTCTCTGTATGGACATGTTTGGAGAATGTCCTAAGAAGACTGATTTTCTACACCAAATTCACATAGGGCTGTTTCCGCATGACCCAGTCTCACGAGGTGAGTCCAGCAGGGTCCTTACGGTCTGTGAACATTTGTAAAAGTTGTTAAAAAACGACAAGGTTTTTTCAGGGCCCTGGAAAGTCTGTCAATTTCAGTCCTTTTTCTTAAAGTCTGTGAAAGTTTGTAAAAAAAGACAACATGCTGGCAAACTTTTGTCTACTTTTTTTTTTTTTTCTCCCCCAATTTGTGACTAATCCATTGCGAACGATCATGCTGACGCTTGTTGCAAGTGATCTATATTTAGCTCTGATCATAAAGTGACTGCATGGCCTTTCTGCCGAACATTCTGATTGGTTATTTATGCTTCTACCGAGCTCCGCCATTCGCTAAGCGTTCTTTTATTTTGGTATCTCTTCATGCATTAGGCACCGAAGCTTCAAATAATTGCTGATACAGAGTGATCTAATTAAAGCGTGTAAACCTTCAGGCTTCAGTTTGGGTTTGTGAAACGTTTATGAAAAGTTTGTGAACTACGTTCCTGCTTTTCTGTATGGACCCAGTCCAGAGTAATCGGCAGTGCGTAGATGAAAGATGGTGGCCTGGCTCTCCCTGTTCAGCTTGTTGATGTCATCTGCCCACGGGCTGCAGCCGCCATTCTGCTGTTGCCAATCACTTTGTTGTTGTAGTGTCTTGGTTTCTTTACAAGAGGCTGTGATCTTGAAGTAGTCTGGCGCCTGCTTTGGCCAGTCTGTCAGCCTCTCCATTCCCAGCTAGTCCAGAATGCCGCACTGGAATCCACTGCAGCACTATTTTGTGGACAGGGCATCCAGTCTATCTTGAAGCTTCCTGGTGAGATCAGTGGATCAAGCTTTCCTTTCCCTAGCTAATGCTCTGCTGCTGTGTTGAGCACCTGCAGATCTGTACGATAGTTGGAGCTGCTGCCGCTTGCTGGTAAAGAGAGGGAGGTAGTAGTGCGGTCTGCACAACAGATGTACATGCCACTTTCTTCATTCCGCACGACATCTTGTGCGGTATCATAGCTGCTGTGAGGATAGCGCTTGTGCATAACCTCCAGCAAGATGGCTTTGTGCAGTGCCGCGACCTTTGGCAAAGAGTCCTGGAACATAGGTTATGTTGTCTTTAAGGCTCTTTCGAGATGTCCAGGTATTTGAAGGGAGCTGTTCACAAATCTTTGGGCTTGGTTCCAGGACGTCAGTTTTAGCCATTTACAGGACCTTGAGTTGGCGGTTCAGATGTGGGCGTTTCTGACAGTTCTTGGTCTGCTCCTGTAGTCTTCCATGCTGTCGGTGTTTAGTAAGTCTTCATCGTGTGTGCTGTTCTGCGTTCCAGTGACTCCAATGTCCTCCATTTCCTAAATTGGGGTGCTCCAGATGGCTCTAAGAATGTCACTGCATCATGAGAATGACCCATGTTTTGCATCTTGTCAAGCCTGGCTTTTTGGGTCTTGCAGGCAGTGTTTCATGTTGTCGATTTATCTTGGTACCGCACTACTGGTCTGACCGAGCAGGTGTTTGCTTGTGCCAGGATGCTGTAATTTGCACCAATGTGGTCCCCACCAGTTTCTTCATCAGAGACTTTTTTTTGCAGCTCTAGCTTCCATGGCTTTGATGTGAGGCCTCCACATGAATCCAGTAATTTATTTGTTGCCAGTAAAGTTGGCCTGTCTGTCTTTGGTACTGGAAGGTGTCCAGTTTTGAGGTGACCTCTTCCGTCTGATTGAAAGAGATGGTCTACCTCAGTTTGAGTGGCCTCTTTCAGTCCAGCTGCTGACTCTATTGGCAGCATCCTGGATTCTGCAGGATGCTATTTCTTTATGTTCTGCTGCGCTCCACACTGCAAAGTCATCCGCATGGAAGATGTTCGAGACAAACCTTGGTACTGTTGTACTGATGTCATTAATGTAGAACAAAAACAGCATCAGACACAACATCTCCCTGAGGTACACCTTCCCCGAGTTTGACAAGACTGCTGAATGTGCAGACGGTAGAAGCTTCAGCGGCAGCCCCTGTTAAGCATGCCTTAAATAAAAAGAATTACAATTAAATTAATAGGTCACATTGAAATTAATGAAATGATCACAAATGTTTATGATCAATATGCATATTTTGTTAAGAAAACTGGCAACAAAAATATTAAACAGAGGAGCAATTGTTATGATCATTTTTTGTTCCTTTGCGTACAGGTAAAATGGGGGTAGGGCAGCAGATTCAGCCACTGTGGCCCCTAAATGCATCACAGCATCATAAAATCAGGTTGGGAATAACTGTGGTACTCTATCCTAACCAATAAAACTTTAAAAAGACCTATCAGTTGTATACAAAATTTTTGAGGGCGTCAGAAACAACGTACGTTTCCCAATTCGGCAATTTTAAATGGGAAAAAGCTATCATTCACCACAAACGTACCGTAAAGGATGCCGACTTTTCTTATTTTATTGCACTTTTTGCTCACATTATTGAAACTCAATAGGTAAAGAGAGGTCAAAATGAAATGGAATAACTTTAGTAATTTTTTCTAATTAATTTTGTGTATTTTTACAACTTGGGGGTAGGGATACAAAATCAACCACTGTGGCACTCACAGTGATGACAGCATCACCTAGTCAAGTTTATAATAATTGTGACATCCTGTTTTAATGATGTAAACCTGAAAATGGACTGTTGGTGCTATAGAAAATGTCTGAAGGCATCTGACACATTATTTTTTTTTTTTTTTTTTTGCGATTTCGTGGAAATGGTCGTTTACTGGATACACAAATACCTTCACTGTGAGCCAGAGATTCAATATTTTTTCATTCTGTTTTTTTTTTTTTTTTTTTTTCAGTGGATGCAGAACGTGTGCCTTAACATAATATTGCCTGATTTGGGCTTCTGGAATGAATTCTGATTTATTTAGAGGGGAAAATGTTTCTCAATCTCATTTTAGCACCTGCGAAGAGCGTGAATGGGGTACCCGTGCGCCATCGGCTATATCTCTGGTGTGTTCCTAAGGATTTTCGGGGAACATGGCTTAAACATCTCAGGACATACTAAGGAACACTTTGAAACCCATCTTATCGAGTACGGGGGGGGGGGGGGGGGGTTGGGGGGGAGGGGGGTGCACGGTAGATCTTCCTTGCTTATGGACTACTTGTAACGACCTTGTCCTTGAGCGGAAAAGACCGAGGGTTTACCGTCATCTCTTCCTATTTCATCACGTGTGTGTGTGTGCGTGCGTGTGTGCGCACACGCGTGCACACATTTGTGTGTGTGTGCACGTGCCCTTTACTTTTGGCAGACTTATGTAAATTAGCTGAATGGTATGATCATTCTACTTTCCACGTAAAATTTTCAGTCAATCAATAAATCGATTGATCAGTCAACCACCCAATCAATCATTCAACGATCGATTAATGAAAGAATCCATCAAACACACACACTGAACACGTTCTGAGACTGCAAACAATCAACTTTATAAGCATGCACGACTATGCTTTATTGGCAAATGATACATTACAGAAAATTGCATTGCTGGTGCACAAAAAACAGTTCAAGCATTTGCACACAAACCCCATGAGTACACACTAATTACATCATGATGCCAAGAGATTCATTAACAATAACACAGCAAAAAAAAAAAAAAAAAAAAAAAAAACCTGTCAACAACTTTTAAAATCTTGCCCTGATACACTTAAGCAGGAGATCGACTCATTCGCGGGCAGCCACATCCGGATGTGTGGCATAAGCTGCGCATCCGGATGCGGCTGGCCGTGAATGAGTTAAGCGACCACAACAGTTCAAGGATAATGCCAGAATAGCTTGGATGCAAGCTATTTTGTCACCACCCTTGAACTATAATCGTTTTTTTCTGATTAAATTGGCAATCTGTCCTATGAGGTCGCCCCCCCCCCCCCCCCCCCCCCCAAACTGAAAATTTCAACACCTGGGCTCAGTCTGTCAACAAACTAGGAGAGAAAACAAACTGATAAAAAGAAATCAGATCTACATCCAAACAAGACAACAAACCACGATTTTTACTATTGCTGCAAAAGCTCTAAGTATCCCTTTTTATTTCCTCAATACAAGTGTAACCAAAGAAAATGTGTGAGCAAACATGCGCTCACAAAATATAAACTCAGGAAAAAAGTCACATAGCCTTTGGGCCTTTCTCAGCAGATACAATGTAAGGTTTATCTCTAGGAACACTGATGAGAACAGACACAGATATGTACCAAGAAAAGTCCCAGATCTATGTGATTCACTGCAGTGGAAAGCACACTTATGTCACTTATCATGATACTTTCTGTCTCTGTTTTTGTTGAGAACTTTTGAGATAATTACACCATACCTAGTGAGAATGCCTTAAATTAAATGTATATGATCCACACTTTGTTACAAAATTAACATCTGTCACTAAATGTGATTAATAGATCGTTTAAATATATGACGTAATTATTCTTCTAAATCATGTAAATCAACATACATACAAGCACAACTACAGACACTCATACTGATACTATCCCCATCACTGTAGGCACAAGGCCATTGTCTGAAGTCAGCCACTGTTGGCCTGCACACAGCCATGTGCAGACCAACAACGGTTGTCAGTCCATAGCCTTTGTTTACCTGGAGGTCTCCAACGTTTTATAAATAGAAAAACATGGTGAAAATACACCATAAATGATTAGATCCCACTAAAGAGGCACAAATTCCTGACTTAAAGTTTTAAAACAAACTATCATATTCACAATAAGATTTTCAACATGGACATAATACTGGGGGGAAATGATACACTATGTTGCCTACATTTTGAAAAAGTACAAACAATGCATAATGTAATTTGATAAGTTGGTCTGTGATTCTGGACATTATGACTCAAGGCTGTAAAATCTAAAGCCACCAACCAGAACACACATCAATAAACATTAACTCATTCAAGGCACCTTGCATCAATAGCTGCAAAAGTGTGTAGAGTTGCCACTAGGAATGCTGTAGGACACTTCTGCAGCTATTGATGCCAGGCACCTTGAATGAGTTACTGCTGATTGAGTGAGTTAAACAAATTTCATCATTCACAGTTGTTTTGTCTAAAACATACAAACACAAAACGGATAAGGATGAGGGAAAAAAGCCAACAAAAGCAAGATTGAGAAAAAGAGAGAAGAAAAGGAATATGAATCCAAGGAAAACGTGTAAATTTAAGATATACAGTCTCCGAAAATAGCACTTGCATGTTTGAGATTTTTATTTTTTAATAGCCCAGGTTACAAAATATTGACGAGTACAATATGTACAAGTTCACTGTTTGGATAAAAATAACTTTTGTCACCGGCAGTTCTGAACAAGGAAGACACAATATCTACAAAATGGCTAAGATTCAGGTGGAAGTGTATAGACCAGAAAAGGAACCGGTTTTACTATGCAAGAGAAAAAGAAAGATTTAAAAAATTTGGTATGTTGGATTACAAGAGTTCAATTTTTTGAGATTTTACAAAAGTTCGAGTCTTTCATCAAAATCTGCACAATCTGGTGCATTTTACATGACATGTAACTGTGAATTTACTCACTTGTGCATGCTAGTTGCCATCATGCAGCACTGTCAAAACAGCGAACTGGTGGCTGCATGCACAAGCTGGTTAACCCCTTACCTGCTGAAAAAAGCCAACACGATCCAACAGCATGCGACATAGTTCCTCATGAGCCCCCTGCGGTCACGGGGGTGCATGAGGATCTATGTCTCTTGCCCAGACCAATTTGTATTCATGTTTTTGGGATGGTAGCGGCTATTGTTCGTTGAATGAACAAAGATTTCCAGCATGAAATACGTGTCCAGTGGCAGGGAAGGGGTGCAGGTGGACTGTATTCACTCTGATCTTAAGAAATGATGTGGGATTTTGCATGCAGTTGAAAACAATTTTCATGATGAGAAATATGCTTAAAGTTGGACACAATTTCAGGTCCTGTAAAGGGGAATGTGAGGAAACAGATCCATTGAAAACAACTGCTTTCATCCACAGAGCATAACAATAAACACTACCAGATAAGCCATGTGCCAGACACTTCCTTAATCCACATGTGCTTAACTACCTGCATTGCATCATTTGTGAACAGTACCATTAGCTGCAAGCACAGATGGGGGTCAACAATGTCACTGTTGCAAAAATAATGAACCCACTAAGCAGAGAAGAAAACCACTTGGTTAGACAATACATCAAGCATAACATGTCAATTAGTACCGACAAATTTTCTTGTCAAAAAAAGTAATTATTGCCAGCACCTCCATCCAAGATCTCATCTGGGGTAATACGCAGATCTTAATGAAGAACTTCAGAAATGAGATAAATTACATTAACCTCAAGTGCATACAGCCACCAGAATACTGTAAACAGTGCCATTAACAGCAAGCACAAAGGAGGTTTAACCCATTTAGCCCCAAAGCCCTGCAGCAGGAGATGGATTGATCATGATTATTCAAGGGTAGTGCCAGATGAGTTTGGCGCTTTCAGGTGCCAAGCTCATCTGGCACTACCCTTGAATTATCATGATCAATCCATCTCCTACAACTGGTACATAGTCGCTAGACAACGCCTCCAACTTTTGGGAAATGCGGCCGTGGGATTAAGAGGGTTAGCCGTTTTCCGAATAGCAAAAAATGTTGGTGGGAGAATAATGTTGAACTTTGCATCCATGGCTGGTGTCCACCGTTCCTCTTTCTAATGCCCTTTGGTTCATAGACAAAATACAAACATCCTTTTCTACTCTAGAAATGCTCGAGCGATTGTTAAACCTAACATCAATCTGATGTTGCTAACATCAATTTGATGTACACGTATAATAACATTTCCTCATGCTCACACAATCATTTGTGCTTAATTCACAGTAAACATTAAAATAAATTGTAATGTGTACATTTATAACATGTACATTGTACCCTCCAACAGACTACAAAATCAAAATCACCATTTTCCATGGATCTTCCAGTTCTGTTAAAGATCCCAGGTGTCATGGCATACCTAGTGAGCATGGGTTCAGCTAAACCGCTTTGTGCATGCAGCCATCATTACTGTTTACTTTACCACTGGCTGCCGACACAACGCGGTTTAGCCTCTGAAAGCCAAAGTGACGAAATTTCATTGACAGGCACACAAAGGGCAGACAACCACTATGCAGCAACCAAAAATCATGAAACACTAAACCATTCAAAGCCAGGCCGTTTCTCTTTTATCTTCTATGAATCTCTTCAACTTCCAGATCCAGGTATGACAGAAATGGACCTGTGTGCAAAGGTCAGTGCATGATTAACTTGATGTCTGATCAAGGCAACTTTAGAGCAAAATGCCTAAATCACTTGACATTTGTCAACCTCAAAGGAAGGTTACTGATCAGCTTGGCACACGCAACCAAAACTGCATGCCTGACTAGCTTAGTGCCCAAAATAGCGTGGCACCTGTCCAGGCGTCATGCTGTTCTAGGCATCAAGCTAATCAGGCACTTTCCCTCGAGCTACCAAGTACCGAGGATCAATCCTCCAAGGACTGAAACTGTATATCATACTTGGCAAATGATTGAATTGTATATCATACTCAGCGAGTATATCATACTCGAGCCAAGCTAATCATGCAAAACCCTAGTTCGCACAGCACATGGCTTTAACACAGCAAGCAACAGGTCCTCAAGCTGACATCCCTTCAAATGGCCCACAGACATCAGTGTGTGGGCCAACTAAGTAAGACTTTAGCCAGACAACCTTCTGTTCACTGAGGACATGTGAACCATTAAACCATCTCTGGAACTTAACTCCTTGAGCATGACACTACTGGTACTGTAAACAGTACCAGTGGCTGCATGCACTAAAGGGTTAACCCATTTAGCCCCAACACCCTATAGCAGGGGATGGACTGACCATGATAATCCAAGGTCATCTGGCACTACTCTTGAATTATCATGGTTGATACATCTCCTGCAACTGGTAGGTCATATTGAGGCAAGACCTCCAGGATTTGGGAAATGCGGCCATGGGTCTAAATGAGTTAAAGCGTGGAGATTCTAATTCGACTGATTTTACTCAGCTTTACAAGTGCTCTTGGCAGGTGCATCTGGGAACTGCTGAGCCATGGGGGTGAAACCCAGCAGGAGGAAGTGACGTTCGTACGCCTTGGAGGCGCGGAACATGTTGTCTGTGCCATGAAGACGATCCAGCACGCCCAGCACGCCATAGTTCTGGTTGAATCTGGAGTAGAGGAGTGGAAGATGAATAAATAAATTGCTCACTACTGTACATATTATACATTTACTCACTGAACCGTAACCCTTTTAGCCCCAGGACCCTGCAGCAGGAGATGGATTGATCATGATAATTCAAGGGTAGTGCCAGATGAGCTTGGTACATAGTTGTTCAAAATCTTTATATTATTGAATTCAAAGAGCCCAAGGCATCCAAGGACCATGGCTTCAAAGTAGTGTCAGCAAGAGGCATAGATCCTCATAAGCCCCCAAAACTGTGAGGGCTCATGAGGAAGTATGCCTCTTGCAACTGGATCATATTCACGTCTTCTCGGCAGTCATGGGGTTGAAATCAAACATGGCAACGTAAGGGTGGTGATAAAACACCCCAGCACCATGCTAGTTTCAACTTTGACTAACATGGTCAATCAACAACGGAGGCTCATGAGGATGTATGCCTCTTGCATCTGGGTGGTGTTCACTTTTTCAATTTTTCTCAGCAGTGAAGGGGTTAAAACAGCAGGTGCAGGCTCTAAGTAGACCCAGGATTTAATTACGGAACGGATGCAAAAACAAACAAAAAAGCCTCTGCAATGTGTGTTTTCATGTTTGACAGCACACAAACTGTGTTTGCTGGTACATCCACCAGGCATTACACTACATGAGGGACCCTCTGTACCAATAGCAAAATTAATTTTTCTCTAAAATGTATTTTTTCGAAAAATACTTACCGATGACATGACTGTCAGGAAATAGTCTACTTGCTTACCAATTTTAGCCTAAGACCCAAAGGGTCCCCCCAGGAGGCTCTCGGGGATCCCTAACAGGGACGAGAGTAGCCTCCCCTGCCCATCCGGTCACGTGCCCGGTGGTGTCTCCTTTAGCCAGTTGTCTACGGAGTTACCAGCGGCAAGCGGGGAGGAGGGAGGGACCTCCGAGTCATGTCATCGGTAAGTATTTTTCGAAAAAATACATTTTAGAGAAAAATTAATTTGTTTCCTCAAAACACATTACCGATGACATGACTGTCAGGAAGAATGACAAAAAGGAGGAGGGTGCCGCACAATCCCTTTAAGAAACCTCTTCAGGGACGAAGACGGCCCGTCACTCCTGATCACACACTCCAGACAATTTTACCGAAGTGTCACTTAAAGCGCCGAGGGCGCCAAGAGGGAGTGTTGCGCCGCAGAAGTTGCCCACCAGCGTAAGGTTGTCGCGCTGGACTGTCAGGGCGCGGAAGTAGAAGCGGGCGATGGTAGAAGATTCGTCCCGCCACCCCACCGCAGCCACAATGTCCTTAACCACACAGGCGCGGCGAAGGCGAGACGTGCGGCCCTAGCGCGCACTCCATGGGCGCGGTTCCTCAGTGCCTCAGCTCCCTGTGGGGAGAGGTCGCAATAGGCGGACCGTAATACCCAGCGGAGCGAGGAGGAGAACGTTTGGGCTGAGAAGCCGGTTCTGCCGGCGGTCGGCGGCAAAGAGACGAGTCCGTCCCCTCCGCACGGATTTGTAGCGACGCAGGTAGATACGAAGAGCCTGCACCGGATCTTGCTGCGGAGTCCCCCGAGGAAGCCGGGTCGTGTAAGCGGCCGAGTGGCGATGACCGGAGGCGCTGTCAAGGGAGACCTAGGCTGAGTGAGAAGGAAGGATCCGGGAGTAGCTGAACGGAGCCATCCACTCAGAACTGCCGGCCGGCGGGGCGAGACGAGAGCGTGTGGAGCTCGCTGACGCGGGGTGCCGTGGCGAGGGCCATCAGGAAGCAGGTCTCCGAGTCACGTCAGCGAAGCAGGCCAGATGGAGCGGTTCAACGGTCCGAAGTCAGCCAGGGGAGGACCAGGGAGGTCCCAGCGCGGGACAATGGAGCGGGAGACCGGACGCTGCACACCGAAACGCGCCAAAAGGTCGGGCAGGTCCTTGCAGGCGCTGGGTCGGGACGGCCGAGGTGACGGTAGACGTCGGCGATCAAGAGGGGTAGCTGCTGCACCAGAGGGGAGCCAACCTTGGACTTGGATGAGCCAGCGAAGAAGTCCGCGAGCTGAGGAGTCGTCAGTGGAGAGGCGGCGGTCAGAGCACCAGGCACGAAGCACGCCACTTTCCCTCGTAGACACATCTGGTAGAAGGTCTGCGGGCTGAAGCGATAGCGTCCGCAGTCGCACTCGAGAAGCCTCCAGCAGAGAGAGCTTGCCGCACAATCGCCAGGCGTGTAGGAAAAGTCGCTCGGGGCAGGGGTGGAAGAGCGGCTGTCGGCGCTGCTCGAGCATCGTGCGGGGGGTGGGAAGAGGGAGGGTGAGCCCGTGGCGAGACTGAGAAGGTCGGAAGTCCACGATCCGGTCCAGGAGAACGGCCACCAGGAGAAGGACTGCGTTGCATCCCTGGAGGCTGAGCAGGACTTGAGGACCAAGACCGCCGGAGGGTAGGTGTAAGCGACCAGTCTGTCCCAAGAGATCGAAGCGGAAGACTGCCCAGGCCAGGGGTCGGGAAACGGGGAGAAGAAGGGAAGCCGGAGGCTCCACTTCGTGGCGAAGAGAACAAGGGGGGGGGGGGGGTCTCCCAACGAGCGCAGAACCAGCGAAGGATGTCCCAGCGTAGGGCGCAATCCGAGTGAAAAAGCTGTCTCCGTCGCAAGAGGTAGGCTGCCAGGATGAACAGGTGACCTGGAGTGTGACGGGCTGGGAGGGAGAAGTCGCAGTCCTCGCACCAGCGAAGGGGACGATAGAGGAGGAAGCAGAGGTTGGGAGAGCGGGTTCCTCCTGCATCTGAAGGCAAGCCACGAATGAGGGGTTGTCAGAAGGACGAGGAGGTCCTGAGTCCGAAGATCATATCGCCAAGCGCCGAGGGCTTGCCAACTGCAGCCAGTCCCAGCGGGTTGACGTGCCGCGAAGTCAGGTTCGCGGGCCAGCGGCCGGCCGACAAGCGAAAATTCGGAATAAGGAGAGCGCTCCAACCGTCGAGACCGGCAATGACGCAGCGAGAGACGGGCAGTGGCAGGGTCAGGGGAAATCCGGGAGCCGAGCCAAGAATGTCCGTCCAGCGAAGCCGATGGGCCGCAGCACAGGAGAGATCGGCACCAGGGAAGAGAGATCGCCAGAGGACGGCCTCCAGAGGCGGAGAACCGAGGGAAGGAGATCAGCCGCCGCACTCATCAGGAGGAGGAGCTGGAGCCGCAGTCAAGAGGGGACCGCCGCGTCCGCAGCTACCCACGGGCTAGAAAGACACGAACTGGATCCGAGGCTCGGGAAGACGCACCAAGTTGCGGTCGGTCACCAAATCCATCCCCAGGTGAACAAGTGGCGAGAGGTCGGACTGTTGGCACTGACCAGGGCGAGCAACCGGAGGAGGAGAGCATCCCTGCCCTACAAAGAGGGACCACTGACTGATACCGCAGAAGCAGGTCGACCAAGGAGGAGAACGGCTGGTGGAAGATCGAAGGTCTCGGGCAACCAAGGCATCCACGATCCACGCAAGGACCTAGGGTTGAGGGGGAGACCACACCGGAGAGGCCGAGCTGGAAACGGTCCCGTCGACGGCAAGCGAAGACAACGGCGGTGGCGGGAGGCATGGGGACGCATAGAAGCAACGGGTAGGTCCAGGCTGGCGGCGGCGACCAAGGGCTGAAGGCGACGCGAAGGGTCCGAGGCGGGGGAGCCGTGCCGAGCGACGAACAGCATCGCAACATCCCAAGGAAGAGCGGAGACCTGCGCGCGAAGGGCGAGGGCCTTGGTCCGAAGGGGCGGGAACTCAATCCACAAGGGTGGCACTGGGCCCACAGGCCTAGAAGGGTTCCTTCAGAGACTGCCAGGCAGGGCCGAAAGACGCGGGTACCCACAGGAGCACGGTAGAGCTGCGAGGTGACATCAGGGGAGATGGTCAGGAAGCAGCCAGGCCGCCACGAACGAAGGAAGGCAAGGGGCGGAGGGTTCGAAGCCACGCGGAAGATCCGCTAGAGCTGGGAAGGGTTGCCGCAAGCAAGAGCGCCGGCGGAACCACCGGAGGCAGCGAGCACGAAGGGGAGCGAGTGGCCAGGAACCGGGGAGCCGAAGGCTAGGACGCCAGCAAGCCAGCAGCGAACGCAGGACGCCGAGTCATCCACCTGAGAGGGTCGGGAAGACGCTGGAGGCGAAGGGTGCAGGTAGCGGGGAAGAGGATGTCCCGAGGAGAACGACAGCGCCGAGCACAAGGCGAAGGTCGACAGGGACACCGGAGGGATGTCGGGCACCGCAACTATCCAGGCGACGAGGGCGAAGACGTTGATCCCCACTGCACTGGGTGTACCCCAAGGGGCACCCATCCAAGTGCTAACAGAGCGCGACGTAGCTTCACTTCGGTGAACAGACGAGAACCGGTGAAAACGTGGAAAGGCCGTAGGCGCCAGGGGAACGGCCCGAAGTCCCGAGGTACATGAAGGACGAACCAGACGCAGAGCGCGAAGCTCAAGGAGGGGGCACGTAGCTGGCTGGGGGACTCGACGGAGGAGTCAGCGGGTTGGAAGGAGGGCCATAAGGCCGACTAGGGTACCAACAGGCGATAAGGGTCGCGGTGCCCAGGGCTCAAGGAGGGGGCACAAGCGGCTGGCGACTCGCCGTAGGAGTCAGCGGGCCCGGTGACTGAGGCCGAAGTGCCGAAGTGAGAACGAAGGCGACAAGGTCGCGGTGCCCGGCTCAAGGAGGGGGGCACATAGTCGGCTAGACGACGCGCTGTAGGAGTCAGCGGACTTAAGGCTGGGGCCGAAGGCCGACGCGTGAACTAATTGGCGACAAGGTCGCGGTGGCCAGGGCTCAAGGTGGGGGCACATAGCGGCTCGGCGACTCGCCGGAGGAGTCCGCAGGCTTAGGAGGGGCCGCGAGGCCAATGCGTCTACAATAGGCGACAAGGTCGCAGTGCCCGGGGCTCTAGGGGGCACGTAGCCGGCTTGGCGACTCGCCGGAGGAGTCAGCGGGCTGAGCAGGTCCGAAGGCCGACGCGTAGACTAGTGGCACGTAGCCGGCTTGGCGACTCGCCGGAGGAGTCAGCGGGCTCAGAAGGGGCCGAGGCCAAGCGTCAACTTCTTCTTTTTTTTTTTTTTTGTATGAAACAGGCGACAAGGTCGCGGTGCCCGGGGCTCAAGGAGGGGGGCACGTAGCCGGCTAGGCGACTCGCCGGAGGAGTCAGCGGGCTTAGAAGAAGGGCCAAAGGCCAACGCTTAAACTAATTAGCGACAAGGGTCGCGGTGCCCGGGGCTCAAGGAGGGGGGCACGTAGCCGGCTTGGCGACTCGCCGGAGGAGTCAGCGGGCTTGAGGTTTGGCCGAAGGCCGACGCGTGAACTAAAGGCGACAAGGTCGCGGTGCCCGGGGCTCCTTTTTTAAGGAGGGGGACACGTAGCCGGCTTGGCGACTCGCCGGAGGAGTCAGCGGGCTTAACGCGTCTACGAATAAGCTACAAACTTACCAGGGACATGAGGTGTGGTGTATCCCAAGGCCGAGGGGAGCTTGAACAATCCCACCGTGCCGCGGGAGGTCCCAAGGAAGGCGGAAAGTCGCAGGTTGCTCGGCGGTGGAAACCAGAGTAGAGACCAAAAACCTCCCGTCAAGAGGGGCAGCCAGCGCAGCCGATGACAGAGGAGCAGGCGGTACCCGGTCGACAGACTGTGTGGCGGACACCAAGCCACTGGAAGTCGCCGTCCTGGGCAGATGCGCACTTGGTACTGCAACACATACCCATACATGAAAGGTGACGGGCGGCGGGCAACTAATGCCGCCAGTTAAAGCTCCGAAGTAAGTAACGAGCGAAACTCACCTTGAAATGCGGAGAGAAAACAACAGAAGTCCGAGCCAAGCACGACGTCCGGCCCCGCAGGGCGAGACGTAGGAAGCGGCCGAGACTTTACCTTTTCATGGCGGAACGGCAGAGTGACGAAGCACAAAGCACCGGACACTAGGTCACTGGAAGTCGCCGTACTGGGGAGAGGCGCACTTGGTAACTGCAACCCAAACCCAAACATGAAAGGCGACCGGCGGCGGGTAACAACACCGCCATTTAAGCTTCGAAATTTAAGAAACACGCGAAACTGACAGTGAAATGCAAAGAGAAAACAACAGTAGCTCGAGCGAAGCCCGACGTCCGGCCCAGCCAGGCGAGACGTAGGAAGGGCCGAGACTTTACCTTTCAATGGCGGAACGGCCGAGTGACGAAGCACAAAGTACCGGACAGTAGGTCACTAGAAGTCGCCGTACTGGGGAAAGGCGCACTTGTTAACTGCAACCCATACCCAAACATGAAAGGCGACCGGCGGCGGGTAACGAACCCCGCCATTTAAAGCTTCGAAATCAAGAAACACTCAAAACTCACCGTGAAATGCGGAGAGAAAACAGCAGCAGCTCGAGCGAAGCCCGACGTCCGGCCCAGCCAGGCGAGACGTAGGAAACGGCCGAGACTTTACCTGTCCATGGCGGAATGGCAGGGTGACGAAGCACAACCACCGCGCGACGGAAGCCTAGAAGGTTCCAGGGCCAGCCAAGTGCAGGAGGCACAGACGAGGGCTAACAGAGAAGATGGAGGCCACGCCAGAAGCAGTAGATGAGAGGCTAGGCGAAGGCAGGCCGGTAAGGGACGGTCGAACCGTACACAGTCTTTTCAAGGGTCAGAGGCTGAGGTAAAAGCGTCCGAACGTTAACAGCGAAGTAGACAACTGGCTAAAGGAGACACCACCGGGCACGTGACCGGATGGGCAGGTGAGGCTACTCTCGTCCCTGTTAGGGATCCCTGAGAGCCTCCTGGGGGGACCCTTTGGGTCTTAGGCTAAAATTGGTAAGCAAGTAGACTATTTCCTGACAGTCATGTCATCGGTAATGTGTTTTGAGGAAACAAAGCTTTAGACAGTCTGCCCAATGTGCAAAAGTCCGTCGGCCACCTTTCCCCCACGCAGGCAAATGGCGGCTGATGTCGGACCGATGGCCTTTGCGCTCTGGGTGTGCACGCGGAAATCCTTGGAATAGTAGTTCTAAATTTGAACTACAGGCACTTACTTGAGGTGGTGGTAGTCATGTGCCTCAGGAGATGGCAGGAACGGAAAATGATAGCCACAGTGAGCCACAGTCGTGGACAGCAGGGCAAGTCCAAACCACAGCCAGGACGTGGCCAGATGGCCACCCATGAGGATTGGTCCAAGTGCGGGGGGGATCAGGTTAGACAGGATGTGCTCCACAGGGTGTGCGTAGATGGAGACGATGCCAATGGGGGCAGTCCACTCATGGTGGCACTTGTGGATGTACTTGTAGAGCCTGGGGTGGTGGAGCAGCCTGGTGGATGAAGCAAAAAAGTGTGCTGGTAAGTGATTTTAAAGTCCAGACTATGACCAAAACCAGGCCTTCTGCTAGAATTTAAAATTGTCCATCATGGGGATGGACAACATGACAAAAATATTGACATATTTCCTTTCACAATTGACCATCATGACAAAAATATTGAATATTTCCTTTCACAATTGACCATGATAATTCAAGGGTAGTGCCAGATTAGCTGGGCGCCTGATGGCGCCAAGCTAATCAGCTGTACAATTGAATTACCAAAGCCAATATATCTCCTGTAACTGGCATAGTCGTTCGGTGACACCTCCAAACTTTGGGAAATGTTTGACGTACACAATTATTTGTTAGAGTTGCACATGTGCAGGGAGACAACAGGCCAGACAAACCACACTTGTGTGGTTACAATGCAGAAGAGATACATGTAAAGATCAAAGAACCATGTACCAGCAGAGCGAGAAGCATGAAGAAGTGTTTAACCCCTTCACTGCTGAGAAAAATGTGAACATGATCCAATTGCAAAACATAGATCCTCATGTGCCCCCATGAGTGCGGGGCTCACGAGTATCTATGCCTCATCCTGAGACCAATTTGTATCCATGTTTCTTGAACGGTGTTAGCTTTTGGTCATTGAATGAACCAAGATTTCAGAAACAAAAATGTTCATGCAGTGGCAGGGAAGAGTTTAACACTGAACACAAGTCTCTGAATTGTTTATAGCGACAGTCCCTTCGAGCAAAACATGCATGTACCTATGAGAATAGTAGAATCCAAGTTCCTCCACAAGCACAAAGACGATGAGTTCAAACAGCGCCCACTGGAATGTGGGGAGATCCTCAGGGCCCATGCTACAGCCGCGCCACTTCATCAGGTAGTACACGGCAGATGCCACAGGGATACCCACAACTGTCTGGTTGAACACCACCAGCTTGATGGCACGCAACAGCTGTTCTCTGGGCACCTGGGTTGTGACAATTTTATGGCAAAAGGGTTTAACATGCACTGAATATACTATAAATTTTACCTGTGGAAAATAATCTTTAACCCATCACATCCCGAGGCTGATTTTTAAAAAAATCTGCTTACTGTCCTATGAAGGCTACATTACAGATTACAAGATTTTCGTTCAAGGGTGGTACCAGAATAGCTTGGTGCCTCAGGTGCCAAGCTATTCTAGCACCACCCTTGAACTCTCATAGTCAAATTTATTTAAAGCAATAGTGTATATCAGGATGAAAAGGGTTAAAATCGAGCTTTGAATGGAGGAAAAAAAACTCCCTTTCTTTTCCGCATACAAGTAAGAGCCACCAAAGTAACTAAATAATGTGAATGTTCCCAGCGGTGATTTTTTTTCCACTTGGAAAAAGGAGAGCTGGTATTATTTAGAGGTAAAATTCATAGTTCATAGTAACCCCATTGTGCATGCATCCAAGTGGCCTGATGGTGTCGCAGAGCAAGGGAGGTAATCCGTGTGCAAGTGTGTGCGAGTAACTTCTACATGGATTGCATTAGATATTACTTACAGGCACATTTTTGTCTGGTTGGACCTTGTAGCGCAGAAGAATGGATGGTTTGCCCGTTACATCGAGGATGAGCAGAAAAAGGTTGGCCAGCCAGAAAACCAGCATGCCATACAGGGTGGTCCCTGCAACGAACATGATAGCAGCATGGCAGACACAGGAAACTAGAACTTACTTAAAACAGGTTCCTAAAAAAGAAATTAATGCATATAATTTGTTTATATATAATTGATATTTTACGGCCACATGTACATCCAAGAGGTAAACTTTGTTATGTATTTTAAATGTGAATTTACTCGCAAAAGTGAATCTACCTGCAAAAATCTAGCTAGTGTGAATCCACTCCCCTGTGAATCCATCCAGTGCAAATTTCTGCTGCCATTATTTTTATTTGGGTGAATTCTAGCCAGTGTCAACTCATGCTCAAAGATCCAAATTCGTCAAACATACATGTGATTCAGAGTAGTTTCAGCAAGAGCCACAGATCCTCATAAGCCCCCTCAATTGCAGGGGCTCATTAGGACCTGTGTCTCTTGCAGTTGGATCCTGTTCATGGTGTTTTCGGCAGCGAAAGGGTTAATGTAAGAAAAAAAAAAGGTAGCATGGCTTACCAATGACACCCAGGAAGAAGTGATCATGGCCAAACAGATCATACACATGTTCCCACTGCTTCTGCCAGAAGTCACCTGAAGCTCCCCAGAATCTTTGTAAATGCCTGCATGCACGCAAACACATACAAACAAACTGAATTACATGAACAATGCATGTCTCGACACCTGGTAACACCTGCACAGTTGGTTACATAGATCGCATTTTCAATAAAGGTTCTAAGGAAATCAGAAGCTGGTCAACTTTTGCAGTGTTTGATGCAAAAGTTGCATTAACCCCATATAGCCCCAACACACAAAAGCAGGAGATGGATTGACTATGACAATTTAGGGGTAGTGCCAGATTAGCTTGGTGTGATGAGCACCAAGCTAATCTGGCACCACCCTTGAATTATCAGGGTTGATTCATCTCCTGCAACAGGTGCATAGTCGTTAGCCGACACCTCCAAAATCTGAGGCATTTGTGGCCATGGGGTTAAGTGGGTTAAACGCCTGGACAAACATGTGATATCACATGTTTGTCCAGGTGTTTAACCCACTGTTTGCACCAAGCTAAGACCAGACTGGCTCAAAGGTGCTTTTAACCCTTATCATTCGGAATACACACCACTGTGTGAAATAAGTTTGACTAAAATAGTTCAAGGGTAGTGCCAGAATAGTTGGCACCTCTAGGCACCAAGCTATTCTGGCACTACCCTTGAACTAAAGCCATTGGTCTGTATCCTTATCTGCAAGTACTATAATGTACCTTGCATATGGCAGTGTACAAATTTGAAGCTTTTAGCCTATGATATGGGTTAAATAAGCCCTTTGGGTGTCAATATCACTTTGTCATGATGATTCCTGCATCGTGGGAAAAAGCACCATCAACAGCCAAATCATTAATAAATGACAGAGGATGAATCAACTATGACAGCTCAAGGGCACTGCATGATATAGCTTGGCACTTGCATATAAGGCATTATCCTATTGAGCTAGTTTAGTTGATCCGTTTCCACTGCCTGTGGCTGGAATCAAGAGAGATTATAAAATGTACATTTTAATTTAAACCCTTTGGCTGTCAGACGCGTGTTTTGCTGAAGTGTGGTGATTCCTGCAGGAATCACCTTAACAAAATGTGCTCCTGACAGCCATAGGGTTAACAAACTGAACTCTGATGTAGAAGTTTTGGCATTGGAAGCTATACTACGAATATACAATTCAGTTTGCAGATCAACCATGATGCATGCAGTTCAAGGGTGGTGAAGAAATGTTTTGACACTTGAACCACAATGGTCAACCGGTACTGCTATTCTGGCACTGTGCACCCTTGATCTATCATGGCTGATACACCAGTCAGGTGTGAGTGGGTTACACTTACAGGTTTACAATAGTCAATTTCAGAAGTAGGATTAATCGTTTAGCTGTCTATAGTGGTCAGTAGGATTAACCCTTTGTCTGTCAGTAGTGGTCAGTAGGATTAACCCATTGGCCATTGGTAGTGGTCAGTAGGATTAACCCTTTGTCTGTCAGTAGTGGTCAGTAGGATTAACCCTTTGTCTGTCGGTAGTGGTCAGTAGGATTAACCCTTTATCGGTAGTGGTCAGTAGGATTAACCCTTTGTCTGTTGGTAGTGGTCAGTAGATTAACCCTTTGTCTGTCGGTAGTGGTCAGTAGGATTAACCCTTTGTCAGTAGTGGTCAGTAGGATTAACCCATTGGCAGTGGTCAGTAGGATTAACCCCTTGTCTGTAGTGCTCAGTAGGATTAACCCTTTGTCTGTCGGTAGTGGTCAGTAGGATTAACCCATTGGCCATTGGTAGTGGTCAGTAGGATTAACCCTTTGTCGGTAGTGGTCAGTAGGATTAACCCTTTGTCGGTAGTGGTCAGTAGGATTAACCCTTTGTCTGTCGGTAGTGGTCAGTAGGATTAACCCTTTGTCAGTAGTGGTCAGTAGGATTAACCCTTTGTCCGTTGGTAGTGGTCAGTAGAATTAACCCTTTGTCTGTCGGTAGTGGTCAGTAGGATTAACCCTTTGTCTGTCGGTAGTGGTCAGTAGGATTAACCCTTTGTCTGTCGGTAGTGGTCAGTAGGATTAACCCATTGGCCACTGGTAGTGGTCTGTAGGATTAACCCTTTGTCTGTCGGTAGTGGTCAGTAGGATTAACCCTTTGGCCATTAACAGTGGTCTTCATTGTGATGATTCTTGCAGGAATCATTGTGATAAAAACCACAACCAACAGCCAAAGGGTTAAAAACTCAAACATACACATAATTGTCCAGGCTTTTAATCCACTGTTTTTGTAAAAACAAATGCAATTCTGATGTACTTCTGATTTGCGAACAATGTCAAATGGATAGCAATAAAATTAGTAGATGATAATACTCACCAAGTGATTGTGTTGCTGGCACAAACTAGCACAAGCAGTGCAGTGCCTACAATATAGAGGCACTTGCGGACAGAGTCCACAAGCCTTAGGATCTGAACCATGATTTAAACTCGTCAGTGAAGAACAGCAAGGTGCTTTAACTGTCCTAGCTCTTGTCTGGACCCTGTCGATCTGTTAAAGAAAAAGAAAAATAGTGAAGCAGTGAATGGTAAAAGGTAAATGATGCACAGTATTTAAATGTTGGGCACAGTTCTGAAACAATAGATGCAGATGAGAGCAAAATAATGCGAACAAAGCTCTATCACATATGTCACTGTCAGTTCTATTCCTCCCAATGTTTGAAAGAAGGAATACACTGCAAACACAATGTGTTCCCTGGTATGTGATTTTGGACCCTAAGGCTATGTGCTGTATCGCCCTAGATCAAAGACTAGCACACAAATCTGAATCCCAAATGCACAAAAAGTTATCCATCATTGGCCTGTGAACAGGCCGACAACGGCCAACGTCAGCCTGATGGCCTCTTGCGCATTCGGTCGCTCCATACCAGTTAACCCTTTGGCTGTCAGTAGCGGTTTTTGTCGTGATGATACTTGCAGGAATTATCCTGAAAAAAAACCTGCTGACAACAGCCAAAGGGTTAACTCATTTAACCCAACGACTGTATTTTCAAATTGTGTAGGTGTCACCTAACGGCTACATACCAGTCACAGGAGGTGGATCGACCCATCATAATTAAAGGGTAGTGCGAAATTAGCTTGGTGCCTGAATCAGGCACCAAGATAATCTGGCCCTATCCTTGAATTATCATGGTCCAGCCATCTCCTGAGGTAAGGAATCGGGGCTAAATGGGTTAATACTACAATAAGCCTGGAATATGATGACATAAATGTCAGCTGGTCACTAATGTGAGACAAAGAGAATAAATCACCATAACCACACTGCTGACCCAGATAGGTGCAAAGCTTAGCCAACCAAGGAATGATAGGACTACATGAAAGGGTGCGTTTTGCACCTGCAAGCGATCACCTGCAAAGATGCTGCCAGAAAGATGTGAACTCAAATGAATCTGACCATAGTGGTATAATGCACAGATACACCTGACATTGTTCTTTATACACACATCAGTTTCACATTAAAATTTGCCTACTCACATGGATTGTGAAAAGAAAAAATGCTATCACACAAATCAAATTCAGGTCACATTGAGATTTCACTGAGACAGTCTAAACAATTTTATGGGAGCACTCACGGTTTATGTATGTCGGTCTTCATTTCTCAGCTAAGTTATGTACCTATCTGAGTCAACGGTGTGTAACCACCAATGACTAAATCAGTAAATTCATGCCTATGTCATCCTGGACATGTACATGGAAAAATTTCTTTATTAAAACTAGAAGCTAACCTCATCCAATTCAGCTCCTGTTTACCTCATATAACCCCAATGCCCAATGGCAGGTGATGGATCGACCATGATAATTCAAGGGTAGTGCCAGATTAGCTTGGCACCTAATGATGGGAAGCTAATCTGGCATTGCCCATGAATTATCATGGTCGATCCATCTCCTGCAACTGGTACAGCCATTAGGTGACACCTCCAAACTTTGGGAAATGTGGCAGTGGGGTTAAAGGCCCACTAATAATAATAATAATAATGCATAGCATTTATATGGCGCATTTCTCATATTTATAATATAACTCAATGCGCAGAATGTAGCCGCGAACTGAACCCAACAAGCACGCTCACGTGAATCACACGCATTCACTCACACACTGTACGTAAACACAGAACATTCACGTGGTGCTAAGGGCAAGCTCAAGCGAGCTACTGACGGTATTTGGAAATCGTTTTGTATTTGAAATTTTATTAAGTTGGCTGAAACTGATACCAAAGTGGAGGGGGAGGAAGAGCCGGAGTACCCGGAGAAAGAACCCCCGACGGTCCGCCCGAATTAACGGTGACACTTACTAGAGGAGAAAAATCCGACGCCGGAACCCGGAATCGAACCTTGCACCTTTAGCATTGGTGGCAGGCGCCTTAATCACTGCGCCACGGACCGCCCCAAACTGTTCATAGATACACTTCTGTAACAGATGGTTACCAACGCTACACACAGGTCTAGCTATGGTTTATTTGGATACAGGACAATCCTGTTCTGCACACATCATCTTTATATCAAGTAACCTGACAATGACTCCACTCCATTCGTGAACACAATACTATCAGTACAAGACAGCTAAAAACTGACTGACACGCTAACGGCAGCGCAAAATAAATAAGTGTGATTATGCATGTGCTCTTGCTGCGTGTCCAAACTGCTGTTAAAGTTCATTGTGTGTCGACAAGGCATAACAAGCACAAACGGTGCTGAAATGTGTCTTCAGGTTTTTGCGTAATGACACTTTAACTGGGTTATTAATCATCTTATCTTGATGCTCAGTTGCTTTCTTTGCATATGCTGGATTCCACACATTTGAACGGCGTTTCGTAGTGTGTATGTATTTTAAGTCATGGTATCAAGAGTGCATGGGTCACCACAATTCTGCATCATGACGCATTTCCATGTTTCCCATGATGCAAACCGATTGTTGTTCTGTGAAGCAGGGGTTGTGATTATTGCATTGATTTGCGTAGCATTGATTTGCGTATAATGTGCATTCTGTGGAATCCTTACGCATTTTTTTAGGTGTACATGCACACATTTTTAAGACGACTCCCTAGTTGCGTCTGGGGTCAGTAATAGGTCATCTACATGCTGCTCATTCATCGTAGTTACTCCGCCCGGGAGTGTTCAAAAAGTAGATGTGTGTGCGTGTGTGTGTGTGTTTGTCTTAAGCGGTGTTTATACAGACTCTGTTCATACACACGTGCAAAACTGAAAACATCAGTGTGATCCCTGATGAAACGTGTATAGATTTTAATTGTAATCACAGAGACTATCAGCTGGGCCCATGAAACAGCTAGTACTTGCTGACTTGTATTGAAAACATAAAGTTCTGTTGCTAAAAATGATTGGTTGTGCATTATAAAATCCCGATATCAACAAGACTTTCTCAGGATGTGAATGCGCTGCTTGCTAAACAAAAACAAAAAAAAAAACACCCCAAAACAAAATTAAATGTATGTCAATAGCCAGTCTAATATGCAAAATATTAATGAACTTGGACTTGTTTAGGGATGCTGCACCTACATATGCTAGTTTATTGATCGGCCTATAGTTTTCATCAAAGAGCAGAAAATCGTCACATCTGCAAAATAACTACTATAATGATACATAAAAAGGCATACCCTTTAGCTGTTGGTAACGTGTTTTTTTTTTTTTTTTTTTTTTCGCGATGAGCCTTCGCGACAAAAAGTGCAACCGCAAACAATGACAGATTACAATCACCCAAACTTACCAAACGACTGTCACCACTTTAAATTATGATATCGCTAACGTCGCACGAACACGCCTCAAACGTGCGCCACTACCAAATGCAGCGGTGATACTGTCGTGTGACCTACGCGTCGTTGCTACTATGACTAGTCCAATTCGTCTGCTACAGCAGCTCTTTGTTAACAAACAGGACGTCAAGTCATGTGACGGAAATATCAGCTGATCACAATTAAGTATACACCTTCGTGTGCACTTAGTCAAACATAACGTCTATGTTTGAAGAAAAAAAAATCAAGTTTAATGCACGCAGGCGTGTTTCACATTTAACATTGTTTTATGTTGCATAGCATCCATCATTATATAACTACCTTACTGGACTTTGGACCTAGGAATTCGAGCAATCGCCCGAGTAAAAGAAATCGGTCAGCTTTGTTTCCCTTTGAGAGACTTTGTCGGCCGTTCGGTATCAGCACAGGTCAGCACGAGACCTTTCATTTCCTTGATTGGCAATGAATGAGAATCGAGCAGTCAATACCTAAATTTTACCTGGAACGTGACTTCGAGGCTGTTTATGCAGGACAACGCCTTGCTGGAATCCGCAGACTTGCAAAATGTGCTTGTGTCTCACCTTGGCAAAATCAAAATATTACTGACGTCAGGAAAGGGAGGCTACTCGTCCACGGTTGTATTCCCGAACGCTCTAAGGTACAGTGATACGGGGGCTACACACAATACAGTACAATTCTACTTTATAAATCCCTCTTGTGGAATATTACTATCTGCCCATACAACACCTGGCATCACCATTCAATTCATTAAATAAATTGTAACTCTCAGTTTATATGTGTTGGGTGGAGGGAGGAACATATGCTGAGGAGGAAAAAGTAAAAGTAATTGGTGATAATTTCTCATTAATCTTCTTGTGCATGCAGCGCCAGGTACTGTTTACAGTTCCTGGGGTTATGTGCACAAGTAGTTAATGTGGGCTATGCGTATAATCACTATGTAGCTTTGTTGATAGATTGGTGGTAATACCAAAGACAGTCATGGCTCATGGCTTGACTTCGCGAACGAAGATTCTATAGGGCTTGCCCACGTCGTCTGCAGGCATTTTCGTGACTGCGGAGGCCAATCCGGGACAGGCAGGTTCGACCGCAGTGGCTGCAGGGGAAGGTCTGGTCAGGGTTCTGAGTTACGACAACTCTGTTTTTTCTCCTGAGCCGCTTGTCCTTGAGGTTAGCTCTGCGAGAGTCCTCAAATGAGACGGCTGCCTTGTGAATGGTGGAGCGCCAGGTGTCACGGTCCGCAGCAAGCGAAGACCACTGGCGGTGGTCGATTTGGCAGGCACTAAGTGACTTCTTGAGACCGTCTTTGTATCTCTTCTTTGGTGCCCCTCTGTCTCGGTGTCCAGTGGCGAGCTCGCCGAACAGAGTGATCTTGGGTAGGCGGTGATCCTCCATCCTGGAGACGTGCCCCGCCCTGCGAAGCTGTGTCCGCAGCAGCAAAGCCTCGATGCTCAAAGTTTCCGCCTGTTCAAGGACCTCGACGTTGGTGACATAGTCACTCCAGTGAATGCTGAGGATGGTACGCAGGCAGCGCTGGTGAAAGCGTTCGAGGAGTCGTAGTTGGCTGCGGTAGAGGGCCCAGGACTCGGAACCGTACAGCAGGGTGGTGAGGACGACAGCTCTGTACACGCTGATCTTGGTGCCTTTTTTCAGCTGTTGATTGTGCCACACCAGCTTGAATAGTCGCCCGAAAGCACTGTTCGCTTTTGCCAGCCTGTTGTCCAGCTCCTTGTCCAGCTTGGCGTCTGACGTGATGATGCAGCCAAGGTAGGTAAACTGGTGTACAGACTTCAGTTCGGACTCGCCGATGGTGATGTGGGGAGGGCGATGCTCTTCCTTGGGTGCTGGCTGATGAAGGACCTCTGTCTTTTTCAGACTGACCTCAAGTCCAAAGAGCTGAGCGGCATCTGCGAAGCAGGACGTAATGCGCTGCAAGGCTCTCTCTGTGTGTGCAACGAGGGCAGCGTCATCAGCAAAGAGCAGCTCACGAATCAGTTGGTCTAGGGTTTTCGTGTGGGCCTGCAGTCGTCTGAGGTTGAACAGGCTGCCATCGAGACGATACCTGATGTACACTGCATCGTCATCGTCGAGGTCCACTGTGGCCTGCTTCAACATCATGCTGAAGAAGATGGTGAAGAGGGTCGGTGCCAGCACGCAGCCTTGCTTCACGCCATTGCGAATGGGGAATGGTTCTGAGAGGTCACTGTTTAGTCTGACCTGGCCTTGCTGGTCCTCATGGAGCTGGACGATCATGTTGAGGAACTTTTGGGGACAGCCTAGTCGCTCCAGGATCTGCCACATACCTTGCCTGCTCACAGTGTCAAACGCTTTTGTTAGGTCGACAAACGTTACGTACAGCCCTATTATATATGTACAGCCCTAGTATATTATAATATACTGTCTTTGGCAAAACCTATTGAAAGTTGAAAATGTATGCCTGCTGACCAGAGTAAATTAATAAAATGATCATGTGAGATTGAAAAAAAAAAAATTGTCCTAACTTGGCTTGGTTTAAGAGATACCTGATGGTAAGACCTTTCTGTGCATTCTAATTTGGATGATCCTTCACAAAGGTCAAGTGTCACAACTAAGAGGTCAAGAAATAGGTCAGACCTAGCCATATTTCCACAAAAATTTGTTTTCTCAAATACTGTTGTAGACTTTAAACTGAAACTTGGTACTGGTAAGACCATTCAATGCATACTAATCTGAATGACCCCTCAAAAAGGCCAAGGGTCACGAAAGGTTGACAAATGTGTGAAAAATGCCAGTTTTATGTAGTTTCACAAAGAAAATCTTTAAATTAGAGATAGCAAAATTCAGAAAAATATCTTAGAATCAAAGCTCTTTATATATTTTAATTGAAAAAGAACCAGTTCTCTACAATACACACAAATAGCACATGTATATGCTGAGTTCCCCTTCAGAAAGCCTAGCAACACAAGAAGCCTAAGCCAAGGGATTGAACTCTTACACTGACCTCACTTTTTTCAGAAAGCCTTATGAAGGAGTGATTTGTCCTATAATATACAGTATTTGGTAGGACCAACAATACCATGACGTAAAGCTTGAAGTGACGTCATTTTGCTGCTTACTCTTATTCTTCTGCAGAATAACTATCGCTACGCCAGACCACAGGCATAGAGCTTACGAATGGTGGGAAGTACCATATGTGCATCTGTATTTCTGTGTGCCAGTGTGTGTGTATCAGAGGGTGTGTTAGGGTAGAAAGAGATGGATCAGAAGGATAAGCTTGAAAATAGGAACAACGTTGGGCTGTGGTCCCATCTTGTTCTCTCTTTTTCATGCTCGCACATGTGCACACACAACCCACGCATGAATGCACACACACATGCATACACGTGCAAACACAAATGCAAACATGAGTATAACGACTGCATGGTTTGCCCATTGCCATGCCAGTTGCCAACCTTGAACGTTAGTGGCTGATCTATTCACCACTATATGTACGTATCAGGTCAACCATGTGTAAGTACATATACCAAGGGGAATTACTCATGTATAATCATCGATCACCTCCAAAAGATTCAGAACAATGCACCCCGGTTTGTTGTGAGAGTCCGTAAGACTGAGCATGTCACACCCATCTTAAGTCCCTTCACTGGCTACCTGTGTCCTCACGTATTCAATACAAAGTAATGATTGTCAATCTGTTTTAACTGCCTTTCAGGCACCAACCCAGAATACTTGTCCTCTTTGCTGCACGTGTATACACCCTCTCGTGAGCTCCGCTCCTCTTCTGATAAACGGAAGTTGTGTGTACCTTCTGTCCAAACTAAAACATTTGGTCAGCACACTTTTGTTTATCAAGCCCCAGTGTTATGGAATACACTGCCTCTTGAGGTCAGAGACAGTGAGTCTGTCTCCGACTTCAAGAGGTCGTTGAAAACTCACCTCTTCAAGCTTTACTCTGAATAACTGCCAGTGTTTGATGCTTTATAGTTATAGTTCTGTAATCCTCCTTGTTTAGACTGAATGTTAATTATAACATAAATTATTATGTATGCATTGTTGTTTAGTTCATTGTAGTAAAAGTGGTGTGTTCGGGTATTGTGTTTTGTTTGTTATGTGCATATGTCATTGTATTTTTATTTTTGTGTACAGATTTTAAAGCGCTAAGAGCTTTTGATTAAGATTTTAAAAGCGCTATATAAATACTCATTATTATTATTATTATACTCAGAGGTCTACCATGTGGAAACGTGATATACGAAAGCACACTTTAGAAAAGCTCACACTAGTTACCTTCAGCCTGCGTACAGGTTTAACATACAGGTACAATGCCATACTTTTTTTTTTTTTAATCTTTAGCAACTCTACTGTATAATATATGCCTTTCCTATCCTCATGTTGTGGCTAGTGACAGGATTGTCAGGTGGGCTATACAGTGGAACTCTCACTAACTAATGCATAATCATGTGGAGTGTACACAAACACTTTAAAATATCCACAAGAGCTCATGCACACTGTGTGATCCTCATGAGCGAATGCACTTGAGAGATCCTCAAGGGCCCCTGTATTCTAAGACTGAGTACCAGAAAAGACTGTGAAGGTGAGGGTCTTGGGGACTGATCTACAGTTGTGCGCAAGCCCATGAAGATATCTCAGATTGCAAGAACACATGAGGACCTGAGGCACAAGCTGGGCTCATAAGAATCTATCAATATGCACAAAGAACGATACACTCCTTATGCTTATGATACACAGTTTATGTGGAGACTGTTTACTTAATTGCTATCTCATCGTCTGGTCACATGGTCTTCTTGCCGAGAAATTAAAGCCAGACACAGTGTAACACAAGACACTGTGTGTGACACACAGTGTAACACAAGACAATGTATGTGACACACAGTGTAACACAAGACACTGTATGTAACATACACTTACTCAAGGCGATGCAAGCGACTTTCAGCAGTTTCAGTGTCCTTAAAAAAATGTACGACTGTAACCACTTCAGCCGTTGTAACTGACGTGTACGTTTTCACGTGTAAAAGAACGTGTCTGATTAGTTTCCTCCAGTCACATTGTGCTACATACTATGTTTAATCCTTGACTTTTGATATAAACAAAATATTGAACTCGATCTATCACCAGTGAAAAGTACGAGTGGCTGTTTCTCTACCGACGGAAGAAAATAGTTCTTAGAAAGCAGACGACATGGAGTGTATTCATTCGCCACGTTATATTTTTCATTTAATTAGAACCGTTCGACACGTAAAAGATCTTTTCTTGTTGCATTGACTTGCACCAGTTTTGATTACGTTTATTAGTTCTTTGAAGTTAAGGAATTCATTTGATGGGTTTACTTTTATGACGAATTTGTTTCCAGGATAGAGTGCTCAGGTTTCAAGCATGGTGGCCGAGGTGTACTACCCCAACGATCTTAAATCGGTAAAGTGTCATTCTTCTCTGTTACAGAGACAGTTTGCGAACTGTTTTGCAAAAAAAAAAAAAGCATATTGTGCATTATTTATGTGATTTCATAGTTTTTAAATATGATTTTATTCACATGTGATTCTCAAATGCTATTCTAGTAGAATTTGCAAACATATGCCATGATACTATTGATGCTGAGTTGATATACCTCGCCCTGTAGATGGTGTAAATGTACACTGGTCTTATGTACACACGGCTTTTGTAGACTACCCATTCGTGCCGAGGTGCATTTTGTACACAGACCAAAAGGAAACGTGTTTAAATGTACACAGTTTTAAGTATCGTGATCTTGCGCGTGATCGAAGACGATTGCCGTCAAGCAGACTGTCATCAGGCGCCCGTTGTTGTGACAAAATGCTTGCCAAGGAAGAAAGCACTATCGCGCTATAAAATGAAACCCAGATCTGTAAACCCCCTCGCTTCGTCTCCAATCACTAATCAGTGCCTGGGAACGTTCTATCTATCTATCCCGTAGTCTTGCCGACCTTTGGGGCACCACTGATGACTTGGCAACCAGCTCCCTCCATTCCTCTCTGTTCTCTGCCATTCTTAGTGTATAACCCAGCCTCAGTCCTGTCCACTCTGAGATATTGTCCTCCCATCTTTTCCTCTGTCTTCCTCTCCTTCGTCCTCCTTGCACAGTGCCTTGCAGGATTGTTGCTGAACGTGTGACATGCCCATACCACTTCAGTTTGTGTTTTTTTTTTTCACAATGGCTAATAGGTCTTCATAGGGCCCGATGGCTTGCCTGATTCTGCTTCCCACTTCCTCGATCGTGATGTGATCTCAGTATGAAATGCCAAGCAGCCTTTGAAAACATCTCATTTCAGTGGCTTGTATCGTCCTTTCAAGGTCTGCTGTGAGGGTCCATGACTCGCAGGCATACACAAGAACACTGAGATGACTAAGGAGCGCATCAGTCTGATCTTGGAGCAGAGCGTGCTGTTTCTGTCCTTCCATATGGTCTTCAATCTTGTCAGTGCTGTTGTTGTCTGCGCAGTCCTGGACAGTATTTCTGGTTTTGATCCCTTGTCTGTCACAATGGCTCCTAAGTATTTGAATTTATTAACTGTTTCCAGTTTTTGGCTTCCAATCATGACGTCAGTGCCAATGCCACTGGTGTTATTTGTCATCAGTTTGGTCTTCTCTGCACTGATTTCCATCCCATACGCAATGGCTGTGCTGTCCAGCTTTTCCACCAGCTGAGCTAGCTCCTTCTCTGTTCCTGCAAGGCCATCAATGTCATCCGAAAAGGGCAAGTTCATGATTGTTCTGCCTCCAATACTGACAGTTCCTTCATAATCTTTCAGAGCGTCTCTCATGATTCTTTCCATGAAGATGTTGAAAAGAGTAGGTGAGAGCAAGCAGCCTTGTCTGACTCTGACTGTAGTCCTAAACCAGTTTCCTATTTTGCCGTTGAAACAGACTGCGCTAGTGGCCTTGTTGTAAAGGTTTGCTATGACTTTGATCAGGTTGGCATTTATGTTGTATAGCTTCATGGTGGACCAAAGGGCTGCATGCCACACCCTGTCATATGCTTTCTTAAAATCCACAAAGACATGATACTGTAACTGATAGAGGTCTTGCTGGTGCTGGAGGTACCTCTCACATAGAACTCTCAGGTTGAAGATCTGCTCAGTTGTGCTGCACCCTGGTCTGAAGCCTGCCTGTTCCTCAGCTATGATTTCCTCTGCCTGTGGCTTCAGCCTGTTCAGTAGGATCTTTAACATGACTTTGCTTGGGTGGCATATAAGACTGATCGTGAGATAGTTCTGGCATTGATGTAAGTTGCCTTTTTTGGGGAGAGTTATTATAAGTGATTGGGTCCATGGTGTGGGCCAATCCCCTGACTGCCAGATCTTATTGCAGATTGTTAGTAAAGCGCTTATCATGTCTTCTCCCCCTTCTTGGACTAGTTCTGCAGGGATGTTGTCTGCTCCTGCTGCCTTCCCTTTTTTCAGCGACTTCTCTGCAGCCTCTACTTCTTCTCGGGGGATGGGATAATTGCCATTGTTGGTCATGGGTGGGTTGACAAGTATTCCTGGGTCCTCTGTAGCTTGGTGGTTGTACAAATCTGAGCAGTACTCTGTCCATCTCTTTAGTATGTCTTGGTCTTCCGTAAGACAGTTCCCTTCACTATCTTGAATGATCGAGTAGCGTCCTTGTTTTACATTGGTCAGGTCTTTCACCAGCTGGTATGCTTTTTTGCTATTATTTTTGTTCAGATTTTCTTCTTTGTGTTTACACTGATCTTCAGTCCACTTATTCTTTGCCTTTTTCATGCTTTTCTTGATATCCTGGTTAATTTCCCTGTATTGTTTAGCTCCTTCTACCTCTGATTTCTTTTTCTTTAATTCTCGACGCTTGTCACATAGAACAAAGATGTCAGCTGTAACCCAAGGTTTCTTTGCTTGTCGGTGTTTGCCAAGGATCTCACTGGCTGTTTGAGTTACAGCAATGTTAAATGTGTCGATCAGTGTGTCCACATCCGTGTCTTCTGCACCTAGAAGTAGCAGTGGCGCGAATTTTCCTTCTATCTTTGCCTCGAAGGCTTCTGCTACCTCTGGGTCTTTCAGTTTCTCGAGGTCAAACTTGATTCTGTTGGGACCCTGCTTGTTGACCTTCTTTAGGCGGTGTCGGAAGGTCATCATCACTAAGTCATGGTCGCTTCCAATGTCTGCTCCTGGTAAACTTCTTGTCTTGGCAATGTTCACACTGGTTTGGAAGCGTCTCTTCACCATGATGTACATAACATGTTGGAAAGGTTCTGCGTAGCTATTTAAGTTGGTCCACTTGAAATAACTATGACAGTTTTATGAGGGGGAAAAGCCGACTGTTGGATCACAGTATCAAAAGGCGCACATACCCTTTTTGGAATTGGCTCAAAGTAGTATAAAGGTAATTGAACTCACATGTTCACTTGAAGTCGAAACACTCGTTGACTCACACCCAAACACAAATACAGTAAATAAACATGATGTGAAGACTCAGATGATCTACTTAAGTTGCTCCGCTTAAAATAACTATGACAGTTTTATGAGGAGAAAACGCCACTGTTGGAACCCAGGATCAAACTTTTCATCTGAAGATATTTCACCACAATGATTTTCTAGCTACAGTAAACTTCAGATATGCCAGCGAAGTAATTTACATAGAAAGAGTGGTGTAGAGACCTCTAAAAACTATTGTTACATCCGACTTTAGTTATATGTATATTATGATATGCGACCTTGTAATAAGTAAAATAGACTCTGTACATTTTATTATGGAAACAACCAAGAAAAACAGATTTATTTTATCTGTATGATTTGTTATGCTCAACAACCAATGAATCATATGTTAAATTAGTTTAGTCAGAAACACCGAGTACAAAATTAGTGAAAAATGACAATTACTGATATGGTTTTACTCTTGCTGCAAATATATCAATGGTCAGCAACAAATTTACTTACTTTCCAGCACCATTCAATCTGGTTTCCACCTGTATACAGTGCAATTTGATTAAAATTCACAGACATGCATTTTATGTGACATCAAAAAGTGTATGCATGATGTTGCACATAGCTGAATGCTCAGTTTTAGTCACAACAACATGGTGATGTGAAGGAAGTGCTCAAAAGAACATATAATCCATGAGTTGTTTCTCCTTTGCTCCTTTCAACTTAATGAAACACACTTTGCTTCAACAGTTACACCAATACAATGTTACACAATGTATGAAGCCCTGTACACCTATTTCAAACATATCTTAAAATAAAAAGAAAAGGGGAGACTGCCAGTGCTAATAGTTTAGGAAGGTTACAAAGTAAAGTAGGTAAAAGCACTGTCAGTAGTGTCAGGGGAGAGAAGTGTGCATGATCAACCAGTGATCATAGATCTACTGTGGCCATAGCACACACACAAAAAAGAAAAAGAGATAAGAATGAGGGGGTGCACTAAGAAAGTGACTGAAAGCAATGGATATGGAACCCCCCCCCCCCACACACACACACACACACACACACCCACCCCCAAAGGGGGGTGTGTCACATATCCCACTGTTCCAGCCACTCAATACATGGAAATTTAAATCTAGGTCCCCCAAGGGGGGGTCCAGATATTTAGCCAGTGTGGACAGCTGTTTAGGTCTTGGCAACCTATTAAGCACACCATCGGCAATACTAAAAGAAGGCAGGAATTTCTGCCTACCTGTGACAGCCACATTTTACAGATTTAGCTCAAGGTGGTGGCATGGAATGTATGCCCCTGCAGACACCACAGTAAAATGTGGCTGTCATTGCAGGTAGGCAGAAATTCCTGCCTTCCTCCAGTATTGCCGATGGTGTGCTGAAGAGGTCGCCAAGACCGAAACAGCTGTCCACACCGGCTAAATATCTGGACCCCCCTTGGGGGACCTACATTTAAATTTCCATGCACTGAGTGGCTGGAACAGTGGGATATGTGATACGCCCCCCTTCAGGGGGGCTTCCATATGCATTGCTTTCAGTCACTTTCGTAGCGCACCCCCTCTTTCCTATCTCTTTTTTTGTGTGTGTGTGTGCTTTGGCCATAGTAGATAGCCTATGATCACTGGTCAATCATGCACACTTCTCTCCCCTGACAGTGCTTTTACCTACTTTACTTTGTAACCATGTCTTAAAATAAACTATTAAGGGTTGTTTTCATATATCAGCATGACAACATCAATAAAGCAGTAGCAAAGGTGACACAAATCAAGTACATGAACATGAAGAATGCATGTTTCCATATGCACAACACAACAGTAGCATGATTGCGATGCAACAAGTAATAGTGGTGTGTGATGAAACTCTATGCTCACGCATAGGGTTCACGCAGTAGGTTTAATACGGTACAGTTTTATTAGCGGTTTGTTTTGTGTCGATAGTCCGTGAGGCCCGTGGTCCACTTGGAATCTTTAAGAAACGGTTAACACGGGGAGTTTTAGTGAGTTCTAGGCGAGAGCTCAGTCTGTCAGAGGTCTAAATAAGTTAGTGCGGGCTATATTGTCAGTCGACTCAGTGGGTACAGACGTGTGTGAGATACCTTAACCCGTATTCCAAGACTCTGAAACCTAAAATTCAGGTATGTTTTTGATACGTATTATTGATGATTACTTGGGTTAAGGATAGTATGTGTTAACAGGAGTTAATTCAGTTGTGTAGTGTTTACTGGTTTGGTTCAGTTATGTTGGTTTGGAATTCATTGAGGTAACCGGTGTTTTCGTATATATAGTTATTTACCGAGATGGATAACTAAGGAATGTGAGGTGTGTATGCCTAAGTCGTTATGAAGGCAGTAGGTGGTTAAGTATAGTCTTTTCCAGCGTATGGGATAATGTATAGCGAGAGTGTTAGGTTATAGTCTGTTTCAAGGTAGTGACAGAGATATGGGGGTGTTACGAAAGTAGTCGGGTTATGGCGCACTTGTGTGTGTGTGTGAATGAACGTGTGAGTTAGTCGTATCAGCCAGGTTACGTAATGTATCTCATATTATCCAATATGTGTGTGTGTTTAGCAAGTGTTACGTTTTAGGACTTTATTACTGTTCAGAATGCTTGTCGGAGGTTGGAGCGACAGACGCCGAGACGTCAGTCACCAGGGACCTAATGCGAGGTCATCTCTCCATCTCTTCACTCGGGGAGTGAGCGACCGATGCCGAGACACTTGGGTCACAGCGAAGATATGGTACGAGCTACAAGGACGTCTACGGGACAGCTTGGGAGCATACGAAGAAGGACTTGCATGCCTAGATGTGAAAGAACTGAACGTAACCAGGCGAGAACACCAAACAGGTTGGAGTGTGAGAGACTACTACCTAGCCTGGCATTGATATTGTGTATGTGATGTTTGGATGCTGGTTAGTGGGGAAGGTGTAGTATATATAGTTTGATAACCATTTAAGCCTTTTCCTTGTTTATATTGTATAAAAGTTCCTTTAGAAAGGAAGCCCGTGAGTTGTGTTTTACTGCATGAATGAAGTTCTGGACCAGACCCCCAAGAAAGACATTCTTGTGGTGCAGGGAGACTGGAATACCAAAATAGGAGAGGACGCTGCTAGGAACTGGAAAGGCACATGTGGACGCTACTGCAATGCAGAGACCAACGACAGAGGCTTAAGGCTCCTGGAATTTGCCAGTTCAAATGATCTAAAGCTGATGAACACGTTTGGCCCGCACAAAGCATCCAGAAGGTGGACATGGCACAGCCCAAACGGAGAGCACCATAACCAAATTGACTACATCATGGTGAAGAGACGCTTACAAACCAGTGTGAACATTGCCAAGACAAGAAGTTTTCCAGGAGCAGCCATTGGAAGCGACCATGACTTAGTGATGATGACCTTCCGACTCCGCCTAAAGAAGGTCAACAAGCAGGGTCCCACCAGAATCAAGTTTGACCTCGAGAAGCTGAAAGACCCAGAGGTAGTGGAAGCCTTTCAGGCAAAGATAGGAGGAAAATTCGCACCACTGCTACTTCTAGGTGCTGAAGATATGGACGTGGACACACTGATCGACACATTTAACACTGTTGTAACCCAAACAGCCAGTGAGATCCTTGGCAAACACCGACAAGCAAAGAAACCTTGGGTTACAGCTGACATCTTTGTTCTATGTGGCAAGCGTCGAGAACTAAAGAAAAAGAAATCAGAGGCAGAAGGAGCTAAACAATACAGGAAAATTAACCAGGATATCAAGAAAAACATGAAAAAGGCAAAGAATAAATTGATTAAACACGTAGAAGAAAATCTGAACAAAAATAATAGCAAAAAAGCATACCAGCTGGTGAAAGACCGTACCAGTGTAAAACAAGGACGCTCCTCGATCATTCAAGATAGTGAAGGGAACTGTCTTACGGAAGACCAAGACATAATGAAGAGATGGACAGAGTACTGCGCAGATTTGTACAACCACCGAGCTGCAGGGGACCCAGGCATACTTGTCAACCCACCCATGACAACAATGGCAACTATCCCATCCTCCGAGAAGAAGTAGAGGCTGCAGTGAAGTCGCTGAAAAAAGGGAAGGCAGCAGGAGCAGACAACATCCCTGCAGAGCTAGTGCAAGAAGGGGGAGAAGACACGATAAGCGCCTTACTAACAACCTGCAATAAGATCTGGCAGTCAGGGGATTGGCCCACACCATGGACCCAATCACTTATAATAATTCTCTTATAATAATTCTCCCCCAAAAAGGCATCTTACATCAATGCCAGAACTATCGCACGATCAGTCTTAATCTCTTATATCCCACCCAAGCAAAGTCATGTTAAAGATCCTACTGAACAGGCTGAAGCCACAGGCAGAGGAAATCATAGCTGAGGAACAGGCAGGCTTCAGACCAGGGCGCAGCACAACTGAGCAGATCTTCAACCTGAGAGTTCTATGTGAGAGATACCTCCAGCACCAGCAGGACCTCTATCATGTCTTTGTGGGTTTTAAGAAAGCGTTTGACAGGGTGTGGCATGCAGCCCTTTGGTCCACCATGAAGCTATACAACATCAATGCCAACCTGATCAAAGTCATAGCAAACCTATACAACAAGGCCACTAGTGCAGTCTGCTTCAACGGCAAAATAGGAAACTGGTTTAAGACTACAGTTGGAGTCAGACAAGGCTGCTTGCTCTCACCTACTCTTTTCAACATCTTCCTGGAAAGAATCATGACGGACGCTCTGAAAGATCATGAAGGAACTGTCAGTATTGGAGGCAGAACAATCACAAACTTGTGCTTTGCGGACGACATTGATGGCCTTGCAGGAACAGAGAAGGAGCTAGCTCAGCTGGTGGAAAAGAAGGATAATACAGCCATTGCATATGGGATGGAAATCAGTGCAGAGAAGACCAAACTGATGACCAATAACGCCAGTGGCATTGGCACTGAAATCATGGTTGGAGGCCAAAAACTGGAAACAGTTAAGAAATTTAAATACTTAGGAGCCATTGTGACAGACAAGGGATCAAAACCAGAAATACTGTCCAGGATTGCGCAGACAACAACAGCACTGACAAGATTGAAGACCATATGGAAGGACAGAAACATCACACTCTGCTGCAAGATCAGACTGATGCGCTCCTTAGTCATCTCAGTGTTCTTGTATGCCTGCGAGTCATGGACCCTCACAGCAGACCTTGAAAAGAGGATACAAGGCATTGAAATGAGATGTTTTCGAAGGCTGCCTGGCATCTCATACAGAGATCACATCACAAACGAGGAAGTGGGAAGCAGAATCAGGCAAGCCATCGGGCCCTATGAAGACTTGATAGCCATTGTGAGAAAACGCAAACTGAAGTGGTATAGGCATGTCATGCGTTCAGCAGGGCTTGCCAAAACAATCCTGCAAGGCACTGTGCAAGGAGGATGAAGGAGAGGAAGACAGAGGAAAAGATGGGAGGACAATATCTCAGAGTGGACAGGACTGAAGCTGGGCGATACGCTGAGAATGGCAGAGAACAGAGAGGAATGGAGGGAGCTGGTTGCCAAGTCATCAGTGGTGCCCCAACGGTCGGCAAGACTACGGGATATAGATAGATAGATAGATAGCATGAATGCGCCCGTCTGAGTCAGTGGCAGTGTATGTGTGTGTTGTGCGAGAGTCTGTGCGTGCGACTGGGGGCAAGTCTGCGTGCGTTACATGGTGTGACAAATTTGTATTTCCCTGTGGTTGGATCAATATAATGGTGATTCCACCTTGAAGGTAGCATGGCTTTCAGTATGTGGACATAACTAGTGACAATTCTAAACAACTTAAATAGGGGTGTAATGCTATGTGTCTCACCGCTATATAGACACACAAATTGATTTTCTGCCTTCTTCTTGTTTACATTTTTGCCATATATATAAGACAAGATGGCGGCCATACAACACACCTCCAGGCCGCCCACTCCGGTAGAAATGGTCGCCACCCGCAGTCTAGCAGTCATTGGGGCCTTCGTTTGATATAATTATGATGTCGGATCCTGCAATGCTACATCATGACTGGTGTTTCTTTTGGATGACTTTTGGGAATTTGTTGTGCTGTGGCTGTTAATTGGATTCTCAGTAGTTTCCTCCGCCGTCAGTGCAATGCTAGTTTATACACGCCGGCTGATTTTTGTTAGTGCCATTGGAATTCCGATCTCAGAAGAACAACACACATTTTGCTGTGGCAAAAAACCAACGTGCTTTTCTCCCCTTTCAAGCATCTCAAGAGTGGCTCTTCCTACGCCACGCTCAACATCACTGCCTGAGGAGTAGCGTGCAGCAAGGCGAGTGCCGGCAGGCTTCGGGCCCCCACATTCCAGCCGAGGGACGTGATGATGGACACATTGACTGTGTTTCTTACAACACTGACTTAACAGCGTGTGCATGTGTGTACTGTGCTTAGTAACAATTTTGGACTGCCGCTTTTGCGTTAATGTTGTAGTTTTACTATTATTGCTTAAAAATTAGTAGGTGTGAAATTATATATTAGTTAAGTTATAATTAAGGTGGTGACTGTTTATGCCGGAGCGACTGTCTACTAGCCGGCGCTGTTCTTATAGCGACGGGCCCCCATGTAGCAACTGTGAAAGTATAATTCGTCTTTTTGTTCTGTTGATGCGTATCTCTCATTTGTGCAACTAGTATTAGCCAAGCAGAAAGTTTAAAAACATTATATTACATGTTTAAGAGATACTATGATAGGGCTGTCCTTAGTTTGCTTTGTGTTAGGGAGGGTCAGATTGGGGCCGTTGGCGCCGGCCCGTCATGAGACGCCTTGGCGACGGGCTTCACCCATCTTGAGCCATTGTCCATTTCAGTGTTGTGTGTAAACTGTTGTGTGAGTTTGGGTGATTGCAAGTTGCACCTGAGGTGGCGAAACAAATTTTCCTGTACGTGGCAACATGTATTTGGAAGAATAAAGTTGATTCATTCATTCATTCATTCATTCATTCATATCGCTTAGTGCTGCTGTCATGAAGCTATATGGGAACACAGTCCTGGGATGGTGCATTTGATGAAGAAGTTAACATTTTCTTCCAATAGAACAAACAGCTAGTTCCTAAGTATCAAATCTGCTCATACTCATAGTGAGAGAACAAATATTTAATCTGTGACACTGAACTCAACTGAACAAACAGCATGACAGTTCCACTGAATTATTGGCTTATTTTACATTACTACACAGTGGTGGCTGTGGACAGGTCAGAATCCTGTCAACTGTTTTCAGATTGTCTTTTGTGTTGTTGTGTGAGTAGTTTATCTCTTGGTGTAAGTTGAACTTCTTTGTACATGCATGGGTTTAGCATTGTAAAAACAGTCTGAATTGAACTCAAACTTGAAAATGTCTCAAGCTCTGTTCAATTTGTTTTTGACTGTTTGACAAGAACTTGAAGAAGGAGCAGTTACTTCTTCTGCTTGCAAGCAAGAGTGGGCACACAGACACACACACTGTACACACAGACACACACTATGTACACACACACTTGCACACACATAAAGAATGTAAGAAACAATTTTGTGGATCATAAAAGACAACATCCTCAAAGTTCCAATGTCTTCAAGGCCTGAGAAGGAAAAAGACTCAGCAAGTTACACAATTTCACAGTCTCAAGCGACCCAATAAAACCCAGCCTTGCCATATTGCTCATGTTTCATTTGAAGGCTTGCTGCCCAGGTGAACTGAATTGAGTACATTTTATTGTCCATTAAACAACACACATAAAATGCAAAATTTTCTTTAGCTCACAGAAACATAAAACACACAAGCAAGATATACTGACTTACTAAAACATATTGTGGATTTGGCAACTACAATCATACACACACACACATGCATGCACACACGCACATCACTCGTATACTCGTGAAAGATGAATAGCACATGTGCCACAGCACTCAAACAAGTAGTTTTTTTTTTTTTTCAATAGCAGCAGACTTCAGTATATGCTGTAAGATGTGGCAATTGGTACGTTCACATTGGCATCTGGCAGTGAAATGAAGTGTGAGCCCTTTTTTGCTTGTCAGAGATTACATTTATTAGAGGAGCAGACCTTTAAATATAGAACTGAAACAAGATTATAGGAGACAAGCTCCCTAAATATGCTGATGACTAAAAAATCTGAAGGGTCGTTTAGCACTGAGAACCTGACTGGACTGTGGTTTAAAATTTGCAGATACTGAACACACACACACACACACACTGTGTCCATTATGAAACAAGTGTTTTATTCACATGTTGTGACATCTAGCGATTGCTGAGCATCATGCAGATGATGGGAAGCCGGGCATAGCCCTTCTGACTTCCCTTGCCGCACTGTCCACTGAGGACCAATGAGTCGGCGATCGCTTTCCCCCCTCAGCCACGTTTTCGTGAAAGAAACTTTGCGGGCACGGCCTTCAGCTGGAAACATCTAAGTTTCGACTGTGTTTTCTTCTCCTTTATAGTACTGCTGAATCAGTTTCATGCCATATGAAATGCAATAGTGTGGTCAAAGGAGAAAATCAGATGTGTGTCGTAAACTGAAAACATTGATGCTGTGACTACTTCGCGATCAGACTACAAACATCCTACAAACAATTACGCTGGTATCGAATCAAACACACATGACTGCAGAAACGTAACTATTCTGAAACTATCACAGACTGCAACTGTTGTGTTTAGGCATTGAACTGATGTGACATCTGAAGTCACGTGATGATTTCTCCAAGATCTTATTTTTGTGTGCAATTCTACCCATACCCAGTTGGTCTGTGTACATTATGCACCTCCGCACAAATGGGTAGTGTACAAAAACCATGTGTACAATTGCCGTGTGTACATTTAACCCCCCTGCCGGGCGAGGTATACCAACTCAGCACTATTGAATTTGATAGGCAAAAAAGCTGGCGGTCTACCACTGTCGGCGAGGTTTTCTTTGAACTTTACACATGTCCTTTCTGCATTTTAATCACCTAAGTACAATTTCTGTCGAATATATGTCAGATGACATCAAAAGTTCTTGCGACCATACATCATACCCAACATTCCGGGATTTTGCAACCATGTGGCCTATGGAACCCTACACTCAGACCACGGTCTTTGGATGTACATCCAGGCACCCGTGATACAGCGAACATAGTGGAGCATTATTTGCATTACTGTAGAACTCGATAAAGAATTATTGATGGCATAGCTAGCAAAGTAATCAAAAGGCTTGCGTAGGTTTTACAGAGGCAATCTAACCATCAAACTGGTGGTCTACTGAGGCAATCTAACCATCAAACCGGTATAACACAAAAAAGGGATCATATAGCAGTGGGATAACTACATTAAGCCATGAATGGTGATAATTTACGAACCGAGACTTGCTTTTGAAACAATTTTTTTAACTTCTGAGCAGAGCCTCTGGAGCCAGAACTTTGCTAAAGCAAGTTGCAGGTCGTAAACCATCACCACTTCTTGATTTAACTCCTTTCATCCTGATACACTGTTGCTTGAAATAAATTTGACTGTGACAGTTCAAGGGTGCTGCCAGGATAGCTTGGTGCCTCAGGCGCCAAACTATTCTGGCACCACACTTGAAATGCTTGATTTATAGATCTCCTAATCTGCAATGTAGCCTTCATAAGGACAATAAGCAACATTTAAAAAGTCAGCCTCAGGATGTAGTGGGTTAACATAATTATATATGAGCAATCTCAAAAAGTGAAAGCATGGAACAGTGACCAAATTTGTCACTTAAGCATTAACATTATATTGTACTGACATTCCATTTTACTTCAGTGTCTTGTATATTGAATGAAGAAATATATGTATATAACAAGCATATCTTGATTAGACTTCTGAAAGGGTACTTTGTTGAGGATTAATTAGACAAAAATGTAATTTTTGGCAGCTTGAAAACATGATGCAAGAACCTTTACTGAGAAAACAAGTAATAACAAACCATTTCACTGTGATTATTTCCGCAAACCAGCTATTTCCATGGATAAATTAGTTCTAGCACTTTATTCGGAAAGTTTTTATTAGTTCTTGAAAAACGTTTTTATTGGTGTTGAAACACCTGTGAATGTACTTGACTGGACGTTACATGTCCGGTCATCGAGTTCAAGATCAGGGAAAAAATCCTCATTGGTAAACAAGTGAACCTAATGGAGTTTCAAGCCTATGTCTGTACTGATATTTTAAAATGACATCAGTTCAGGAGAACATTTTATGTCTTGAGGGCGCCAGTTTAGTTTTATAGGCTGTTACTTTTTCGGAGAAAATGTCCGGTCATTTTCCCATCCAGGAACATGTTCAAATTAACGCCACAAAATGCAACTGACCGGGAAGTTCCAATTCTAATTTTGTACATACCGATGACTTGGATGCGGATAACTTTTACTTTTCACTGCAAATGGCGAAGACAAGGCATCGGAAGCGATTTTGCTATATCTTACTTACTTACTTACGCCTGTCACCCCTACCCGGGTATAGGCCGTCGACGAGAGACCTCCTCCAGCAACTCCTGTCCTGTGCTTCTCCTTCGATTCTACTCCAGGTGGTTCCCAGTCTCTTGATGTCTGCTTGGAGGTCTCGACGCCAGGAGTTTCTCGGCCTACCTCTTTTCCTCTTTCCCTGGGGGTTCCATGACAATGCCTGCCTAGTGATACTGGAAGCTGGCTTTCTCAGGCTGTGACCGATCCATCCCCATCTTCTTCGCCCAATTTCATTCTCTGCTGTTATCTGCTCTGTTCTGTCCCAGAGTCTGACGTTGCTGATCTTCTCTGGCCAGTGGATTTTCAAAATTCTTCTAAGGCAACTGTTCATGAAGGTCTGTACTCTGTTGACTGTGGTTTTTGTCAATCTCCATGTCTCTGCTCCATATAGGAGAACTGCTTTTACATTGGAGTTGAAAATCCGGACTTTGGTGTGTTGTGACAGCTCTCTGGAACTCCACACTTTTTTCAACTGGAGAAAGGCTGCTCTGGCTTTACCGATTCGTGCTCTGACATCTGCATCAGTGCCGCCTTTTTTATCTATGATGCTCCCGAGATAGGTGAAGGACTCCACCTCCTCCAACGGGGTGCCAGCAAGCAAGACTGGTTCTTCCCTGGTTGCGTTCAGCCTCATTGTCTTTGTTTTCTGTTTGTTAATGGTGAGGCCCACTTGGGACGAGATGTCAGCAAGCCTCGTGGTCTTGTCCTGCATTTGTTGATGAGTGTGGGACAGTAATGCCAAGTCGTCTGCAAAATCGAGGTCGTCAAGCTGTGTCCACAGTGTCCACTGTATTCCACTTCGTCTGTGCTCTGTGGTCGTCTTCATGACCCAGTCTATGGCCAGTAGGAAGAGGAACGGAGACAGCAGACACCCCTGCCTGACACCAGTTCTGACCTGGAGCTCTCTGGTGAACTGCCCTTCGTGGATCACACGACATGTCATGCCATCATAGCTGCTCTTGATCAGGCGGACAAGCTTTGTGGGTACACCGTAGTGTCGTAGGAGTTTCCACAGAGTCTCTCGGTCCACGCTGTCAAATGCTTTCTCATAATCCACAAAGTTGACGCACAGCGGGGAGCTCCACTCCAGAGACTGTTCCACGATGATGCGGAGAGTGGCGATCTGGTCTGTACATGATCGGTTCTTCCTGAATCCTGCTTGCTGGTCTCTCAGCTGGGGGTCAACGGAGCTCTTCATTCTCTCTAGGATGATCCTGTTGAAGACCTTTCCTGGTACTGACAGCAAGGTGATTCCTCTGTAGTTGGAACACTTGCTGAGGTCGCCTTTCTTGGGAAGCTTGATTAGGTACCCCTCCTTCCAGTCAGCTGGCATCACCTCCTCTTCCCAGATCTTTCCAAACAGTGGGTACAGCATCTCAACTGTTGTCTCTAGGTCTGCTTTCAGAGACTCCGCTGGGATGCCATCTGGCCCTGCTGCTTTGCCATTCTTCAAAAATGCCACTGCTTTTCTGATCTCTTCCCGGCTGGGTCTGTCACAGCTCATGGGTAGGTCGGTCTCTGCCGGCTGGATGTCTGGGGGGTCGGGTGGGCTAGGTCTGTTCAGTAACTCTTCAAAATACTCGGCCCATCTGTCGAGTTGGTCTGCTCTGTCTGCAATAGGCTTGCCTTCTTTATCTTTTACTGGTCTTTCTGTATGGCCATACTTACCCGACAATCTTCTGGTAATGTCGTAGAGCTGTTTCATGTTGCCGCTGCCTGCTGCCTTTTCTGCCTCTGCTGCCAGGCTGTCTGTGTAGGCCCTCTTGTCTGCCCTGATACTCCTCTTCACCTCGCGGTTGGCTTCCGAGTATTCCCCCTGTGCCCTTACTTTGGCTGCTCTCGTGCGACTGTTGTTGACCGCTGCTTTCTTCTGCTTCCTCACTTCTATCTTCTTCAAGGTCTGTGCCGACAGCCAGTCCTTGTGGTGGTGTTTCCTGAACCCTACAGTGTCTTTGCAGGTTGAGTTCAGCGCCTCTCTAACTGCCTTCCACTGCTGCTCTGTGGTGACCGCCTCCTCTTCATTTACTAGCTCCTGTAGCGCTTGAAACCAGTTGGACAGCACCAGTTTGAACTCTTCTCTAACTCCAGTTTCTCTCAGGAGGCCTACATTATAGCGCTGTCTTCTTGTTGTCTCTGTGCGGCTTTTCTTTAGCTTGAGCTTCATTCTTAAGGTAAGCAGATGGTGGTCTGAGGCGACATCTGCTCCCCTCCTCACTCGAACATCTTGAAGGGATCTTCTAAATTTCTTGCTAATGCAGATATGGTCTATTTGGTTCTCTGTTGTATGGTCAGGTGAGACCCAAGTTGCTTTGTGTATTCTTCTGTGTGGGAAGATGCTGCCTCCAATGACAAGTTGGTTTAGAGCACAAAAGTCTACAAACCTCTCCCCGTTCTCACTCATCTCCGAGCCTAGTCCCTGTCTCCCCATCACCTCTTCGTACCCGGTGTTGTCCTCCCCTATTTTGGCATTAAAATCGCCCATGACGATGGTGATGTCTCGCTCCGCACATTTGTCCACGGCACTCTGGAGTCGGTCGTAGAACTCTTGTTTCTCTTCCTCGTCACTGTCATTGGTGGGCGCATAACACTGGATGACGTTCAGCTTGAGCTTTTTCTTGGTTCTAAAGGCTGCTGTTATAATTCTTGGCCCAAGAGGTTCCCAGCCCATCAGCGCTCTCTGTGCCACTGGTGACAGCATGAGTGCTACTCCTTCTGTATGGGGGGCATTCTCCTCTTCATGACCTGAATACAGAACCATCTCCCCACTTAACAGCCTTTTCTGGCCAGACTGCGTCCATCTGGCTTCACTGATGCCTAGCAGGGAAAGGTTGTACTTTTGCATTTCCGCTGCTATCTGGGCGGCCTTGCCGCTCTGGTACATGGTCTTGACGTTCCATGTGCCCATGGTTGTATCCCTGGATAGAGAGAGGCGGCTCGGTCCTGTGGCTTCCGAAGACTTCCGGCTTTCACCACAGGACGTCATAAGTCTTCTAGTAGAAGAACCTTCCTCCTCCAGGAAAGGAATTACTGTTAGTCTTTTCGTCGGCGTTTTTGTAGCTATTTCCTTTTTTGCAGGGTGGGGAAGCTACCCCCACGCCCAACCCCCTTACTAGGAGGACCAGGGGTTTTCTGTCGGGGTCACCTTCCCTTAGACCATGTTGGTTCACGGCACCTTATTTCATTCGGTGCACCCCTCTCATGAGGGACCCCCTATCCACCACCCAGGGGACGCGCCTCAACGCCGTATGGTCCCAGCGCGAGGATTTTGCTATATCGGTCATCATCATTTTACATGTCAAGTCCAGACATTTTTCATAATGTCCGCACGCATTCTCACCAATATTTCTTTTAAATTCCAGCTGACCTGCATGAAGAGATTGACGTAGAATCTTTATAAGTCATTGTACAATGTGATAGTCATGTTTGCTTAACTAGAAACCAGTTCTGAGCGCGGTGTTGTGTGGAATCGAAAGCGAAAGTTGCGAATGACAGAAGACGCTCCTTATGACAGAATAAAGTCCAAACTCTTTCTGTGCATTTATTGGAAATATAGTGGGATACACAGACATGCTGATGAGCTTGTCAACTCTGTCAATCTAGTTATTGGTGTCCATGTATATATTGATATCTTTCATTTCTGACATTTGGTTTTACACTCAGATTTCTGTATTATGTTGCAGATGTGATATTTTATATACACATGAAAATCTGTTTTTAATGTGAAAAGTATAAAATTTCTTGATTTATTTTCTTTTTGTTTGTGTGTCTGCAATAATTTACAATTTTACTAAGCACACATTCTGGTTTTTTTTAATATTTTTTATTGGTGAGGCGATTTTGCTTAATGTGACGTAAAGAAATCAGTAACCTCCATTCCCCTCAGATTTTTGACATTTGAAGGGCTCTAATAGCAATAGAATCTGAGATTATCTTTTCAAACACAGGTTTGAAAACTAGAATGACAAAACATGCCACAGACATTAAATGGGCAAGTTTCAAAGCATTTTAATAATTTGAGTTTTGTCACACTTTGGTGTACACCTTTTAAGAATGGCTCATATACTTCTTCCTGCTTAGAGTGCACAACATGTTGCTGGCAGTAGCACTTTTAGGAAGGAGCTCTGAAGATGAGTTTTAAAAAAAGATGTGCTGGCTTCTTGTGGTTATGGCATATGCCATAGGCACAAGAAGCCAGCTTCTGATTGCAAGACACCATTCCTTTTTATAAAGTGGGAGTAGTAAAAGAGGTTTGTATAGTGCAGTTGGTGTTTAACCCTTATCATTTGGAATACACTAGTGTGTGAAATAAGTTTGACTTCTACTTCTTCAGCGTTCCTGAGTTTCTGCCTCAGATGTCAAGATTGGTTGTTGAGATAAAATTCGTGGTCTGCAGTAGGTCTTGAATGGAACCCCAGAGTTTCTCTGACAGTGTCACTCCATGTGGCCAATGCTGTATCCTGGCATCTTGGTACAGGGCACAGGACTGCAGTACATGCTCTTGGGCCTGTAAACCAGTTTCACACAAGCAGTCTGCAGTGTGTGACAGTCCAAGGCGGTACAAATGTGCACGCAGTCGGCAGTGACCACTCCTTAAACGAATATGGTCGTCTGTTGGTGGCGCTGGAGGTGTTGTGTTGATGGTGGGTTGTGTTTGGTTTGCCAGTCTGCATGATAGTGCTGCTTAATGAGGGTTTTGACTTACTGAAAGGACATCGGTTGGTTTGGCTGCTCAAGCCTGCTGCCGGACTTGGCGAGTCTGTCTGCCTCCTCGCTTCCTGATAGTCCACAGTGAGCAGGTACCCACTGAACAGCCACTTGTGTTAGGCATGAGAGGGTGACCAGCAGGTGCAGTGTTTCTTTCTCCAGCTGCTCACTGGGGAACTGCAGGCTTTGGATGGTGGATCTGCAGTTGGTCAGGAAATCGACATGTGAGGGCAAGGGATCATCTGCACCGACAAGGCTGGCAGCCTCTCGTAGAGCAGTGAGTTCAGCCCGGTAGTTGGTTGACAGTCTTCTCGCAGGCAGGGATTTAGATGTGGTGTGTCCATCTGGGTAGTGGATGAAAATTCCACTGCCTCCATTCTTGACAGCTGCGTCTGAGGATCCATCTGTGAAAACGTGTGCACAGACTGATGCATTGTAATCCCTTTCCAGCATTTCCAGTGTAAGAGACCTGAGGATGGCTTCTGACTGGAATTCTTTGCTGGCTATTCCTGGGACATCAGTAACAAAGATCACGTTTTCCAGGGAAGTGTTCCAGTCCTCAGCAGCTTGAAGAGGTTCTCGACCATTTGAGGCATTGTAGATGGTGTCCTGGTGAGCTCTTGTGAGTTGTTTTGTGAGGTGGTTGAAGCTGATCCTCTTCAGCCTGTTCTTTGTTTAAAATGTAGTAAAACTGTTGCCGCTAGGGTTTCATGTGAAAGTAAAACAGAAGATAATGGTGAAAAAACCCTTTAAAATAGAAACAAGGAACGACTTTTCGGATCAAAGATCCTTCTTCAGGTGACATGGAAACAAACGTAGAACAGAAAAGAACACGAGAGAAAGAAAAGACATCATCCTGTATAGAGAGAATTTAGAATGACGTTAAAAAAAAATATTTAAAAAACCAAAAAAAACCCAGAATGACGCAAATACACAAGCACAAAACACGTAGCACAAAACTTACGTCGACATACATACACGTCACTGCATATATTCGCATTCACTCGTGCCTGCTGCCGCTCACGTACATGCACACACATACACACACACACACACACACTCAACGGTAGCATCCAGTATCAACAGTGAGGTCAAGTCTGGCACCAACTACCCATCAGGCCGATGTTCTTTGTTTGTTCTTGGAGTTGCTGATGGACTGGGTGGGTGGGCAGTCTCTGCAACTTTTCACTGTGAGCAAGGACCTTCTCCTCCCGTCTTTTGTCTAGGCAGTGAAGACCAGTGGTGGTTTCTAAATAAGTTTGACTAAAACAGTTCAAGGGTAGTGCCAGAAGAGCTTGGCGCCTAGAGGCGCCAAGCTGTTCTGGTACCACCCTTGAACTAAAGCCATTGGTCTATATCATTATCTGTAAGTACTATAATGTAGCTCGCATATTCAGTGTACAAAATTGAAGCTTTTAGTCTCGGTATGATATGGGTTAAAACTTATCATAGTGTAGCATTGTCTACATACAATTTCTGTAAACGTATAAGGGTTGATGCTCTATAAGAGATTGCCACAAACACCAGAAAGAAGAATATGATTGATATTTGGAAACATGGTCCTTATCTTTTGTTGTCCTTTTTGTCTGTGACAGCATAATTGTTGTGTGTTAGTACAGTGTGTATTATATTACATTTTCTAAAACCTTGCAGCTGACACTTCAGGAGCTGGTTGATTCATAGTCACTGAGCATGAGGTGAACAGTTGCAGAAGTGTCAACCGTGAGGCCTGTCTAGAAAGAATTATATGCAAATACTCCACTAATATGTTATATATATATATATATATATATATATATATATATATATATATATATATATATATATATATATATATATATATATATATATATATATATATATATACATACACACATACACTTTTAACAAAGGCGTCGCCCAAAGCCCAAAAAATGCACTCAATCAGATTAGCTCCAAGGACCATAATTTTTCATTCAATTCTGAGAATGCTGTGCTAATGCCATGGAATTCCAGGCTGGTGAGCTTGCATTGTGTCATCAGGACATCAGCTGTCCAAGGGGGGGCTCTTCAGGTAGGCATACGGCGTAACCTGAAATTGCAAATTGTGCTGTACTAGTGGTGCTACCAGTAAATTCTGGAGACAGCTTCTGGTACATGCGTTGTGATTGCAATTTCAGATTACGCCGTATGCCTACCTGAAGAGCCCCACCCCCCCCCACCCCCCCCCCCCCCCTCTTGGGGCGAAACCGGTCGTAGGCGGCAAAAACTTAAATCTACTCAGCAGGTCCAATATCTTTTTGGGAATATTTTCTAGCATACCCCCTTGGGGGGAAGTCTGGATATTCTCCAGCGTATGGCGGGGTGCCTGGGGGTGGTCCCTACTGCTTTATGTAGTAGGTGTTCAGTGGAAGGCTCAAAATGATTGGTCTGTCATTCCTTCTCTCCCACTACCCTCTCCTTTCTAGAACTAGTGAGCGATGCAGTCACAAAAAGGACAGCTGATGTCCTGATGACACAATGCTAGCTTACCAGCCTGGAATTCCATGGCATTAGCACAGCATTCTCAGAATTGAATGAAAAATTACGTCCCTTGGAGCTAATCTGATTGAGTGCATTTTTGGGCTTTGGGCGACGCCTTTGTTAAAAGTAAAGAATAATTGTACCACAAAATTGCCTAGGTGTTGCCTTTTCAAAATTAGTCTGTCTTCCTCCTCTGCAACACCTCATAAAGCTTTAGGGATGCAATCTGCGCCGTACTAGTGGTGCAACCAGTAAATTCTGGAGGCGGCTTCTGGTACATAATCTTTTCCTGGTGTTTATCACATAAAAACTTAAAAAGCCTTTTCTTCCCAGATTTTGGAGACTAATGGTGACGAAGCGCTGGTGGCGTTCTTATAGATTCATGAGACGTAGTACACATTTTCCCATGTTGAAGACATTATCATGGGTCTCTATGGAGGATGTCATGCTTTTGGATCCGCCCACCATCAAAGTCCTTGGACAACACTTCTCATAAATTTTGTTGGGGTTGTCAGGATGCTTCGGGTGGTGGGGGTGAGGGGTGTATGGAATAAATACATGAATGTCAGAAATAAATGATTTCCACTGTCCCAAGTATTTTGCGTTTGTTGAGTTCTTAAATTTTGCCTCCAAAATGGATGTATGCTCCTTTGTAGTTTGTGTCGTATGTTACACAGTTACGGATCAGTGTTGATGTTGTATAACATCAAAGCAAGTACAAGTTTTTGTCTCTTTTACCTTTAGCATCGTCATTGACCACTGAAAGTAAATATGTTACATATTTGTTTCATATTTGTTGACCCTAAAGTTTGAATAGCAAGAAATTCAGAAGATCCCTTCAAGATGTTCGAGTGAGGAGGGGAGCAGATGTCGCCTCAGACCACCATCTGCTTACCTTAAGAATGAAGCTCAAGCTAAAGAAAAGCCGCACAGAGACAACAAGAAGACAGCGCTATAATGTAGGCCTCCTGAGAGAAACTGGAGTTAGAGAAGAGTTCAAACTGGTGCTGTCCAACCGGTTTCAAGCGCTACAGGAGCTAGTAAATGAAGAGGAGGCGGTCACCACAGAGCAGCAGTGGAAGGCAGTTAGAGAGGCACTGAACTCAACCTGCAAAGACACTGTAGGGTTCAGGAAACACCACCACAAGGACTGGCTGTCGGCACAGACCTTGAAGAAGATAGAAGCGAGGAAGCAGAAGAAAGCAGCGGTCAACAACAGTCGCACGAGAGCAGCCAAAGTAAGGGCACAGGGGGAATACTCGGAAGCCAACCGCGAGGTGAAGAGGAGTATCAGGGCAGACAAGAGGGCCTACACAGAAAGCCTGGCAGCAGAGGCAGAAAAGGCAGCAGGCAGCGGCAACATGAAACAGCTCTACGACATTACCAGAAGATTGTCGGGTAAGTATGGCCATACAGAAAGACCAGTAAAAGACAAAGAAGGCAAGCCTATTGCAGACAGAGCAGACCAACTCGACAGATGGGCCGAGTATTTTGAAGAGTTACTGAACAGACCTAGCCCACCCGACCCCCCCGACATCCAGCCGGCAGAGACTGACCTACCCATCAGCTGTGACAGACCCAGCCGAGAAGAGATCAGAAAAGCAGTGGCATTTTTGAAGAATGGCAAAGCAGCAGGGCCAGATGGCATCCCAGCGGAGTCTCTGAAAGCAGACCTAGAGACAACAGTTGAGATGCTGTACCCACTGTTTGGAAAGATCTGGGAAGAGGAGGTGATGCCGGCTGACTGGAAGGAGGGGTACCTAATCAAGCTTCCCAAGAAAGGCGACCTCAGCAAGTGTTCCAACTACAGAGGAATCACCTTGCTGTCAGTACCAGGAAAGGTCTTCAACAGGATCATCCTAGAAAGAATGAAGAGCTCCGTTGACCCCCAGCTGAGAGACCAGCAAGCAGGATTCAGGAAGAACCGATCATGTACAGACCAGATCGCCACTCTCCGCATCATCGTGGAACAGTCTCTGGAGTGGAGCTCCCCGCTGTACGTCAACTTTGTGGATTATGAGAAAGCATTTGACAGTGTGGACCGAGAGACTCTGTGGAAACTCCTACGACACTACGGTGTACCCACAAAGCTCGTCCGCCTGATCAAGAGCAGCTACGATGGCATGACATGTCGCGTGATCCACGAAGGGCAGTTCACCAGAGAGCTCCAGGTCAGAACTGGTGTCAGGCAGGGGTGTCTGCTGTCTCCGTTCCTCTTCCTACTGGCCATAGACTGGGTCATGAAGATGACCACAGAGCACAGACGAAGTGGAATACAGTGGACACTGTGGACACAGCTTGACGACCTCGATTTTGCAGACGACTTGGCATTACTGTCCCACACTCATCAACAAATGCAGGACAAGACCACGAGGCTTGCTGACATCTCGTCCCAAGTGGGCCTCACCATTCACAAACAGAAAACAAAGACAATGAGGCTGAACGCAACCAGGGAAGAACCAGTCTTGCTTGCTGGCACCCCGTTGGAGGAGGTGGAGTCCTTCACCTATCTCGGGAGCATCATAGACAAAAAAGGCGGCACTGATGCAGATGTCAGAGCACGAATCGGTAAAGCCAGAGCAGCCTTTCTCCAGTTGAAAAAAGTGTGGAGCTCCAAAGAGCTGTCACAACACACCAAAGTCCGGATTTTCAACTCCAATGTAAAAGCAGTTCTCTTATATGGAGCAGAGACTTGGAGATTGACAAAAACCACAGTCAACAGAGTACAGACCTTCATGAACAGTTGCCTTAGAAGAATTTTGAAAATCCACTGGCCAGAGAAGATCAGCAACGTCAGACTCTGGGAGAGAACAGAGCAGATAACAGCAGAGAATGAAATTGGGCGAAGAAGATGGGGATTGGGGATAGATCGGTCACAGTCTGAGAAAGCCAGCTTCCAGTATCACTAGGCAGGCATTGTCATGGAACCCTCAGGGAAAGAGGAAAAGAGGTAGGCCGAGAAACTCCTGGCGTCGAGACCTCCAAGCAGACATCAAGAGACTGGGAACCACCTGGAGTAGAATCGAAGGAGAAGCACAGGACAGGAGTTGCTGGAGGTCTCTCGTCGACGGCCTATACCCGGGTAGGGGTGACAGGCGTAAGTAAGTAAGTAAGTAAAGTTTGAAACAAAAATGTTTTATAATGGGGGTGTAACTGTGTTTCGATGTTGCGAACAAAAAATATACCTCTTTCCAAAACAAATTGCATCTAATAACTCAAGAATTGGTTTTTACATGTTCATCTTTATAACATGAAATCTTTTACAAAACAGTTTTAACTGAATATTGATTGTTTAGTGGCTTCTAAAGAGGCCGCCAGTGAGATCTGTAATCTTTCTACAAAGTGTTTCTACAGCAGGAAAACCATAACCGGCGTGTGTACACCTTCAGCCTTTGCTGGGAAATGAGGTGTGGGAATCCATTTGTGTCTGATTTGTCTTTCACAGTGAGGCTATGCAATGTGCGATACTACTACTAGGCAATCCCAGGCAGCACCATGCAGTGTTTTGCTATTATAGGGATTCATTGTAACCTTGTCATTTCTTTGTTTTAGTGGTTTTGAAAGGTTCTGTTCAGTGCTGAAACACTACAGTACAATAGGGGTCAACCATGATAGTTTAAGAGTAGTGTGAGAATAGTTTGGCACCTTTAATCGCTAAGCTGTTCTGGTACCACTATAGGCGCTAAGCTGATGTGGCACCAGATTGAACTCTCATGTTCAGAGGACACCTGAAAATTGCTCAGTTTCAACCTTTGTGCTCAACAGGTATTTTCTCTTTATGATGTGCAGTCCCTGTTAAAGACGGAATGGATCGCCAGTGGGATATACGGTTTCCTGACTGGGAAGATGGTGGATGAGAAACTGTATGTTCTGAATGTTTGGAAGACACCAGTTGTGAACACAAATCGTTTATACAACGTGTTTCAGCAATGTCACAGCCATCTTCCAGGAGGTGCAAACATGTTTTTGGCTCACGTGCTATAGCAAAAGTGAGTCTATGTAATGGACCCATCCATCATCCAGTGTCCGTGGTAAACTTTGACTGCATTTTCTCGGGGCTATTCAAGCTTCAGACTTTAAACTTGGCCCAAGGATACTTTGTGCTAAAACCTTTCTAAGCATACTAATTTCAGTGACCTCTCTCAAAGGTCAAGGTCATGGGGGTCAGAAAGGGGTAAAAAAAATGTCCATATTTTGACACAAACTGTGTCTCTTCAAATACTATTTTCAACTTCAAACCCAAACTTGGTACAGATATACCTGATGGTAAGGCCTGTCTATGCATACTAATTTGAATGACCCCTTAGAAAGGTCAAGGGTCTCAAGGTTGGTAAATGTGTGTAAAATGCCAATTTTTGATAGAATTGTACTAGTTATTATCAACATTTTTTGCAAACTTTTCAAACAAATTTGGCACAAAGGTAGCCTATATGCATGCTAATTTAGTTGACTCATTGCAAGGATCACGGGGGGTTGACAGATGTGTGAATAATGCTTAAATTTTGCTCATAAAGGTGCAAAATGGAAGACGGTGTCAGATAGATGTGTACATATTTTTTAACTGACTAGTCACATGTACAGCGTGTACAGAGCTGTGGTCCTCACCACCCTGCTGTATGGTTCCGAGTCTTGGGCCCTCTACCGCAGCCAACTACGACTCCTCGAACGCTTCCACCAGCGCTGCCTGCGTACCATCCTGGGCATTCACTGGAGTGACTATGTCACCAACGTCGAGGTCCTTGAACAGGCTGAAACTGTGAGCATCGAGGCTTTGCTGCTGCGGACACAGCTCCGCTGGGCGGGGCATGTCTCCAGGATGGAGGATCATCGCCTACCAAAGATCACCCTGTTCGGCGAGCTTGCTACTGGACACCGTGACAGAGGGGCACCAAAGAAGAGATACAAAGACTGTCTCAAGAAGTCACTTAGTGCCTGCCAAATCGACCACCACCAGTGGTCTTCGCTTGCTGCGGACCGTGACACCTGGCGCTCCACCATTTACAAGGCAGCTGTCTCCTTTGAGGACTCTCACAGAGCTAGCCTTAAGGACAAGCGGCTCAGGAGAAAAAACAGAGATGCCGCAGCTCAGAACCCTGGCCATACCTTCCCCTGCAGCCACTGCGGTCGAACCTGCCTGTCTCGGATTGGCCTCCGCAGCCACGAACAAGCCTGCAGACGTCGTGGGCAACTCCTATAAAATCTTCGTTCGCGAAGTCAAGCCAAGAGAGAGAGAAGTCACATGTAGTGATGTATTATTCTTTGACACATGTATTGATATTTTGTATAAGAAACAAATTAATATTCATGAATTTGTTTGATATACTTTTCTTCCCCAAAACCCTTGCACCCCAGGAAGACTCGATCTTGATGATACTTGCATTTTCAAAACGGAAACACAAAATATGCTCACACTGCAACATTAACAAGCTCCTATGGGTAGTAGTAATGAAATACTTATTAGTGTGTATGAATGTTTAAATTTATATGCTATACACACACACAAATGGACTAAAGATGCCAGGAAATGTGCGAGTCACTGGACTGACAAGTGAAATTGATGAGATATCAGCTGGCGATTTCGACAACCTGAGAAAAGAACTAAATAAACAAACCTGCTCGTATTTTCCACAATTATGCATGATCTAGTTACATGTAGAATTTACATACATTTATTCAATGCACTGATGTCTTCATAATTTCACAAAATCTACGCGCTGAGTCGACAGTGATATGCAGTCGTCTGACATTCATGTGTTTTTTCTGAACACCGCAATCTGCTACAAAATGAACGATGCGAGGCATAGCTTTGTTTTGGACTGGGTACATAAATTATATTGAGCAACAGTTTTGTTTGATATAGTGTCAATAAACAGACAGATGTGATTACTTGACTCGAATCAAAATGTCCTGGTCTTACGACTCGGACATTTTGATTCAGGTCTCGTATCACATCTGCCGGTTATCGGCATTACATCAAGCAAAATGTTGCTCGATATAATATAATGTTGTTTGAAATTGAACTTTTGATGCGTGAGCTCTGAAATTCTGAAAGAATGCATCTCCAAGGTGCACATATCTGTCTTTTTTAAATGCTGAAACCCTGATCTTCAAAAGCCTGTTTTTCCAATGAGAACTTTATGTGAACTTCCACCCAGCTATTAAAGAGATCTGCTCCAGGGTGGACTTATTTGCCTGTACAACGTGTTCTCAATGTTGTCTTGCCTCAGACCTTTCTACTATTCCTTTTACAATCTGTGCGAGTACTGGAGTAGGCACACTTATGACAGATGTTTGCTACTTTCCCTTGTGCGCATCGGTGAATCTGTCTTACATGCAGAAGAGCAGGACAGTCCTTCATTTTATGACATTCAAACTTTGTAGCCCTTTTGTCCATCATTATTTTAAGACAAGCTAAATATATTTAATGAGATCTTGTGGTCTATAAACCTTTTTTTGCCTGGAGCAGACCCCATTAACCCATTCAGCCCTGACGCACTACAGCAGGAGATCAGTCGACCATGATAATTCAAGGGGAGCGCCAGATTAGCTTGGCACCTGTCAGCGCCAAGCTAATCTGGCACTGCCCTTGAATTATCATGGTCGACCCATCTCCTGCAACTGGTGCATAGTAATTAGATGATGCCTCCAAAATTTGGGAAATATGGCCGTCAGGCTGAATGAGTTAACGTCAGTGTATGTGACATATTACACCTGCCCTAACTGGACTTCTCTTGTCAAAAAGTAGATGTGGGATTTTTACCATGTTTTCTTGACGATTTTGTAGATGTCTAATGTAAGTAAACATTGTATTCTTATTGAGGAAGTCTGCTGTTCAGAAAATTATTTTTTTTAATAATATGTTCATATCTGCTGTCTGTGCATCTCTTGGTCCCCCGATCACTTTTTTAATGTTATTTTTTCTGTGTCTGCAGGTACAGAGATTGTGGGTGTGGTTGTGGCCACCCATTTGGTTACACGAGAAGTTTTAGAGGATGAACTGCAAGCATTGCCACTGGAAGTACAGGTCAGAATCTTAACCCTTTGACTCTCAACAGCACTTTTTGTTGATGATTTCTGCATGCATCACCTTGCAAAAAACGCTAATGACAGCCAAAGGGTTACTGGTAACCCCATTACCCATACAACCACCCGTACTGTGAACAGTACCAGTGGCTTCATGCACACGGGGATTATATTGTAGTGATGTTAAATCTTGTGCGTTCGTATTCTTTACTGTCTTCTGCGTACATTGACTGATCGAGCCCAGAGGTAAAAGTTTCGCAGTTTTGGGAGTTGTCCTCTTAAAAACATCATTACACTTCAGGACAAACATTCAAGTTCAACTTCAAGTTTGATGTCCTAATGGCTTGGTGCAAAGCTATTTCACCATCACTCTTCAGCTATCATTCTCAGTCTATATCTTGTAGTGTGTCAGGGCTAAATGAATAAATTATAATTAAAAAAAAACACATTTCAGAGCTTAACATCTTTTGTCCACAATAAAGATGATTTAAAAGACTAGGCACAGAAAAGAGGTCTGTACAAATTTTGACCCCAGCTGGGCTCAAACCCATGACCTTTTGGATAAGAGTCAAACATTCTAACACTGGAGCTACTCGGCTCCCCTTGGCGCTAAATGAATTGAATTACTGTCCACATATTGTCACCATGTTGGTGGCATCAACATGTTTCCATACCATTTGCACATCACCACCATGGTAGCATGGACGTGACTATTTGATCTGTATGACTTCATCATCCTGGTGGCATGGGGATGAATTCAAGCACCATCCCTCTTCTTTCTTCATTACATCTTTTTAGTACATAATTTTAATTGTGTCTGTGCTCCCTTTTATGGGAATTTAGCATGATGCATATATTTTTGGCTCACGTGCGAAGCAAAAGTGAGTATGCTTTGGGCCAGTGGTCGTCCGTCTGTCATCCATCGTAAACTTTAATGTTGGCATTTTCTCGGAGACTATTCAAGCCAGATTCTTCAAACTTGGCCCAAGGATACTTTGTGGCAAGACCTTTCTAAACATACCAGTTTGAGTGACCTCTCACAAAGGTCAAGGTCACAGAAGATCAGCAAATAGGTCAAAAATAGCTATAATTTGACATAATTTATTTTTTCTCAAATACTATTCACAACTTCAAACCCAAACTTGGTACAAAGATACCTGATGGTAAGACCTTTCTATGCATACTAATTTGGTAGATCCCTCGGAAAGGTCAAGGGTCACAAGAGCGCAGGAAATAGGTGAAAAATAGCCATATTTTGACAAAAGAGTTTTTTTTCTCAAATACTATTCACAACTTCAAACCCACATGTGGTACAGAGATACTTGATGGTAAGACCTATCTATGCATACTAATTTGGATTACCCCTCGGAAAGGTCAAGGGTCAAGAAGGGCTCAGGAAATAGGTCCGAAATAGCCATATTTTAACAAAAGATGTTTTTTCTCAAATACTATTCACAACTTTAAACCCAAACATGCTACAGAGATACCTGATGGGAAGACCTTTCTATGCACACTAAATTGGTTGATCCCTCAGAAAGGTCAAGGGTCACGAGAGCTCAGGAAAAATAGGTGAAAAATAGCCATATTTTGACAAAAGATGTTTTTTCTCAAATAACCCAAATTTGGTACAGAGATACCTGATAGTAAGCAGTGATGATTATTACGCAGAGATGTGCGTATCTGACCCTCTAAAGCCACCTCTGATGCACTAGTGATCCGAGCTCTGCGTCAGAATGACGTAAAAAAAAGTACTCGGACGCACTAAGCTTTATCTTTACGCACTGAAAAACGCACCAGTGCGTCATCGTGAACACGTTTCACAGCCGCGTGTGCCAAGCAGAACAAAGCTTTTGTGACAGCGCTGAACACCAACGCAGCAACAGTACCGCATGCGCAGAAAACTTGTGTAAAAAAGTTTGTGTTGACTTATCCATTCTGTTTGTGTGTGTGTTACAAAGTATGTGATCATTTAAGGATTCATCATTTCTGTGACCTCCTGGGAAATCCTGCTGACCCTCTGGCAACTGTAAACTTAATCGCCACACTTGATCTGACCTCTTATATTTAAGAAAAAAAATCAACACTGGTAAGACCTATCTATGCATACTAATTTGGATGAAACCTTCGAAAGGTCAAAGGTCACAAGAGGCTGGCAAATGTGTAAAATGCAGATTTTTTATAAAAAAATTTCAGCCAAATTTGGTACAAAGATAACTGGTGATAAGACCTTCCTATGCATACTAATTTACTCGACTCATCACAAAGGTCAAGGGTCTTGGGGGGGGGGGGGGGGGGGTTGACATCGTGTGAAAAATGCTTACATTTTCAGAAAACATGGATTTTGCTGCTGCAGAAGCCAGCCCCTGTCACAAAGGTCACATATGTAAATCGGTCATACATGTGAGCCATAATGGCTTTGACTTTCTTGTTCATGATTATTTCAAGTACTTGTATTATTATAAACACTTTCACTACCAGTGGACACAGATTGTGATTTTGAAATCACTACAGGTACCTGTACATTCAGCCTCAAAGATCCCCAACCATCAGAGCAATTTGGATACCAAGTGGTTTCAGCAAGAGGCATTGCAAGGACTCATGAAGATCTATACTTTGTGCAGTTGGATGACGTTTAATTTTTCTAACCAGTGAGCGAGTTAAGTTATCATTTTTTATTTTTGCAGATGGCACTGTCAGCAGATCCATTTGTGGTATGTGCAATACAGCAGCAGTCTCAGAAGGAGCCTGAGATATCATTTCACCAGGTGGATAGCAGCCGCAAGTTTGTAAAGTTGACAGAGAAAACAGACATGGACTGCATATTCAAGAATCAAGTCACCTTCAGAGTCAGGGCACACATCCCACTTCAGCTACAACTGGACAACAACAAACAAGATGAGTGTGAGTTGGCGTTTTAATGATTTCTATATATTGTATCTTCTGTGTGTGTAGTTTACCCAGGGTTGATAGTCATTACTTTTTTTCTTTAATGAAATAACTTTTCTTTAATTCTGGTAAAAGGTTAAAGAAATAAATTTTCTTTACTTTTTTTTGAAAATTAAAGAAATAAATTTTCTTTAATTTTTCTTTTTAATGAAATAAATTTGCGTTAAATACATGAATGATCATTTATTGCTCAGCTCAGACAAAAAAAAGTGGTATACAGTTGAAAAGTGACACGCCACCAGATACATGCAGTAGTTATGAGAAGGGGAAAGACAGAAAAAAAAACTCGGAAAACTGCACAGCGCAAGAAAAAGTCATGCGGCTAAAAATGGAACAATTCAGGCTTGTTTGATCTTATTTCGCGCTGCTGACAAATCCACTCATCTGCAAGAGCCATAGATCCTCAAGAACCCCAGCAGTCTTGGGTGGGGGGGCGGAGGGTTGGTGGGTTAATGACGATCTATGCCTACTACAATTAAAAATGTATGCATGCACCCATTCAGGTTTTCACCTGTGCTGTCCAATCATTGCTGTACCATCTGCCTTCTCACTCCTGAAACGAAAACCACCCAACTGCAAGAGGCATAGATCCTCATGTGCCCCCGCAACTGCGGGGGCTCATGAGGATCTATGCTTCTTGCTGGGATAATCTGCGCTCATGTTTCGCTCAAGCAAAGTGGATCTCTTAAGTTTTTCACCTGTCCAATCGTTGCTGTACCATCTGACTTTTTACTCCTGAAACGAGAACCACCAAACTGAAAGAGGCATAGATCCTCATGAGCCCCCGCAACTGCGGGGGCTTGTGAGGATTTATGCCTCTTGCTGGGATAATCTACGCTCGTGATTTTCTCAAGCAAAGGGGCTCCGTTAAGTTTTTCAACTGTCCAATCTTTGCTGTACGAGTGCCATCTGCCTTCTCACTCCTGAAACGAAAACCACCCAACTGAAAGAGGCATAGATCCTCATGAGCCCCCGCAACTGCAGGGGGCTCGTGAGGATCTATGCCTCTTCCTGGGATAATCTACGCTCATGATTTTCTCAAGCAAAGGGGATCCATTAAGTTTATCACCCAGAGGCATAGATCCTCCAAACCGCCTCAAACCGGCTGCAACTGGGTCAAACCAGCTTTGCGCATAGGCACCTGTTTGTTCGTGGCGGAAAACGAACTGAAGTAACGAAATTTTTAACGAAAAAAATCGATAATCGTTACTTTTATTTTTTAATTCGTTGAATTTTCTTTAACTTTTTTAAAACATTAACGCGTTAAATTTTCTTTAACCAAAAATTTAATTTGTTAAATCGTTATATCGTTAAATCTTCCAACCCTGAGTTTACCTGATTACTACAGATGATTTGTACTACTACCTCTCAAGACAAGTTATTGTTTTTGTCAGCAATAATTATACTATCTCATCTTAAAATATCTCCTTGTTTTCCTTTGCAAACCATGGATCAACAATGGTATCATGGGTAGTGCCTGAAGAAGTGCCATGATAATCTGGCACTACCCTTGAGTTATCATGGTCTGTCTATCTCCTTTGACTTGTTTTTAAAAAATATACTCTTTCAGGGGTTGCACTCACTTTTCTAAAACTGCGTACGCCAAATGCAATGCTGCCCCAAAATTGCGTATGATGTAGCCTCACAAAACACGTCATTTTGTAGCCTCACTAAAAATGTCAAAGGTATTGAATAGTCTTGCAAGACATTACTGGCAGTGACAGTCTGAGATTGTCTGAGATGACATCGTCACTAAGTTTCCTTTGTTAGGCTAGTGTGTCTGGGTCTGAAAGTATCACTGAAAGTATCACTTCTCTCTCTCTCTCTCTCTCTCTCTCTATCTCTCTCATACGGACAGTTTATGCAGAACGGTAGCCAAAAATCTTTTCATGTTGTCCAAACTGAAATATTACACCGACTCGGACACGCGCAAACTATTCTATAATGTTCACATACGTTCTCATATTGATTACGCGTTGACGGTGTGTGATGGATGCAGTGAAGTCCACTTGAAGAGACTCAACTCGTTACACAGAAGGGCAGCAAAGTTAATCCTTCCTGACCCACGACTAACAACAGAAGACAAACTCACCAAAATAGGATTTCTGCCGCTGCAAGACCACTTCAAATACAATAAGGCTATTTTTATGTTCAAAGTGTGGAAACAGAAAATACCAGAATATATCACAACTCTTTTCTCTAAGTCAGAATCTAGGCTTGGTAATATTAGGCAACTTTTCTTAGTCCCCAAAACAAGAATTGATATCAAATCTAGTTTGTCATTCTCGGGAACGCAGACTTGGAACACGCTTCCTGATTATGTAAAATCCGCTTCCTCTCTAGCCCGTTTCAAAATCAGTCTCTTCAAGTACTTCTCGAAGCAGTCGTAATCATTACGTTGTGAAATATATACTGCCCTGTAACCCTGTTATACTGCCCATTACAAACTCTGTGTGTGATGGTGTGTGTGTCAGTTTAGGTGTGTGAGATCGTCATGGGACTTTCTTTCCCTAAACTAGCAATGTTTTTGTTTCATTTACATTTAACTATATACTTAGTTTTTTGTATTTTGTCTCGTAGTTTTGTAGCAACGGCAGGTTTGAAAAATGGCTATGTCTATGACGATGTCAATGCCTCAACCGTTGATAAATAAAGCTTCACTGAATCATTGAATCATTGAATCTCTCTCTCTCTCTCTCTCTCTCTCTCTCTCTCTCTCTCTCTCTCTCTCTCTCTCTCTCTCTCTCTCCCTCTCTCTCTCTCTCTCTCTCTCTCTCTCTCTCTCACACACACACACACACACACACACACACACACACACACACACATATCACAACACAACACAACACAACACAATACAGCACAACACAGCACAACACAACACAACACACACACACACACACACACACACACACACACACACACACACACACACACAGAGACAGACACAGAGAGAGACGTACTGTGCTGCAAAACAGAAAATGACCTCTGAATAATCTACTGCCAATGTTTCTGCAATGACAGTTGTCACCAGAGGTCACTGACCCCCAAAGCTGGACTGAAGATGTGCATCTGTGTTATTTCACACTCCACACGTGCATGTGCGCACATGCACATGGATTGCTGAATCGCTGATTCATGCCCGAACTTTGTCTAAGTTCTGTAAAACACTGATGCTGATTGGGACTTTGGCAATAGATGATGTGTTTATTGAGTGCTTGAACTTACTTTACTTACGCCTGTCACCCCTCCCCAGGTATAGGCCGTCGACGAGAGACCTCCAGCGACTCCTGTCCTGTGCTTCTTCGATTTTACTCCAGGTGACGCCAGGTGTTTCTTGGCCTGCCTCTTTTCCTCTTTCCCTGGGGGTTCCATGACAATGCCTGCCTAGTGATACTGGAAGCTGGCTTTCTCAGACTGTGACCAATCCATCCCCATCTTCTTCGCCCAATTTCATTCTCTGCTGTTATCTGCTCAGTTCTCTTCCAGAGTCTGACGATGCTGATCTTCTCTGGCCAGTGGATTTTCAAAATTCTTCTAAGGCAACTGTTTATGAAGATCTGTACTTTGTTGACTGTGGTTTTTGTCAATCTCCAAGTCTCTGCTCCAGATAGGAGAACTGCTTTTACAAATGGAGTTGAAAATCCGGACTTTAGTGTGTTGTGACAGCTCTCTGGAACTCCACACTTTTTTCAACGGGAGAAAGGCTGCTCTGGCTTTACCGATTTGTGCTCTGACATCTGCATCAGTGCTGCCTTTTTTGTCTATGATGCTCCCAAGATAGGTGAAGGACTCCACCTCCTCCAACGGGGTGCCAGCAAGCAAGACCGGTTCTTCCCTGGTTGCGTTCAGCCTCATTGTCTTTGTTTTCTGTTTGTGGATGGTGAGGCCCACTTGGGACGAGATGTCAGCAAGCCTCGTGGTCTTGTCCTGCATTTGTTGATGAGTGTGGGACAGTAAAGCCAAGTCGTCTGCAAAATCGAGGTCGTCAAGCTGTGTCCACAGTGTCCACTGTATTCCACTTCGTCTGTGCTCTGTGGTCCTCTTCATGACCCAGTCTATGGCCAGTAGGAAGAGGAACGGAGACAGTAAACACCCCTGCCTGACACCGGTTCTGACCTGGAGCTCCCTGGTAAACTGCCCTTCGTGGATCACACGACATGTCATGCCATCGTAGCTGCTCTTGATCAGGCGGACGAGCTTTGTGGGTACACCGTAGTGTCGTAGGAGTTTCCACAGAGTCTCTCGGTCCACGCTGTCAAATGCTTTCTCGTAATCCACAAAGTTGATGTACAGCGGGGAGCTCCACTGCAGAGACTGTTCCACGATGATGCGGAGAGTGGCGATCTGGTCTGTACACGATTGGTTTTTCCTGATTCCTTGCTGGTCTCTCAGCTGGGGGTCAACGAAGCTCTTCATTCTCTCCAGGATGATCCTGTTGAAGACCTTTCCTGGTACTGACAGCAAGGTGATTCCTCTGTAGTTGGAACACTTGCTTAGGTCGCCTTTCTTGAGAAGCTTGATTAGGTACCCCTCCTTCCAGTCAGCCGGCATCACCTCTTCTTCCCAGATCTTTCCGAACAGTGGGTACAGCATCTCTACTGTTGTCTCTAGGTCTGCTTTCAGAGAATCCGCTGGGATGCCATCTGGCCCAGCTGCTTTGCCGTTCTTCAAAAATGCCACTGCTCTTCTGATCTCTTCCCGGCTGGGTCTGTCACAGCTGATGAGTAGGTCGGTCTCTGATGTCTGGGGTGTCGGGTGGGCTATGTCTGTTCAGTAACTCTTCAAAATACTCGGCCCATCTGCTCTGCTCTGGTTGGTCTGCTCTGTCTGCAATAGGCTTGCCTTCTTTGTCTTTTACTGGTCTTTCTGTTAGGCCATACTTGCCTGACAATCTTCTGGTAATGTCGTAGAGCTGTTTCATGTTGCCGCTGCCTGCTGCCTTTTCTGCCTCTGCTGCCAGGCTGTCTGTGTAGGCCGTCTTGTCTGCCCTGATACTCCTCTTCACCTCGCGGTTGGCTTCCGAGTATTCCTCCTGTGCCCTTGCTTTGGCTGCTCTCGTACGACTGTTGTTGACAACTGCTTTCTTCTGCTTCCTCACTTCTATCTTCTTCAAGGTCTGTGCCGACAGCCAGTCCTTGTGATGGTGTTTCCTGAACCCTACAGTGTCTTTGCAGGTTGAGTTCAGCACCTCTCTTAACTGCCTTCCACTGCTGCTCTGTGGTGATCGCCTCCTCTTCATTTACTAGCTCCTATAGCGCTTGAAACCGGTTGGACAGCACCAGTTTGAACTCTTCTCTCACTCCTGTCTCTCAGGAGGCCTACATTATAGTGCTGTCTTCTTGTTGTCTCTGTGCGGCTTTTCTTTAACTTGAGCTTTATTCTTAAGGTAAGCAGATGGTGGTCTGAGACGACATCTGCTCCCCTCCTCACTCGAACATCTTGATGGGATCTTCTAAATTTCTTTCTAATGCAGATATGGTCTATTTGGTTCTCTGTAGTATGGTCAGGTGAGACCCAAGTTGCTTTGTGTATTCTTCTGTGTGGGAAGATGCTGCCTCCAATGACAAGTCTGTTTAGAGCACAAAAGTCTACAAACCTCTCCCCGTTCTCACTCATCTCCCCTAGTCCCTGTCCTCCCCATCACCTCTTCGTATCCAGTGTTGTCCTCCCCTATTTTGGCATTAAAATCGCCCATGACGATGGTGATGTCTCGCTCCGCACATTTGTCCACAGCACTCTCGAGTCGGTCGTAAAACTCTTGTTTCTCTTCCTCGTCACTGTCATTAGTTGGCGCATAACACTGGATGACGTTCAGCTTGATCTTTTTCTTGGTTCTAAAGGCTGCTGTGATAATTCTTGGCCCAAGAGGTTCCCAGCCCATCAGCGCTCTCTGTGCCACTGGTGACAGCATGAATGCTACTCCTTCTGTATGGGGGGCATTCTCCTCTTCATGACCTGAATACAGAACCATCTCCCCACTTCACAGCCTTTTCTGGCCAGACTGCGTCCATCTGGCTTCACTGATACCTAGCAGGGAAAGGTTGTACTTTTGCATTTCTGCTGCTATCTGGGTGGCCTTGCTGCTCTGGTACATGGTCTTGACATTCCATGTGCCCTTGGTTGTGTCCCTGGATATTTATCTGTATGATCAATTGATAATGTATTTTAACAGAGAATATAGCCGTTTTTGCTGAATGCAGATTGACAACCAAAGTCTGACTTGTCTAAACTCTCTCTCTGTGTGTGTGTGTGTGTGTGTGTGTGTGTGTGTGTGTGTGTGTGTGTGTGTGTGTGTGTGTGTGTGTGTGTGTGTGTGTGTGTGTGTGTGTGTGTGTGTGAACTAATGTACTTAAAAGTTGGTTTCAACCCATTTAACCCGAAAGACTATTTCTTCAATTTTAGAGCTTTTGCTTAATGCTTGTGTACCAGAAGATGGATCGACCATGATAAATAAAACTGACAAAAGTATTTCTGTTTAAATTTCTGGACTTGCTTTTTGAGTTCGCCTCCATGCATATTGCGCATGTCATCCGTGTGCCGTCGTGTTTTAGCCATGGAAATACATGCCACCATGAACTCTGAACTGAAAACTGCGAGTCGCAGCGACGGTGCCACACACGGCCTAGAGGTATAATTTCTGGTACTGTCACTTGAACATGGAGACGGCGGTGTCGAAGTGCAACTTTCTTCTAACCGATTATCATGATCAGATGGTGCCGGATTGAAGAATCCCGAAGCATTCCAGCTTCCTTTGCTTTTTCTCCACCATTTACAACTTTGTTCAAGATCGAAAGGGAAACGCATGATCCGGTATCCCATAATAGTATGAATGGTGACGTCACAGCAAGTAACGCGTTCAACATGTAATGCGCACTTTGTAATAACATGCTGACACCCACAGGTAAACTAACAGTTTGCCTGTGCAGTTACACTCGCACGGACCCCGGAGTCGGGGTGATTCTGAATGCAGCTGCGACCAAGGCAGCGGTTAAATGAACCAACATGTCACTAAAAATAGAATGACTGTCACCTACCTCGGTTAGGTTACGCACGGTGGCGGAAGGATGATGCATCTCAGATGCAGATGCACTGAATTTTAGTGCGTCAGACTACCCCTTAGTTACATTTTCAGTATGTGATTTTGAGTTTTAATGCGTCATAGATGCACAGACGCACTAAAACGGAAGCCCTGAGTTTATATGTGGACCATTTCACTCAGGAACTGAAAGAGGCACTGGTAGCTTCAGTTTTGTTGCATGCCAAAGTACTGCTGAAAAGTTTCATGTGCATAATCAATGCAGTTTGCAATTATGTATACTGCCTCCTAGAAAATAGACATATCTTCCAGTTTACATTTAGTTCCAAGGATGTCAGCAAGATACAAATTGCACAAGTTTGTATTGTACTCTTTTTCAGAGATTGTTGTACACTGTATGTATGATGACTTGGGATTTCTTTTTTCTTCTTCTTATTTTATTTGCAGCAGAGACATGGTCAGAGAAAATCACTAAGGCAGTGTCAAACACAGATCTGTCTGTGGTGTCGGGCAGTTACAATTACGGCATCAGTGGAACCACTGTCTTCCTGTCTGAGTCTGGGGTAGTTGGTCCACGGAATCTTCACACTTGTGAGGATTTATTCAGATACTTGAATGAAAGCTCTGGCATTACCAGCAGTCGCAAAAAGCAGCTACCATTTGATCATGTGGGTACTGGTGTTAAATGTGGTTTTTTTCTGTTTGTATTAGAATATTTTTGTGCATTTGGCTCCCATATGTTAATGCTGCTTTATCAGAATTGACTGTTTTACTGCCAGTGTTCACAGGTTGTGTTCTTAATTTTTTTTGCTTCAGCGCCAAAGATCTGTCAGAGAACGTGGATGCATGGTGGTATCAGTGAGAGGCATAGATCCTCATGAGTGGTGGCTCATGAGTATAGATCTGTATCTCAAGCAGTTGATTTGCTTTGTGTTTGCCTTTTCTTCGCTGTGAATGAACTGTAAAGTTTGCATTGGGATACTGTGCTCCAGTGATAATGACATTACTCTTCATTTCACTCTTTCACTTCAGCCTCCAGTATATGTGGACATGTACCAACAGGTCAGCGGGACGACAGATCGCTTTGCACAGCCAACATGCGCTCCTGCTGTACATCACAAAGCTGGTGAGGCATTCAGTCCAGTGCTTTTCTTTTGTACGGTTATCAGTGATGCAAGTGTAAGTGCTTACAGTGACCTACTTGTAGGCAGTAAACAGTTACTACTAATAGTTCGCAATATCCCTTTATAAATTTTCCTAGTATGTCTTATGGTAAGGCTGGACACAAGGGTTAACTTGAATTAACTCATTCAGCCTGGCGCACATATTTCCCAAATTTTGGAGGCGTCATCTAACAACTGTGCACCTGTTGCAGGAATTTGATCGACTATGATAATTCAACGGTAGTGCCAGATTAGCTTGGTGCTGACAGGGGCCAAGCTAATCTGGCATTACCCTTGAATTATCATGGTCAACCCATCTCCTGCTGTAGGGCGACAGGGCTCAATGGGTTAAGAAGTTTGCATGTCATAAAATTAAAGGCTTTTCTGCTCTTTTTCTCCTTTGTAATTTATGCAGGAAAGTCCCTTCCGTTACTTTCAAAACGCAGTGAAAAACCACTGGTATGTGTGCCTACTATTCACATGGATTGAGGAAAGAAGGAATTCGGGTAGAAAAGTCTTAGTTGAGGCAAGACAACATTGATAACCCGGTTGTAACAGCAAATTTCAGCAATCAAAGCCTTAATCGCATTAATTGTGACAAAGAAAATTTTAATTTTCATGAGAATGATGTTTTTCCTGTCATTTGCAGAAGCTCAGTGTCCTTTAATAACACTTGAGAGAATCAGAGGATCATTCTGTATACGTTAGAGGACAGAAATCCATGGATGTCTGGCTCATGGGTCATCCTCTGATTAACTTGAAGCCTGTCCAGGCACTGCCCTCTGTCTGCGGAGATCTTTTTATTGTTAACTCTTCAAAGCCCTGAACTATTCTATTGAATGGAAGTCATTTAGTTCTAAGAGTTTAAGGTTACTAATACTAGTTAGTGCAAAACGTGAAAACTGTAATATACATAATATGCACAAAAGCTTAGACTTTTCATGAGTTTGTGTGCATGAGTGTTAACCCATATCATAATGAGGCTAAAAGCTTCAAATTTGCACACTGCCATAGGCAAGCTACATTATAGTACTTACAGATAAGGATATAGACCAATGGCTTTAGTTCAAGGGTAGTGCCAGAATAGCTTGGCACCTAGAGGCGCCAAGCTATTCTGGCCCTACCCTTGAACTCTTTTAGTCAAACTTTCACACATGATTCCGAATGATAAGGGTTAAGAGAGTGTGATTTATTTCCTTATTTTAATTTGTTTCTTTTTTTTTTTCTTTTCTTTTTTTACTGCAGGAACATTTCGGTCAGTGAAACTGAGCTTACCATTGGATGTTATTGTGGAAGTGGATGCAGATTGTAAGCTTAGTGAGCTGCCAGAAATCTTCAGTAAGGCTGTGCGAGTTCAACTTCAGGCCATGAGGCAATGTCTGCATCAATATTATAATGTAAGTTCAGATAATAAAGCCTTCAGTACTGGTTTAAAGGTTGATCATTGGTAATGTGAAGACTTTTGCAGCTGATTATAATGTTATAATTGTCTGGTTTTTAACTGTACAATAACGGAAAAGAAACGTTGACAATTTCAAGTGAATTTTACAGTTACATATATAAGAAAACTGCACACCTTTGTAGACAATTTTCAGCTCTGACAGTGGAATAGTGAAATAGTTCATTTCATTTCATGCTATTAACACATTCTACCCAAGGACTGAAATCCCCAAACTTTGAAGCTGCCCTCTGAAGGACTGCATTACAATGCTAGAGACAGATAGAGCATGATAGTTTAAGAGTGGTGCCAGAATAGCTTGGCATCTATGGGTGCGAAGCTATTCTGGCACCACCCTTGAACTATCATGCTCGATCCATGTCTTGCTGTGGTGTGTTGCGGCTGAATGAGTTAAATTTGTGTTGACTTGCTGTTGCAGGAGAGTGAATTCCACATTCCAGAACCTTTTCACTTCCTCATCGCTCAGCGTCACTCATGTATAACAGTCATCTATCCACGGGGTGTGTCGGAAAAAGATTTAGGTAAGCTCCATCTTTACATTTAGTGAACAAAAGGTCAGTGGGCTAGTGTCAGCTGCAGATGGCCCATGCACAACTGTGTACAGGCCAACTGCTGTTGACATTGACTAGAGAATCGTTAGCCGCTAGGTGTACTTCATAGAATTAGATTTGTTGGTCTTAATGTGGAATCTGATTTATTTTTTGGCTCACATTCAAAGCAAAAGTGTTCTGGGCCAGTGGTTGTCCTCTCACAAAGGTCAAGGGGATCAGGCAATAGGTAAAAAATAGCTATATTTTGACATAATTTATTTTTTCTCAAATACTATTGACAATTTCAAACCCAAACTTGGTACAAAGATACCTGATTGGAAGACCTTTCTATGCATACTAATTTGGTTGATCCCTCGGAAAGATTAAGGATCACAGGAGCTCAAGAAATAGGTTAAAAAAAATGTGCAATATTTTGACAAAAGATGTTTTTTCTCAAATACTATTCCCATCTTCAAACCCAAGCTTGCTACAGAGATACCTGATGGTAAGACCTATCAAAGCATACTAATTTGGATGACCCCTCGGAAAGGTCAAGGGTCACAAGAGCTCAGGAAATAAGTAAAAAATAGCCATGATTTTTTTTTTCTCAAATACTATTCACAACTTAAAACCCAAACTTCCTACAGAGATACCTGATGGTATGACCTATCTATGCATACTAATTTGGATGAGCCCAGGAAAGGTCAAGCATCACAAGAAGTCCGCAAATATGTGTAAAATGCCAATTTTTGATAGAATTGTAGTTATTATCAACAGTTTTGCAAACTTTTCAATCAGATTTGGCACAAAAGTAGCTGATGATGATAAGACCTTCCTATGTATACTGATTTAGTCGACTCATCGCAAAGGTCAAGGGTCACAGGGGTTTGACAGATGTGTGAAAACTTATTAAATTTTGAGAAAACATGGATTTTGCTGGTGCAGAAACCATCCCTTATTGTCACAATGGTCACATGCAGATCGGTCATACAGGTGAGCCTTAAGGGCTTTGCATTTCTTGTTTTCCATTTGAAATGGACGATTATTGGGTCACATGCGATGGCAAGAGTGAGTCTATGTAATGGGCCAATGGTTGTCTGTCTGTCGTCAGTTGTCTGTTGTAAACTTTAACTTTGGCATTTTCTTGAAGACTGAGCCCCCGTCTTCAAACTTAGCCCAAGGATACTTTGTGGCAAGGCCTTCATAAATGTACCACTTTCAGTGACCTCTCTCAAAGGTCAAGGTCACGGGATCAGGAAGTCGATCAAAATTAGCCGTATTTTGACAAAATTGTTTTCTCAAAAAACGTCACAAATTCATACCCAAACTTGGCACAAAGATACCTGATGGTAAGACCTTTTTATGGGTACTATTTTGGATTACCCCTCAGAAAGGGCAAGAATCACAAGAGATCAGGAAATCAGTAAAACAGCCATATTTTGACCTTTTTTTCTCTCAAATACTATTCACAACTTCAAACCCAAACTTGGTACAGAGATACCTGTTGCCATGACCTTGCATACTAATGTGGATGATCCATCAGAAAGGCCACAGGGCACAAGAGGACAAAATATGTATTTTTGGTAGAATTTCAGTTTTTATCAGATTTTACAACTCTTTAAGTCTCTTCTATTTGTAGAAGAGACTTTTTATAATGGGTCATGGCGGAGCACTTTATGCACATGATGTCATAGGCAGCAGACCTCAGACTCTGACAGTGAAGTCACAAGATAAAAATTACGTCATGCCTACTTATGCAAACCTCGTTGTAGAAAATACTTTTGGTGCGAAGTACTGACTGTGTATTGTGCAGAAAGTGGGAAAATGCGCGCAAGCTCATATGCCTATAGAAGAGACTTTGTGGGCTGGTTCATCCCATATTGTTTAAATCTAATTTGACTCAATAATTTGATTCAGAGGAAGCTGATGATAAGACCCTCCATGCCAACAAATTTTGTTGACCCCCTCACAAAGTCAAGGATTATGGGAGATTTACAAAAGTGTGAAAATGCATAAATTTTGAGAAAACATTATTTTCACAGGTACAAAAGCCAACCCTTTACTTATGTTAGGACACTTGAACACTTGCTCATTTCAGTGACATGTGACAAAGGTTAAGGTCACAAAGGCCAAATTATGTGGTTCAGTCATGCGTGTGAGCCTTAATGGCTTTGCTATTCTTATGATTGTTGTATTACATATATTATGTTTGTTTCATTGTTGTCCAATGTCTACTTACAGCGTGCTTGATATTTTGATTCTATTTTTGGTTTGAAGGTAACCGTTTACAGCATGTTGTTTAGCCAAATTGGACAGTTCCAGGTCACTTTGCCATGGATCATTTGTTTGTCACTGTAGTCATCATTTGTTCACCATATGATATATATTTCTTGCAAGAGAGGCAGAGACGAACTCTACACCAACACATGTGCTTGTCACTGGAGGCACCTTTGTTCCGACGAGCCAATGCACGTATATTTCCTGGACAAACGGCAGTAGGTGGCTACATCATCAATCCACACAGAGGATTACCCCCTTCAGGAGGTAGAGAAATAAATTATTCATATGTATTGCAGTTATTACATGTTTTATTCCTGATTGGGATTGTTCAATTGTGAAAACAGATTTTAGTGTTTTGAAAGCAGGCTCAAATTCCCAAAGTATGACCTTAAGAGTTGTCCTCTGAAGGTTGCATATTAATGCAGGAGTCAGATCAACCATGATAGTTGAAGAAAGCTGCAAGGATAGCTTGTTTCCTAAAGGCACCAAGCTATTCTGGCACCATTTTTCCACTATCGTGGTTGATCAGTATCCTGATACAATATTACTTACTTTACTTACGCCTGTCACACCTACCCGGGTATAGGCCGTCGACGAAAGACCTCCAGCAACTCCTGTCCTGTGCTTCTCCTTCGATTTTACTCCAGGTGGTTCCCAGTCTCTTGATGTCTGCTTGGAGGTCTCGACGCCAGGAGTTTCTCGGCCTACCTCTTTTCCTCTTTCCCTGGGGGTTCCATGACAATGCCTGCCTAGCGATACTGGAAGCTGGCTTTCTCAGACTGTGACCGATCCATCCCCATCTTCTTCGCCCAATTTCATTCTCTGCTGTTATCTGTTCTGTTCTCTCCCAGAGTCTGACGTTGCTGATCTTCTCTGGCCAGTGGATTTTCAAAATTCTTCTAAGGCAACTGTTCATGAAGGTCTGTACTCTGTTGACTGTGGTTTTTGTCAATCTCCAAGTCTCTGCTCCATATAAGAGAACTGCTTTTACATTGGAGTTGAAAATCCGGACTTTGGTGTGTTGTGACAGCTCTTTGGAGCTCCACACTTTTTTCAACTGGAGAAAGGCTGCTCTGGCTTTACCGATTCGTGCTCTGACATCTGCATCAGTGCCGCCTTTTTTGTCTATGATGCTCCCGAGATAGGTGAAGGACTCCACCTCCTCCAACGGGGTGCCAGCAAGCAAGACTGGTTCTTCCCTGGTTGCGTTCCTGATACAATATGTCAGTGATAAAATAATGTGAAGTATGTATGGACATCGATCTGGACAATTTAAATTCCATTCATTTGTATCTGACAGTAAAGGGGTATGTCATTGTCATGCATTTGCACAATGCAAGTTTCCACAAGTGGGACAGTGAATTGTTATTGAATGCTGATGTTATTAACTCCATGTTTTGTTAGTTGCTGGCGGAAAAACCCACCTTGTCCAGGGAAACTACACCTACCACCACTACATGCAGGACCGTTTTGATGATGACAAGTGGGGTTGTGCCTACCGCTCGCTGCAGACTCTTTTCTCTTGGTTCAGGTTTCAGGGCTACACTGACAGAAGCATCCCTACACATCGAGAAATTCAGCAGGTGACTGCAGTAACTTGAAATTTAGTCGGTTCATATTTGTACTGCATTCTGTCTGTGCTTTTATTTGATCACATACAAAAGATAAACATTTGCTTATGCCTCTATGTATGGTGGTCACCCCCCCCACACACACACACACACACACACACACACACACACACACCCCTCTTCCCCCTCCCCCCCCCCCCCCCCCCCCATATCTGACAGATGAAGATGTTGAAATTGTTCATAGGGTTGATAATGCAGCTAACTGTGGATTTCAAAGTTAAAAAGTCAAAAGTTCGTTCTGGGGTCGCCTTTACTGCAGCTAATCATGAAGAAGCAACAAGCCAGTATTGTCAGCCCATTTAGCCATCCATTGCAGTGGCTGCTGGATCGCTACCTGTATTAAATGTTTGTTATTTTATAGAAAACCTGCAATAAAATTACTGTTTTATTTGCTTCAGGCTTTGGTTGATGTTGGAGACAAAGATCAGATGTTTGTTGGCAGCAGAAAGTGGATTGGATCCTTTGAGGTCTCATACTGTCTGGACCACCTGATTGGTGTAAGTCATCCATTTTCTTTCTTTTTTTGGCTCACGTGGGATAGCAAAGGTGAGTTTATTATTCATCTGTTCCTCGGAGAATTAGTTACAAATTAATTGCCGATTTGTAACTAAAATTGTCTTTCATTAAATTCTGTTCTCAACTTTAGAGACAAACTTAGTATACAGATACCTGATGATGAGACCTACCTGTGCATTCATAATTGGGCGACTCAGCTGAAAGGTCAAGGGTCACAAGAGGTCTGGAAATTTGTTTAAAAATAGCCTTTCATGATGAAACATAAGTTTTTATTGGCACTTTTTGCAAACACCTATGTCTAACTTGGCTAATTAATGATAATACCTCTGTATGCCTGCTAATTTGGCTGACTTCATAAAGGTCAAGGGACAGGGGAGGTCAACAAATGCGTAAAAATGCACATATGTGAATGAGACATAGGCAGTTTGCAGGTACAATTGTCATTGGACATTTAAATGCCTGCTTATGTGATTGACCTGTCAGAAAGGTCAAGGTTTACAGAAGGTGAAGGTTACAGGTCAGATAAATGATGCAGATTAGTCATGCACATCAGCCAGGAGGGCTTTGCCGTTATTGTTGACCTTTTCCATTATTGTTGACCTTTTTTGTGCATGCCTGTAAATAGTACCAGTGGCTGAATGCACAAGATGTTTTAAAATGCCTTCCCAATAATTTGGAAGGCCACAAATCATCTGGAGCTTTTCCATGGGCTTATATCATGCACCACTTAGAGAACTAGAGTGTTTCACAAATGCCTGTGAAACACTCTGGGAACAACTGAAAACTGCTATTGTAAAATCCTCTATGGAAGTCTTGGGCTTTGCTAGAAAGAGGAACAAAGACTGGTTTGACGAAAACGACGTAGAGATCCAGGAACTTCTAGCAAAAAAAAGAGCCGCCCACCAGGCCCACCTAGCCCAGCCTTCCTGCCCTGTGAAGAAGTCTGCCTTCCGCCTCATCTGCAGCAGTCTCCAGCTCAAGCTTAGAGAGCTCCAGAACGAGTGGTGGTCCAGACTCGCACAGAGGACCCAGCTCTGCGCTGACAACGGTGACTACAGGGGCTTCTACGAAGCACTGAAAGCAGTGTATGGCCCTAGGCACCTGGTACAAAGTCCCCTGCGAAGCGCTGATGGACAGGCACTCCTCACAGATAATACCTCCATCTTGAACCGCTGGTCGGAATACTTTCAGGACCTCTTCGGCGCTGAACGCACTGTTCAAGAAACAGTCATCCTCCAAATCTCGCACCTTCCACTAAAGGTTGAATTGGACGAACTGCCCACCGCCGAAGAGACCCTCACAGCCATCCACCAGCTCAAGAGTGGCAAAGCAGCAGGCATTGACGGAATCCCACCAGAGATCTGGAAACATGGAGGCCCAGCACTGCACAACAAGCTCCACGACCTCTTTCTCTGCTGCTGGGAAAAAGGAACACTACCAAAGGATCTCCGTGATGCAGTCATCATCACCCTGTACAAGAACAAAGGAGAGAAGTCTGCCTGCTCTAATTATCGTGGAATTACCCTGCTGTCCATTGCCGGGAAAATTCTCGCAAGGTTGCTCCTGAATCGGCTGGTACCTGCCATTGCTGAAGACCACCTCCCAGAGGGCCAGTGTGGCTTCAGAGCCAACAGGAGTACCACCGACATGGTCTTTGTGCTGAGACAGCTTCAGGAGAAGTGCCGCGAGCAGAACAAAGGGCTGTACGTAACGTTTGTCGACCTAACAAAAGCGTTTGATACTGTGAGCAGGCAAGGTATGTGGCAGATCCTGGAGCGACTAGGTTGTCCCCCAAAGTTCCTCAACATGATCGTCCAGCTCCACGAGGACCAGCAAGGCCAGGTCAGACTAAACAGTGACCTCTCAGAACCATTCCCCATTCGCAACGGCGTGAAGCAAGGCTGCGTGCTGGCACCGACCCTCTTCACCATCTTCTTCAGCATGATGTTGAAGCAGGCCACAGTGGACCTCGACGATGACGACGCAGTGTACATCAGGTATCGTCTCGATGGCAGCCTGTTCAACCTCAGACGACTGCAGGCCCACACGAAAACCCTAGACCAACTGATTCGTGAGCTGCTCTTCGCTGATGACGCTGCCCTCGTTGCACACACAGAGAGAGCCTTGCAGCGCATTACGTCCTGCTTCACAGATGCTGCCCAGCTCTTTGGACTTGAGGTCAGTCTGAAAAAGACAGAGGTCCTTCATCAGCCGGCACCGAAGGAAGAGCATCGCCCTACCCACATCACCATCGGCGAGTCCGAACTGAAGTCTGTACACCAGTTTACCTACCTCGGCTGCATCATCACGTCAGACGCCAAGCTGGACAAGGAGCTGGACAACAGGCTGGCAAAAGCGAACAGTGCTTTCGGGCGACTATTCAAGCGGGTGTGGCACAATCAACAGCTGAAAAAAGGCACCAAGATCAGCGTGTACAGAGCTGTCGTCCTCACCACCCTGCTGTACGGTTCCGAGTCCTGGGCCCTCTACCGCAGCCAACTACGACTCCTCGAACGCTTTCACCAGCGCTGCCTGCGTACCATCCTCAGCATTCACTGGAGTGACTATGTCACCAACGTCGAGGTCCTTGAACAGGCGGAAACTGTGAGCATCGAGGCTTTGCTGCTGCGGACACAGCTTCGCTGGGCGGGGCACGTCTCCAGGATGGAGGATCATCGCCTACCCAAGATCACTCTGTTCGGCGAGCTCGCCACTGGACACCGAGACAGAGGGGCACCAAAGAAGAGATACAAAGACGGTCTCAAGAAGTCACTTAGTGCCTGCCAAATCGACCACCGCCAGTGGTCTTCGCTTGCTGCGGACCGTGACACCTGGCGCTCCACCATTCACAAGGCAGCCGTCTCCTTTGAGGACTCTCGCAGAGCTAACCTTAAGGACAAGCGGCTCAGAAGAAAAAACAGAGTTGTCGTAACTCAGAACCCTGACCAGACCTTCCCCTGCAGCCACTGCGGTCGAACCTGCCTGTCCCGGATTGGCCTCCGCAGCCAGGAAAATGCCTGCAGATGACGTGGGCAAGCCCTATAGAATCTTCGTTCGCGAAGTCAAACCAAGAGACTTAGAGAACTAGCAACCCATTGCCTGCAGACTCAGTTTAACCTTTAGATCGCTGGTGGCGACATTCAATTTATCACCAGCTGCCATCTTGCTTGATTTATGGATGGCAACATATGTCGCCACCGCGACGTCTGCTCGTAATCGGCTATGGTAAACACACAGGGTTGCTATGACAGCCTTTGCAAAGGATTGTTTGTGATTGTAAACGAGGCTTGCTTCTGTTTTTTATTGGCCATCTTGCTAACTTCAAATGTGTTTGAGCAATTTGAATTTTCTAAGCGAGAGTTTGTTTTGACTGCTTCATTTTCACAAAAGATGGCCGACGAGGAGTTAAAAGCATTCATCCAGGAATACTTTATGGACTCAGATTCCGACGTTGAAGACTTTCTTGGCTTTTTGCCAGAAGACTTGAGACCAAGGGGGGTGGAAGATGGTGGTGATGGACAGGGGAGTGATTCTGAATGGAGTGCTAGTGAACGTGGAAATGGATAAAGTCATCAATAGTAGAATAGTAAACATAATCTTTGTTTCATCAAAAAACATTACCGATGGCATTACTGTATGGAAGTAGCACCTAGCCTCACAATTTCAGCCCGGGATCGTTGTGTACAGCAACGCCACCGGGGAACCCCCCAAGTCAGCTGTACCAACGTCCCTGAATAGCTTCCCCTTACTGAGTAGTCTCCCTTACCTTATACGGCACATGCGCAGCCGTTTCCAGTTTTCGCACTTAGCTTACTGGCGGCGAGCGGGGCAGGTGGGAGGGCCCTCCGAGTAATGCCATCGGTAAGTATTTTCTCGAAAAAATATATTTTAGAGAAAAATAAATTTGTTTCATCAAAAAACATTACCGATGGCATTACTGTATGGAAGAATGGCAAATAGGAGGAGGGCGCCGCCAACTACCCCGTGATTGTGGACGCATTAGTGAAAAAGACTGGGATCAACACCTCACAATTTCAGCTAAGCGTACCTAATGCTCATGGTGTGCCGGCAGGGAGTGTTGAGCCGCTGAGACGTCACCTACCAGGGCCAGGTTATCACGCTGGCCAGAGAGGTCGCGTAGATAGAAGCGTGCAAAGGTTGATTCAGCTCTCCAGCCGACTGCGGCAACAATGTCCTGGACTGCGCAGTTGCGGTCAAAGGCGAGGCTGGTCGATACAGCTCTGATTTCGTGCGCCCGAATTCGCATCCGCTTGGCCCCTGAGGGGGAGAGGTCCTCGTAAGCGGAGCGTATGATCCACCGCAACCATGAAGAGATAGTCTGCGCAGTAATGTCCGACTTGCCACGATATAAGGGCAGAAAAAGGCGTGATCGATTCTTTCGGAAAGGTTTTGTTCGTCGGAGGTATATCTTCAAGGCCCGAACAGGGTCCTGTTGGCAGGAGTCCAGGGACTGGGAAGCAACCTGCAGCGGCCGGATGGTGATTATTTGTGGCCGGGCAGAGGGGAGCCTGTTTTTGGCGAGAAAAGCCGGATTAGTGAGGAGTTGCACTGTGCCATCCGCCCAGAACTGAAGGCAAGCGGGCTCTGTGGAAAGGGCATGGAGTTCGCTAACCCTCGCGGCAGTGGCGAGAGCAAGGAGAAAACAAGTTTTTCTCGTAAGGTTGGCCAAAGAGGCCAGACGTAGGGGCTCAAATCGTGCAGAATTTAGCCACGTAAGTACCCAGGAAAGGTCCCAGCGGGGCACCAGGGAGCGTGGAACCGGACGACGGAGGTCAAAATTAGCCATCAGGTCCGAAAGATCTTTACACGCGCCGGGGTCCTCACGCCCCAAATGGCGGTAAGTGTCTGCAATCATAGCCAAGTAACCCCGTATGGTAATGGGCGCCAAGTGTTGGTCGTCAAAAAGCCATAAGAAAAAATCGGCGAGGAGGGGCATAGTCAGTGTCGTGGGGGAAAGGCGTTGAGCCGCGCACCAGGACTGGTAGACGCGCCACTTCCCTTCGTACACCCTGCGGGTAGATGGTCGGCGGGCTGTAGCGATAGCTTCCACCGCTGCATGCGAATAACCTCGTGCTGTGAGGGCCGCCCGCACAACCGCCAGGCGTGTAAGGCTAGCCTCTCCGGGCACGGGTGGAAAAGGGCTTGTCGGGGCTGTTTCAACATCGTGCGAGGCGTCGGGAGCCTCACGGGGGGCTCCGTGGCGAGGCGCAACAGGTCGGTCGTCCAGCTCTTGGTCCAGTGGAATGGGGCGACCAGGAGGAGGACCGTGTTGCACCCTCTGAGTTTCTCAAGGATTTTGGGAATCAGAACCGTGGGAGGATAGGCGTAGGCCACGAGGCCGTCCCAAGGAAGAGACAGGGCATCCACTCCCCACGCTAGGGGATCCGGAATGGGAGACACAAAGATTGGTAGCTGTTTGTTCCACCTCGTCGCGAAGAGATCGATGGAGGGAGTCTCCCAGCGGGCACATATCATCTTGAAAATCTCCGGACTGAGGGACCATTCGGTGTGGAGAGGTTGGCCCCGACGGGACAATGAGTCCGCTAACACATTTAGATGTCCAGGAATGTGGCGAGCCCGGAGAGAGATTCCGCGATCCCGACACCAAAGCATCATCTGGTACAGGAGCATGCAGAGAGGAGGAGATCGTGTCCCTCCCAACTTCTGGATGTAAGAGACCACTGTCGAGTTGTCGGACAGCACGAACACATCCTGTCCCTGGAGACGAAGTTCCCAATGACGGAGTGCCAACCAGACAGCCTGTAGTTCCAGCCAATTGATGTGTTTGTCCGAAAGGCTCGGCGGCCACTGTCCCGAAATTGAAGCAAAGCTCGGCAGGAGATGTGTGCCCCAACCCGATCGGCTGGCGTCGGTGCAAAGGGAAAGCCGAGGAAGGGGGGAGGACAGAGGAACACCCGTCCGAAGCCACACTGGATCCATCCAACGGAGGAGGTGGGACCTGATCAAGGGGGGGACGGGCACCAAGGCGTTGAGGTCGCCCGAGGAGGGGCGCCAATGTAAAAGCAGATGAAGCTGGAGTGGACGCGTAAACAGTCTGCCTAGGGGCAAGAGATCCGCCGCCGCACTTAGGAGACCGAGCAGCTGGAGCCATGTCCGGGCTGACACTGCGTCGGCACTGTACACTGTCCGAGAAAGATCGATCAACCTCTGGACACGAGGTTCGGGCAAACACACGGTGTTGAGGTCGGTCAGAAATTCCATGCCCAGGTGTATAAACCGACGAGACGGCAAGAGGTCCGACTTTCCCTCGTTGACCTGGAAGCCTAGGCGGTGAAGTAGATCCCGCAGCGAGGGCGATGAAGTCCTGATTCCGAAGCAGGAGATCGTCCAGGTAGTTGGACGAGGAGCTGGAGGCCGACCGACGGGCCCTGGCCAATACGGCATCCATAATCCTCGTGAACACCCATGGGCTGAGGTTGAGACCGAAGGGTAGTGCGCGGAACTGAAAAATCTGTCCTTCGAAGGCGAAGCGGAGAAAGCGCCGAGACGACGAGTGGATCGGGACATGGAAGTAAGCATCCGTGAGATCGAGACTGATCGCAAAGTCGAGAGGTTGGACGGCGGCCCGAAGCGCCCGCGCCGTCTCCATGCGAAAGGGGGGAGCCGAAATAAACTTGTTGAGCGCCGACAAGTCTATGATGGGACGCCAACGGCCGCCTGGTTTGGGCACGACGAAGAGGCGACTGTAGAAAGCAGGTGAGTCGTGACGCGTCACCAGTTCCGTCGCAGCTTTCCGGAGGAGATCCGCAATCTCCAGCTGAAGAGTGGCCGCTTTGAGCGGGTCTGCCGGTGATTGAGTCCACAAGGGCGAGCGTCGGAGCGGGGGTGGGTGTTGAAAGGTCAGGCGCAGACCGTCTGAAACGACAGACTGTATCCAAGGGTCGTCGGGCAGCAGCGACCGCCACTCGGTGCTGTGCAGAGCTAACCTCCCGCCGACTGGTGTCAGCGGGGGTGGAGACGGGGGAGCGTCATTGGATCCGACCCCGCCCGGACCGTCGAGAACGTCGGGGCCAGGCGGAGGCGGAGGAGGACGGGGCCGCAAGGGGTCGACCGAACTGTGGCTGTCGACTAAAACGAGCCGAGGATCCGGAGGGTGGGCGGAAGGTGGGTCTGGGAAACCGCAGGGCGTGACCCCCTGACCTGCGGGTTGGAGGAAAACGACGGCGGTCACTTCTAGGAGCGTTGGGCCACAGGTCCTTGGAGGATTCCTGCACCCGCTGCCAAGTCGGGCCGAAGAGGGTCGATCCACCAATGGGGGCCTGGCGGAGCTGCGTTTTAATAGATTGGGGCAAGCCGGGGCAAGAACGAAGGAGGCTGTCGCGACGCATTAAATCACAATTAACTGCACTCGTTAACGCGTTGGAAGAGGCGTGGTAAGCTGCCCGGTTCGCTACGGTAGCAATGGTGCGAATGTCCTCCAATTGGGAAACGCTGGAGCGCCCAGATGTCGCAGTGCAAGAAACAATAGCCTGTGTCGCCAGTTCCAGAAAACCGGTACATGCGAGCGTATTTCGAATGCGAACCGCCGTAGTATCCAGGCCGGGAGGCAAAATACGCCGAACTGCAGCCCTGCCACCCACAAAGGCCTCCGCATCTGAATCCACTGACGGAAGGGGACAGAGGAAATAGGGCGAGTGTCCATGATACCAGCGCTGCCGAAAAGTAAGATCAAAATTCTCCAACCAGCGAAAATCAGAGAAAAAATGCTTGTCGCCAAGACGACCCTGTCCGAGATGCGTATTAAAGGCCTCCGTAAGGTCGCGAAAACCAGGTGGCTGAGGCAGCGACTTAAAACGTTTCGGCTGAAGGTGGGCATCCACTAGAGCCGAAGACTTCCGCTTGATGGGAGGGGACGAAGGGCATATTTCCCGAGGAAGGAAGCCTGAAATCAGTCTAGAGGCCGAGTCTAAGGCTGCACACACATCGGACCCCAAAGCGCCACGGGCGGAAGGTGAAAGGGCCGCTAGGTCATGGTCAGAAGCGGAAGAGTGATCGTCAAGAGACCACACAGCCGAAGCGGAGTCTTCTGGGTGTAAGCTAAGAACGTCCTCAGGGGAGGGCACATTGGGATGAACGCTCGAGGGTGGGGAAGGAGAGCGGTAGGCAAGCAAAGAGGAGGGACGGGAAGGAGAAAAACCCGACGGAAGTCGGCGACGGTGAGAGGGATCGGGTCTGGAAGGACGCGAGGTCCCTCTAGGCAAATGAACAATAGGAGAGGGAGAAGAGTCCCCCGCAGAACGCGCAAGACGTGAGCGAGAACGATGATGGTCCCCCGAAGATATACGGGAAGACGGGACAAAGCGGGGAGAAGAAGCCTTTCTAGAACGATAAGACGTGGAAAGACGGTGGCGCGGGCGAGAGGAACGGTCCCGAGAGGAAGAACGCCGAACTGAAGAAGCCACAGGACGGTGCAAAGAAGGAGATCGTAAAGCCGGCCCGTCCCCACGGGCCAATGCCGAAGAACGAAAATGGCGATTGTCTGAAGGAGATGGAGACCGAAGACGCCGAGGCGCGGCACGCGTAACCGTTGCGGAAGGTCGAATAAGAGATAATAAAGGTTTTGTACTCACGTGTGTGCCCGCTAAGGGTAAGGGATCGCGTGGCCGCTGAGCAGAAGGGCGCCTCTCACCGCGGTCAAGATGTCCCGTCACTGGCGAGAAGATCGGGCGCAGAGTAATCGGCTGTTCCGAGCGGCTCAAGGACACCACAACATCCGATAACGCACGCCGTGGGCCGGTGATGGCAGAAGGCGGAGCAGCAGTAACGGTGTTCCTGACGGACAGACAACCAGGCTGCAAGTGTGGGTCCTGGGGTTTAGCGGATCGTTCCCTGCGGTAAAACCCCCATAACTGCGACCATTGAAGTTCCCTCCATGAGGCACACACGTCGCACGGATGAGAAGAGGAGCATCCAGAACACGGAAGGCAGATGTAATGATTATCAGTGGGCCACTGAAAATCATTACAACGTCGACACGTCTGAACTTGCATCCTGGAACAGAAGAAAGTACGGCGTAAAAGGAACACCGGCAACGGTCACGATGTCGGAACACGAAACGCGCCGAGAATTTTCGTTCGATACGAGGCAAAGAAAGATCCACAGATCAATGCCGTAGCCAGGCCGGAACGCGGGGACTCCGGGTGAAAATAGTATCCAAGATCGAACTACTACACACTAAGAAAAAGGCCGAAAAGAAAGCCAAAAAAGGGAGCCGTTAGGGCTGACAACCGATAACCGGAAGCTAAGCGCGAGAACTGGAAACGGCTGCGCATGTGCCGTATAAGGTAAGGGAGACTACTCAGTAAGGGGAAGCTATTCAGGGACGTTGGTACAGCTGACTTGGGGGGTTCCCCGGTGGCGTTGCTGTACACAACGATCCCGGGCTGAAATTGTGAGGCTAGGTGCTACTTCCATACAGTAATGCCATCGGTAAGTATTTTCTTGAAAAAATATATTTTAGAGAAAAATAAATTTTTCAGTCTCTCTAAAGTGTGCTGATTATTTATATTTTTGTTAGGATTCTCTCTTGGCTTGACTTCGCGAACGAAGATTCTATAGGGGTTGCCCACGACGTCTGCAGGCATGTTCGTGGCTGCGGAGGCCAATCTGGGACAGGCAGGTTTGACCGCAGTGGCTGCAGGGGAAGGTCTGCCCAGGGTTCTGAATTTCAACATCTCTGTTTTTTCTCCTGAGCCACTTGTCCTTAAGGCCAGCTCTGCGAGAGTCCTCAAAGGAGGCGGCTGCCTTGTAAATGGTGGAGCGCCAGGTGTCGCGGTCCGCAGCAAGCAAAGACCACTGGTGGTGGTCGATTTGGCAGGCACTAAGTGACTTCTTGAGACCGTCTTTGTATCTCTTCTTTGGTGCCCCTCTGTCTCGGTGTCCAGTGGTGAGCTCGCCGAACAGGGTGATCTTGGGTAGGCGATGATCCTTCATCCTGAAGATGTGCCCCACCCAGCGAAGCTGTGTCTGCAGCAGCAAAGCCTCGATGCTCACAGTTTCCGCCTGTTCATGGACCTCGACGTTGGTGACATAGTCACTCCAGTGAATGTTGAGGATGGTACACAGGCAGCGCTGGTGGAAGCATTCAAGGAGTCGTAGTTGTCTGCGGTAGAGGTCCCAGGACTCGAAACCATACAGCAGGGTGGTGAGGACGACAGCTCTGTACACGCTAATCTTGGTGCCTTTTTTCAGCTGTTGATTGTGGCTAAAAGCCTGCGCGGTGGAGCTTTTGGTGGAGTCCAGTGTGCGCAGTACTGGCCCCACCCTTTAAACCCTTTGTTCGTCTGCCATGGCCTAGCAAGCTGGGACGGTGGCATCGAGGTCCTCGGGTCGTAGGTTTTATGTCAGATTGTCCTAGTCTCCAACCAGGCGCAGCAGATCCGTGGACCGGTTGGACAGCCATCGCGCGCCTCAGGAGGGTGAACACTCTCGGGACAACCGGTGGACGGAGACGACTTCTCGGCGGGATCGGAGCAGTTCTCATCGACCTTCCTCAGGCAAGGATTACAGACGCCCGGCAGAGACTTCGTTCCGGTCGACACTTGGGCCTGCCACTACTGCTCCTATTTCTCAGCGCGCGGCGGTAGACGAGGAGGCACTTAGTCTTCATCCGGAGGATTCGGTGTCAATGCTGGGAATCGACGATGAAGACGCATCGACTTCACCAGGACGGCGTTCTCCTATCTCCAGCATCGCTGTGGACGCGACTTCAATGTCGTCTACTCGTCGGGATTTGCTGGAAGCAGCTCGCCTCTTTGCTGCGTTTCTTCCGGCGGAACACTGTCCACCTTCTCCACCTGTGAAGAGGAAGGTGGTGGCAATGGTCAACACATCTCGGCAGGCCAAGTGCATCAGGACTCTACCTCAACCGGCAGGTTTCAGGGACCTCTCGGAGGCGTTATCAGCGCATCTTCGCACGGACGGAGTTGGAGAGCAGGGATTCTTCTCCTACAGGCGTTGGCCGGTCAGGAATCGACGTGGATTTCCGTCAAGACTGGTATGCGGGACACTCCCAGGCTTTCAGCTGTACTCTTCCTACGGTGGACAAGGAGGCCTTCGTCCAAGCAGGACTAACACAGCGTTCACTGTCGGCTGGACTGGACAAGACAGCCTTACTGGTTTGGAATTCCCTGGCGTGCACCAGGTTCCTGGAGATGGCGACACAGTCGGTGATCAGGAGGATGGAGAACACCTGGGATCTATGGGCTTCAGCTCCATTACAGGAGATCCACGCGGTACTGATTACGGCGAATAGAGCGGCCTTCCATGCTTCAGTCAGCGCCATGGCGGCGGTTTCGAATTGCGATTGGTTACCACGGGACGAGCTTCTGAACGATGCACTACACTCCCAGCTTTGTTGAAGGCACAACTGTGACAGGCACCCTTGCGCGACAACCTGCTGTTCGGACCGATGTGGCAGGAGGTACGGGAGTCCATCAAGGATCTGTGGCCAGCCCCAGCTAGAGTATTCTCGACACGCTTTCAGTCAGCCCGCAGTGCCGTGGGTCGTGCCCTGCAGTTCTTCAGACCGACAGCCCTGAGGACGAGGCGGAGCCATCTCCCTGCCACCGATACCTGCTGGGTCTCTGGTCAGTTAGCTCTTCAGCGGAGCATGAAAACAGCTGTTTTCGGACGACCCTTGGATCATCTCAACAGTGACGGAGGGCATGAGGATCTCCTGCCAGTCACCTCCCCCACTGAGACACTCCCTCATTTGGACGCGAGTACCATTAGAACGAGACAGGGCGACAGTGTTACAGAGTGAAGTGGAGGCACTTTTATACAGAAGGAGGCCGATCATCGATCTTTCAGCGCTAAACGAATTCATTGTGGCACCACACTTCAAGATGGAGACGGCCAGAGCGCTGCGAGCAGCGGTACGTCCTCAGGACTTCGCAGTAAGCCTCGACCTCGCGGATGCGTATCTGCACGTTCCCATCCTTCCAGCCTCGCGACGTTACCTATGCTTCGCCTTTCAAGGGATTGTTTACCAGTTTCGGGCCCTACCTTTTGGACTGAACCTCAGTCCTTGGGTTTCTACCAGAATTGTGGATGGAGTGATGGCAAGGTTCTGACAGACAGCTTCCAGTCTGACTTTCATCTACCTGGACGACTTGCTGTTGTGGAACCAGGTGGCGTGCATTTTGGAGTCCGACAGAGTTGGCCTGCTTGCATCATCTGGGATTTCTAGTCGACGGAGGCAAGTCCGATTGGTACCATCTCGCTGTTTGTCCACCTGGGCATGGAGTTTTTAACAGATCCAAATCGAGTTAGACTACCGGAGGGACGGATTCAGATGGTAATGGAAGCGGCGCTTGGAACGATTCGCGCGGGAACCCTACCGGCCAGATCCAGGCTTCGTCTGTTAGGCCTGCTAAGCGCAGCAGCAGAGCTCCTTCTCTAGGCAGACTGTATGCGCGACCGATTCAACTTCACCTACTCCTACATTGGCGCCCCTTTTCGGGCGATCTGGACACTTGTTCCCGACAACGGAGTTAGTACAGTCTCATCTGTGGAGTTGGACGGACAGTACGTGGCTAGCGTCAGGGATTCCCCTCTTCTTCCCGCCGCCTCACCTATCTATCTGCACGGATGCGAGCAATTCAGGTTGGGGATCCCACCTGTTACCGCAGTTTGCCACGACCTCGGGCCATTGGACAGAAGTAGAGGCAGGCAGGCATATCAATTGGCTGGAGATGAAAGCGGTGTGGCTAGCACTCATCGCTTGGGAAGATCGGCTAACGCAAAACTAGGTGCTCGGGCTCTCCGACAACTTAACAGTTGTCGCATACATTCAGAACCAAGGGGGTACGTGTGCACCCTCCCTCTGCATGCTTGTTTATCAAGTCTTCCTGTGGTGCAGGGACGGGGCATTACCCTTTGGGCGCGACACATTCCGGGACACCTAAACGTTCTGGCAGATGCTCTCCCTCGGCAGGGTCAGATGCTTCACATGGAGTGGTCTCTTCGGCCAGATATCTTTCAGCTAATCTGTGCGTGTTGGGAGACACCGATGATCGATCTTTTTGCCACGTGATGGAACAACAAGCTTCCCCTGTTTGTCTCCCCCGTTCCGGATCCACTAGCTTGGCCGTGGACGCGCTATCCATTTCTTGGGAAGGACTCCAGACTTGCGCGTTTCCTCCCACAGTGCTGGTTCCGAAGATCATTCAGAAACTCAGGTACAGCAACACGATTATGATACTAGTGGCACCTTTCAACTGAGCCAAGAGCTGGACCACCGATCTCTTGGCGCTGGCGACGGATCCGCCTATGATACTTCCCACTCCGTGTACTAAGCTTAAACAACCAAAGCAGCATCTGTTCCACCCGTGCCCGGAACGGCTGATGCGACACGCGTGGAGATTGTCCGGCAAGGCCCTCTCAGCTAGAGGCTTTTCGGGTCCTGCAGTGGAGGCTATCTCTACAGCCATAAGGCTCTCAACTCATAATGTCTATGAAGGGAAGTGGCACGTGCTCCAGTCCTGGTGCACCGCTGAGCGGATTTCACCCACGGATCTAACTACTCCCCAGTTGGCCGAGTTCTTCCTGTGGCTTTTCGTCAGACAGAAGTTGGCACCCATCACCATACGCGGTTACCTGGCAATGGTGGCAGACACATATAGACACTTGGGACGACCCGATCCAGGAGCTTGCAAAGACTTGGCAGATCTGATGTCCCATTTTGATCTGCAACGCCCGGCATCATGCTAGTTAGTTCCACAATGGGACCTGTCTTGGGTGCTCACCTGGCTGAACTCTAAGAGATTCGAGCCACTACAGGTAGCAAGGTTGGGAGATCTTACTAGGAAGACCTGTTTCCTACTTGCGCTTGCCACAGCCTCACGGGTTAGTGAAATACACGCCTTTTCGGTTTGCCCCACCTGTCTCCAACTTAGGACTGATGGATCGGTTCAGCTGCTGACGGACCCGGCCTTTTTGGCAAAGAACCGAATTCCTAATGTCGCCCCACAAGTCGTAATAGTTTGACCGCTCAGGGCAAGGGATCAGACACGGGACTCACGACTTCAGGACCCTGTTAGGGCTCTTAAAGTGTATCTGCGCAGAATAAAGCCACTAAGACAAGGGTGCCTTTTCCTGCCCTTGGCTCCGGGCGGACGAGACATTTCCGCGCAAACTATCTCGTCCTGGATACGTTGGGTTATCCGTGAGGCGTATAAAGAGCTTGCTCCAGAACAAGCGAAAACGATCCACATCCGGGCTCATGAAGTCCGAGCAGTGGCGGCAAGTATTGCCTTTGACAGAAACTGTGCAGTGAACGAACGAACTTTATTTTCCAAGGATTGAGATATTAGGCGCGCAGGCCTTTCTTACAATCTGTCCTTGCTAAGCTACTTTTTAAAAAAAGGAACACCAACCAAAACAACAAAAACTAACTAATAATAAAGGACACACACGCGCATACACACATGCACACATACATACATATACATGTACTCGTGCACATGCGCACTTTTGTACATCCACATACACACGTACGTGCGCACATAATTATCTAACATATAAGTAGGTATGATATTTTGTGTACTATCAGAAACAAGTTAGAAAACAGAACAAACAGTTTGGAGGCTAGATGGAAGAAAAAAAATAGCAAAAATTTTAAAACATGAAGCGTATTATGTCAAGAAAAAAAGAAGAAGAAAGGATCAGCATAACGTTGTCTTAGAAAGGTAATCATGTACTCTACTTTTAAACAGAAAGAGGGACGTGGTTTGTTGAATATTGGGAGGAAGTGAATTCCATAAAAGAGCACCTGAATAAGACAGGCTAGATTTGAACAGGTCTATACGGGGCCTTTATATAGAGAGACTGTTCCTGGAGGTGCTGTATTTTTTTTCAGTTGGCGAAAAGAGCCTAGATAAGTAAGGTGGAGCTTTCTCGTTAAGAATTTTGTGCATCAGTACACATTTGTTTAGTGCGAGGTGCTTAACCAGAGGGAGAAGTCCGATGGCCTGCAGCTTGGCATCAGTGGATAAAGACGGATCAGGGAGGATAAGCTTAGCAGCGCGCTTGTATAATGAGTTTATCTTCTTGAAGTGATTTTCACTGCAGCCATCCCATATTGTTGAGGCATAATCAATGTGTGGTTTAATGTAGGCATTAAAAAATAGTTTGCACGTCTTAAGGTCAATGATCGTTTTAAGTTTGGAAAGTAAAAACAACTTTTTGGACAACTGTTTTCTCATATAGTATAGGTGGTTATGCCAGTTTAGATCATCATCTATTATTACTCCAAGCAGGCGGTGTTGACTGACCGGCTCAATTGGGATGGAATCCAAACAAAGGTTGAGTGATGGAGGTTTGAGCTGATGTTTCTGGCGGGTTGTGATAAGCATGCTTTTTGTTTTTGTGGGATTTACAAGCATGCGATTTTCATTACCCACCGAGAGACTTCATGAAGACTCTCTTGAAGATTATTTGCAATTTCAGGCACAGTTTTACCAGCGGAGTGTAATGTTGAGTCGTCGGCAAACATGTCACACTCACCCGCAGTACACTTTACATGTAACGGTAGATCGTTAACGAAGATACAGAACAGTAGTGGGCCTAAAATAGACCCCTGGGGCACTCCATACTCCACAAATTGTTCAGAAGAACATTTTCCATTGACGTAGACTGTTTGTGTTCTTTTTGTAAGATAGGAGTTCAGAAACGAAAGAGCCGAGGGGCTCTTTTTGTTTAAGTAGGTGGCAATCTTTTTCAATAAGATGGTATGATCGATAAGATCAAACGCTTTTCTTAGATCCAAGAAGACAGCACCAGCCATTTTATTATCATTTATGCTGTTGACCCACGAATTCACTATTCGTGCGAGTGCAGTGTGGCATGAATGCTTGGGACGAAAACCTGACTGGTAATGATATAATAGGGACCTTTTTTCAAGAAATTCCAGAAGATGTTTGTGAACATGCTTTTCCAGAGGCTTCGAGAGAACTGATAGAAGGGAAATTGGGCGAAAGTTATTAATTTCAGAAGAATCGTTTGCTTTAGGAACAGGCACTATTTTTGATTTTTTGAAAGCTATTGGGAAGACATTTTTTTGTATACATAGGTTATAAATATATGTTAGAGGTTCCACTATGTATGGTTGCGACAGGTCAAGGATATATCCATTGATACCATCACTGCCCGTAGACGTTTTCTTTTTTAGGATGGAAATGTATTTGCCTACCTCGTGTACAGCAGTATCGGGGATGACGAAAATATCATCTGAGGACAATCTTTGCTTACAGAACTTTGTTAGCTTCTCTGGTGTGGAATATATCGACTGATTGCGATTGTGAGAACTGAGTAAGTCTTTGGGGGCTGATAGAAAGTGGTTATTAAACTCCTCAGCGGAGAGATTTTCTGGAATGGTATTGCACTGTTTACGCTTGTTGTTGGTAAGCGTATTAAGTGCTGTCCAGATAGAGGAAGGGTTTCTGTCTTCTTCAACTGTTTTGGTTATAAAAGATCTCTGCGCCTCTCTAATTAAGTACTTAACTTTATTTCGCAATCTTTTAAATTCATGAAAGTTCTTTTCTTTCTTAGCCTTATTTCTATCATCCATTGCTTGTTTGATTTCGTCAGTCATCCATGAGGGAGGCTGGCGGGATCGGACACGCTTTCTTCTTACTGGCGCATGTTTGTTTAGCACCCCTAGGAACAGATTGAGTAAGACAGAGACAGCCTTATCTGGGTTGGTACAATTGTACACATCATGAAACGGTGTAAGGCTAAGATCGTGTAGAAAAGCATCTTTGTTTAGTTTTTTAAAAGACCTATAGGTAATGTTCACATGCTGATCCCTCTTTTGTTTGGGCATCTTACACGACCATGTACAGGTGATGGGAAAATGATCACTGACAGCTAGTGGGGGGACGCTGGTCTCTAGTGCTGACTTACAGTTGTTGGTATAGATGTGATCAATGAGTGTAGCGGATGATTGGGTTATTCTAGTAGGAGCTTGGACTAGTTGCTTCAACCCAAAAAGAGTTGTTGTCGATTGCCACGTGGGATTTGTTTTCAGTAAGTCAATGTTAAAATCACCTAACAGCAGTACATCTTTGTCAGTGTCATTCACTTTATCCATCATCTGCACAAAGTCATCATACCACTCGACAGTGGACGATGGATTTCTATATACATAACCCATTATAATTAGCGATGAGTTATTAATTTTTACTTTTAGCCATACACACTCAATCTCAGTTGACTCCAGATCATCATGTCTGCGTACCATATGTGCAACTGAGTTGTGAACATAAACAGCAATTCCTGTGTGTTTGAGGGTGTTTGGGTCACGACGAATTAAGGAAAAGTTTGGAATACACAGATTTTCGTCGCTAATTCTTGAGTCCAGACGTGATTCCGTTAGCCCAAAGAAATGGAAGTGTGAAGGCTGGTTTAAAAATATTGAAATGTCAGGAACCTTATTGTAAAGGTGAAATACATTAAGGTGCCCGACCTTTAGACCATGGGCATGCATGTAATTGTTTGATGGTGTACACATTTTGATGACGAAAACGTAAATATAAAGTTTTCAATATCCGAACCTCAGTGGACACCACGACTGTCAAAAATAACTTGCGTGATAGTTTGTAGAACTGTCTACTCGCATTCAGCACAACACGTTTGGCTATGCACTATAATCACTAATCTTTACATTTAGTCCGGCTTACAAAAATGGTGTATATGCCGGCCAGACACAAGTCAAACGCGCAACTGTACTGTACACAGGTCAACCACAGTACAAATAGTCCAACGATTTCTCTAAACTGTCAGACTGCAACACATGTTACTGTGATACGGCCGCATCGCATATAAACCAAAAGCATCGCAAATGTTAATGTCAACTCTATGAGGTGAAACTAAAACAACAGCACAATAAACCGTTTCGTATAGAAATGTCACCGTTTGATCAAAGGATTGTCAGACCAGTGCTCGACACACTGAAACAGATTGAACTGACTAGAACTGGAATTAAAAAAATCCTAATAATACTTCCTCTGCTTCCCCAGCACTTCTTCTGCTGTAGAAAGTAACACCTCTTTTATATTTCCAGCAAGGGTGTCTACGTCGCAGTCCAAAGTAGCCAAGGCTGCAAATCTGCCTCCCACCTGGGCTTGGAAGAGCTCTTCTACTTCCGGGTCTTTTAGCTTCTGGAGGTCGAATCTGATGCGAGGGCTCTTGCTATCTCGTTTCAATGCCAGCTTCAACTTGAGGCTAGTAAGGACGAGGTTGTGGTCGCTGCCAATATCAGCGCCAGGAAAGGACCTCGTTTGTGCTTTGTTAACGCTGGATTTGAATCGTCGAGGCAGCAAGATGAAGTCAATCTGGTTATGGACCAGGCCACCTGGCGATTGCCATGTCACTGTTCTTGACTTCTTGTGTGGATGGAGGGTATTAGCAACGGTGAGACGGTGACTCTGTGCGAACTCTAAAAGTCGCAGGCCTCTGTCGTTTGTTTCTCCAAGGCCAAACTTGCCAGCTGTTCCTGCCCATTGTTGGTAGGCGTCAGGGCCGATCTTTGCATTCCAGTCACCGAGGACAGTCAGAATGTCTTTCTTAGGTGTTTTCTTGATGATGTTGTCCAGTTGTTCGTAAAATTCTTCTAATTCTTCATCATCATGATCTGCTGTTGGAGCGTATACTTGAATGATAGTGATGTTGTGCGGTCGGGCGGAGATGCGGATGGAGATTAGTCTGCTTGACACGGGGGTGCAGCTGATGACAGTTCCAGCCACCTCTTTCCTTACGATAAAAGCTACGCCATGTTCGTGCTTGGTTTCTTTTCCGCTGAACCAGATTTTATGGCCTTCATCTGTTGTTGTTTCTCCGAAGCCTGTCCATCGAACTTCTGCAAGTCCTACAATGTCCCAGCGATAGTACTGCCGAGACTTGTATAACTACAAGACTGAGCCTGACACCAGCATCCTCCAAAACAACCAGGCTGGGGCCAGGAAGGCTGAAGACCTGCCAGTGTTAGCTGAAGAGGTGGAAGCAGCCGTACGCGGCCTGAAGGGAGGAAAGTCTCCAGGTGTAGACAACATACCTGCTGAACTGTTGAAACATGGAGGAGAAGTAACAACGAAGGTCCTCACTACACTCTGTCAAAAGATCTGGGAGCAAAAGAAATGGCCAGTAGAATGGACACAGTCTCTAGTGATCCCGCTCCCCAAGAAAGGAAACCTGAAACAGTGCCAGAACTACAGAACTATCAGTCTGATAAGTCACCCTAGCAAAGTAATGCTTAGAATCATTCTCAACCGCCTCAAAACTTTCGCCGAGGAACTGCTGGCAGAAGAACAGGCTGGCTTCAGAGTTGGAAGAAGCACTGTAGAGCAGATTTTCAACTGCCGCGTCCTGATCGAGAAACATCTGCAGCATCAGCGCGAACTCTACCACAACTTCATTGATTTCAGGAAAGCATTTGATCGCGTCTGGCACGACGGACTCTGGCAAGTCATGAGATCGTTCAACATAGAGGAGGGACTGATCCAAATGATAGAAGCGCTTTACAAGAACGCCTGCAGCGCAGTTCTACTTAACAATCAGTCAGGCGAGTTCTTCAGGACGACGATCGGTGTCCGTCAAGGATGCCTGCTCTCTCCTGTCCTTTTCAACATATTCCTGGAGAAGATCATGCAGGAAACCCTCCACGACCACCATACTTCAATCTCTATTGGTGGCAGATCCCTGTGCAATCTTCGATTCGCAGACGACATTGACCTCATGGCAGGCAGCAATAGTGAGCTCCAAAACCTGACAGACAAACTTTCAAGTAGCGCAGGGTCTTATGGCATGGAGATCAGTACGGATAAAAGCAAAGTGATGATCAACACCACAAGCGACAGCAGCAGCAACATTCACATGAACGGCCAGAAGCTAGAAGAGGTCAATAGCTTCAAGTACTTGGGAGCCACCCTGTCCAAAGACGGTAGTTGCATAGCAGAGATCCGTATCAGGATAGGTACAGCAACATCCGCAATGGCCAGGCTGGACAGGATATGGCGAAGTAACTCCATCAGCTTCACCATCAAGTACAGGCTTTACAAGTCCCTCGTAGTGTCTATTCTACTCTACGGCTGTGAGACTTGGACACTGCTTGCAGACTCAGAAAATAAAATCCAGGCCTTTGAGAACAAGTGCCTGAGGAAGTTGCTCCGCATCTCGTACCGCGAGCACAAGACCAACGAATATGTACAGAGCATCATCACTTCCCTGGTGGGCCCACATGAACCCCTTCTGGCAACTGTGAAACGGCGCAAGCTTGCTTGGTTTGGCCACGTGACCCGACACAACACCTTGTCCAAGACTATCCTCCAAGGCACTCTCGAAGGAAGTCGTCGGCGAGGTCATCAGAGAAAGAGTTAGGTCGCAAACATAAAAGAATGGACCGAACTCGAGATGCCAGACTTGCTTGCCACCGCCCAAAATAGAACTCAGTGGAGAGCACTGTCTGTTGCTGCTGCCTTTCAGTCCCCCCAACGCCCAGTTCGGGCAAGGGACTGATGATGATGATGATGATGATGAATACTTAGGGCTCACACACCTGTGTTCATATGCACCACGCATTGCTACAAGTCAGACGGATGAAGGGCTGAAAATGAAGTCATACGATTGTTTACTTTCTTTTCAGAATTATACTGATATTCATGAAAAACTAAAAAACATGAAGTGAAATTAGTTCAAGTTGAGCCTACACACACAACAACAACAACAACAACAACAAAAAAAAGAACTGAGAGAACTATTTTAACAGTCGTCAAGTAGGATGGGGTCCAGTAAAACCAAGTCATTTAGGCCTGGAGGCGTGTTAGTTGAACATCCGATTTACGCTGGAGAGAGATGGACAACGATAGCACAAGTGCAGTAACAGATCAGATTAGCGCCTCAACGACGCAAAGGTAATCCGGCACTATCCCGGAACTATCATCGTCCAACGTTTCCCGATCAGGCATGAAGGAGTTAATCTAACCAAAACACTGAGGTATGTTTTATAAGTTTAACACACACTTCACATGACAGCTTGGGACCGCGGTCCACTATTAGCTAGATACGGATACTGCCAGTGGGGAAAGGGAAGTGGGAACGGCTGAAAAGCTGAGTGGAACGCTGGCTGGAATGCCGCTGGGTACTGCGGCATTGGTACATGGAAACTGTGCGGTGTGATCTGAGGCCATGGTACGACAGGGCGCGCGTAGTTTCCATACAGGGTCGCCGGCTGATAGTGGTAGCTGGGATCGGCCGTCGCTTCTGTGAATTCTGAGAGACATTGTGGCGGCTGTGGGTTGGCGGGCTGAGTCTACCTTCGCCCGCTTTTACCTAAGAGACTTATCTGGCCAGCGCACCAATCTGGACCTTGTGGGGGACATCTCGGCAGCGCAACACTCCCTCCCAGCGCCACAGGCGCCATAGGTTCGCCTAGCTAAAATTAACGGGAGTGAGCGCAATGGGAGGGGCCTCGATAGTCGGCTCGCTTTGCGGGTTTTGGGGGGGTTCCGAAATAGCGGCACCCTCCTCCTTTTCGTAATTCCAATTTGTAATGTCATCGGTAATGATTTTGAGAAATAAATTCTTTTTTTTTTTTAAATGTATTTTTTCGAAAAATACTTACCGATGACATTATTCAGAGGTCCCTCCCTCCTACCCCGCTTGCCGCAGTGGTGCTAGGCTCAGTCACTGGCGGGAAAGGGTGAGTGCGCCACCGGACAAGGTAGTACGGGAGACCACGCGGGTTTCCGGGCTATGGCTCCCCAGTGGTTACCTCCCCCAGTATGAGGAACACAGTAAGTTTTTTGGCTAAAATTATGAGTTAAGCGAAGGTTCCAATTAGTAATGTCATCGGTAAGTATTTTTCGAAAAAATACATTTTAAAGAAAAATTAATTTTACTCTCTCCCCACTTCGATGTTTCTGAGCGGGCTTGGCGAGCCACGTTAACGTCCCCCCCCCCCCCCCTCCCCCCATCCCAAATTTTCCAGGCGGGCCCAGAGTGACTTAGATTCGAACTCTCAGGACCGGTTCCGCCTTTTTGATGATAAGCTCCCCCCTCCCCCCCCCCCTCGTCTCCCGAGCGGGCTCAGGGAGTCAGCGTTCCCCTTCCACCTCCCTTCGTTTGTACAGAGCGCGCTTCACGGTACCCACATTCCCCTTGCCGACCTCGCATCGTAGTCGACACGGGCAGCCCCCCTTCTCCCCGCCATGCGGCGAGTGGGGTGCGTCCAGAGCCAGGCTTTGCCTCTGGCCGTCGCTCGACTGCGGTCCCTCGCTCCCCGCAACGCTCTTCTGGACAGGCTTCGCGGGCGGCTCCGCCTGTTCCGCATTCGCGCCGCAGTCCGTCACCTTCGGCGGACCAGCGCTCTCGTAGCCGGTCGCCCCTCCTTGTGACTCCGCGCGACAGGCGCTCTTTGGACTTGGATCAGGACATTCTCATCTTACACCCTGGGGATTCCACTTCGGCGATCTTCCTTTGGGACTCTCCCGCCGGCTCCCCCACCCCTCGCTCAGCTGTTTCGTCGCTTTCCGCCATTTCCAGAGATGACGGCCCTTGGCTCGGCTCTCAGACCTTCAGTGCTCTTGTAGAGGCCTCCCGTCTTATCGCCCACTAGGCACCGGCCTCCACGTGGCGTGGGTGGGTAGTCCCCTCAGTCCCTGACTGAGTGGGCTAGCAGAGGGGTGCCATCTTTGTCCAGGATTAGGACTTGATGTCAGCAGATATGTTGTTCAGTCTTTTTCACCGGTCCGGTTTTTAAGGAGCTGTGCTAACCCAGGTCCTACCATGTTGGATTGGTCCTTAAAAATACTCGTGAGCTTTTGGTCCTTTGGATCTCAAGTGTTTGCCGTGCTTGGAGACCCGTGTCGGGGGAGAAGAGGATCCTGGTGGCTGAAACACTCCACTTTGGCCTTGACTAATGCCTAAACGGGAGGCTAGTCGTACCGGCCTAGTCAATCGGCTCTTGTCACGTTGAGCCCTATCCCATTGTTGACATGCAGGCTGATATACGGGGCACCATGCTATAGCCTCTGCTGCTGAATAGGTGCTCTACGCCTGTATTCCCCTGCATGCAACCGTGTGATAGAAGGCGGTGGCTCAGACGGTTCAATCGGGCTTACCCCCTTGAGTATATCTTTCGGGCAGTCTCCATTGTGCATCGGCTGGAGACCCGCCGACAGTTGCACTTTCCCTTGTTGGGCTCGGTGGCGGGCGGGGACCCCCGGGGGATGAATATCTCTACTATTATAATATGGAAAACACACACACACAAAAAACTTGCACAGAAGCGGCACATTGCCACCAACATTGAACATGACGGTGACTCGGACTGTGAGGAGGCGACGCCTCAGGCGTCGGCTGTATGGCCTCACTTCCTCATTGTTCATAGCAAGATGACAGACAAACCTGTTTCCATGCTGCATCCATTTCTGGTGGGGGAGACCCTCAGGAGCCGTGTTGGCAGGCCTGAGGCCCAGCGCCTCAGGTCTGGTGACTTGCTGGTGGAGTGCCGTACCTGGGCACACTCCAGCGGGCTGCTGAGGCTCTCTTCCATCGGAGACACTCCAGTGGAGGTTACACCCCACAAAACTATGAATTCGTCAAGAGGCGTAATCCAAGATCAAGCTTTGGCAGAACTGTCAGAAGATGATTTTGTACGGAACCTTAAGTCTCAGGGGGTGACTTACGTCAGGCACTTCGCTTCCAAGCGAGGTGGTAGGGAGATCCGTCTCTCTACCATCATCCTGACGTTTGGCACCCCCACCCCTCCTACTACCATCTGGGGAGGTTACTATTCCCTGAAAGTGAAAAAGTACGTCCCTCTCCCCCTCCGGTACTTTTAAGTGCCAAAAGTATGGCCATGGGCAGAAGACCAGGCAGAGGCTTCATGCGCCCATTGCACTAAGCCCGGATACTCTGCCGAGTCCTGCACAGCCACCCCCCTGTGTGTGAATTGCCAGGGGGCACATATGGCTTCGGATCTGAGTGCAAGATTCAGCAGGTGCGTGTGGAGAAGGGGCTGTCCTTTCTGGATGCCAAAAAAATGGTTGAAGGCCCTGCTGCAGCTGCGGCTGCCCCAACCTCAAACACCTCTGTGTATACTTTCAGTGCAGCGGTGGCAGGCAAGCGCCCCACCAAAGACTTCATGTCAAACTCCAACTTCTTGGTTGGGGGCGGAGCCTCGGCTCCTCTCGCCCCTGGAGAGTAACCTTCCTCCGGTGGTGACGAGGAGCCAGGGAACGCAGAAGGCGGACACTGCCGGTTCGGTTGTGCCGCCTTCTGTTGCCCCTAAGCCGCAGCCCCCACCCAAACATGTTAGTCTGTCAACTCCAAAGGCTTCTGGCTCTGGTCAGCCTTCTAAGACCGCTAACTCTAGTGGCAGGAACGCTGCCCAGGACCAGAAGTCTAAGAAATCTATGGGACCGCTGTGCGCACGGGCCCAGAAAGGAAACACTGATGTCCCCCTTCAAAACAAATATGCTGCACTGGAGGAGCGGATGGAGGGGGTGGAAGTTGTCGTTGCTGATTCTGCGGCAGCTCCACTCCCTTCCTCTCCGAAGAACGAGAGGAGGCCCGGGAGCCGGCCCCCCTCTGTTTCTTCAACTCCTTCCAAGGTAAAGGAAAAAGGGGGGAAAATCTCTTCACCCCCAGATAAGACATAATCATGTACTCTCTGCTTCAGTGGAATTGTCGTGGTTTTCAAGCTAACTTTGAGGAATTACGTCTTTTAGGAGACTTACCTGAAGACTTCTGACCCTGATTCCTTTAATGGTTTTAACGTTATACATAGAGGCTCTCATTCGGAGAGGCACTCGGGTGGAGTGGCTCTTCTCATTTGTAGCCAAATTTTATGTAGCCCCGTTAGCATCGACACCTGTCTTCAGGCTGTGGCAGCTCGGGGTTACCTTGAAGAAGACCATAACCATATGCAGTGTTTACCTGCCACCATCGCTGCGGGTCTGTAGTAATGATATTTTTAACTTAGTAGATCAGCTGCCCCTCCCTTTATTCTACCCCCACCCGGGTCTGCCCTGGGGGACTTGGGTGGGGTTAGGTATTTTTTAGTTCCCAGGGTCACCCTGGTCAGCCCCACAGGGTGGGTTTTTCTCTCTATTCTGGGGCATGTGTTTCTGTCTACCCTTTGTCCATTCACCTGTATTTGCCTTTTTAAAACTCTCCCTACTGTCTGCACTGCCTGTAGCTCTTGATATTGGATGTGTGTTGCTAGATGGTCTTAGCTTTATTTAGGCCCCATGTGTTAGGTTTATTTAACGTATTTGACCGGTTGGCGACATACATTCAATGTTCTGTTTAGTTTTTTTTTTTACAAGCAGTGCAGGCACGTCCTGAGAAAGCCTTGTTGCTGTCGGGACGTTAAGCAATGTACAATCAATCAATCAATCTCCCTTTATTCTCATGGGGGATTTTAACGGTCACGCTCACCTTTGGGGTGGTGACCACTATGATGGCAGAGGTCAGATGTTAGAAGATGTTTTTTCTCACCTTAACCTATGTGTCTTTAACGATGGCTCACCTGCGTACTCTAACCCAGGTTCAGGATCTAGTTCTGTTCTAGACCTTACTGTGTGTGATCCTTCTCTCATGCTGGACTTTGACTGGAAGGTTCACGACGACCTGTATGGTAGTGACCACTTCCCAGTAGTCCTGTCATCGGTCAGCTGTGAGGAGGATTCGCCAGTGGGGCGCTGGAATCTCATGAAAGCTAACTGGCCTCTGTTCGCCTCCCTCTGTCAGTCTCATCTTACAGAGGAGGTGGTCATGTCAGCTGAAGAACCTGTTTCTTGTTTTACTTCTATTTTGTTGGACATAGCAGGTGAAACCATCCCTAGAACTTCCACATCACTCCCTCGGAAGCCGAGAGTACCATGGTTCAATGAAGAGTGCCGCAAGGCCCCAAAAACGCGCAAATCTGCTCAGCGACGTGCTTTTCGTAATCCGTCACAAGCGAATATTTTAACCTTTAAAAGACAGAGAACGAAAGCCCGTTACATTTTTAAACGTGAACGCCATGCTTCCTGGAGACGCTTCGTCTCCTCTTTATCTTCTGACATGCTCCGTCCCAAAAAGTCTGGAAGGCTGTTCGAATAATTAGGGGCAGAGGTGGCTCAGCTTTTGTCGGCCATCTTAGAGATGGTGCCACTTTGGTCACGGATAAAAAGGCTGTGGCCAATTTGCTTGCCTCCAACATTGCCCATAATTCTTCAACAGAGCATTATTCACCTTTCTTCCAGAGAGAGAAGGAGAAGCGAGAGTCTTGTACTTGTGATTTTATATTGGATAACTCGGAAGACTATAATGCCCCTTTTACATTTTCAGAATTGCAGCAAGCCATGCAGAAATGTCATGACTCTGCTGCTGGATTAGATAACATCCACTATCAGCTCCTAACACATCTGCCTGGGGATTCACTCCTTGTACTTCTCAAGGCCTTTAACCATATCTGGATAACCGGTCATTTTCCGCCATCTTGGTGCCAGGCTGTGGTTGTGCCAATTCCCAAGCCGGGTAAGGATCCCTCCGATGCGGGCAACTACCGGCCAATCGCTTTGACATCTTGTTTATGTAAAACTATGGAACGCTTGGTCAACGCCCGCCTGGTGTGGCATTTTGAGTCACAGGGTCTCATCACAGACCTCCAATGCGGTTTCCGGTGCTTCCGTAGTACAACTGACCATCTAGTCCGCTTTGAGTCGTTTATCCGAGATGCTTTTGTCAACAAGCAGCATGTCTATGCAATTTTCTTCGATCTTGAGAAGGCATATGACACTACCTGGAAGTATGGTATAATGTCTGATTTGTCGGACATGCCCGTTTTTATTCACAATTTTTTTGTCTAACCGGTCGTTCCATGTCCGTGCAGGCTCCACCCTCTCCGACTCCTTTGAACAGGAGATGGGTGTCCCGCAGGGCAGCATTTTATCTCCTGTTTTATTTATCATTAAAATTAATAACATTGTAAAAACCGTCAAGGATGATTCTGGATGCTCTTTGTTTGTGGACGACTTCGCTTTGTGTGCACGAGGTTCACGGACTTGCGTCCCTTGAGAGGCGCTTGCAGCTGTGCGTTGATCGCATCCAGGGGTGGGTGTCTCTCAACAATTTCAGGTTCTCGCCCTCCAAGACAGTCTGTGTGCATTTTACTAACTAGACGATTTTTTTTCCAGAACCTAGCCTGAGCATTGCTGGAGTGCCAATTAAGGTGGCCGAAGAGGCAAAGTTTTTTTGGGTCATCTTTGACAAAAGATTGACCTTCCGCAACCATGTTAACTACCTTAGAACCTCTTGTCAGAAAGCCCTCGACATTCTTCGTGTCGTTGGTCGTACTGACTGGGGTGCAGACCGCATTGTCTTACTTCGACTCTACCAGGTCCTTGTTCGGTCCAAACTGGATTACGGCTCTGTGGTATATGGCTCGGCTTCCAAGTCTGTTCTACAGCGTCTGAACACAATTCACCATCAAGGTCTGCGAATATGTCTGGGAGCCTTCAGGACATCTCCAGTTCCTAGTCTGTATGCCGAGGCAGGGGAACCTTCTCTCAGGCTCCGCCGCATCGCATCCGCCTCATGCTCAGCTACTTTCTGAAGCTGAAGGCCCATCCAAACAATCCTGCCTATGATTGTGTTTTTAACCCGTCGTTTGCAGAGATTTACGATGCCCATCCGGGAGCTGTCCGTCCACTTTCTTTCCGTGTCCGACCTCATCTGCAGGCGGCCGGAGTGGACCTGGACAAAGTTTCAGAATCTCTGCAGCACATCACTCCACCCTGGCTACTACCAGTTCCTGACATCTTGCTGGACCGCCCACAAGAAGGATTGTACCCCACCAGCCATAGAGCCTCAATGAACTCTTTTCAATTTTTCCTGGCTATTGTCGTCTTTATATGGATGGGTCCAAGTCTGAGGATGGGAGAGTGGCTGCGGCTGCAGTGTCCTCTCGCCATCCTAGACACCCATTTACGCTCCGCCTCCCTGACCATTCCTCTGTATTTAGTGTAGAACTGCAGGCAATTCTGCTGGCACTCAAGCATGCCTATCAGTCTCGGGAAAGGAACTTCCTGATTCTTTCTGACTCTCTTTCTTCCCTGCAGGCCCTTCAGGGCGTGGGAACAGACCACCCACTGCTGGTGCAGATTAGAGAGCTCTACACAGACTTGATGAAGGAATATTATGACATCATTTTTATTTGTGTCCCGGGCCATGTGGGCATCGAAGGCAACAGAATTGCAGATTCTGCTGCCAACAGTGCCCGCAGTGACCCTGTCCCTGACACACAGACTGTTTATAGTGATTTTAAATCTGTGATTAGTGCGTACATAGCCCGCAAGTGGCAATCTGAGTGGGACAAAGAGGAAGGGAACAAGCTGCATGAAGCTTTTCCTACGGTGTCTGACAGTCTACCTTTCCGCTGCGGCAGCCGTCGTGAGGAGACTGTCCTTACTCGGCTCCACATCCGGCACACGTATGTTACGCACTCTTACTTAAACAGGATGAGCGTCCATGGTGTTTTGCCTGTGATGAGCAGTTTTCTGTTCGACACTTTTTGCTGTATTGTGCCGATCTAATTGCCACGAGATATAAACACTTCACAGCAGACTCCTTGAAGGTTTTGTTTTGGGATGTTCCCCCAGACAAAATCTTCAATTTCTTGAGAGAAGGCAATATTTTTAACAAGATCTGAGCATTCATAGACTGTGAATTTCTTTATTTTGCCCTTTTTGAGAGTCTGTAGACATTTCTTTTAAAGACTCGTGTGACATTTTAGCCTGACATATTTTTAAGATATATTTACATCTTTTCTTAAGACCTTGCTTTTAGTCTGGCTGACCAGCTTTTTACCCATCCCGCCGTGAGATGGCCTTAGTCGCCTGCTCGGCGTTAAACCCCAATAACTACTACTACTACCCGTCTTATCTGTTTCTACCTCCTGCCAGAATTTTGCCCGCTGTCGCCCTCTGAAGAGGCAAGCGTCCACCATGGTTGTTGCCATGAGGCCTACTAAGCATCGCAAGTCGCTCCCACAACTGGCCGGATTCCGGGACCTCGCAGACGCTTTCTCGGCGCAGCTCCACCATGACAGCTTTGGTACAACGGGTTTTTCACCGATTCGCGCTGGCCAGAGGGTGTCAATATGAGCTTCCGCCAGGACTGGTACGCGAGACACTCCCAGGCCTTCACCGTCCCTCTTCCCTCGGTGGACTCAGCAGCCAGCGACCAGGCGGGCGTTCGCAGGGTGGTCCAGAATGATTGGCCTCGCCCACTAGACAGGATCGCTTCTCTAGCGCAGAATTCGCTAGCTTGTTCCGGCTTCTTGGAGTTGGCTACACAAGCTGTGCTGCGCTGTTTGGAGGACACATGGGACCTGGATTCCGTGTCCCCGCTCTGCGACGTCCGATCCATCCTTGTGGCTGCTAATCGGGCTGCCTACCACTCTTCTACTAATGCCATGGCGGCGGCCACCAATTGTGACCTCTGGCGTCGGGACACTCTCCTGCGACTGCTCAGATCTCCCCAAGACTGTGAAGACTCAGCTCCACCAGGCCCCTCTCGGAGGTTCAAAGCTGTTTGGGGACACTTAGCAGATGGTGAAGGAAGCTTCTAAGGATTTGTGTCCCCGGCCTGCCACCGGCACCTCTTCGTCTCGCTTTCACGCTTCCCGCATGGCCACGGGCGCACCCTGCAGTCGGCTAGACCCTTTGCTCGTCCCGGGGGCTCCCGCGGTAGAGCCCACCCCTTTCAAGCCCCACAGCAGTCCGTCCCCGCCTCCCGCCCCTCCTGGTCCCGCGGCGCCTGCAAATCGGGGCATGGTAGGGCCCGCTAACTTACCCTCCCTTCTGCCCCCGCCGACAATTATCGGGTCTCCAGTCGGCGGGCGGCTGGCCGTCTTCAGTGACCACTGGAGATCGCTGTTCCCAGAAGACCCTTGGATCATCTCGACTGTTTCCACAGGTCTGCAGTTGTCGTTCCAGTCCCCTCCGCCGTTACGCAGGTCCCCCCTTTGGACTCAGGCTCCAGGAGACTGGCTCAAGGCAGAAGCACTACGTGGAGAAGTGACGGCCTTGCAAAGTGAGGCTGCGACAGAAATAGTCTCCCGACATGACTCGCCAGCGTTCTACAGCCGACTCTTCGTCCCCAAGCCAGGCGGCAAGTGGCGACCGGTCATCGACCTGTCAGCGCTAAACAAGTTCATTTCGGCACCTCACTTTTGGATGGAGACAGGCAGGATTCTCCGCGCAGCCGTCCGGCTGATGGACTTCGCTATCAGCCTTGATCTATCATACACTTATCTACACGTACCGATTCATCCGTCTTCTCGCTGGTATCTACGTTTCTTTTTTGGCGGGATTGTCTATCAGTTCCGAGCCCTCCCATTCGGCCTCAACATCAGTCCTTGGGTTTTCACGAGGCTCCTCGACGCGGTGATGGCCAGCTTCCGTCAGCGATCCCTGAGTCCGTCTTCCAACTACTTGGACGACTTGCTACTGCGCAACCAGATCGGCACGGCTCTCAAAGAGGACTGAGATGTCCTACTCACTGTCTTGCGCCGCCTCAGGTTCTTAGTCAATCCGGGCAAGTCAGATCTCACCCCTTCGCGCCGCTTCATGCACTTAGGAATGGAATTCCTGACCGACCTCAACCTGGTCCGTCTGTCGTTGGCTCAGTGGCAGAAGATCGCCGAACTCGCTCGTCAGATGGAGTTATAGTCCTCCTTCACAGCCAGGGTCTGGCTTCAGCTCCTGGGACTGCTCAGCGCGGCAGCGGACTTGTTACCCTTCGGCAGGCTCTACTCTCGCCCGTTTCAGCTCCACCTTCTTCTACATTGGCAACCCTCCACGGGCGTCCTGACGGACTCCGCTGACCCGTCCTTACCTCCAGAGGTGGGCGGACCTAGCTTGGCTCTCGACGGGCGTGCCCCTGCACTCCCCGCCGCCCCACTGGTCCCTCTGCACCGACGCGAGCCTGTCGGGCTAGGGCGCGCACCTGTTACCGGACTTTGTCTCGGCCTCGGGCCTTTGGCCTCGGGCCTGCGCGGACAAACACTTCAACTGGCTGGAGTTGAAGGTGGTGTGGTTGTCCAACCAGGAGGTCCTCGTACTTTCGGACAACTAGACAGTGGTGACATATATACAGAACCAGAGGGGCACTCGCTCGCCCTCCCTGTGCATCCTCCTTTACCATCTCCTGCTCTGGTGCAGGGACTGGGGCATTACTCTTCGAGCCCGCCACTTCCCGGGTCACCTGAACGTGGTCGCAGATGCCCTGTCCTGCCACGGACAGCTTCTCCACACGGAGTGGTGCCTGCACCCCGACATCTTTCGCCTGATCTGCTTGTGATGGGAGACGCCGCTAGTCGACCTGTTTGCCACCAGATGGAACAACCAGCTTCCGCTTTTTGTCTCTCCAGTCCCGGACCCTCTCGCCTGGGCAGTGGACGCGCTTTCCATTCCTTGGGACGGGTTGATTGCTTATGCCTACTCCCTGTCAGTTCTGGTGCCGAAGATCCTGCGGGAGCTTCAGGGATGCTCCGCGGTTCTCCTGCTGGTCGCCCCCTTCAGCTGGGCCAAGAGCTGGACCATGGACCTGCTCGCCTTAGCAACGGACCCGCCCCTGGAGCTCCCCACCCCTCCATCGATACTCAAGCAGCCCCGGCAGGCCCTCTTCCACCCGTGCCCGGAGCGCCTCCTACTACACGCCTGGAGGTTGTCCGGCAAGCCCTCACCGCTAGAAGTTTCTCAGATGCGGTAGTGGCGGCGATTGCAGCAGCCCGCAGACTGTCTACCAGGAAGGTCTATGAAGGCAAATGAAGGGTCTTCCAGTTGTGGTGCGCCGCTCAGTGGCTCCCCCCCACGAACTACACCCCCCCCCCCCCGGCGGAATTCTTCCTGTGGCTCTTCGATGACCAAGGCTTAGCACCTATTACCGTCAAGGGTTACCGCGCCATGTTCGCAGACACTTACCGCCACCTGGGTCTCCCGGATCCAGGCGCATGCGAAGACCTCTCTGACCTTTCAGCTCATTTTGAACTGCGGCGTCGTCTCCCGTTCTCTCATACCTCGGTGGGACCTCGCCTGGGTGCTGCAGTGGCTAAATTTGGACCGCTTCGAACCACTGCCCCTGGCACTTTTCTCCGATTTGACCCGGAAAACGTGTTTTCTCCTCGCCCTCGCCACGGCGTCCCGCGTGAGCGAGCTTCATGCACTCTCGGTTCGCCCCGCGTGTCTGCAGTTTTGAGTCGATGGCTTGGTGCAGCTTGTCACCGACCCGTCCTTTTGGGCCAAAAAATGGCCTCCCTCGGCTGCACCCCAGATGCTGATCATTCGTCCGCTCAGAGGGACAGACCTATCCCACGGGTCGCGTCAGTAGGACCCGGTCCGGGCACTGAAGATACCTGTGTCGCTCAAAGCCAGGCCATCTCTTCCTACCACTTTCACCAGGCAGGCCGGATATCTCGGCCTGGACAGTTTCGTCCTGGCTATGGTGGGAGATTCATTCGGCCTACCAAGACCTCTCCCCGGACAGGGATAGACGGTTACAGATCCGGGCGCATGAATTCCGAGCAGTGGCCACCAGCGCGGCCTTTGGCCGCAACTGCTCGGTTAAAGACATTGTGATGGCGGTAGGCTGGCGTGCAGACTCCACCTTTGCCCGCTTCTACCTCTGCGACCTATCCAGCCAGCGTGACTCCCTGGCCATGGTGGGCGACATCTCCGCGGCCCAGCACTCCCTCCGCGCACCCCAGGCGCATAGGCACGTCTTAACTGAAATCGTCGGGAGTGCTCCTTTGTGGGCCGGTGGAGGGTGTTAGAGTACAGGGGGTTGGGTCTCGGCACCCTCCTCCTCTTCGCTATTTTTCCATATAGTAATGCCATCAGTAATGTATTTTGAAAAAACAAATGTATTTTTTTGAAAAATACTACCAGTAGCATTCCTCAGATGACCCTCCCTCCTGCCCCGCTTGCCTCTTTGGCTAAGTGTGAAACTGGCGGGTTTTCGCCCTACACATGACCGGATAGGGTGGTAAGGGGAGGCCACCCAGGGCTCCTATGCATGGATCCCCAATGTCTCCTCCCCAGTTGTGTAGGGGACACAACTTTGGGCTGAAATCGTTAGGCTATAGAGTGTATTCCATATAGTAATGCCATCGGTAAGTATTTTTCAAAAAAATACATTTTAGAAAAAAAATTCATTTTTAGCGCTGATTGTGTCGTTACAAGCTATTACTTTTCACATGCACAGGATTCAAAAATGAACTCTTACCGGCAACAGAATTATTTAGTGGTAGAGTACATAATACAGAAAAGTTACTTAGTAAGCACAGAATTAACTCATTCAGCCCGACAGACGTATTTCCCAAATTTTGAAGTCATTTAACGACTCTTCACCAGTTGCAAGAGATGGATCGACCATGATAATTTAAGGGCAGTGCCAGATTAGCTTGGTTCCGACAGGCGCCAAGCTTATCTGGCACTACCCTTGAATTATCTTCTGCTGTAGTGCATCAGGGCTTAATGAGTTAATTGAAAACCATGTTTTACGTGCATATATATATATATATGTCTAAGACAGTGTTTGGTTGTGTCTGAGTTATCTGTTCTGAGCGATTTCTCGGATGTTTGATCAAGCTTGAAACCACGGAATGTAAATTTAATAACCTAGAAATTATCATCAATCTCAGCAAACTCCTAGTATAACAAGTTGCATTCTCTGGAAGATGTGATGAACTCCTTTAAGGTTGGAATGTGGCGACCTATTAGGTGAGGTAAATAAAAGCAGTCACGTGCTGTAGCATCTCATCCTGCTGGGGGGGTCGTAGGAGTGTTTAGCCCAAGAATGCAAATGACAACAAAGACCAGAAAAGCCAAGGAACTAATGGTATCATTGTCATGGATGGGACTTTTCCGGCTACAGCCGAATTCCAGATTTTTTTTTTAAATGCCTTTTTTCAGATGACAGATTTTATGTTTTTAACATTAATAATTCTGTCACCTTCACAGGGGGTGTTGCCCCCATGACCCCTACTGGGGGCCTTCTGTGGCCCCCCCAGACCCCTGCTTCAGGGTTCAACTTTTTTTTCTGTCCCATCCATGCATTGTGTTTTTTCCCCCATGCTAAACTGCTTCCACATCACTGATGTTTTATGTTTGCTTGTTTGTTTTTTAACGCAGATAACATCGAAGTTTCTCAACGTGCAGGCAGGTACTGAAATGGCAACGAAAGGGAGAGAACTGGCCCAACATTTTGACACGCAAGGAACACCAGTGATGATTGGTGTGTAGATTGGATACCTTTGAGTTTATAGTTATGAAAGGTGGCGTGCTAATTGGCCACAACACTTGATTTGCCATGGCCAGTCCATCTCTAACCATTTTCATGGTCAGTTCATCTCTGGACCTGTATTCAATGCTCAGCAGATAATTTTCAAGCACAAAGGTAAGCTAGTGAAGGCGAGAGCAGTATTGGCGTAGTCGTTAACCCTTTTCATTCTTATACACCCATTGCTTAAAATAAATTTCACAGATAGTTCAAGGGCGGTGCCAGAATAGCTTGGCGCCTCAGGTGCCAAGCTATTCTGGTACTGCCCTTAAACTAAAACAGTTACCCTATCTCCTAATCTGTAATGCAGCCTTCATAGGACAATAAGCAAATTTTACAAAATCAGCCTCAGGATGTAATAGGGTAACGCACATTTTTCTCCCTCACTTGTGCCCATTCCTACTGTTTATCATACCTGTACATTTGTCTGCCGAGTACTTTATACAGATGCAGGAATGGATTGACCATGATTAACCCCTTCACTGCCAGTGCCCAATGATTGTGTTTTTGAAACAATTGTAAATTCAGCATCAATGAACATGGACACAAGTGATTTCATCAAGAGGTATGTAGCCTCATGAACCCCCCCCCACAGCTGCGGGGACTCATGAGATTCTGTGCCTCTTACCTCAATAATAATAATAATGTATATTTACATTGCTCAGTTTTTCTTGGCAGTGATTGGTTAGCATTAGTGGCCAATTATCTTTGTACGTTTTTGTGCACTGCATCTCAGCTGCAAGCAGCCATGTTTTGGGGATGGAATTTTTTTTTAAAGTCCCTAAATGAACCTAGAACAACCCTGTAATCACTTAACTGCTACTGACGATATCAGTCCGTGCGTAGTTGCACATCTTTTCATCCGGGTGACATCATCAGTTGCAGTCAAAGATTTAAAGCTAATTTTTTGCGGTCTGCCACTGTGTACATGGTGTGGGCGGTCCGTGGCGCAGTGGTTAAGGCGCCTGCCACCAATGCCAAGGGTGCGAGGTTCGATACCGGGTTCCGGCGTTGGACTTTTCCCCTCTGGTAAGTGTCACCGTTAATTCGGGCGGACCGTCAGGGGTTCTTTCTCCGGGTACTCCGGTTCTTCCACCCCCCCCCCCCCACCCCACCCACTCCCCACGCTTTGGTACCGGTCTCAGGCCACTTTACAAATTTCAAATACAAGTGATCAAAAATCTCTGTAACTTCAGTAGCTGACTGGCCCTTCGTTTGTCTTGTACTGTGTTTGTACTGTGCTTGTCTTAAATGGCGTAAATCCGTGTCTGTTTCGTGAGTGTGTGTGTTGGGTTTCAGGCGCGGCGCTTTGATTCGATTTCCCAAAAATTGAGAAAAAGCGCCTATATAATAACGGTATTATTATTATTACTTATTTCATATGCTACGCATATCATCGTAAAAATGTTAGGTAAAATATCTATTTGACAGGAAAAGGCCGACAGCATGTGAAGGAGGGTCAGGGGTTGGGTAAATGGTTGATGCCATTAAAATCTATGTTTGTTTCCTATGTTTGTTTCTTGCTTGACAGTTTGTTCAGTTGGTTTGTTTATTAGGATTTAACATCCACTCCACAGGGATGATGTGTGGTTACGGTGTTTTTGAGCATGCATTGAAAAATATGTTGTTTAGCATGTTTCCACTTCAACGTGAAGTGTCATATTTGGTATGAAGCAGAAAGTATGTTTATTGTGTCCATCACTGTTGTCTTTTATGCACAAGTTTGTACGTGACAAGCGAAAACAATAATCACTTCTGGTTGTGCCTGATTACGATGTCCTGACATGCCAGAATAGTCTACTTTAGTTTGTACATAGCCCAAATCAGGGGCATTGACCATGATGTCTCAAGGGTAATGCCTGATCAGCTTGGTGCCTACCCATAATGTCATGGTCATTCCATCCCCTATGATTGGTGCTAAACTTGAAAGTGTTAGACCAGCCTTTAAGGATTACTTTGTCAGAACTGGCTTAACTCATTCAGCCCTGACGCACTACAGCAGATGGGTGGACCATGAAAATTCAAGGGCAGTGCCAGATTAGCTTGGCGCCTGTCGGCGCCAAGCTAATCTGGCACAGCCCTTGAATTATGTCGATCCATCTCCTGCAACAGGTGCATAGTCGTTAGACGATGCCCCCAAAATTTGGGAAATACGTGCGTCGGGTTGAATGAGTTATAACTTCCTGTACCATTTATGGGTGTACCTCTTGGGGAATATATCACAGGTACTCTTCTATTCAGATGTGATGCCAGGCATCGCATTGGAATCTAAGTGTACTTGTGTTGTAATCCCTAAGTGGGTGTAACTAGGGAGTGGACCGGTAAATAGTTCGGTTTTTTTTTGTTACCAGGTGGTGGGGTACTGGCACACACCATTCTGGGAGTGGACTACAATGAGTCGACAGGGGACATCAAGTTCCTCATTCTGGATCCCCACTACACTGGAGGAGAGGACCTGCAGATTATTCAGAAAGAGGTGAGTGCACAGTTGGCCCCTGAGAGTATTGAGTGTGTGTGTGAATTGTGTAAGAAATATTACATTTGATGTGTCAGTTAACCCTTTCACTGTTGTAGTTTTTTGTTGAGGTGACTTCTGCATGAATCATATCAACAAAAACACCAACAGCCAGAGAGTTAATTTTAGTCCACCCAGTGCAGGAAAAGATTCACTTTCATAGTTGTCTGTTATTGGAGCACAACCATACACAGTTGGAATCGTTAATCTAGGAGGACTGCAGTCCAGAACTACTTCAAGGTCATCAACACAATCATCTAGCAGCCTTTTCCATGCAGTAACATGTTGAGATAATTAGCACATTTGACATGTGTGGTAAACAAAAGTTGGCACCAGAAGCCAAACTGATCCAGTGTTTCCCTTGAACCACCATCTCTTACTGTGGTGTCTTGGAGATAAATTTATACATGAATGTTACTTGACTTGTGCTGGGGTTTTTTTCAGGGCTGGTGTGGATGGAAAGGGCCAAACTTCTGGGTACCAACTGCTCATTATAACATGTGCATGCCCCAGCGGCCTAACATGTTCTGAGTCTGTCTTCTAAGTGCCTTATTAACCCTTTTAGCCCCAAGATCCCATTTCTAACATTTTGGAGGTGTTGCCTAATGACTATGTACCAGTTGCAGGAGATGGATTGACCATGATAATTCAAGTGTAGTGCCAGATTAGCTTGGTACCTGATGTCAGATTAGCTTGGCGCCTTCAGGCGCCAAGTTAATCTGGCATTACCCTTGAACTATAATCATGGTCAATCCGTCTCCCACTGTAGGGACTTGGGACTGAATGGGTTAACTAATAATACATTGAGCTGGACGGTTAGAATTCCCAATTCAGGGAGTTTTTCTTTGAGTTTGAAGACTACATTACATTTCTGGAGACCCAATCAACATGATAGTTAAAGAATAGCTACCGGTAGTGTCAGAGCTGCATGGGTCGACTCTTTGACTGTTGGTAGAATTTCTGTTGAGGGGATTCCTGCAGTAATCACCTTTGCTAAAATCGCTGCAGACAACTAAAGGATTCATAATAGGCTTGGTGTTCACGTTATGTGCTAATAAATCATCATTCCTGTGTGCTCAAGTATTTGATGATGTAAATGTCAGGCAAGTGTTAAAAGAGAGCATCAGTCTGTATTTACAGCTTGTGTTAGCAATGAGAGAATTATTGTTTGTTTCTGTCTGTTAGCTTAACTTCAGTTAGCAAGAAATTTTCTTTTGTTTTGCTTTAGGTGGCATGTTATGAATGACAAATACTTTTGAAAATTCATACAGAATTGATAACATTTGCATGCTTGTGGACTTGAGTGTGATGATGACTGTGGTTGTTAATGATAATACCTTTGAATATTTATGCAGAACTGAGAACATTGTATATTGTTTGCTGTAAATAATACATGTAAGTAGTTGCAAAATGTGTAATTTATCTTCAAGGCAGTTGTACAATACTACTTCATTAAATTGCTAGTAGACTTCACTATTTTCCTTGTATTTTTGGTGTGGATGCCAATACCTTGCCTGTTCAAGTTTCCATCGAAGGGAAATTTAATCCCCTTGTGCCTTCATCCATGGTACTATTCACAGTACCAGTAGTTGCATGCACATGGGGATTAAAGTTAGTTTGATCAAAGGTTACAATTGACCATGACATTTTGCTGCGTCTCTGTTCTGTGTATGGCATTCATGAAATTGCTGTCATGGTTCAGACCATATCTGACAGACAGAACTCAGTGGGTAGTATTTAATTATATGTTTTCCAGCCATCCACTCCGCTCTTTGGCGTCCCACAAGGTTCAGTTCTTGGATCAGTCCTCTTTACTGTTTGTTCATGCGTTTGCAGATGATACTTTACTCCATGACTTACGCTCACCTGATCCTATTAACCCATATAATTCTGAGGCTAAAAGCTTCAAATTTGTACACTGCCAAATGCAAGCTTCATTATAGTACTTACAGATAAGGATATAGACCAATGGCTTTAGTTCAAGGGAGGTGCCAGAATAGCTTGGCGCCTAAAATCATTGCTTCCCCGAGGTTGACAAAGACATACACACCCTCCAGCCTTCTCTCCCTGTGTACAAAATCTGGGCGTCACACTTGATAGTAGCTTGTCCATGCGCCTTGATGTGAAAGTTTGTAGATCCGCCTATACTAAACTGCAATGTATAGCTGAAGTCCGCCACCTAAAGTAACTTAAGTATTAGTCTGCGCTTTTGTTTTGTCTAAATTAGACTGTGATGCTCTTCTGGCTGGCTGTTCCCAATGTGTGACTGGCAAACGCCCAAAAATTGAAAACTTGAGCTGGTAGGTCGATTCTTAGAGACCCTAGATCTGATCATATCACGCCCCATCTGTCGACTCTTCTCTGGTTACCTGTAAAAGCTAGGATTCAATATAAAATGAATTTTTTTTCTAAAATGTATTTTTTTGAAAAATACTTACCGATGGCATTACTATCTGGAATACACTCTATTGCCTATAGATTTCAGCAAAAGTTGTGTGTAGCACACAACTGGGGAGGAGACACCGGGGATCCCAGCACTAGGACCCCGGGTGGCCTCCCCTTACTACCCTATCCCGGCGAGCACAGGGCGACCTCGTCAGTTTCACACTTAGCCACAAGAGGCAAGCGGGGCAGGTGGGAGGGCCATCCGAGTAATGCCATCGGTAAGTATTTTTCAAAAAAATACATTTTAGAAAAAAAAATTCATTTGTTTTTTCAAAATACATTACCGATGGCATTACTATCTGGAAGAATGGCGAACAGGCGGAGGGTGCCGTATCTAACCATAACCCAACCACTCCGCCGGCCCCATCGAGAGAGAACTCCCGACGATTTCAGCTATGACGTACCTAAGACGCCAGCGGCGCTCGGAGGGAGTGCTGGGCCGCGGAGATGTCGCCCACTCGTGCCAGGGAGTCACGTTGGCCGGATAGGTCTCTAAGGTAGAAGCGTGCGAAAGTGGAGTTTGAGCGCCAGCCACCCGCTGTCACAATATCTTTGACCGAGCAGTTGCGGTCCAGGGCTAGACTGGTGGCTACTGCTCTCACTTCATGCGCCCGGATTTGTAAAAGCTCAGCGCCGCGTGGGGAGAGGTCCTGGTAGGCTGACCTAATCACCCACCGCAGCCAGGATGACACGGTCTGGGCCGAGATGTCGTGTCTGCCCGCGGACAAAGGTAAGAAGAGGCGCGAGCGCCCCCGGCGCTGCGGCTTAGAGCGTTGCAGGTAAATCTTTAGCGCCCGCACTGGGTCCTGTTGCCGCGATCCAGGGGAGAGGTCCGCTCCACGGAGGGGCCGCATAGTTAGCACCTGAGGAGCCGCCGCGGGGCGGCGGTTCTTGGCCAGGAAGGACGGATCGGGGAGCAGCTGCGCAGAGCCGTCGGAACGAAACTGCAAACAGGCTGGGAGCATCGAGAGCGCGTGAAGCTCGCTGACTCGGGACGCTGTAGCGAGAGCCAAAAGGAAACAGGTTTTCCGGGTCAAGTCTGAGAACCGAGCCAAGGGGAGGGGCTCAAACCGGTCCGTATTCAACCACGTCAGTACCCAGGCAAGATCCCCCCGGGGTACTAGGGAACGTGAAACCGGACGTCGGAGTTCAAAGTGAGCCAGTAAATCCGTCAGATCCTTGCAGGCGCCTGGGTCCGGAAGACACAGGTGACGGTAGGTGTCCGCGATCATAGCGCGGTAGCCCTTGATGGTGACCGGGGCTAAGCCCTGGTCGTCGAAGAGCCACAGGAAGAACTCCGCCAGTTGGTGGGAGGCTAGGTTAGTGGGAGGGAGCCCATGGGAGGTGCACCAGGTCTGAAAGACCCTCCACTTGCCTTCGTACACCTTCCTTGTAGAGAGTTTGCGGGCTGCTGCAATTGCCGCCACTGCAGCATCCGAGAAACCTCTAGCGGCGAGGGCTTGCCGGACAACCTCCAAGCGTGTAGGCGGAGCAGTTCCGGGCACGGATGGAAAAGCTGCTGAAGGGGCTGCTTGAGCATCGTGGGAGGGGTAGGAAGCACCAGGGGAGGGTCCGTCGCAAGCGCGAGGAGGTCCGTGGTCCAGCTCTTGGTCCAGTTGAAGGGGGCCACCAGCAGGAGGACCGCCGAGCATCCCAGAAGCTTCCGCAGTACCTTCGGAACGAGGACTGACGGGGGGTAGGCGTAAGCAATCAGGCCGTCCCAAGGAATGGCGAGCGCGTCCACTGCCCAAGCGAGTGGATCCGGGACTGGAGAGACGTAGACCGGGAGCTGGTTGTTCCATCTGGTGGCAAACAGATCCACTAGCGGCGTTTCCCAGTGAGAGCAGATCAGGCGAAAATTATCCGGGCGTAGGGACCACTCCGTGTGGAGCAACTGTCCGTTGAGGTGGCCAGGGATGTGGCAGGCTCGTAGGGTAATGCCTCGATCCCTGCACCAGAGGAGAAGGTGGTACAGAAGAATGCAAAGGGAGGGCGAGTGAGTGCCCCCCTGATTCTGTATGTAAGCCACCACCGTCGAGTTGTCGGAGAGCACGAGGACTTCCTGATTGGCCAAGGTCTCCTGCCAAACGTCGAGTGCCAACCCAACTGCCTTCAGCTCCAGCCAGTTGATGTGATTCCCTAACAGCTCCCGAGGCCAAACGCCCGAGGCCGAGAGAAAATCCGGTAACAGGTGCGCGCCCCAGCCGGCCTGGCTCGCATCTGTACAGAGAGACCACCGAGGCGGCGGGGAGTGTAGGGGCACCCCCGAAGCCAGCCAAGCGAGGTCTGCCCACCTCTCGAGGTGAGGACGAGCCAGAGGCGTGACTGGTACTAGATCCGACAGAGCGCCCGAGGAGGGTCGCCAGTGAAGAAGGAGATGTAGCTGGAGAGGCCGAGCATAAAGTCTGCCCAAGGGAAGCAGGTCCGCAGCCGCACTGAGGAGGCCCAGGAGTTGAAGCCAGACCCTGGCGGTGAAAGAGGATCCCATCCCCATCGAAGTCGCTAAGTCGACGATCTTCTGTCGCCTGGCCAGAGGCAGGCGGACAAGGTTGAGGTCGGTCAGGAATTCCATCCCCAGATGTAGAAACCGTCGAGAGGGAGAAAGATCGGATTTCCCGAAATTGAGTAGGAAACCGAGACGACGCAGAAGGGAAAGCAGGGCATCCCTGTCCGTCTGGAGGGCTGCGGAAACCAAGTTGCGCAGTAGAAGGTCGTCCAAGTAATTGGAGGCTGGGCTCAAGGAGCGCTGACGGAAGTAGGCTATCACGGCGTCGAGCAGTCTCGTAAATACCCACGGACTGATGTTGAGGCCGAAAGGAAGGGCGCAGAACTGGTAGACGATCCCCCCAAAGGCAAACCGAAGGTACCGGCGAGACGACGGATGAATCGGGACGTGCAGATAGGCGTCTGACAGATCGAGGCTGATCGCAAAGTCCATCGGCCGGACGGCCGCACGGAGTGTCCTGGCCGTCTCCATCCTGAAGCGAGGGGCCAAAATGAACTTGTTTAGCGCTGATAAGTCGATAACTGGACGCCACTCGCCGCCTGGTTTGGGGACTAGAAAGAGTCGGCTGTAGAACGCCGGAGAGTCCTGCCGCGAAACCACCTCTGTCGCCGCTTTGGTGAGGAGGGCCGCCACTTCCCCGCGCAGAGCGTCCGCCTGTGTGCCGTCAAGCGGTTCCTGGGTCCACATGGGTGATCTGCGAAGAGGCAGAGGCGACAGGAACGAAAGCTGCAGGCCTGCGGTAACGGTGGAAAGAATCCAGGGGTCGTCCGGGAACAGCGATCTCCAAAGATCGCTGAAGAGCGACAGCCGCCCGCCGACAGGAGACCCGAGTACTGAGGGCGGGGGCGGAGGCGGGGGCGAGTCAATGAGCCCGACCGCGGCCCGATCTACGGGCACCGCGGGGCCAAGCAGGGCGAGGGGCGGGGCCGGCCTGAGTAGCCTGGAATGGACGGGCCCGACCTCGTAAAGATCCGACTGTCGGAACGGAGGGCCTGAAAGACCGCCGGGCACGACTCCCGGCCGGGCGGGGGGCACGAAAGCGGGTCGAGGCTGGGTTAGATGCAGGCTTGGGCCACAAGTCCTTGGAAGATTCCTTAACGGTGTGCCAAGTGTCGCCGAACAGCTGAGGACCACCTAAGGGGGCTTGACGGAGCTGGGTCTTCACTGACAAGGGAAGGTCCGAGCAGAGGCGCAAAAGGGTATCCCTCCTCCAGAGGTCGCAATTGGCAGCTGCTGCCATGGCGTTGGCGGAAGAATGGTAGGCGGCCCGGTTGGCCGCTATCAGTATGGACTGCATGTCACGAAGCGGGGACTGAACCTCCAGGTCCCACGTATCCTGTAGGCACTGCAGGGCTGCCTGGGTAGCCAGTTCCAAAAAACCCGAGCACGCCAGCGAGTTTCGCGCTAAGGAGGCGATCCTGTCGAGAGGCCGAGGCCACGAGTTCTGGACGAGTCTGCGGCCGCCCGCCTGTACTAAGGCCGCCGCATCCACCGCTGGAAGAGGTATGGCGAAGGCTTGGGAGTGTCCAGCGTACCAGGCCTGACGGAAGCTGAAGTTGATTCCCACCGGCCATCGAGCGGCGGTAAAGTATCCCATGTCGCCGAAAGCGTCGTTTCGCAGCTGGGCGGAGAAAGCATCGGTGAGGTCCCGGAAGCCGGCTGGCTGCGGGAGGGACTTGCGGCGCTTGACTTGCCTCTGCGCGTCGACCATGGCCGAAGCCTGTCTCTTCGGAGGAGGCGAAGGCGGACAGAAGTCGGGCGGTAGGTACTTGGCGATAAGCCTGGAAGCCTCACCCAGAGTGTGGACCGTCTGTGATCCGAGCGAAGGGCCGGCAACGTCTGACGAGGCGGAGGCCGACGAGACAGCGGAAAGGCGGGAAGGAGAACCAGCCGCCGAGTCCTGCAAGAAGATCGCCGAGGCCGAGTCCGTCGGATGAAGGCTGAGGACGTCCGGTTCCAAAAACTGATCTTCTCGCGGCAAAGACGAAAGGGGCGAGCGGCTACGAGAGCGCCGCACCGCCGCGCGCGAGGTAGACGCAGCCGCCCGCGACGCACGCAAAGAGGGGCGCCGCGGCGACGGAGGGACCGTGGCAAAGCGACGGTCCACCTCGAAGTCGGGATCCGCACGCGGAAGCCGACGTGAGTGACAAACCCGCGATCGGAAAACCGAGGAAGTGGCCTGGTCACCCCTGGCCCGCCCGGGAGAACCGGGGGGGGGGGGGGGGGGGACCGCAAAGTGTCTCTCCTAGCCCGCTCAGGAAAGGCGGAGCGGGGAGGGGACGAATACCGGGCACGCGGTCCCCCGTCCGACGCTTCGGAACGTGGAGGACGCGCGATGTCACACCGGGCCCGCCTGGTCGATACGAGGCGGGGGGGGGGGGGGGGGGGGACAGTCTAGGGTCACGCCAAGCCCGCTCAGGAAAGGCGGAGCGGGGAGGGGACGATTTATGAGCCCGCTGCCCCAGCTTCGGAGCAAGGGGGGCGAGGGTCTAAGTCACACCGGGCCCGTCTGGTCGATACGAGACGGGGGGGGGGGGGGGGGGGGGGGGGGACAGTCTAAGGTCACGCCAAGCCCGCTCAGGCGAAGCGGGGAGGGGACAATTTATGTGCACGCGACCCCCGCTCCGACGCCTCGGAGCGTGGGGGGCGAGAGTCAACCACACCCCGGGCCCGCCCAGGCGAGACGGGGCGGGCGGGGGGGGGGAAGAAAGCGAAGCATGCCATGCCCGTTCGGAAAATACAGAGCGGGGAGGCAGCATTACTAACAGTCTCGAGTCACGTTCCAAAGCCTCGGTGCGTGAGCGAGAGCTTTTGTTATCACGTTTACTCTCTTTCTTATGCTTGCGTTCAGTCACCCGCCCCCGCTCCGGAGACCTAGAGCCGGGGGTGGCCGACGAACGCTCATCTCTCCCAGACCGCTCGCCCGAAGCAGAGCGGGGGGTGGGAAACAATATGGGGCTCAAGCCACGCGCTAACGAAGCAGAGCGTGGGGAGCGTGACTCCGAAACTCGCCTACCCTGCTCCGAAGACTCGGAGAGGGGAGGGAGAACCTGCGAGGTAATGGTACAAGAAGGGGACTTACCTGTGGGCCGGACAGCCCGAACGACGGAGCGGAGAGGAGCCCGAAGCGCCAAGGGAGGATCCCGGGGAGACAGAAGCGGGCGAGGGGCCCGGTCACGCCTGTAGAAGTCCCACATGCGCGACCACTGGTCTTCCGTCCAAGCGGCGCAAACGTCACACGTTCCGTCCGAAGAACAGCCCGAACACGGCAAGCAAGAGTCGTGTGCATCGTCCGGCCACTGTAAGTCCCCGCAAAGGCAGCAAGTCTTCGACACAGAAGAAGCCATAAGGCCCTAAGCCAACTACGCCGGCGAAGAAAGTCAACCGTGCACAAAACAGCAGGGCACAAGTCACGTGCGTCGTCGAACCCCAAGGCTAAGCCAAGGGTGAACTCACAAAGTCAGAGCCGGTAAAAACCGGTCTGCGCACAGTTCACAATGAGTCCAATTGTCAAAAGGAAAAGCCACGAATGTAGTGAGTCCAGGGCTGAATCGAAGACTCCAATTCAAGCCCACAGTCAAAAACCACAGAAGATGAAAAAACCGGTTTAACGGAGAAAGGCAAAAACTCGACCGTCCCCGGTCGAGCTATGAGTGAAACTGACGAGGTCGCCCTGTGCTCGCCGGGATAGGGTAGTAAGGGGAGGCCACCCGGGGTCCTAGTGCTGGGATCCCCGGTGTCTCCTCCCCAGTTGTGTGCTACACACAACTTTTGCTGAAATCTATAGGCAATAGAGTGTATTCCAGATAGTAATGCCATCGGTAATGTATTTTGAAAAAACAAATGTCATGCGTAACACAGTTGTATTATTTGTTCATGCCAACACTACCTCGCCTCTCTTCTCCAGCTGCCCTCAAGGCAGAATTCTGCTGACTCGAGTCCTGTGGATTCCCCTCCTCAAGTTATTCAGGTACCAGAGCCTACTTGATTGAAATGGCCTCCCACATAAACTGAGATATGTGGATTCAAGAGAGGCGTTCAGGCGAACCCTAAAGATCCATCTTTTTTCTGTCTGCTACCACCAACTTTCACAGACCTACCACTATGTAGAAGTTATCTGTAGTGATCTTCGAGTGTGTGCACATGCACAAGTCTGAATGAACGATATGCACGTTTGAAGGGCGATTGTGTGTAGATCGTTTATAAAGTGTTGCATTTTTGTTTTCAATTTACCTTTTACTTTTTTTAATTGTATTTTTATAACTAGTTATTTTTTTGTACAATTAGCTTTTTGTTAAACACCTTGAGCTATGCTTTCAGGTTAGGCACTATACAAGTACAAATTATTATTATTTAGTTCTTTCTCACAACACATATACCCACACACACAAAAACAGATCTTTTGTCAATTCTTTATTACACTTTGTACAGCTCTACATCAGAAAGACACAGCCTTGCTGAACACACAATAAAAAAACAAAAAGTGCACTTTATTTTCCTCTGACGTTGTACAATAATTCATGATAAAGAGCAACAAATAAATAACTTGATTCAGACTGCCATTACTGATTACAGCATGCTTTGCAGGCAAGGCGTTCAAAGTACAAACAAACCAAAGGTTAAAACTTGATAAAGGTCCTTGTAATAAAGTTACACACAATACCATTTGTATGCACTTTGTGCTGACTTCCATACCTTGAAACAACCAGCCCAGTGCCAACCCTACCAGTTTCTTATAAATCCACTTGTGTATGCAACCACCTGTAGTGTGAACAATACTTGTGGCTGCATGCACAATTGTGTTAAAATTTCAATGAAAATTACAGGACACACTGACCGAAGAGTGTTCGTGTTCTTTGACTTTCATTCGCTTAGGACAAGGAATGATCAATGTCACAAAAGTACAATGTAAAATAAAAACTGAAGGTAGGAAACTTTGCTGATAAACAGTGAATACCTATCACTGGATGACACATGAACAATTTGTTTGAAAATGTGTCCTCCATACCATTAACGGAAATAAAGAAAAAATCAAATCTATGTGGACCACTACAGTAATCCACGACCACACCAGAAAACAACACTCTCACAGACACACCATCCACAGACTTCGCTCTCCTCCCAACCAAGGGTCTTGTTTCACTGAACAAATGCGCTCAATCGTCCGGAACTTCACCAGTGTAAATCCAACTCTCTTCCACCACAACTTTAACCTTCTTTTCATACTCGCGCCGGTTTTCTTGATAGAGCTTTGCAGCTAAGTTATTGGCCGGGCTGTTGGGGTTTGGCTCATCTAACAGGGACTGAAAGGAAAAAACAACAAAAGGACCAATCTTGCATTAGCTCAGTCTATCGATACTGGTATTGGTAACAATTTCAGCAACCACAAAGAGTATGATTTGAGAGAAGATAAAAAAATCTAATTTCTGTATGAAAATGTATTACTTAGACAAATTGTCTCTTGTCCATGCAACCAACCATAGTGTGTACAGTACAAAAGGGGGTTAACAGTGTTGGAACTGGAAGCCAGCTGTAGCTCTGGTCTAGACTAGGATTCCAGTACCTCCCAAAAACCATGACTATGTCAAGGCGTCCAGGAAGCAATATTTACTGTGCCAGAGCTGAAGTCTCTAGGGAGAACAGCTATTACTTTAGACTATAGTGGGTATCAACCGTTTTCTGCCATCTAAAATGCCTTTACAAGGACTTTATTAGTACCAATACTACCATAGCCACAAGCCAGGCGCTGCTTAATATTCTAGTACTCTCTATGTTTTTGTTTTTTCTAACCCAGTTACTGGTCTTTAAAAACTTGTCAACATTGCTGGGCCGACTCATTTCTCTATGTATACCAAAGTCTTTGTGATCAACACATAATACTATATAACCTTCACCGGATCATGCTTTGGACTACACACAAACAATGATGTGGGTCCTACAACACACATTTTTCAAAGAGCGATTTAATTGGTTATCCCTGTCCTGGCGATGTGGGTCCTACAAGACCCATACTGTTTACACTACATTTCCAAGAAACTAAAATGAAACTCGATTATTTGCATGGACTTTAGACACCCTTCTAAATTAAAACAAAAAACAAAAGCAAAGGAAAAATTTGGGTCGGATGCAATTTTCTCATCTCCGACTTCACAAATTGAGGACCAACATCATCTGGACAGGAATATTCACCTTACTCTTTAAAAAGTACAGGTCCTGCATGACCCACACCATTGTTTGTGTAGGAAAAATTCAGACATTGTTTATTTTTTCATCAATTATTAACATTTTGGCAAAATGTCTTATGAGCTGGGGGCATTTTTAAAATTTCACAGAAATATTCCCAGTAGTAAAAAAAAATTTGCAATTAAACACCCTTCTGGGTCCTCCAAGACCAAGGAGGCACGGTGAAGGTTAAGCATAGATAGTTTCATGGCCACTCCCTTTCTGCATCCCTCTGTAAAAAATATTGTAACCCCTTTGTGCATGCAGTCACCGAGAGGCTGCATGTTGAAGGCAGTTAAGACCTACACAATGTTTTTCTCACAAATCAAACTACTAATCTGCCTTGCCTGCACATACAGCTTTATGCATGGGTGACTTTGCACACTCAGAAAAGCTGAAATAATTCAGATAAAATGAAAGAAGATGCCAAGCTAGACGATGGTAAAGATACTGGGTATGGGCTCATTTGGACCCCCTTTTGCATGTGGCAACCAGTAATGTAAACAGTACCAGTGGCTGCATGCGCAAGGAAGTTGAAAAAGTTAGAAACACTCAAATCTAAACCACAACTTAATAATTTTTTAAGGATTCATACATGATGTGTTGGAAACAAAACAGAAGGGATCACAATAAATGTTTCCAAATCTAGGAACATAGGGTTTCAACTCGAGATTTCAACTGTGGTAAGGTAGTTCTAAATGAAGCTCAATGGTCATACAAAATAAATTATGATGGAATGCCATGTATGAACTTTCCAGCACAAACAACTGACAGGGAGGTTATTAATATTACCTATTAAATGAAGTCATACACAAATTAATAATGACTTGTCTATTTAAGGTCTCTCAAGTTTGTAAGGCGTATCTGTTTAAAAATTTAAACTACACGTAAAAAACAAACAAAATACCCTACTAAGAAATTGTTGAAAGAAAAAATGGCTTTGTGGAGACTTTACACAACTATTCTTATTACACACAACAAAATCAAGGGCACTGGGCCAGACTATTCTTTCAAAACAGTTTATAAACATCACATGCCAAGTCTAAAACAAAGTACAATAAAATAGAATATAATCATGGTATGTACTGTGGTGGCACACAATCGCTGTTGATGCAGCTGTGAAACAGGAAAAAACTGACACGACCCAACCCCTTCCTTTCTTCCCCTGCAGTTTTTTTTTCAAGAGTCCGATTTATTCCCCCATTTAACTCAAATCTGCATGCAGCCATCAGTGCAGTTTACAGAACCAGTGGCTGCATGTGCAAGGGGGTTAAGACAAAGCACTAACAGTTGACCCAAGACTGATCTTGAACGTTGGAAGTGTGGTGCTAAGATGTTGATTTCCCCTCCTCCTCCTCCTCCCCCTCCTCTTCATCATCATCATTCCAGCTCTCCTGCACTATGGCAGCCACTTTTTTCTCATACTCTCGCCGGTTTTCTCGGTACAACTGTGCGGCCTCATTGTTTGCTGGGCTATTGGGGTTGGGGTCATGTAGCAAAGACTACAAAAGAACGAAAAAACGAGACTGTGTAAGCAGAACTGTGGATTCTGGAGCATCATGAAATTTAGTTATGCACGACACTGACACACGTAAGTTTTAACTCCCCTTGTGCATGCAGCTTGTGTACAGTTGAAGTGCTACGTGCAAAAGGGGTCAAAACAGGAAGAAAAAATTTCACATTTGATCACCGATACTGCAAACGGAGACAAATGTCTTCCTTTATAATTTGCGTCATCTTCTTTAAATGCCTTGTGCGACAGCTAAAGTAAGGTCATGTTTACATTACTATTTCAGAAAGATCTTGCTTAGTATCTCCCATTTGATACTATCAAATTTCTCCAGACAAAAAGAGCAACAATCTGCCCAAAATGCTTAAACTGGTTATTTTCTTCTCTATAAAATACCTGCACAAAACAGGGCCTGAAATTACCTCTATTCAAAAAGACACAATATGGTGTCGCTTATCACGTCCAGACAAAGTCTTCTTCGCACCCTTGTGTATGCAGCCACAGGTACTGTTAATCATGGCAGCTGCATGCACAAAAGAGGTTAATGCAATTTGCATTTATTAATTTTTCTCCTGTGGCATGAACAAAAAGAAAGACAAAGCCCTTATGGCTCAGGTGTATGACCAATCCACGTAAGTGTGACCTTTACCTTTCCAACGTAAGTAAAAGGTTGGCTTTTGTACCAGTAAAATCCAAGTTTCTCAAAATGTATTTTTCACAAATTTGTCAAACCTCTGTGACCCTTCAACCTCTGTGAGGGGTCGACTAAATTAGTATGCATAGAAAGGTGTTATCATCAGCTACCTTTATGCCAGATTTTATTTAAAAGTTTGCAAAAACTCTGATAAAAACTAAAATTTGATCTAAGACTGGCATATTTCACACACTTGCCAACCTCCTGTGACCCTTGACCATTTTGATGGGTCATCCAAATTACTATGCATAAAAATTCATTTTTCTCTAAAAGGTATTTTTTCGAAAAATACTTACCGATGACATGACTACATGGGAATATCTACTTCTAGGCTCAATTTTAGCCTACTTGCCCGTTGTGTGCCCACACAACCCGAGAGGCCCTCGGGGAACCCCCCAGAGGGGCCGAGAGTTATCTCCCCATACCCGTCTTACCAGATCCGGTCACGAGACCATTCAGTCTGATACTTCGCTCGAAAGCGGCAAGCGGGGCAGGGGGGAGGGTTATCCGAGTCATGTCATCGGTAAGTATTTTTCGAAAAAATACCTTTTAGAGAAAAATGAATTTATTTCCTCAAAAACATTACCGATGACATGACTACATGGGAGAATTGCGAAGAGGAGGCGGGTGCCGCCCACAACTCCCCCAACAGGACAACGCCGTCCACCCCGTGGCACACTCCCGACAATTTTAGCGAAGTGCATACCTACGGTGCCGGTGGCACCGGGAGGGAGTGTTGCGTCGCGGCGATGTCCCCCATCAGTGCGAGATTCTCTTGCTGGCTAGCCAGGTCCCGGAGGTAGAACGGGCAAGACCGACTCGGTGTTTCAACCCACGGCTGCCACGATGTCCTTGACAGTGCCGTTTCGCTCAAACGCGACGCTCGTGGCCATAGCTCGTACCTCGTGTGCGAGAATGTGCAGCCTCTTAGCTCCCTCAGGGCTATCTCTTGATAAGCGGAGCGTATGACCCAGCGGAGCCAGGAAGAGATCGTCTGGGCTATAATGTCACGCTGTTTGGGTCTTAGGGTAGGAAGAGGCGCGACCGCCCCCTGCGGACGAGATTGGATCGCCGCAGATAGATTTTAAGGGCGCGCACGGGATCCTGTAGCCTGGTCTCCTGGGACCGGGGTCGGTCTCTCAGCGGCCTAATGGTGATCACCTGAGGCGGAGTTAAAGGAGACCTGTTATTTGCCAGAAAGGCCGGGTCCGTGAGCAGCCGGACGGAGTCGTCTGTTCGGAACTGCAGACCGGCAGGGCGCGCTGAAGGCTCATGTAGCTCGCTCCCGCGCGAAGCGGTAGCAAGTGCCGGCAGGAAGCAGGTTGTGCGTGCCAAGTCCGCGAGCTGGGCCAAAGGTAATGGTACGAAGCGGGCGGAGTTCAACCACGTGAGCACCCGGGGTAGGTCCCAGCGAGGAAGGAACTAGCGGAGTGTCGGGCGCTGGATGCCGAAGTGTCCCATAAGGTCGGCTAGGTCCTTGCAGGCGCCCGGATCGGGTCGTCCCAGGTGACGATAGGTGTCCGCAATCATGGACAAGGAACCGCGTACCGTGACGAGGGCTAGGCCTTGGTCTCGGAAGAGCCAGAGAAGAAGTCCGCCAGCGGAGGATGCGTCAGATCCATGGGCGTAAGGCCATGATCGGTGCACCAGGAACAGAGGACTCGCCACTTCCCTCGTAGACTCGAAGGGTCGACAGTCTCCGGGCCGCAGCGATCGCCTCCATTGCTTCCCCTGAGTAGACTCTAGCTCCGAGAGCTTGCTGCACAACCTCCAGGCGTGAAGGAGGAGACACTCCGGGCAGGGGTGGAACAGCGGCTGGCGTGGAAGCTTGAGCATGGCCCGCGGGGAGGGCAGCAGCAGGGGCGGGTCTGTGACGAGGCTGAGCAGATCGGTAGTCCAGGAGCGGTTCCAGACGAACGGCGCGACCAACAGGAGGAACGCCGAACAGCCCCAAAGTTAGAGGAGGACTTAGAGAACCAGGACGGTAGGGGGACAGGTATAGGCCACAAGTCCGTCCCCGGGAAAGGAGAGCGCATCGACAGCCTAGGCAAGGTGGTCGGGAATCGGGGAGACGAAGAGGGGGAGCTGGTGGTTCCACCTCGTGGCGACCAAGTCGACCTGGGGAGTCTCCCAGCGGGCGCAGATCATCCGAAGATGTCCTGTCGCAGGGTCCAATCCGTGTGTAGGAGTTGGTCGCAGCGAGACCAAGAGTCGGCCAAGACATTCAGGCATCCGGGAACGTGCCGGGCTTGAAGGATACTGCTCCGGTCCTCGCACCAACACATCTTCCTGTAGAGGAGCATACACCGGTCAGGTGAGCGTGTGCCACCTTGCTTCTAGATGTAAGCGACCACCGTCGTGACGTCCGAAAGCACGAGAAGCTCCTGGTGTCCGAGGAGGTAATCCCCAGCCTGAAGGGCTCGCCAGACGGCCTGCATCTCCAGCTAGTTGATGAGGGTGTGCGCCAAGTGTGAGGGCCAGGAGCCCGCCGTCGCGAGGAACCGGGTAGGAGGTGGGCCCCCCCACCCCGAAGGCTGGCATCGACGCAAGGAGAGACCTGTGGAGGGGGAGAGGCTAAGGGAACTCCCGACGCTAGCCACGTAGGGTCGGTCCACTGACGAAGGTGCAGATGGAGCATCTGGGACACTGGGACCGCGGTCGTCAAGTCTCCGGAAGACGTGAGCCAATAGAGAAGAAGAAGCAGTTGAATTGGTCGGGAGTAGAGACGCCCTAGTGGGATAAGATCCGCTGCGGCGTTCATCAAACCCAGCAACTGAAGCCAGACTCTGGCGGGGGCTGCATCCTCCCGAGCTAACTGGTCGGCTAGATCCGCCATCTTCTTGATCCGGGGCGCCGGAAGGCGTACCGTGTTGAGGTTGGTAGCGCATTCCATACCCAGATGCACAACCCGGCGGGAGGGAGAGAGATCCGACTTGCCGTCGTCTACTAGGAAGCCCAGGTGTGCCAGGGGGTGCAGGAGGGCATCTCTGTCCGTGGCTAGCGCAGTCTCCGATTGGTTGCGCAACCGGAGGTCGTCCAGGTAGTTCGACGTGGACTGGAGGAGGACTGTCGGGCTAAGGCGACTAAGGCGTCCAACAGCCGAGTGAAGACCCAGGTGCGGAGGTTGAGTCCGAACAGCAATCCTCCCGAAGGCGCTCGAGCGGTGCACATCAGCGTCCCGAACTGAAGTGGAACGGCAGGAGTCGGGGGCGCGACCGAGTCGCGCAAGCTAGGGCTGACGTCTCTGCTGGCCGGACTCAGTGAGTAGGGCGCTACGCCGGCGTACCGATCCTCCGGAAGGAACAGCGGGCTTAACGGGGAGAGACGGGAGAGGAAGGCCAGTCACGTGGGACGGCACATGGCGGACTGCTGCAGGCCGGGCTCAGTGAGGCGGGCGCTGTGCCGGCAAACAGACCCTCCGGAAGGGTCAGCGGGCGTGGCAGCAGTGGCAGTCCTCTGATCAGCCATCAAGTGACCTGAAAGTGGAACGGAGGGAGTCGGGGCGCGACCGTGTCGCGCAAGCTAAGGCTGAAGCCTCTCTTGGCCAGACTCCGAGAGCAGGGCGCTATGCCGGCGTTCAGATCCTCCGGGGGGAGCGGCGACGATCCCGGCGAGGCGAATGATCCCTCCAGCGACGCTCGAGGGGCGAGCGTGAGTGTCTCGAACTGACGGTGGAACGGGATGAGTCGGGGGCGCGACCGTGTCGCGCAGGTTGAGGCTGACGTCTCTCCTGGCCGGACTCAGTGAGAAGGGCTCTATGCCGGCGTCTAGATCCTCCGGAAGGATCAGCGGGCTTCTCGGGGAGAGAGAGAGGATGAAGGCCAGTCAACGTGGGACGGCTCATGGCGGACTGCTGCAGGCCGGGCTCAGTGAGGCGGGCGCTGTGCCGGTAAACAGACCCTCCGGAAGGGTCAGCGGGCGTGGCAGCAGTGGCGATCCTCTGGTCAGCGCACAACGCCGGGTCCCGACGATCAGACCGTTCCGAGGGCCGATGCGAGGAAGGGCGGTCGTTACCGAAGGGGCGGCTGAAGTGTCCACAGGATCCGGACGAGAGATAGTAGACGGAGGTCGCTCTCGACGATAAAACTCCAGAGGTCCGACGAAGCGTCTCCGGCCAAGTCGCACAGACATCACGAGGAACGAACCGCCGACCCGTAGAGACTGAGTCGCCGAACAGCAAGGGTCCACCCAAGAGGGCACGGTGAAGTTGCGCTCGCAGGTCCGGCGGCAACGTACTGCAGGGGCGGAGCAGGGCATCTCGACGCATGAGGTCGCAGTTGGCTGAAGCCACCATCACGTTGACCGAGGAATGGTAGGCGGCGCAATTGGCGGTCTCCGCGAGGACCAGCAGGTCTCCTAGGAGGGGAGAGATGGAAGGATGCCAGGATACCTCCACCCGACGAACCAAGGACTGAGTGAGGAGCTCCATAAAACCCGAGCAGGCGAAGGTGTTACGGACCAAGGTCGCTGTCTTGTCCAGGCTCCGCATCGGGGACCGCCGCAGCCGAGTCAGAGTGCCGGCTAGGGACACCGCCGAAGGGTCCAGCGTAGGCAGAGGGATGGAGAAGGCCTGGGAGAGTCCAGCATACCAGTCCCGCCGAAACAAGAAGTCTAAATCCGTGGGCCAGCGACGGTCGGAGAAGAAGACCGGCTCCTGGGACGAGGCCAGCTGTAGGTGCGACGAAAGGATGTCTCGAAGACCCTAAAGCCGGGCGGTTGGGGAAGCGACTTAAACCTCTTGACCTGCCTCTCCGTGTCAACGAAGGCGGCAACCTTCCTCTTCAGCTCCGGGGAAGCTGCCGCGTGCGAGGTCGAGCGATCCTCGTCCAACAGAGCCGAGACCGAGACTTCGGGTAGCAGGCTGAGCGCATCGTCCTGCAGGGGGCGTCGAGAATCCCGCTGACGGCGCTCGCAAGGCGAGCGAGAGCGCGGGCGTCTGGAGGAGGAACGGTGAGGATCAGGGTCGCAGCTGCGTCACGACGGACGGTGCTGACGTCTCTCCGGGCCCTACTCCGGAAGTAGGCCACTATGCCGGCAAGGCGATCCTCCGGAAGGATCAGCGGGCTTGGTGCGGGGAGAGTGGTGAGGACGGCTCGTCAACGACGGACGGCTCAAGGCCGACTGCTGCTGGTCACTCTCAGTGAGACGTGCGCTAAGCCGGCAAACAGACCCTCCGGAAGGGTCAGCGGGCGTGGCAGCAGTGGCGGTCCTGTGGTCAGAACAACCGCGAACCCCGAAGCGGGGACCGTTTCGTGCGGGAGTAGCCGAGGAAACAGCCAGGGCGGCCAACGTGTCCAATGGCGCTGAACGCTCGTAAGCCGGGCGGGCACGCTCTCGGCGGTAAAAGGACCAAGGTCCGCCCACATAACCTCAGGCCAGGCCGCACACCGCTTACACTCTGGTATCAGAGTCAGTCCACCAACCAAATACCACGATTTTGAACTTCCAAAATTACAGCAGCTCGCTTGAGCTTGCCCTTGGCACCACGTGAAAGCTGTGTTTACGTTCGGTGTGTGAGTGAATGCGCGTAACTCGCGTGAGCGCGCTAGCTGGGCCCAGTTCGGGGCAGCGCTTTGAGCCGATTTTCAATTGGGAAAAAGCGCCTATTTAACGTGCTTATTATTATCAAACCTAAGTCATCGCACCGGGAGCACAACGACATTATCGAAGCGTAGGCGGGCTCCCGGTGAAAGCGTAATGGGGCACTCTCGGAGGGCTAGCGGGGCTTTAACCAGGCTAAGACACACGGAGCCCAAGGCCCACGTGCAAAACGGGCGCGACACGGCAACAGCCGACCGTGAGCTAATCAGGCGCTACGCCCTGAAACAAACCCCAAAGCAAAAGCAGGGAAGCACCCACAGGCAGCCGGCTCTCAGCCCGAGGGCCGGCCGAGGGAACTACCGCTACCTTACCTCTGCAACGAAGGGAAGGGGGGGGGAAGGGCAGTCAAACCGCCGTCCACAGAAGCAGAAGAATCCCCGCAAGAGGCCCAACGAAGCAGGAAGAGAAGGCCAGATAGAAGGCAGGGTAGAAGCGGGCGCAGAGCACACGAAGTCGGCAACCATCGTCGGTAGGCAGAAGACCGGTCGAGGCGGCGAGAGCGCGGGCCAGACACGTCTTCTCTCCACGAGCGAAGTAGAAAGACTGAATGGTCTCGTGACCGGATCTGGTAAGACGGGTATGGGGAGATAACTCTCGGCCCCTCTGGGGGGTTCCCCGAGGGCCTCTCGGGTTGTGTGGGCACACAACGGGCAAGTAGGCTAAAATTGAGCCTAGAAGTAGATATTCCCATGTAGTCATGTCATCGGTAATGTTTTTGAGGAAATAAAGGCCTTATCATCAGGTATCTCTATACCAAATTTGGGTTTGCAGTTGAAAATAGTCTGCGAAAAAACAGTTTTTGTCAAAAAATGGCTATTTTTTACCCCTTTTTGGAACTCCCTTGACCTTTACGAGGGGACCAGTAAATTAGTATGCATAGAAAGGTCTTTTCATCAGCTACCTTTGTGCCAAATATGACTGAGAAGTTGGCCACAACTTTGATAAAACTACAGTTCTATCAAAAACTGACATTTTTCACACATCTGTCAATCTCCTGTGACCCTTGTCGTTGAACTTTCTGAGGGGTCATCCAAATTAGTATGCTTAGAAAGGTCTTACTATCAGGCATCTCTGTACCAAGTTTGGGTTTGACGTTGAAACAGCATTTGAGGAGGAATAATTTGTGTCAAAATATGGCTATTTTTGACCCCCTTCTGCACCCTTGTGACCTTGACCTTAGAGAGAGGTCACCAAAATTGATATGTTTAGAAAGGCTTTGCCACAAAGTGCCCTTCAGCCAAACTTGAAGTCTGAGGCTTGAGTAGTCTCCGAGAAAATGCCAACACAAAGTTTACCACAGACGCCAGATGGCCCATTACATAGACTCACTCTGGCTATTGCACATGAGCCAAAAATTATGTAACGCAATGAACGGAAAAATTATTACAATTAAGTTAACAAAATATGGAAGACTCCAATCCCTGAGGATTATACTGTACCACAGATGCTTACCTGGATAGAGGTGAGAATAGCTGATACATCATACGTTGGACTCCATCTGTTCTGTAGGATATCGAGACATATACTGCCATCAGCATACACTGAAAAGAATAGATTATAGTAATCAAATTATCAGTTAACTTTTTAAAATTACAGCTATTTCGTCATCCAAACTGGCAATCAGGTTATCTTACATTTACTGAAGTCTATAAAAGAAGCAAATACTGAAACACGTTCTTTTTTTTACAGCTCACAGTCACACTCAGATTTGTGGAGTGACAAGCCTTTAAATATGATTCTACACATTGTTTTAACCAACTGACTTAGTCTGACTGCCGATATCTTTCGGCAGTATATACACGCAGAACTTGATGTGTCTTTTCCACCGAGCCAGTGAGTTAGTATCAGTCAAGGGGTTACATTTGTCTGAAAAGGTGGTCAAGCTGAGGGTGCAACAGTTTGAGCAATAAAAATCCATATTTGTGTTTACATATTTACCCATCTTATTTGCTAGACTTGTTCTTCAGATAATAAGTGGATAGCATGCATAAAACCATACCTTTGCATTTTGCTTAAGATTGATGCCTTTTTATGCCTACTTGAGAATGAACGAGGCCAATTTGTGACATGGCTCATAGTGTGTGACAACAACTTGTTTGATCAAATTCACTACTTTAAATTTAACAAACTGTTTTGATCAGTTAAATAAACACTGTTGCACAATATCATTCATACATTTTATACCTAGCAGACAATTTTATGTAGTTTAATTGCATTAAACTTTTTGTCCGGCGGTTGTTTCAGTCGGCTCTAACTCAGACCGATCACATTTTTTGTCCCGTACAGTGCTTACACACAGCACCAACTACTTGTACACATACTACCGGAAATCGTGTTCATGGATGCTTCTGTACACAGTGAGCTTGCTTAAATCTTCAGGGAAATAATGCTAATGAATGACCTTTAAAAAATGCAACCGAGTGGTGGGTCAAGATCTTTGAGTATCAACCGCTGGAACAAAATGATAAGTCCCACATCTATAACAGAAGGTGTGCACTATTTTGTTACTGTATTCATATGCGTCTTCTGGCGGAAGTAGCATAAAGTGCATGCAAGTGCAGGAAAGGGCCTTTGTTTACTCAAAGCCATTCACTGAAAGTGTCGGGTCCATAAACACCTCGTATCAACCGCGGTGCGCGTGCAGTCCCCCAAACAGTAAAATGCAAGAATTATGCAACTTGGTCATTGTTTACCAGATTCTTCGTAGGTATTGTGCTTCTGTGGTTGGTTTGGAACATGCTGTGCAAAGATTGTATGTGCTTCATGGTGTATGAGTTCGAAGAAACGATGTTCAGTTGATGCATGGACGCAACAACACACTCGACTAGTAAATGTGTCTCGTGTCCGTGAAGCAACAACCACGTGAATGTCTGTGTACCGACCGCGTAATGGCTTCTTTCTTTACAATATAGTACAGACGCAAGAGTAAATTTGACCTTTCTTGCATTATTTTTCACCTGTGAGCATTCTTTAATTCATTTGTGTGCAGCTGCAATTCAGATACTTGTCATAGAAAACATCTAAACATTGTTGACTACCCACTTTTTATCCACCATGCTTTGAAGGCCCAATACTGCTGTAACTGTTCAAAGATACACTTCTGTAACAAATGGTTATGAAACGCTACACACACATCTAGATATGGTTCATTTAGACACAGGACAATCCAGTTCAGCACACATCGTTTTGATAAAGTAATTTGACAATGACTCTACTCCGTTCTATCAATACATCACTTTCAGTACGACAAACAGCTAAAAATAGATTGACACGCTAATGGCTGGGCAGAATAAATAAGTGTGATTACGCGTGTGTTTTTGCTCCGTGTCCCAACTGCTGTTAAATTTCATTAGGTGTGTCGACAAGGCATAACAAACACAAATGGTGCTGAAATGTGTCTTCAAATTTATGAGTAATGGTACTTTAAGAAGCCGATCCTGCAGCCAATATCATGGTATTTTCAAATCTGTAGCCCAAAAATGTTTAAATACACAATAATAAGCTTGATTCAACACTCTATCATGCATCTGAATTTAAATTATTTAATTAAGCTTGTTTAAAGGCACTGTTTGGAGTCCATACATGTAGCAACCTCCAAAGATGCCAGGTCACATTAAATATTTGTGGCTCACAAAAAAAAAACACTGTGTGAACTATCTTTTTTGTTCCTCATACATTGTAGGGATAGTAGGAGTACATAATACCACATTACTGGACAAATTCCAGGAAGTTGGATTTTGGCTCCTTATGTCACACATTCTGACCACCTTTTCAGGGAATGACCCCTATCTCTGATGGTCCATTACTATAATTTTTGTCCATACAGCAATAGTAGTGCTACTATTACTCATAGGTACATGTATCAATGTTTTTTAGATGCCTTACCATTTGGATGGAACATTTTGGAGATGAATCGTACAGAGGGTGGTTTGTTGGGATATTCTTCCGTGAACTCTATAGTTAACTTGAAGGTGCCATCTTCGAAAGGTGTGTCATGTGGCCTGCAATAAGAAAAAAAAACAATCACTTGAAAACAAAATGAAATCTGCAAAAGTGAATGCATAGTCAATCTGGAATAGTTCAGTTTGTGAAACATTAGAAAGTTTTGTTGTTTTTTTTCTCATGTAGGGATGCGAGCATTACACACACAGCCTTCAGAAAGAATCATTCTTGAAAAACTCAACTAATGACTGTCAAATTCAAAAGCAAGAATTTGAAGAAAGATACACTGTTGGATCTGTTGCAGGGATGTCATGAGCTTTTGATGAGGGTTGACCTATCCCCTGGTCTTCCACAAGGTGGAAGAGCATGGGATGGGGTTTGAAATTTTGCGACACTGAAATTTTGTGTTCACTATGGCAAAAGCAAGAAAAAGTATATTTATGATGTAACGTCAAAGAGATTTCACTACGACATACCCAAATATGACAGCATTCCACAGCATTATATTGTTGTCTGAGGGAGCTCCACTGACACCTGCTGGAGGGTCTTCTTGCAAACTGTCACAGATAAATAATCAAGTTATAATATTTAACAACATCAAACCCAAACTCATGAAACAGGTTAAACACCTCAACAGAAAGGTTCAAAACACATTGTGCACGCACAAAGGGATAATAGTTAATACCAACAGGAAATGTTGCAAATGATAATGTAAAGCAAAGTTTCATTTGTATAGGCTTTTCAGCAGAATAAATCTAATAGCATGATAATAATAATAATAATTACAGTATTTATAATGCACTTATCTTATAATAATTATAACTCTAAGCGCGTACTCACAACTCGCGCATGCATGCGCACACTTTAGACAACGACTCACGTACCACAAATAGTGAAATACATTACGACAGTCTGCTTAGGGTGGGGAGTGTGGTGGTATAGTGCTAGAACTGTTAAAAGAGGTGAGTTTTGAGAGCGGACTGGAAGGAGGAAAGAGTGTTTCTGACGGAGAGAGAGTGGAAGAGTGTTCCAGGCGGATGGACCGTATACTGAGGAGTGGGGGCCAAAAGTGCTGAGTTTGGTGCGGGGGATGTGGAGGCGGAGAGGGTCGGAGGCGGAGCGGGAAGGAGTGTAGGGGTGAAGTGAGTTTGAAAGATAGGCGGGAGCGCAGTTGTTCAGGGATTTGTAGCAGAGAGACAGAATCTTGTATTGGATGCGTTGGGGGATGGGAAGCCAGCGAAGGTGTTTAAGCAGGGGAGTGATGTGGTCAGATTTTTTCTTTCTGAGGACGAGGCGGGCAGCATTGTTCTGGACGCGCTGGAGAGTGAAAGTGGTGGAGTGAGGGAGGCCGGAAAGGAGAGAGTTGCAGTATTCGATGCAAGATAGGATGAGAGAGACAGCAAGTTTGATGGCTGAGTGATACCATGACTTATACAGATAACTTATAGTATACAGTTAAGTAGCTAATGCAGACTTTCGTTAAAATAAAATTCTTGCGTTTTGATGGGTGTATTTTGAAAGGGCCAGAAAAAATGGAAGGCTGTCTGTCATCAGAACACATTTTTGAAAGGTGCTGTGAAAAGTTTCAAGACTAACAAAAAGTCAACTGGGTCAGGAACAGTGTGTCCTGCTCAAAGAACTCCATTGATCATCTGGGCGACTTCACCTTAATTTTTTATGTGAAGCTCACAGGAAGTAAAGTTTTGTGATGTACTGACATACTTATCCCAGCCTTAGTAAAAATGTGATGGACTGTACAGCCACTGTGAGTGTGATGAATTTATTTTCTTGCTCTCTATCCAAATGGACCATCTTAAATCCTAGCAGGAAGCCTGTAATGAACAGCTCTGTAACCTTGAAATTTTAATTGTGAACATAGGAAATGCTAGTTTTACTTTTTGGGTGTGTATGCATCAAATACAATTCCTCAGTTATTCACTGACATACTAGCACTTTCAGGAATGATGGATTTATCATCAAAGTTTGAGATCCTGCATTTTCAAACTCTTTTTATTTTTAAATAAAAACCAATAATTTATCACCTGTTTATCAGGCATTCTGTTTCCTCGAGTGGCCAGGGGTGCGGAAAAGGGTCGCCCGTTCACCCCTAGCGATGAAAAAAAATCACTTGGGCTAGCAAAGTTGGTCAGTCATCCGCTCAGCTGGATATAACTTTTTTGACTGTACTAAGTAGTACTCGTACCTCCAGCTGTCATTGCTCAGACTCAAGTGTTGGTAACTAATTTGTGTTTTTAATTCACTGAAACTTGCTTGATCATTATGTCACATCCTAGATTCAGCGCATTTACTTGTAGCTTGAGATTTAAAAAATAGTGTTCTTGACTATTCAATCCAACTATGCACACTTTTCTTGTACAGCACTCGCACACACGTCATTGGTGGTACTGACAGTGACACACCAAATCGAGATGTGCAGTGGCAAGGCCAAGAAAAAATGCATCAGTGGCTTTGAACAATCAAGCTATGGTTTCCTTTTTAAAAGAGGTATAATTTTATTTGTCCTGTAAATTTTTCATTAATAGCACTATTAGCAGACAAGAAGTACTTGTGCGATAGTTCCCGCAGACCTGCATGGAGTCCTGCAACCGACATTACAACCAGTGGAAGAGGGCGTGTGCCATGGGGTAACCTGCTGTGTGTCATGCCATGTGTTCCATAAGACTCATGATCATCAAGACTGAAGGTTTTGTAGGTTGATTAAATCTTCCAAATTTTCACTTGGATATATTATGTGTTTTGTGGAGAGAAAACAAAACTCTGGCACTGCAGCTGAGCATTGGTAATTGTGTACAGGACAGGTACTAGAAAAGCAAATTGGCACCAACTGGCTGGGATTGAGAACGACAGTTTGGATTTTTTCACCCATTTGATTTTGGCCACTTCAGATGGAAAGATTACTGTTGGACTGGCAATGGCACATACATTTTGTGTCATTTACTGCTGAAAACGCACGCTTGCAACCAAGCTGTTTGGTCAGTTGTTATGACCTATGAAAGAAAGAGTCTATGTGTTTGGTAATGATGGAGCATGCATGCACAAACATTTCAAATCTTTCATCAAGAAGATATAATTTTAAAAACACCACTCCTGAAAATTTACCATCCGCCAACATTGCTGGTTATTTTTTGCAGAACCAGTGAGGAGAAATCACATAATTTAAACTGTTTACATTATTATGTTTTGCAGATAACACTAACAGTAGACACTAACACTAGTAACAGTTTTAACAAACACACATTTTCTTTATGTTTTGGTAATAATCTGTGTCACTGTATGAACGTAATTTATTTGCAAGGGACAAGATAAAGCAACTACTTTTAAATGTGTGTTGGGCTAGTATCTGATGTTAAGAGCCCAGCTGGCTAGTTAGAATTTTACTTTTTCCTCACCCCCCAGTGGCTCAACTCAACAAAGGCCAAAAGCCCGACCTGACTAATGGTAAAGAATGGTAGCTGTCAAGACAAATATATGCTTCGAACTGACTTGTTTTTGACATTTTATGAAAACAGCTTATCGTAAATGAAGACGACTAAAGAATAAAGACTGTCAGATGATGTAACAACTCAGTTCAATGCCACATTTCACTATTTTGATAGCGACTCGCCCAAAACAAAGCTACACATTGTCATACGTCAGTGGAATTTTGGTGTGACCATTTAAACTTTTGTTCTACAAATCTTGCAACAGTTTATTACACAACTGATACAACTCAAGATGCCAAGAAACTGAAACAAAACCAAAAAGGCTAGAGCTGTCAATGAACACCAACAATCTCAACGTAATACGGCGGCCATTTTGGAAACATTTGGTCAAGCAAACCATACTTCAAAGTGAACGTGAAGGTAAACGTACCGTTTGAAATCCCTCATCAAACGCCGACGGGCTGGCGTAGTCATCTTTTCGCTAACTGATGTGGAGAAATGTATCCCCTACCACCCGGGACAACAGAACTGTGGTCTTGGTCGCCAAACTGCGAATTTCCTCTGTCTGCATTCACATCCGGGTAACTCTCAACATTTGCTTACGTCACGCATTAGCTGGTGTGTAAAAATAGCTTTGTTGCGCGCGTAGGGAATCTCCCTTTCCGGGCGAGTCTGGTCAGCCATTTAGTAAATTTGCCTTTCGAGTTAATTATGGTACGGTCTAAAGACATGAAAGCGTTCCATTTTTAAGGAAAAATAAGTTTCATTATGCAACCGGCAACTGACAAGCCGCCGGCCGTTCAGTACTGATTAGAGTTGCTGTTCAGCGTTCTTGCTGCCTCAAATAACTCATTAATAAACCGCCCGGGGCTTGACTTTACAGGACTGCGGAGTTACGAAAACCTCAGTATAAAACTCCTGTTCAGTAGTTTAATGTATCTACAATGATTGTGACAAGTCCTGGGAGGCCTTTGTGTACCGCATTGTGTCTAAAATTCCGGCCGCCGATTTCAGTTGTTATTGTCACACAGAATGATTTCTCAGCGTGGGGTGTTGCCGAATTCGAATCAGTCAGTCCGCCGTCTGATCTGGATCAGTACTGATCAGATGCCACTGTAAATACTGAGTTTTTTTTTTTTTCTTTTTTTTTCTTCTATGTATTAAGCAAAATCCAAGATGGCCGCCAGGAAACATACTAATCAGTTTTCATACTGAGAAGTTCCGGAAAATGTCCGGTTAGTCTCCAGACTCGCCGGAGTTTGCACTGCCGTCGGTGAGCATCGCGCGGCTATTCAGTCTACGTCGCAGAGCCGGTACAGTCGTCGAATCGCGCGTCAGTGTTGACAGCGTGTCTGGTTTTGGGCTCGGTGGTCGCGATTTATCCCGGCTGCGTAAACACAGCAGCACTGAGTTGCTACAGATTCTTATGACCGCGCCTACTCCTAGACGCGTACGGTTAGAATAATCTTGCAGTCGACGTTTCTGTGTTCTTTTCGTCACCGTGAGTACACTGAAAAACTATGTAAACATAGCAGCATAAAGGTAATTCAACTCAGAAATACATTTAGCTTCTCACAAGCCCCCGCACTCTGCGCAGAACCTATGAAGATCTATGCCTCTTCAGGGCGGGAGTTTTGTCTATTGTTATAGGCGAACCCTCGCGCTGGGACCATACGGCGTTGAGGCCGCGCGTCCCCTGGGTGGTGGATAAGGGGTCCCTCGCGACTGAGGGGTGCACCGAATGAAATAAGGTGCCGTGAACCAACATGGTCAAAGCTCGTCCGCCTGATCAAGAGCAGCTAAGATGGCATGCCATGTCGCGTGATCCACGAAGGGCAGTTCACCAGGGAGGAGCTGATTTCACCGTGTCAAGTTTAGGACTCGCATTAAGCCGATCCCAATGCGCAAAAGTCCATCAGGCCGACGTCCGCCGCCGTTGGTCCGCGCACGGCCGTGCGCGGGCCATCGGCGGCTGATGTCAGCCCGATGGCCTTTTGCGCATTTGGAGGGGTCAAGTTCCATGCGGCGGAGACTACATGTATCAGTTGCCGACAAGTGTAATAATTCTTTTCACAAATTAACGTAAACGGTATACTCAGCTATTGAAACTGAAACCGAGACCGAGAAAGAGCAGGGGGAAAAACTTGTCAAAAGAGGAGGACGTAAAAGACATTTGGCTGTTCGGGCCTCACCGTCATGCATTTGCAGAATGTCTCTATAGCAGAAGATGGAGGGGAAGAGGTCAAAGGTCTTGATTAGGAACACTAGGCGGTTACCCTGCACTGCCTGGAACAGACGGTCTGCAACAGACAGACAGACAGATTAGATAGATAGATAGATAGATAGAAGATAGATAGATAGATAGATAGACAGACAGACATATAGATAGATAAGATAAGATTAGATTACATAAGATAAAATAGGTAGATAGATAGATAGATAGATAGATAGATAGATAGATAGATAGATAGATAGATAGATAGATAGATAGATAGATGTTTATTGCCATTTGCCTTTTAAAAAAAAACATAAAGCATATGAATGTGTGTTGGTGTCGTTACAATTACAAACATCACAGTCAACAACAAAAAATAATTAATACTTTATCACACAAACCCAATGCCATACACACACTGTAAAAAAAACACACAAAAAAAACACTTTAAAACTGGAAACTAATCTCACAAACCAATACGTACCCACTCACACACCCACACTCATCTACCACGGCACAACACGACACACGCATATTAATCTAGTAAGTCTAAATTAATTAAGCCGTAAACACTGTCAAGACTTGGCAACTATTTTGGATGCTGTCCTGACGACACGGTTCAGTCTATGTTTGTCCCGTGCAGACGCACTGCCATACCAGACCGCGATCGAGAATGTCAACACACTCTCGATCGCGGCCCGGTAGAAGTGCTCCATGCCAGTTATGCTCACACCAAAAGCCCTCAGCCTTAGTCAAAAAATAAAGGCCGGCGCTGCTGTGCTTTCTTTACAATGTTCTCTATGTTTTTATCCCATTTAAAATCATCGGAGATGGTGATTCCCAGAAATTTAAAATGCTGAACATTTTCTACGGTTTTATTGTGAACTACGAGAGGGGGGAGAACATTTTTGTAGTGTCTAAAGTCCACTATCAGCTATTTTGTCTTACCGTTTGAGTTCCAGATTGTTCTGGTCACTCCACTGCACAAGCTGATCAACCCGCTCCCGCTCAGTCACAGTTTTTCTTTATCATTCCCTCCACTGTGGTATCGTCAGCAAACTTCAGTAAACATTTGCGTGCCCTCCCGACTTGCCCTACAGTCGTAAGTGAAGAGTGAGTACAGTAAAGGGGACAAAACGCACCCCTTAGGGGTGCCCGTGGCAAGAGAAATACCGTCAGGAAGACGCGGGTCACCCACTTTAACGACCTGCGGACGACTCCTGAGAAAGTCGATAGCCATAAGCAAATGGACTGTGATGTCCAAATTTATGCCCAATGTGGGCAACTTTCCGTCCTTCGATGGACTGTTGTAGTTTATAATTTAAAAAAAAAAAAAACTTGGCAGGGACAATAGTGATCTACGGAGAGAATGCGTGCGTAAGTGTTAGCTTGCTCTAGGTGCTGAAGAACATGAAATAGAGCCAAAGAGACAGCGTCCTCTACGGATCTGTTCCCTATATAGGCAAACTGATGTGGGTCGAAACACGGGTCAATAAGTGAGTTCATGAAACACAAGACAAATCGCTCAAGTGATTTCATGACAACACTGGTTAAAGCCACTGGTCTGTAGTCGTTTAAACATGTCACTTGTTTTCTTTGGGACTGGAATTATTGTGGATCGTTTGAAACAGTTTGGCACTTTACGCTGCCTGAGTGACATATTAAAGATGTCAGTCAGAAAACACACCAGCGAGCTGATCTGCACAGTGCTTCAACACACAGGGAGACACATTGTCAGGTCCAGCGGCTTTCCTAATGTTCAGATGCTGAAAAACAGCCTTGACGTCGAAGTCCATAACAGTCAAGGCCGCGGAGCTGTCCTCACTGGTTGTCTCTCCAGGCTCGCCACGCATAGCGGGGCGAGGGAGACAACCCGCGCGGGCATTGTCATCAGAAGCATGCACAGAGTCCACACTGGTTATGTCCCCGCAGTCGCCCCGTGAAGCGAGTGGAGGCAGAGAGAAGGGAGACAACCAGCGTGAGCACTGTCAGGCAACAGAATCACACATAGTGGGCGGCTGAAAATGAAAATTGTCCACACTGGTTATGTCCCCCCCAATCGCCACGTGAAGGGAGTGGAGGGAGACAGCATCGAAGGGCGGAAAGTTGCCCACATTGGGCATAAGTTTGGACATACATCAGTTTTATGTACAGATTAGAGCCGGAATGGACGTTGGACTCAAAGTCAGTCTGAAAAAGACAAAGGTTCTCCATCAGCCGGCACCCAAGGTAGAGCATCGCCCTCCCCACATCACCGTCGGCGAGTCTGAACTGAAGTCAGTGCACCAGTTTACCTACCTTGGCTGCATCATCACGTCAGACGCCAAGCTGAACAAGGAGCTGGACAGCAGGCTGGCAAAAGCAAACAGCGCTTTCGGGCGTCTATACAAGCGGGTGTGGCACAATCAACAGCTGAAAACAGGCACCAAGATCAGTCGTCCTCACCTGTATGGTTCCGAGTCCTGGACCCTCTACCGCAGCCAACTACGACTCCTCGAACGCGTCCACCAGCGCTGCCTGCATACATCCTTGGCATTCACTGGAGTGACTATGTCACAAACGTCGAGGTCCTTGAACAGGCAGAAACTGTGATCATCGAGGCTTTGCTGCTGGGGACACAGCTCCGCTGGGCTGGGCACGTCTCCAGGATGGAGGATCATCGCCTACCCAAGATCACCCTGTTCGGCGAGCTCGCCACTGGACACAGAGACAGAGGGGCACCAAAGAAGAGATACAAAGACTGTATCAAGAAGTCACTTAGTGCCTGCCAAATCGACCATCGCCAGTGGTCTTCACTTGCTGCGGACCGTGACACCTGGTGCTCCACCGTTTACAAGGCAGCTGTCTCCTTTGAGGGCTCTCGCAGAGCTGGCCTTAAAGACAAGCGGCTCAGGAGAAAAAAACAGAGATGCCGCAACTCAGAACCCTGGCCAGACCTCCCTCTGCAGCCACTGCGGTCGAATTGGCCTCCGCAGTCACGAGCATGCCTGCAGACGTCGTGGACAACCCCTATAGAATCTTCGTTCGCGAAGTCAAGCCAAGAGAGAGAGAGAGCCGGAATGATGGAAGCACTAAGCCGGCAACCTTAGTATTGTCAACTTATCAACAACAAACGAGAGCGACTGAACGGATCATAGCTGAAAACCTCACCAAAAACACTGACTCCAAACATCTCCAAAACTGAGGCATCGATCCTCATGAGCCCGGGTGTTGCTGAGTATTGTACAAGCTGGTTCAGTTATCCGCCGTGACTTTTGCTCTCGTTCGTTGCTGGGAGTCGTTCGGCGTGAACGCGGCCGTCACCTCTACATTATTAGTGAGGTCAGTTCAGTCGTAGCGCAACGCACGACTTCCAACGGCAACGAACGAGAGCGAAGTCACAGTGGGGTAGCAGCTTGCTCCATAAGCACAGACAACAGTACAAACATCTCAAAGAGGCACAGATCCTCAATGAACCCTGCGGGCACATGAGGATCTATAGTGGAGTTAAGAAGTACCCAACGGAGAAAGAAACACGCTTAGAGAAAACGGGGATCCTCCCACTCACAAACCAGATAGGTGAGGCTAGCGCTGGCAGAATTGTACAGATCCTCCCGTTTTTTTCCACGACTGGTAGTCCTCAACTTAAAGGTGATATAAAGTTTGCCCTCGGGTTGGTGTTTAGCAGGCTTTGTGTATTAGACACTCAGCGGCCTACTTCGTGCCCAAGGGTACTCCCCGTTCTCTCTCTCTCTCTCTCTCTCTCTCTCTCTCTCTCTCTCGCTGTCTCTCCCTCTCTCTCTCTGGCCTCACGGCACACACGCATTTACATTTGCTCTCGCTCCTGCGCGCGCTTACACACACTCTTGTCTCTCGTGTTCAGTTTCTCTCTGTGTCTCTCTCTTATGATTTTTTCGTTGACGTCATTTTTACTTTTTCCACACTTTTGTTCTTTCTTTTCTTTTATTTTATTTTACGTCACCTCCTTCAGTTGCCTACTTCTGCGAATGAAGGTAAGTAGCGGCTAATCTCTCTGTTTGTTTGTCTATTTTGACAAAGGGTATTTACCCTAAATATTAATAAATTGTGTTGTACCCGTCTTTTCTAAGCGTGTTTCTTTCTCCGTTGGGTACTTCTTTGCATTTTACACGCTTGGCAGTCACCTTTGTGGTCTGAATCTCTTGGAGTCAGTTAAGCATAGACAATTGACACACCAAACGCTGATCAGCGTTAGCGAATCAAGGGAGACCTGAACCAGTGTGGATGCAGCGGGTTGTGGTGGGTCGATGGACTGTGGTGGGATCAAGCAACGGACTGATGTGGCCGCAATGCACAGGGTCATCATGTCCTATATGTCGAAATCAAACATTACAAATATTATCATTAGTAGCCTGTAAAGCATTTACTGCGGTAACGCATTTACGTTTATGTCGCATCCATCAGGAATTATAGAATGACTATCGATCACGTGAAACAACTGGACTCAACTCATGAGGATTTGGCTTAGGGAGTTGCCCTATAACCCCATTCACTCGGCGGATGATAATTGAACACCACCCAACTGCAAGAGGTATAGATCTTAACGGGCCCCCTGCGGTGGCGGGGGCCCATAAGGATCTATACCCGTCTTGCTGAATTTAAACCGTTGTCCACGTTGACGGCTGGCGATCTTAGGCGCTGAATTTACAATGATTTGAAAAACACTCGGCGTCAACTGGCTGTGACTGAAGAGGTCAACCGCTGCCCATTAAGAATAGGCCGTCCTCTGGCCGATGTCGGCCGCAGTGGGCCCGCGCACGACTGTGCCAGAAGACCTTTTCCCGACTGAGGTATTACCTGTTCAGGAGCTAGAACTACCATTAAATTTAAGGGTGGTGCCAAAATATCTTCTAGTATCACCTTGATTATCTTGGCCGTTCCGTCTACTCAGTGTTGTATAATGTCAGAGTTGAATGACAGATCAGGGGCGGATCCCGAGGGTGTCTCGACGGGGGGGTCAAACAGCCCTCCCTTCTCCCTCCCCCTCCCCCCTACCCCCCCCCCCCCCTCTCCGTTTTTCAAACTGTGTTTTACAAAAGAAATCCAGAGCAAAACAGTGACTTTTAGGCCAGCATAAAAATTAATCATAACAAAAAAAGAAACACGCTTATAAAAAGCAATTATAAATAAGTTGTGTTGAAATTATTCTTTCTTGGTGCTTTTCTTTTTGGGATTTTCTTTAAAATTGTACTATCGTGTTGTAACCGTTCTCTCTTCGCGTGGTTTTTTTTTTTTTTTTTTTCCCCAGACATATTTAGAGTTTTCAGAGGTTACGATTTTTAGTTGTTAAATTTCTTCTTTTATCTCGGGACACAGCACCGCTTTTGGCACTTTTTTAGAAGGGCTGATCATATCTTAATGCACTTGTCCTCCTCCCCTCCTCCACCCCACCTCCCTAACAAAACAAGATTAATCGGGCACTTCGGATTCTTATATGGTGTTAATTTTCTTATCGAAAAGAATGTTCTACCTGGAGTTTCTGGAGGAGCAATCACCTTGTGTTTGACAACAACACTACACTACCAATTACTCCTCCGTCTGAGGAACAAAACAGCCATTTGTGAAGATTGTGATACTGCTCTATACAGCCACAACCTCCTTCATATGAGGAACACAGGATAAGATCACAGAAATAGTCATGATCACCTATGATGTATACCTCTTACACTGGCTGACGATTACTTAAGGGTTAGTTAGTGATCAAAATCAAGATATTTCGTACCTCCCCTCTGGTGACACGCGCTCGCATCAATGGGCACTGGTGCATATCCACGGACACTGACTACCTCAAAAGGCAAAGCTACGCAATCTGAGTGATACTGGAGACCCACTGTGCTCAGAGAATGATGTGTGGCGGGATTAGGGCCGATTAGCAATCACCTGTGACACCCGGGCCAGTCGGCTGCTCACCCCGGGGGAGACACTCACAGCGCAGGTGATTCAGTTCTCGCTTTCTGATCACAATTGGCGTGTCCACAGTCGTAGACTTAAACGAAGATGACTGCCACGTATAAGGATGCAATATGAATGTATCGCACAGAAAGAAGTAATGCTTTTCATGAGACCATGTGACTGAAGGGGCACATGAAACTCTATGCCTGGCTGAGGGACGGAGTTGGGCCCCAGTTCAGCAATGACTGGACACTTTCCCACCGCTGGGTTTGACCAGCAGTTAGCGGCTTACACCCAGATAGTTGCCTCAGTCTGAGGATGCAATGAGGATTGTATCGTATAGCAAGAGGTACTGATTTAATTGAGCGACTGTGAATGCAGGGGAACATGGCACTCTATGTCTGGGTGAAGCGTACTGTGACAGTTGCAGGTCAGCAGTGCCAAGTGAGGATATTTGACTATAGGCCCCTGAACACACTATGCTCACCCACCGATCCCGTGAGATAATTGTAAAATACACCGTATAAGAAAAGAAGAACCATCGAATAGTAAAACACAACTTTCACAAAATTAATAACCTTTTTTTTTTTTTTGTCAGGGCTGACGGGAGGCCCGCCGCCACCCCCCCCCCCCTCCCCTGGATCCACCACTGTAGATTATGCCTCATCTGCAAAACACACAACGGCGAGTATACTGACAAAGGGCAGCGCGCTTAAAGACACCGGCAATGACCTGCCATCATCGGATACGCCGTCAGCAACAAATTCGTCACCGAGTAGTCCGTTTGTGACCGTTGTCATCACCGAATTCCACTAAAAATGTCGCACAGTGTCCATCTTAGTCATACTTTCCACATTGTAATTACGCGCCTACAAGATCATGGAACCATTACGACTGACCAATAGCTGAAAGGTTGTATGAAGTCGGTCAGTGCTTTAAAGGTTATAATTATGCAGTGCATGCACCTTGGGCTTGGACCCGCAGTATGATTAACACATTCTACCCTAGGACTAACAAATTCCCAAATGTTGAAGTTGCCATATGAAGGACTGTAGTACAATTCTCAGAGACAGATCGAGCATGATAGTTCAAAGGGTGGTGCCAGAATAGCTTGGCTATCAGTTCCGGCACAACCCTTGAACTATCATGCTGGATCCATGTCTTGCTGTGGTGTGTCCGGGCTGAATGAGTTAATCTCTTCACTGCAAGGGGCCATGAAATGTATGTTTGACACCGCCGCAGACTGAAAGCACGATATTGAATTCAGCAAGCAATAGGCGTAGTCCCTATGAGGGTCTATGCCTATTGCATTTGGGTGGAGTTCGTGCACTGTTTATTGCAGATTTGAGTTTGGTGTAGCATCGCATTGTAAAACTACGCTTGGGTACCTACAATGTTAATCCACACTTGACTGAGAGCTCAAATGTGTGTGGATTATTGAGCTCTGCTGATCGTAGTGTATTGTGGATTAGCCTGTCGTCACTTTCCTCTGGTCGCGGTGGTGTGAAAACAATTTGTTGTTGACTGAAGCGAAGCAGGTGCTGTTTGTAGCCATTAGAATTGAAGTAATCTATTTGTGTCACTTTCGTTAGTCCATCAGATTGTTTGTTTGTTTCTTTCTTTCTTAGTTTGTTTGTATGTGTGTTTGTTTGTCGTTTCTTGTGTTTGATCGATTGATCAATATTGTCTTAAATCACCAAAACGTGAAGAGACACAAAATAAAATTCATTCATTTTTTCTGATCGATCAATATTCCTTTTTTTTCCTGATCAATCAATCAAAAGATTGTTTGGTTGGTTGTTTGCTTGGTTGTTTGTTTGATTGGTTTAGTCACTCATTCGCTCGGTTTTTGAATGTGGGAACGCCATGTATACGTAAGTGCATGATTGGGTGTTTTCTTGTGTGGCTGGTTGTCAAACTGGTTTGTCGGTAACTTTTTTGTTGTTTCACTAGTTTATTTTTTCCATGCCAGTTATTTCGTTTATTCTGGCTTGCCCAAGCTTGTGTGTGTGTGTGCGTGTGTGTGCGTGTACGTGTGTGTGCGTGTGTGTGTGTGTGTGTGTGTGTGTGTGTGTGTGTGTGTGTCTCTCTCTCTCTCTCTCTCTCTCTCTCTCTCTCTCTCTCTCTCTTTTGGACGGGTGGGGTGGGGTGGGGGTGGGGTGTGTGTGTGTGGGAGGGGGGGGGAATTGAGAAGGTTATGATTAGCGATGTAGTTTGTTAAACAAAACAGCAACAAAAAACAAAAACAAAAAGAAAATAAATAAAAAGGACAAAATGGACAAACAAAACAAATTCAGGAAACAGTATTCTACAAAAATGTTAAGCGAATCGCGGTTCGAAATGGATTCTGGCTGTGGGAATATAACCTTTTAATCAATAATACATAGAAATGTGTGAAACATTTATAAAAATTAGACCCCAAAAAAATAGAGATAGTCCAGTGCAATCTAATTTATTCGCACAATCATTACAACCAAAACGAATCAGTAAATCTGACTGTTTATTTACTTCCCCACCATTGGACGCATATTTTGTCAGTTTCTGAAATCTGTGTTCATTCAACGACCAAAGTCACAACCGTCAAAGAAAATGGTTACGCATTGGTCTCAGCAAGAGACATACCTCTATGTCTCTTGCAGGTGGATCATGTTCTTTTTCTCTCGCCCAATCATAACAAAATACTGACTCTCGAAACTCCGAGCAGAAGCGTCTGCGACTACTGTGTACTGTGCGGGAGATGGATGGGCCATGATAGTTCAAGGGTAGTGCCAGTTTAGCTTGGCCGGCGCCTGGTCTCGCTACGAGTCGCCTGGTACACGCAAGCAGAAAAGAGAAAATGTTCCGGGTTTTCGTTCATCGCTGTCTCACAGTTGTGATCATAGTCTGCCCTACTAGAAATACTATCCATCGTGAAAATACAAAGGCGAGCCTGACTGTGTAGGTAATTCAACACTACCATTATACTGAATAACTTCCATCCACTACCCGGCGAGGACTCCCTCAATCTGAGGACTGGACAGAAAGACCAAGACTCGGACATTGCCAGGCATGACCCTTGTGGTTTGAAGGTGCGGATCGGCGAAAATCCCGCCGCTGCGCCTCTTGGCTACTGAAATGTCGGTTGGACTGCATGAAAAATGAAAATAGTTGTCCTCCACCACCGTCGACAAGGGGGTGTAAACTGTAAAGGTTGTTATTGTTGGAGGGTCGCGTAGGCCATGTCTTTCCTCTTGGCTGGGTACAGTGAATACAGTGTTTGTACCGGGGGGGGGGGGGGGGGGGAGGGGGAGAGGGGGGGGGGGGCTTTCCGATTAAGGAAGTACCCGATTAAGGAAGTATTAGGAATATCTTGGACCAAGAATGTTATTGTTGGTCCGTGGGAATATATATCACTGGTAAAGCAGCAAGCAAAAGGTCATCGGGCCGCCGTCAGCCGCCTTGAAAGGCGGCTGACGTCGACCCGATGGCCTTTTGCGTCGTGCCAGATAACCGGCTTCCTTTAACCTCTACCCTGCCACTGTGCGTACATTTTTTTTTTTTTTTTTTTTTTTGGGGGGGGGGGGGGGGTTCTGAAATTTGTGTTTAATATTCAACGACTAAACGCCAAACCCGTCCCGAAGAAACATGGGTATAAATTGGTCTCAGCAAGAGGCATAGATCCTCATGAGCCCCCGCATTTGTGGGGGCTCTTGGGGATCTCTATATGTTTCTTGCAGCTGGATCGTGTTCTGCACTTTTTTCGAGAGTGACTGAAGGGGTATATACTAAAAAAAAAAAGTCCCTGGCACATAGTGACACACACGCACGCACGCATTGGCTCAGATACGTGTATGTACAGGGGCCCATACTAGGTCAGCTGGAATGACAGTAAAAACCACTGGGGGTCGTATAACCAGACATCGTATGTCAATGCAGGCTGTTGACAGTCACTCTGTGTGACTCAGTGTTTCACACGGTTAGTCTCTCTCGCCCGGAACGTCGCCTGAAGTTTTAAACAGCATTCCCGGTCATGAAAGAAATACACATGTGTCGGTAAGTGCGTGGTGTCATTCTCTGTACCTGCGTCGTGTTCTTTCTTGTGATGTGTAGACGAAAGGACGTGAGGTAAGTCGGATGTTGAAGAAACTATCACGTTTTGTTTGAATGGAAATTCGGGGACAATGACATTTCAATAGCACCGGGACCCCGGCCACTGACGAGTGAAATAATAATGTCTTCGAATAAAAACAATAAGTTTCAAGTCAGTTTGCCTCTTTTACAACTGACATTATCAGGATTCGCCCGTTCAAGTCCGGCCAATAACTGACAATTTAACCCTTATCATTCGGAATACATCAGTGTGTGAAATAAGTTTGACTAAAATAGTTCAAGGATAGTGCCAGAATAGCTTGGCGCCTCTAGGCGCCAAGCGCGGCTGTTCAGTCTGGCACCACCCTTGAACTACAGCCATCGGTCTATATCCTTATCTGTAAGTACTATACTAATGTGCTTGCACATGGCAGTGTACAAAATTGAAGCTTTTATATGGGTTAATAATTAACCCGGTCTGCAAGAGGCAGATGGCCCAGTCGTGACTGAAGTTCTTGGCTTCTTGCTGACCTTATTCTTATTGAGTGCGTGAGTCTTGGACCGATGAACTAGTCGATGCCCGCGTTGCATTTGCCCAGCGTTCAGAGACACTACTTTGCGTCTGCTGGCCGCAGCAAGTTCAAGAGTTTATAGAGAGGTTACGTTTACGCCGGACGAGTCCCAACCGGCAACTGCCGAACGAGTGCGAAGGCAGTCACAGCGGATAACCAGTTTTCATCATAAGCATAAACAACACACTGGTCATCCGCCGTGTCACTTCGCACTCGGCGTTCGTTGTTTTTAATTAAACTTGACGGGTTGACGGCTTACAGTACACGTTTATCTCCCGTGTGACGGCGTCAATAAGCCTAGGTTGGTTGGTTAGTTCGGGTCTATTAACGTCCACAGCACCGAGGTGATCATGGACGGCCCTGACGGGCGGGTTATGGGGGAACAGGGAAATCTATTGCCTATGGAATACGATCTGAACACTGATCAACTCAGGCGCACTCCAACTGTGCCACTTTGATTTACCAGGACCGGGCCTTTCAACGGACATGCTATTGAACAAATCCGTTTTTCCCCCTGGATTATGAGTCCAGCTACCGGGGCCGGGACGGGATTCGAACCCACGACGAGAAACCATGGGTGTATAGATCGTAGATAGCGGGCCTGTCCTGTCTCTGGCAAGGAAGGCGCCTCAGTTGATTTAACCATTTGGCTGTCGATAGCGAATTTTGTCGAGGTGATTTCGTTACAGGAATCACCTCGACAAAATTCACTATCGACAGCCAGAGGGTTAACATAATATTTATACATGTACTACGGGTTCCTTGCGTGAACCCTTTGCTTATACTGTACGGACCGGCGGTGGTTCACTGACTTGAGTCGTACGCGGCCTAATAATATCTATCTATCTATATTCCGTAGTCTTGCCGACCGTTGGGGGACCACTATGCTAGTACTAGTGTAAAAAAAAAAAAAAAAAAAAATGTGACAGACACAAGGTATGATCGTGTTCAATCATTATAATCCGCATGGTTTACCCGGTGCATTTGTAACCGCCGTGACGTTGTGGTCAGGTCGGAAGAGCCGGGTCATCAATGTCAAACCGTCAGTCATGTGGATTCAGTCTGTGTCAGATGACCATCGCTTGACCGAGGAGTCCCAGTCTGGCTGGCATTTAAACCATTACATCCTGAGAATATATTTTTTCTTCAGACTAGTGATTTGTGAGTTGTACTATGAAGGCTACACTACAGTTCAGACGATAGACTGACCAGTTCGCATGGGTGTGCCAGGACAGCTTGGCGCCCATGGGCCTAAAGCTGTCCTAGCACCACCCTTGAACTACCATGGTCAAATTTATCTCATGTGAGAGCGTATCAGGGCTTGAAGGCCGGTTAAACTACGAGTGCTTACTGCGTAAATGGGAATTGTCAGTCTTAACTCAACCGCATGTATAGTCACATTTTGTTCTAATTATGCTTGGCACCTCCGGCCATGACAGCTCAAACTACCCTTGCATGGCCTGCATAGTCGATAGGTCTCCAGTGTGAGACTGATTTCGAGTCATCCCAAAAAAGTCAATTGTAATGCGTGTTTATGAGATGGCTTTGTTATATAGTGTCACTTAGCTCCTTCACTGCCAAGAGTGAACGTGATGCAACTGCAAGTGGCATAGATCCTCATGAGCCCCCGGTGACTGCGGGGGCTCATGAGGATCTATGTCTCTTGCTGAGACCAGTTTGTATCCATGATCCTTGGACGGGTGCGGCGTTTGCCGGCAGAGAAACAAAATATGCGCCCAGTGGCACGGAAGGGGTTAAGCAGTCTTTTTTTTTCCCTGAAAACGAATTAAGGGCAGCTGTACCCAGATTACGTCCTCAGCCCATGCGCGGGGCCAGCTAAGACCGACATTGGTCCGAAGACCTATTGCTTTGACGGGTGTATCCAGTCTGTGTTTCCCATGTCTGATCGCGTGAGATAATTATTTACTTGCACGGCGTTAAAGCGACCTACTCCAGGTAGTAAAGGGTTCACAGTTCGCAATATCTCATTTAAGCCCTTATCATTCGGAATACAGCATTGTGTGAAATGAGTTTGACTAAATAGTTCAAGGATAGTGCCAGAATAGCTTGGCGCCTCTACGCCAAGCTATTCTGGCACCACCCGTGAACTAAAGCCATTGGTCTATATCCTTATCTGTAAGTACTATAAGGTAGCTTGCATATGGCAGTGTACAAATTTGAAGCTTTTAGCCTCAGTATGATATGGGTTAATAATGTTCTTAGTATGTCTTACAATAACCGGGCCGGGCTAACTGAAATTATTAAGTTTGAAGGTGGGAAAATGACTCTGAAAGACTTTTCTGCTGTTCTCCTTTTGTACACAGGAGAGTTCCTCGCGTTACGTTCAAAAGGCAGTGGATAACGTCTGGTACGTGTGCCTTCTCATATGGCTCAATTGTGAACAGAAGGATATACAAGTCATACTTGAGGCAAGACAACATTGATAACGTGTTGAGTCGTCGCATTTTAACAATCCGAAAGCCTCCCGTGGAGCAGATCGCTCAAAAATCAATCAACCAATCAATCAATCAAAAAATCAATCAATCAATCAATCAATCAGTCCACCAACCCACCCACCCACCCACCCATGGATCTGTTCATCTGATTACAGGCTGTGCTGAGCGTTGAATGTTCTCAAGATGATACGATTCGTACCGAGACAAACCCACTCTAGTGATGGCAGCACGACGAAGGAGGATAGTACCGCACAAGTACAGCCCCTCCCCCGGTCTGTGTCACCTGCATCATCAACAGAGTCCGACCTATCATCACCCACATCGCCTCTTCAGGAGGAATTTGACATCATCATCGAAAATTACTCCCATCGTTTGAATGTAAGTTTCAAGTAGTAGGAGCTGGCTACTGTTGTATCAGTATGTCAGTCTAGAGAACGCTCGGGCCCGCTGTTAGGGGATACAGGCGTTGAGCCGGTCTGGACTTGCCACCCACTGAATACAGAGAGTGAAGTTGTTTTAACCTCTTTTAGCCCCACGGGTGCATTTCCCAAATTTTGCCGGAAGCCGTGTTACTTCAGTTAACTACTATGTACCAGTTGCAGCAGGTGGACTGTGGATTTACCATGATGATTCAAGGGTAGTGCTAGATTAGCTTCTTGAATTATCTGGTCAAACAATCTCCTGCTTGACTCGGGGCTAAATCAGTGGCGGGTTCATCAGCGGCTTTGAACAAAGTTTAAAGTTCAAAGGTTTTTTTTTTTTTTTTTTTTTTTTTTTTTTTAAGCAAGTTTTAACGCAAGGACGGTTTTAGGATTAGTTTTTTTTTAAAGAAGTACCCAACGGAGAAAGAAACACGCTTCGGAAAAGACGGGCAACACAACGTCTTTTCTAAGCGGCATGTTTCTTTCTCCGTTGGGTACTTCTTTGCATTTTACACGCGTGGCAGTCACCTTTTTGGTCTGTATTGATTAGTTTTAAACTTAAACGCGCTCTCCCCATTCAGTGTCGCCTAGGCCGGCTACTGCGACAACCAGATCCAGATCCAGACGCAACTCATACCGGGTCGCCTGGCTGGACTGATCCTATAGGTCATGTTACATATTTAAATTGGGCAGTTCAACTGAGGACCGGTGTTTTTTTTTTTTTTTTTTTTAATTGCCTTGTTTGAAAATTTGTAGTAGGGCTGAATGTTGGAATTTGCTGGAAATTTTTGCCGGTTAGCTGAGTCCGAGGAGACATGATGTTTGGTGCTTTGATTCATACCATCCTGAGCCTATCCAGTGGACAATTGTGGGCCTATGTTGAGTTGCCGTTGACTGACGTAGTGATTTGAGGGGCACGCCGGCTGATTTGAGCTGTGCTTGGGTGTGGGGTTGGTAAGGAGCCAGCAGTTTCATAGCCAAGAAATGACTGAGACGGGTGATGTGCCGCTGTTTTGTTTTTTTCTTTTTTCTTTTTTTTTGGGTGTATTTTGTGCATGGCAAATGTGCAGCTGGTGGGCGGAAGTGTTTTGTAGGGAATTGAAAAATTAGGGGATGACTGGGACTGACTAAGGCTAAGAGACTGGACAGTACGGAAACGGCACTGTAGTCCGTGGCCTATCACAATTTATGCCACGGCCCACAGAGAAAAGTGGGTGGGGTCGCATAAGCATTGCAAAGAGAGTAATTTCCCTTGGCTTCTGTTTCCAAGATGGCTGCGGTCCGGAAAGAGAGAGATTCCTAATTTATTTTGTTCGCCAGTTTGCGTACAGTTTGGTTTAAGTGGACGAAGTAACTATTCCATCGTGTCATGAGTACAGTGGACAGTAAATCCAGCCAGTCCTCACTGGAGGCTGGCACATCCTCGCCTCGACTGAGGAGTACAAATGACTTATTGTCGGCGCCCCAAAGTTCACTGTTGGAGTCGCCGAGCGTCAGCTCCAAAGGGAGTGATGGTTCGCCGTCAAAATCACTCTGTTCATCAGCCTCAACTTCATCAGAAAACGTCGAACACTTTGAAATGAAGGTTTGATCGGTTAGGAAATAGGGGGGCAATCCTCGTTTCCGGGATGTTCGATGTACTCTGGTTAGTCTGTACTTCCTTAATTTTCACACGGAAACTTGTTAATTGTTTCCAACGAAACTTCCTTCTTAGAAATAAACGTCAAAGAAGAGAAAGCCTAAATGTGTATCCATGGACATGACTGCTTTGAGTTGGTTTCAGTTTCCTTTCAAAACTTTCTCTCAAGCTCCGCCGCATCCGCCTCATGATCAGCTACGTTCTGAAACTGAAGGAGTGAAGGCCCATCCAGACAATCCTGCCTATGATTGTGTTTTTAAACCTCCATTTGCAGAGATTTACGATACCCATCCGGGAGCTGTCCATCCACTTTCCTTCCATGTCCGACCTCATCTGCAGGCGGCCGGAGTGGACCTGGTCAAAGTTTCAGAATCTCTGCAACACTTCACTCCACCCTGGCTGTTACCAGTTCCTGACATCTTGCTGGACTTAACCGCCCACAAGAGGGATTCTACTCCACCAGCCATAAATATCAACAGAGCCTCAATGAACTCCTTTCAAGTTTTCCTGGCTATTGTCATATTTATACGGATGGGTCAAAGTCTAAGGATGGGAGAGTGGCTGCGGCCGCAGTGTCCTCTCGCCATTCTAGGCGCCCATTTAAGCACCACCTTCCAGACCATTCATCTGTATTTAGTGCAGAACTGCAGGTGGTTCTGCTGGCACTCAAGCATACTTATCGGTCTAGGGAAAGGAACTTCCTGATTCTGTCTGAATATCTGCCCTGCAGGCCCTTCAGGGCGCAGGAACAGACCGCCCACTGCTTGTGCAGATTAGAGAGCTCTACGCAGACTTGATGAAGGAATATTATGACATCATTTTTATTTGGGTCCCAGGGCATGTGGGCATTGAAGGCAACAGGATCACAGATTCTGCTGCCAACGATGCCACAACGACCCTGCCCCTGACGCACAGACTGTTCATAGTCATTTAGACCTGTGATTAGTGCGTACATAGCCCGTGAGTGGCAGTCCGAGTGGGACAAAGAGGAAGCTAACAAGCTGCATGAAGCTCTTCCTAAGGTGTCCGACAGTCTACCTTACTGCTGCGGCAGCCGCCGTGAGGAGAATATCCTTGCTCGGCTCCCCATCGGGCACATGTATGTTACGCACTTTTGTTTACTAAAACAAGAGGAGCGTCCATGGTGTTATGCCTGCGACGAGCAGTATTCCGTTTAACACTTTTTGCTGTCTTGTGCCAATCTAACTGACACAAGATATAAACACTTCACAGCAGAATCCTTGAAGGTTTTTTGTTCCAGGATGTACCCCCGGATATGACATTTAGTTTTGTGAGAGAGTGCAGTATTTTTAATAAGATTTGAGCATTCATAGACTATGATAATTTTATTGTTTGGACCTTTTTGAGAGTCTGTAGATGTTTCCTTTAAAGATCTCTGTGACATTTTAGTATGAAATATTTATAAGATACATATTACATCTTGTCTTAAGACCTTTCTTTTAGTCTGGCTGGCCAGATTTTTACCCATCTCGCCGTGAGATGACCTTAGTTGCCTGCTTGGCGTTAAACCCAAATAACTAACTCCTTTCAAAACTATGTTAGGAGACATTTTGTAAACAAATGTGCCACAGTGACACTATAGTTGGATGTAGGTACCTCAATTGAGTACTACAGATGCACCCTTTCTATTTTTCATGTGGAATGTTTTTGTAATATTAGTGCAGTCTGATTTGGTAGGTGCAATATTTTCAAATTATTTATTTGTACATGAATTAAATTAGGTTTTTGTTAACTAACGAGTGCTTGTGACTACTGTACCGTACCACACTACAAAAAAGAAAGTAAAAAAAATTAATAATCTAAGTAATGTAGTTTGAAATATTCTTTCTTAACCCTTAGCCCCACAGGTGTATTTCCCAAATTTTGGAAGCATTGCTTAATGACTGTACCATCTGCAGGAGGTGTTTAGCAAGGTGCCAAGCTAATCTGGTACTACCCTTGAATTATCATGGTCAATCAATCTTCTGCTGTAGGGCATTGGGGCTAATAGGGTTAACCTGCTTGTGTATGGAACTATTGGCACTGTAACTAGTACATGCTCATGTAGGTTAAACCACATCTCATTAAATTAAAACTATATATTATAATTTATATACAGGTAATGCAGGAAAGCAGCAAGCAGGGTCCTAATGATGAACCACCTTTACTGGAAGGGGAATTGGTGAAAGGAAAAGGTCAGTCATTCAGATTTCTTAGATGCTCAGTTGTCATCTTAGATGCTATGAGTATGTCAGAGATTTTGCAGTACAGGCCAGCCTGAGTATTATGCACTCCACTATACCGTGGTATTGGATTTACTTGTAACGTGCATTGGTTGCAGTGCCCACCGGGATGCCTGATCAGCAAAAAGTCCACAGGTTGAGATCAGCTTTATGTGGACTGCACTTAACCATGTGTGGTTTAGTTAAGGCTGCCATCAACTGTTGAACCTTTTTCTTACCGAGTGGTTTTTCTTCACAGTCTATAGTTGTAAATTCAGTACTATGAATAACAAAGTAGCGAATAATGTGCTCTGACTTGATGGCTCCCACATAACATGTTATATGGGGTGGTCCGTGGCACAGTGGCTAAGGCGCTTGCCACCAGTGCTAAATGTGCGAGGTTCGATACCAGGTTTTGTTGGCATCAGACTTTTTTCCTCTAGTAAATGTCAGCGTTAATTTGGGCGGACTGTCGGGGGTTCTTTCTCTTCCTCCCCCACGACTTTGGTATCAATTTCAGCCCACTTAACAAATTTCAAATATAAAATGATTTGAATTTCCAAAAAACTTCAGCAGCTCGCTTGAGCTTGCCCATAGCACTACGTGAATGTTTTGTGTTTATGTAAAGTGTGTGAATGAATGCGCTTGATTCACGTGAGCGTGCTTGTTGGGTTCAGTTTGCAGCGGCGCTTTGAGCTGATATTCGATTGGGTAAAGCACCTATTTAATGCCTGATTTATTTATTTATTTATTTATTTATACAGAGGCTGATATACATACACATTTGTTTCCTCAAAAAACATTACCGATGACATTACTTTATGGAAGTGTCTACTAACTTACGTACTTTTAGCCTAAGAACCTGTTGTGTTCCCACACAACCAGGGAGGCACTCAGGGAACCCTAACCAGGGCCGAGAGTGGCCTCCCGTCCCTGCCCATCCGGTCACGTGCCACGTGGTGTCACTCCAGTCGTTCTACTTCGCTCACAGGTGAATAGACGTGTTCTAGCCTACGGGACCTTGGCTGTGTACGGTGCGACCAGTTCTTTGGATTACTGTGTTCCTTTGGACTTTGTGCTCTTTTGGATTACTGGGGTGCTTTCGTGTGCTTGGATTACTGGTGGTTCCCTCCTCTGTGGATTTACGTGGTTGCGTGTGGGTTCTCACCTGGGCCTGCTGGGACTTCTTCCCACCGGCGCGCTCTGAGGGTGGTATGGAGATTCCCCCCCCCCCCCCCCCCGTCCCCGCAACTACGGAGAGGTAAGGTATCGGTCCCAGCTCTCGGCCGGCCCTTGCGCTGGGCGCCGGCTTCGACAAGAGGCACTTTGTTTCACTCATACATTTTCGCATCAAACTCTCGACTTCATTTGGCAGGGCCTCGTGCACCCACGCCCGGTCGCCTGTCATGTCTGATGTGTGTTGCAGTTGCCAAGTGCTCACCTGCTCGCAGTGCGGCGACTTCCAATGGCCGAGCAATAACCACAAGGTCTGCCTTCCCTGTGCTGGCTGCACATCCGACCATGCCTGCGATGTTTGTTCCACCTGGCCTAAACAACGGTGGTTGCAGCTTTGGAGATTTTACTGGCGCGAGTGCCCGACACCGGCAAGTGACCGATCGTCCATCTTGGCGCCCCCACCCTCCGTGCCCGGAGTAATGACCAGACGCATCTGCTCCGACCTTTTGGAACGGACGACACGCCGGACACTTGACCACAGCTCTCACCACAGGACTGCATCTTCCACGGCACCCTCCCGGACAAAGCCCGCTGACTCTTACGGGGAGTCATATAGCCGGCAGAGCGCCCACCTCACTGAGGCCGGCCTGCAGAGACTTACTTCGTGCCGTCCGTTGTCCATTGACAGTCCTGATGTGTCTCACATGGAGAAACCCGCTGACTCTTACGGGGAGTCAAATAGCCGGCAGAGCGCCCACCTCACTGAGGCTGGTTTGCAGAGACCTGTGTCCCCTCGTCCGCAGATTACTGGCAGACCTGAGACCTCACACTACGCAAGAGGCTCCAGAGACTCTCGCTCTTCCGGCGATAGCCATAGGAAGGACTGTGATGCGCTACGCGACAGCAGACGCAGCCCCCGACCCTCCTCGTCCTCGTCGTGCTCAACCACGTCTCGCGCCTTGTTTCCGCGTCTGACCTCACGTTCGTCCCGGTACGCCTCTCCTCGCCGGCCACGACATCCGTCGCCTTCGACCCATAGGCGCCCTAGTGTAGGAGCTCCCCCGTATGAGATCGTCGGCTGCGCTCCCGTCATCGCAGTCGCCCCCCCCCCCCCCCCCCCCCCCCTCTGCCGTGACAGGCAACCAGCTCGCGCCAGCCACCCTTCACCCCGGCGCGTCTCGCCAGTGTCATCACCCCATCTTCGGCAGAGGAGTCTCACTCCAGGCGACGGATGTTGCTAGCGAGACCTCCACCCCTCCGTCCCCCCTGCCGGACTTCTCACCCCCCTGATGATGACCAGGCCCTGAGCCTGTTGCCCGAGGACTCCGTCTCGGCTCTGCTTGGCATAGTCAGCCGCTCCCCCTCGCTCTCGCCGGATGATCCTGCGTCGCCTAGGACCCCTTTGGTGCCGTGCGCGGAAACTCTTCTTGCCCTGGATAAAGCAGCTCGTCTGATCGCGGCCGCTCTTCCCGTGGAGGCCTGCCCCCCGTCGCCTCTGTTCAAGAGGAAGGTATCCGCGTTCGTCGACGTGGGCCGTCAGGTTACTTACTTACTTACGCCTGTCACCCCTACCCGGGTATAGGCCGTCGACGAGAGACCTCCAGCAACTCCTGTCCTGTGCTTCTCCTTCGATTCTACTCCAGGTGGTTCCCAGTCTCTTGATGTCTGCTTGGAGGTCTCGACGCCAGGAGTTTCTCGGCCTACCTCTTTTCCTCTTTCCCTGGGGGTTCCATGACAATGCCTGCCTAGTGATACTGGAAGCTGGCTTTCTCAGACTGTGACCGATCCATCCCCATCTTCTTCGCCCAATTTCATTCTCTGCTGTTATCTGCTCTGTTCTCTCCCAGAGTCTGACGTTGCTGATCTTCTCTGGCCAGTGGATTTTCAAAATTCTTCTAAGGCAACTGTTCATGAAGGTCTGTACTCTGTTGACTGTGGTTTTTGTCAATCTCCATGTCTCTGCTCCATATAGGAGAACTGCTTTTACATTGGAGTTGAAAATCCGGACTTTGGTGTGTTGTGACAGCTCTCTGGAACTCCACACTTTTTTCAACTGGAGAAAGGCTGCTCTGGCTTTACCGATTCGTGCTCTGACATCTGCATCAGTGCCGCCTTTTTTGTCTATGATGCTCCCGAGATAGGTGAAGGACTCCACCTCCTCCAACGGGGAGCCAGCAAGCAAGACTGGTTCTTCCCTGGTTGCGTTCAGCCTCATTGTCTTTGTTTTCTGTTTGTGAATGGTGAGGCCCACTTGGGACGAGATATCAGCAAGCCTCGTGGTCTTGTCCTGCATTTGTTGATGAGTGTGGGACAGTAATGCCAAGTCGTCTGCAAAATCGAGGTCGTCAAGCTGTGTCCACAGTGTCCACTGTATTCCACTTCGTCTGTGCTCTGTGGTCATCTTCATGACCCAGTCTATGGCCAGTAGGAAGAGGAACGGAGACAGCAGACACCCCTGCCTGACACCAGTTCTGACCTGGAGCTCTCTGGTGAACTGCCCTTCGTGGATCACGCGACATGTCATGCCATCATAGCTGCTCTTGATCAGGCGGACGAGCTTTGTGGGTACACCGTAGTGTCGTAGGAGTTTCCACAGAGTCTCTCGGTCCACGCTGTCAAATGCTTTCTCATAATCCACAAAGTTGACGTACAGCGGGGAGCTCCACTCCAGAGACTGTTCCACGATGATGCGGAGAGTGGCGATCTGGTCTGTACATGATCGGTTCTTCCTGAATCCTGCTTGCTGGTCTCTCAGCTGGGGGTCAACGGAGCTCTTCATTCTCTCTAGGATGATCCTGTTGAAGACCTTTCCTGGTACTGACAGCAAGGTGATTCCTCTGTAGTTGGAACACTTGCTGAGGTCGCCTTTCTTGGGAAGCTTGATTAGGTACCCCTCCTTCCAGTCAGCTGGCATCACCTCCTCTTCCCAGATCTTTCCAAACAGTGGGTACAGCATCTCAACTGTTGTCTCTAGGTCTGCTTTCAGAGACTCCGCTGGGATGCCATCTGGCCCTGCTGCTTTGCCATTCTTCAAAAATGCCACTGCTTTTCTGATCTCTTCCCGGCTGGGTCTGTCACAGCTGATGGGTAGGTCGGTCTCTGCCGGCTGGATGTCGGGGGGGTCGGGTGGGCTAGGTCTGTTCAGTAACTCTTCAAAATACTCGGCCCATCTGTCGAGTTGGTCTGCTCTGTCTGCAATAGGCTTGCCTTCTTTGTCTTTTACTGGTCTTTCTGTATGGCCATACTTACCCGACAATCTTCTGGTAATGTCGTAGAGCTGTTTCATGTTGCCGCTGCCTGCTGCCTTTTCTGCCTCTGCTGCCAGGCTGTCTGTGTAGGCCCTCTTGTCTGCCCTGATACTCCTCTTCACCTCGCGGTTGGCTTCCGAGTATTCCCCCTGTGCCCTTACTTTGGCTGCTCTCGTGCGACTGTTGTTGACCGCTGCTTTCTTCTGCTTCCTCGCTTCTATCTTCTTCAAGGTCTGTGCCGACAGCCAGTCCTTGTGGTGGTGTTTCCTGAACCCTACAGTGTCTTTGCAGGTCGAGTTCAGCGCCTCTCTAACTGCCTTCCACTGCTGCTCTGTGGTGACCGCCTCCTCTTCATTTACTAGCTCCTGTAGCGCTTGAAACCGGTTGGACAGCACCAGTTTGAACTCTTCTCTAACTCCAGTTTCTCTCAGGAGGCCTGCATTATAGCGCTGTCTTCTTGTTGTCTCTGTGCGGCTTTTCTTTAGCTTGAGCTTCATTCTTAAGGTAAGCAGATGGTGGTCTGAGGCGACATCTGCTCCCCTCCTCACTCGAACATCTTGAAGGGATCTTCTAAATTTCTTGCTAATGCAGATATGGTCTATTTGGTTCTCTGTTGTATGGTCAGGTGAGACCCAAGTTGCTTTGTGTATTCTTCTGTGTGGGAAGATGCTGCCTCCAATGACAAGTCGGTTTAGAGCACAAAAGTCTACAAACCTCTCCCCGTTCTCACTCATCTCCGAGCCTAGTCCCTGTCTCCCCATCACCTCTTCGTATCCGGTGTTGTCCTCCCCTATTTTGGCATTAAAATCGCCCATGACGATGGTGATGTCTCGCTCCGCACATTTGTCCACGGCACTCTGGAGTTGGTCGTAGAACTCTTGTTTCTCTTCCTCGTCACTGTCATTGGTGGGCGCATAACACTGGATGACGTTCAGCTTGAGCTTTTTCTTGGTTCTAAAGGCTGCTGTTATAATTCTTGGCCCAAGAGGTTCCCAGCCCATCAGCGCTCTCTGTGCCACTGTGACAGCATGAGTGCTACTCCTTCTGTATGGGGGGCATTCTCCTCTTCATGACCTGAATACAGAATCATCTCCCCACTTAACAGCCTTTTCTGGCCAGACTGCGTCCATCTGGCTTCACTGATGCCTAGCAGGGAAAGGTTGTACTTTTGCATTTCCGCTGCTATCTGGGCGGCCTTGCCGCTCTGGTACATGGTCTTGACGTTCCATATGCCCATGGTTGTATCCCTGGATAGAGAGAGGCGGCTCGGTCCTGTGGCTTCCGAAGACTTCCGGCTTTCACCACAGGACGTCATAAGTCTTCTAGTAGAAGAACCTTCCTCCTCCAGGAAAGGAATTACTGTTAGTCTTTTCGTCGGCGTTTTTGTAGCTATTTCCTTTTTTGCAGGGTGGGGAAGCTACCCCCATGCCCAACCCCCTTACTAGGAGGACCAGGGGTTTTCTGTCAGGGTCACCTTCCCTTAGACCATGTTGGTTCACGGCACCTTATTTCATTCGGTGCACCCCTCTCACGAGGGACCCCCTATCCACCACCCAGGGGACGCGCCTCAACGCCGTATGGTCCCAGCGCGAGGGGGCCGTCAGGTGAAGAGGTTCAAGTCGCTGCCCCAGCCCCCTGGCTTTAGAGACCTAAGGGACGCCCGCCCAGCTCCAACAGGCCGATTCCCGGGAGTTCGACTTCTTCTCTGACCCTAGGTGGCTGGCTGGACTCGACATCGCCTTCCGCCAGGACTGGTATGCAGGCCATTCTCAGAATTTCTCCTGTCCCCTACTCTCGGTGGACCCACCGGCGTTAGTGCAGGCTGGCAGCGCCACTCATCTGAAGCATGCCCTTCCCCGCGGCTTGGACAAGACTGCGTCCCTGGTCCATAACACCTTGGCTTGCTCGAGTTTCCTGGAGCTCCTCACTCAAGCGTTCGTCCGTCGCATCGAGGACGCCTAGCACCCGTCTATTACACCCCTCTTAGGACACCTCCTCGCCCTCACCGTAGCGGCCAACCGGGTAGCGTATCACTCCTCGGTCAACGCCAAGGCCTGCCGCCTCCAACTGTGACCTGATGCGTTGGGATGCCGTGCTGCAAACCTGCTGCGGAATGCCTCCCGATCTGAGGACTCAGCTCCGTCGCGCTCCCCTTGGTGGCCCCCTCCTCTTCAGCGCTTCCTGGCAGACGATGAAGGACGCGAACTCAGACCGCTGCCCTAGCAGCTTGGGATCCTCTCCACCATCACCGAGGGCCTCTTGATCTCCTTCCGTTCGCCACTGCCGCTGAGACGCTTTCCACTGTGGACCGAGATTCCGATTGACGAGCTCAAGGCCATTGCCCTGCGCGGAGAGGTTGCCTCGCTTCTGCGGAAGGCCGCTACAGAGGTAGTGTCGCGTCCCGACTCCCCAGCCTTCTACAGCCGCCTCTTCGTGGTGCCCCAGCTGGGCAGCAAGTGGCGACCTGTCATCGAGCTCTCAGCACTGAACAGGTACATCGCGGCCCCGACGTTTCGCATGGAGACCGCCAGGGCCCTCAGGGCTTACGTGCAACCCTTGGTCTTCGCGGTCAGTCTGGACCTGTCAGACGCGTATCTCCACATCCCCATGCACCCCGCCTCCAGGAGATATCTCCGCTTCGCCTTTTACGGCATGATCTACCAGTTTCAGGCCCTTCCTTTCGGTCTCAACCTCAGCCCTTGGGTTTTCACCCGCATCATTCCGTCGTTGCCAAGGCCAGATAGTCATCTTCCAGTCCGACCTCGAACTACCTAGACGACCTCCTTCTGAGGAACCTGTCAGAGGCCACCCTTTTGACGGACACAGATGCGCTGCTCCAGTTATTGTCGCGGCTGGGTTTCCTGGTCAACGCGGGCAAGTCGGACCTCACTCCTTCGCGCCGGTTTATACTCCTCGGCAGGGACTTCATGACCGACTTCAACAGCGTGAGACTACCAGAGCCTCGGATCCAGAAGCTGGTCACCCTAGCCGGCCAGGTGGCCCAGGAGGATGCAGTTCCCACCAGAGTCTGGCTTCAGCTTCTCGGCTTGTTGAATGCAGGGGCGGATCTTCTCCCCCTCGGTCGTCTTTACTCCCGGCCGCTCCAACTGCACCTCCTCCATTGGCGTCCGTCCTCCAGTGACATTGCTGCCCCAGTGCCGGTGACTGATTCTTCGTCCCCATCTGCGGCGCTGGATGGACATTTCGTGGCTCACTTAGGGAGTTCCGCTCGCCTCACCGCCTCCTCAGCTCTCGCTTTGCGTGGATGCAAGTCTCTCCGGGTGGGGTGCTCACCCGTTACCGAGGTTCCTCACGACGTCCGGCCGATGGCCTCCGGACCTAGCGTACAGACACATCAACTGGTTAGAAATGAAAGCGGTTTGGCAAGCCCTCATCACGTGGGAGGTGCGCCTCTGTCGCCAAAAGCTACTCATCCTTTCGGACAACGTCGCAGTGGTTTCCTACATTCAGAAACAGGGCAGAACGCGCTCCCCTGACCTTTGCATATTCCTCTACCGATGCTAATGCGCTGGTGCGAAGACCGTGGCATCGCCCTCCGAGCTCGACACATTCCAGGACACCTGAACGTTTTAGCCGACTCCCTCGCTCGGCGCTGCCAGTTACTCCACGCGGAATGAACGCTATGACCGGACATCTTTCAGATGATGTGCGCTCACTGGGAGACGCCCATGGTCGACCTTTTCACCATGAGGTGGAATCACCAGCTTCCCCTCTTCATCTCCCCGATTCCAGACCCCTAGCCTGGGCAGTCGATGCGCTTTCCATTCCGTGGGACGGACTTATCGCGTACGCGTACCCCCTGACGGTGCTCGTCACCAAAGTCCTGCTCAAGCTCAGAGGATGCGATGCGGGGATGTTACTGGTCGCCCTGTTCTCCTGGAACATCTTGGACCACCGACCTGCTCAGTCTCGCCACGCCCCCCCCCCCCTCCCCCTTCTGCTGCCCACCCCGAGCACGATGCTCAAGCAACCCCGCCAGCCACTGTTCCACCCGTGCCCAGTGCGGCTTCTCCTTTACGCCTGGAGATTGTGCAGCAAGCTCTCGCCGCAAGAGGCATCTCGAGTGCAGCAGTGGAAGCAATCGCTACAGCCCGCAGACCCTCAACCAGACGCGTATTCAAGGGAAAGTGGCGAGTACTACGGTCCTGGTGCGCTGACCAGCAACTCTCCTCCACTGACCTGACTACTCCCCAGCTCCCTGACTTCTTCCTCTGGCTCTTTGGCGACCAGGAATTGGCCCCCATCATGATCAGAGGATACTTGTCCATGATTGCGGACACTTACCGTCACCTCGGCTGCCCGGATTCCGGCGAATGCAAAGACCTCGCTGACCTTAGAACACACTTTGGCCTTCAGCGTCCAGTTCCCCGTTCGCTGATTCCATGCGGGGACCTACCCTGGGTACTGACGTGGCTTAACTCTGACAGATTCAAACTGCTGTCCTTGGCCCGGTTCGTGGATGTGACACGGCAGTCCTGCTTCCTGTTGGCCCTCGCCACGGCGGCCTGAGTAAGCGAGCTACACGCGCTTTCAGCGCGCCCTGCCTGCCAGCAGTTCAGGACGGATGGTTCCGTGCAGCTGCTCACTGACCCTTCCTTTCTTCGCCAAGACAGAGGGAGTTGTGATAATGTGATTCAAGGGATCAACAGAATGCGATTTGGCAAGGATTTTAGATTCTAACAGGCGTGGGGAGGGATTTTATATAAATTATGTGTTTAATTGCTTGTTCATGTTTGTGAGCCAAAGACAAATTTCCATTTTATACATATATATTTAATGGACAATAAAGATTTTTTAATTTGAATTTAAGACTAGGTCTCCCTTGACCGCGCCCCTACGGCCGGTGAAAAGATGTGAACTTTCCCCGGGAGACTTGGCAGCAAGATCCAGTGGGCGCCCTACTCGTATACCTACGCCGCTCCAAGCCCGTCCGAAGGGGACGGTCACACCGCTTTCTGCCTTTGGCTCCAGGCAGAACTGGCATAATAGCCCAGACGATATCTTCCTGGCTACGCTGGGTAATGCGGTCCGCCTACAAGGACCTCTCCCCAGAGGGAGCAAAGAGGCTACAGATCCGCGCACACGAGGTTAGTGCCATGGCCAGGAGCGTCGCCTTCGACCGCAACTGTGCCGGCCAAGACATTGTGGCACCAGTGGGCTGACGGGCAGAATCAACCTTCGCCCGCGTCTACCTCTGGGATCTGGCAGGCCAGCGAGACAACCTCGCTCTGGTGGGGTACATCGCCGCGGCGCAACACTCCCTCCCGTCGCCTGGGGGCGCCGTAGGTTTACTTAGCTAAAATTGTCGGGAGTTTGCAATCAGGAGCGCGGGTCTAAGTCCCTTCGGGGTGTTTTTGCAAAGTTGTAAGCGGCACCCTCCTCCTTTTCGCAATTCTTCCATAAAGTAATGTCATCGGTAATGTTTTTGAGCAAACAAATGAATTTTTCTCTAAAATGTATTTTTTCGAAAAATACTTACCATGACATTACTCGGAAGACCCTCCCACCTGCCCCGCTTGACGCTGGTAAGCTAAGTATTCCGACTGGCGTGACACCACGTGGCACATGACCGGATGAGCAGGGATGGGAGGCTACTCTCGGCCCTGGTTAGGGTTCCCTGAGTGCCTCCCTGGTTGTGTGGGAACACAACAGGTTCTTAGGCTAAAATTCTGTAAGCTAGTAGACACTTCCATAAAGTAATATCATCGGTAAGTATTTTTCGAAAAAATACATTTTAGAGAAAAATTCATATTTACAAATAACTTGCTAAGCCCTAAGATTGAATCCTTAAAATGAATTTGGGAGTTGTCCTAGTCAGAGGACTTTGCCACAGTCAACCATGATTCAGATGTGGTGCCTGGATAGCTAAGACCAAACAAACAAAAAATTTTTTTGTTGATATACGGTTATAATTATGCTGAAAAAATAAATGGTAGGGATGTGGGTGGTTTTATTCTTTTCATTGTTTCGTCTGCTGAACTGTGCTGTTGCTGTGCTGTTTTTTCTCTCCCAAGTGTAGAAATAGGTTTATGTTCAGTATGAAAAATAGGGCCAGTCAACAAACTTTTTGGGGGGTTTTGTTTTGTTTTTGCTCTGGCACCAAGCTATTCTGTCAACACCTTTGAAGTTTTATAGTAAAGCGTCCTCTTGTAACGTAATTTGTTGTGTCAGGACTGAATGGATGTCCTGTGTCCCATCTACAGCTAACAGATAACCATATCTTGTTATAATGTATCAGGACTGAATGAGTTAACGCATTTTGACCCCCAGGCTTCATTTCCCAAAGCGTAACAAATATGTATCAGTTGCAGGAGATGGGTCGACCATGATAATTCAAGGATAGTTCAGATTAGCTTGGTGCCTGTCGGCGCCAAACTAATCTGGCACTACCCTTGAATTATCATGGTCGATCCATCTCCTGATGTAGGGCATTTGGGCTAACTGGGTTAATGTACTGTACCAGTCTATCTGCAGTTAACCCTTTGAGCATGCAGCCACCAGTATTGTTTAAGTAAACAATACCAGCGGCTGCACGCACAAGGGGGTTGACCTGTTCAGTGCCGAGAAAATGTGAACACGCCCAATTGCAAGAGGTATAGATCCTCATGAGGATCTATACCTTTGATGACACCATTTTGTATGGACCCGAGTTCCTAGGACAGCTAGGGCTTGTTGATGTTGAATTGATGAAGACAGTGGGCACTGGACGGGTTCAAGAATAATTTGTGGCCAACATGCATGTATTTGCAGCTCAAGATGTGACCTACCTGTGCCCGTACAGCGGTCCAGTGAGAGGGACCTTGACAGTCACAAATTACAAACTGTACTTCTGTGGACTGGACAAGGTAAGTTAGTTACGTAAGATACATGGAAGGCGATTCAGCTTTTTCAAAATGTCAGAAAGCTGAATTTCAGCCTCTTTGTGCAGATGAAAAAGACCATCAGCCAGCCTGTTCCATCTGCAAGAAACATAAATTCTCATGAGCCCCTGCAAATGCAAATGAGAATTTATGTCTCTTGCTGGTCATGATTTATGGGACCATTTTTCAATTTTTGGCACTGTCACCCATGAAGATGTTTTGTTTAGGATACCTTGTTAATGATCCTGACACTTTACATGAGAGAGACTCAGAGTCTACTATTTCTGTCTACTATTTCTGCCTCAGATTGAGTGGTGGGCAGGTGGGTCAAAAAGTGGTTATTTTCTTTGCAATAAGGATTTTTTTATACATAATAATAATAATAATAATAAAGGAGATTTGTTAAGCGCTTATTCTAAAAGTAACTCTAAGCGCTGATACAATGAAAAGGCTAAGAAAAACAGGCATGCACACACACACACACACACACACACACACACACACACACACACTCACATGCGCACACACACACACACACACACACACACACACACACACACTGTAATCCGTGACCGTGGTGATGAATTGTGCATGGCTGGAAAAATGAACTAGTGAAAGGCAGCGTTGTAGAGGTGGGTTTTGAGAAGTGATTTAAATGTGCACATATGGGAATGCATTGGTAATGTATACACGTGTCTTAATTATTTCTAGTTTGTACTTGCCATGAATACCTTTTTTTTTTAACCACAAGTGAAAGCCGTTGTAATCTCGGTACCAATAACACTTAATATACAGTATTAGTTATCACTTCTTTCTGCAGGACACAACAGTGATACTGGATGTGCCACTTGGTGTGTGTAGTCGAGTTGAGAAAATCGGAGGCTCAACAAGCAAGGGAGAAAATTCGTATGGAATTGACATTATTTGCAAGGTAAAAAAAAAAATTGCTTATTGTCCTTTGAAGGCTACATTACAGATTATGAGATAGAACAACCACCTTAGATCAAGGGTGGTGCCAGAATAGCTTGGCGCCTCAGGCTCCAAGCTGTTCTGGCACCACCCTTTAACTAACATAGTCAAATTAATTTCAAGCAATAGTGTATCGGGATGAAAAGGGTTAGCGGCAGGACAACCAACAGTCGACTGTCAATCCTGTCAAGCACTGGCAGTGTGATGCTTGCATGCTGACAACCATGTGTCAAATGGCAAGCTAGGCAGGCACACTGTTTATATACGCCGGTTGTGCCTTTAAGAGCCTCTCTTGGGTTTTTGCTGAAAAGTGTTATTAAATCTTTATGAGTCCATTTTAAACCCATGGCTTCTAGTAGTCTTGAAATCTGTATAAATTCAGCACCAAAGAACCCCATCTGTCCAAAGAACAGGAATCCAAATGGTCAGCAAGAGACAAAGATCTTTGTGTGCCTCTGCACCGGCGAGGGTGCAGTTGTTTCTCTGTTGCTAATCAGTGAATGGGTTAATGGACAGTTTTGTGTTTTGCAGGATTTTCGCAATCTGAGGTTTGCCACGAAGCAAGAAAATCATTCACGGAGACCAATTTTTGAGAAAATTCAGCAGCATGCCTTTCCAATCACTTTAAAACAGGTAACGATTTTATTTGAATATTTGAGTCAGTTTGAGAGAGTTTGTGGAGGTTTTGTTAGCGCGCGCGCGCGCGCGCGTGCGTGCGTGCGTGCGTGCGTGCGTGCGTGCGTGCGTGCGTGCGTGTGTGTTCTTCAGAGGGAGAAAACCAGTATTGACCTCCTTAGGGCACGTATGGCTCGCGCGTGCGTGCGTGCGTGCGTGCGTGCGTGCGTGCGTGCGTGCGTGCGTGCGTGCGTGCGTGCGTGTGTGTGTGTGTGTGTGTGTGTGTTCTTCAGAGGGAGAAAACCAGTATTGACCTCCTTAGGGCACGTATGGCTCGCGTGGAGCCTGGCATATTTTTTGTACCACGCAACTATATGGAGGCTTTGCGGTATGCACCCCGTGCTATCCGCTTATCTCTGGTAACGGCAAGTACGGCGGTGCCTAGAGCATTGTCCTTCTGGCAGAGAAAGTGTGGTGTTACTCTGTCAGATGCACACTGGTCCGTAGCGGAAAAATGTGTAAAAGAAACAAGGCTGCGATTATTACATTTAAAAATACTTCATAATATATATCCTACAAATATTCTTCTGCATAAAATGGGCATTAAGACTTCTGAAAAATGCGACTTTTGTGATGACAAAGATTACATAGAACATTTCTTTTGGTCCTGTAATAAAATTCGTAAACTCTGGGAAAGCGCAACAAAACATATTCAAAGACTAACTTCTATCGCTCCTCAGTTAACTGCAAAAGATGTGTTATTTGGCTTTGAAGTTGATAACATGCAGAATAGTGACGTGAAAGTTATTAACCATATTATACTTGTCGCCAAAATGTGTGTTGGTAAATATAGATACGGAAAGAAGCTAGATATAGTTTGTATGTTGGAGCAGGATTTGCTCGTCCGGAAAATTACACATGCTTAATACAATGAGTAGAGCATGTAACAAAATGTAATCTGTAAGGCTTCACTCGTACTATGTTTAGTTGCTCTCCCTAATTTGATTTTAACTGAATATTGAATGTCATTTCTGAATATTTTAATGTATGAACCTAAACACAAACATGCACTAAAAGATCAGAACAGATACCCGCGGCAATCAAGCAGACAAGCAAGAGCACACACACACACACTTTTTCACTTAGCAGTAACTGTAAGACAGCTAAATCATTGTCCATCTTGTAACTTATGTCCATTTAGATTCGAACACAAACACTTCATTGTATTGGCTACTTTGATTAATTAATAAATAAATATTAAAAAAAAAAAAAAAAAAAAAGTATTGACCTCCTTGTATATATGTGGTCACCAGTACTGTCAACAATACTGGTGACTGCATGCACAGTGATGTTAATTTATTTATCCATCTGTATGGTGCAAAGATGGTTGCACATTAGGAAATGCAAGGGTTTATAAAAGTAGAGAGAATGTAATGCTCTATTGATTACACTGTAATCATATGTTGTTTGTTTTTTTGTTTTCAGCCATTCTTTGCCATGGAATTCAAAGGAACATATGATGGAGAGGATGGCTGGAAAGTGTATGATCCCATAGCTGAGTACAAGCGACAGGTACAATTTTGTTTACGTTGTTGTCATTATTTCCTCAAAAACATTACCGATGACATGACTACATGGGAATATCTACTTCTAGGCTCAATTTTAGCCTACTTGCCCGTTGTGTGCCCACACAACCCGAGAGGCCCTCGGGGAACCCCCCAGAGGGGCCGAGAGTTATCTTCCCATACCTGCCTTACCAGATCCGGTCACGAGACCATTCAGTCTTTCTACTTCGCTCGTGGAGAGAAGACGTGTCTGGCCCGCGCTCTCGCTGCCTCGACCGGTCTTCTGCCTACCGACGCTGGTTGCCGACTTCGTGTGCTCTGCGCCCGCTTCTACCCTGCCTTCTATCTGGCCTTCTCTTCCTGCTTCGTTGGGCCACTTGCGGGGATTCTTCTGCTTCTGTGGACGGCGGTTTGACTGCCCTTCCCCCCCTTCCCTTCGTTGCAGAGGTAAGGTAGCGGTAGTTCCCTCGGCCGGCCCTCGGGCTGAGAGCCGGCTGCCTGTGGGTGCTTCCCTGCTTTTGCTTTGGGGTTCGTTTCAGTGCGTAGTGCCTGATTAGCTCACGGTCGGCTGTTGCCGTGTCGCGCCCGTTTTGCACGTGGGCCTTGGGCTCCGTGTGTGTTAGCCCGTTTAAAGCCCCGTTAGCCCTCCGAGAGTGCTCCATTACGTTTCACCGGGAGCCCGCCTACGCTTCGTTAATGTCGTTGTGCTCCCGGTGCGATGACTTAGCTGGCCGACGGACACTCACGCGGTCTCCCTACCGCGTTCGGTGGTTCCTCGGACCGCAGGTGTAATAATAATGTTGATAATAATAATAAGCACGTTAAATAGGCGCTTTTTCCCAATTGAAAATCGGCTCAAAGCGCTGCCCCGAACTGGGCCCAACAAGCGCGCTCACGCGAGTTACGCGCATTCACTCACACACGGAACGTAAACACAGAACTTTCACGTGGTGCTAAGGGCAAGCTCAAGCGAGCTGCTTAATTTTGGAAGTTCAAAATCGTTGTATTTGAAATTGATTGGGTGGACTGACTCTGATACCAGAGTGTAAGCGGTGTGCGGCCTGGCCTGAGGTTATGTGGGCGGACCTTGGTCCTTTTACCGCCGAGAGCGTGCCCGCCCGGCTTACGAGCGTTCAGCGCCCTTTCACACGTTGGCCGCCCTGGCTGTTTTCTCGGCCACTCCCGCACGGAACGGTCCCCGCTTCGGGGTTCGCGGTTTGTTCTGACCACAGGACCGCCACAGGTCTCTCCTTGCGTCGATGCCAGCCTTCGGGGTGGGGGGCCCACCTCCTGCCCGGTTCCTCGCGACGGCGGGCTCCTGGCCCTCACACTTGGCGCACACCCACATCAACTAGCTGGAGATGCAGGCCGTCTGGCGAGCCCTTCAGGCTGGGGAGTACCTCCTCGGACACCAGGAGCTTCTCGTGCTTTCGGACGACACGACGGTGGTCGCTTACATCCAGAAGCAAGGTGGCACACGCTCCCCTGACCTGTGTATGCTCCTCTACAGGAAGATGTGTTGGTGCGAGGACCGGAGCAGTATCCTTCAAGCCCGGCACGTTCCCGGATACCTGAATGTCCTGGCCGACTCTTGGTCTCGCCGCGACCAACTCCTACACACGGAATGGACCCTGCGACAGGACATCTTTCGGATGATCTGCGCCCGCTGGTGACTCCCCAGGTCGACTTGGTCGCCACGAGGTGGAACCACCAGCTCCCCCTCTTCGTCTCCCCGCTTCCCGACCACCTTGCCTAGGCTGTCGATGCGCTCTCCATTCCCGGGGACGGACTTGTGGCCTATACCTGTCCCCCTACCGTCTTGGTTCCCTAAGTCCTCCTCTAACTTGGGGCTGTTCGGCGTTACTCCTGTTGGTCGCGCCGTTCGTCTGGAACCGCTCCTGGACTACCGACCTGCTCAGCATCGTCACAGACCCGCCCCTGCTGCTGCCCACCCCGCGGGCCATGCTCAAGCAACCGCGCCAGCCGCTGTTCCACCCCTGCCCGGAGTGTCTCCTCCTTCACGCCTGGAGGTTGTGCGGCAAGCTCTCGGAGCTAGAGTCTACTCAGGTGCAGCAATGGAGGCGATCGCTGCGGCCCGGAGACTGTCGACCCTTCGAGTCTACGAGGGAAATGGCGAGTCCTCTGTTCCTGGTGCACCGATCATGGCCTTAAGCCCACGGATCTGACGCATCCTCCGCTGGCGGACTTCTTCTCTGGCTCTTCCGAGACCAAGGCCTAGCCCTCATCACGGTACGCGGTTACTTGTCCATGATTGCGGACACCTATCGTCACCTGGGACGACCCGTTCCGGGCGCCTGCAAGGACCTAGCCGACCTTATGGGACACTTCGGCATCCAGCGCCCGACACTCCGCTCGTTCCTTCCTCGCTGGGACCTACCCTGGGTGCTCACGTGGTTGAACTCCGCCCGCTTCGTACCATTACCTTTAGCCCAGCTCGCGGACTTGGCACGCACGACTTGCTTCCTGCTGGCACTTGCTACCGCTTCGCGCGGGAGCGAGCTACAGGCGCCTTCAGCGCGCCCTGCCGGTCTGCAGTTCCGAACAGACGGCTCCGTCCGGCTGCTCACGGACCCGGCCTTTCTGGCAATAACAGGTCTCCTTTAACTCCGCCTCAAGGGATCACCATTAGGCCGCTGAGAGACTGATCCCGGTCCCAGGAGACCAGGCTACAGGATCCCGTGCTCGCCCTTCAAATCTATCTGCGGCGATCTAAGCTCGTCCGCAGGGGGCGGTCGCGCCTCTTCCTACCTCTAAGACCCAAACAGCGTGACATTATAGTCCAGATGATCTCTTCCTGGCTCCGCTGGGTCATACGCTCCGCTAATCAAGAGATAGCCCCTGAGGGAGCTAAGAGGCTGCACATTCTCGCACACGAGGTACGAGCTATGGCCACGAGCGTCGCGTTTGAGCGAAACGGCACTGTCAGGGACATCGTGGCAGCCGTGGGCTGAAACACCGAGTCGGTCTTGCCCGTTCTACCTCCGGGACCTGGCTAGCCAGCGAGACAATCTCGCACTGGTGGGGGACATCGCCGCGACGCAACACTCCCTCCCGGTGCCACCGGCACCGTAGGTATGCACTTCGCTAAAATTGTCGGGAGTGTGCCACGGGGTGGACGGCGTTGTCCTGTTGGGGGAGTTGTGGGCGGCACCCGCCTCCTCTTCGCAATTCTCCCATGTAGTCATGTCATCGGTAATGTTTTTGAGGAAATAAATTCATTTTTCTCTAAAAGGTATTTTTTCGAAAAATACTTACCGATGACATGACTCGGATAACCCTCCCTCCTGCCCCGCTTGCCGCTTTCGAGCGAAGTATCAGACTGAATGGTCTCGTGACCGGATCTGGTAAGGCAGGTATGGGAAGATAACTCTCGGCCCCTCTGGGGGGTTCCCCGAGGGCCTCTCGGGTTGTGTGGGCACACAACGGGCAAGTAGGCTAAAATTGAGCCTAGAAGTAGATATTCCCATGTAGTCATGTCATCGGTAAGTATTTTTCGAAAAAATACCTTTTAGAGAAAAATGAATTTTTCATGGATTTATTGTATTTTATGCCAACCCCCTACAGCAGATGATGGATCAGCCATGATAATTCAAGGGTCGTGCCAGATTGGCTTGCTGCCAAGCTAATCTGACACTAACCTTTAATTATCATGGTCAATCCACCTCCTGTAACTAGTACATAGTTACTAAGTGGACACCTCTAAAATTTGTGAAATATAGCCTTGGGGTTAAATGGGTTAACTCATTTGAGACATGCATCCATATAAACAGCTGTAGATGTGAATGCAGCAGATCTTGAATGTCTTGACCGTGAGATTGTATGTGTATGAGTTATCTTCTTTTGTATGTGCCAAGGTGCAGAAGATGGGTTGGTCTTGATAGCGCAAGAATAGTGCCTAAATGTGCAGCATGTTTAGGTGACTAGCTGTGTGTATGTGCACATGTGGGCATGCTTTAACTCACTCAGCACTGGCTGTTCGTTAGCAATGCTCTGTATACTGGCTGTTTTTTCATTAGCAATGCTCTGTATACTGGCTGTTTCAATGGGTTAGAAAAAAAATAATTAAAAAAAAAACTTTCTGACAAATGTAAATACAATTTTCAGGTTAGTTGATTAGTAAATGAGTGCATGCATATACAAAATTTTGAGTTACTAACCCCAAAAATGTATATTCTGGAGCATAGTAAAGATACCATTTATTTTCCACACTGCACTTCCAAGTGTAATCAGTTATCAGTTCACTTGTGACTCACTGAACGGTTCAATCAGATGCATTCTTCTCACTCTCTGCTGTTTCAAAATCACTATCACTGTCTTTATCAGCCTCTTCTGCATCAGAACCCTCAATCTGGATGATTTCTATCACTTCTCTGACAGAAAATTGACCATTACTTTGCACTCTTGTTGTGAGTGAAGCACGCCGAGACGCCATGTTGTTTCGCAAATGAAAACAAAGCTAGTATGTTTGAAAACCATGCTCTACTACAGTAACTGTGAGGCCTAGTGATAAAAATAGGAATGAGGGTCATTGTACGAAAACAGAGCTGCAGAACTAGGCAGTTTAGTTTCGTATTCAGTAATACCCAGTTCTTGTAGAAGGCGGCCAACGTCACAACCCACGATCGCGGTGATCAGAGTGCAAGCATTGTGCAGGCCATCACCGGGATCGCGGTGATCAGAGTGCAAGTGTTGTGCAGGCCATCACCGGGATCGTGGTGATCAGCAAGCGTTGTGCAGGCCATCACCGGGATCGCGGTGATCAGAGTGCAAGCGTTGTGCAGGCCATCACCGGGATCGCGGTGATCAGGGTGGAGTGAGTTAATGCCTCTGTGTGTGTGCATATGTGTGAGTGAGTGCGTGTGTGATGAAATGTTTAGCCCTTTGGCTGTTAGCATATTTTGTCATGATGATTACTGCAGGAATCATGGCAACAGAACTGCTCCCCAAAGGGTTACTTACTTATGCCTGTCACCCCTACCCGGGTATAGGCCGTCGACGAGAGACCTCCAGCAACTCCTGTCCTGTGCTTTTCCTTCGATTCTACTCCAGGTGGTTCCCAGTCTCTTGATGTCTGCTTGGAGGTCTCGACGCCAGGAGTTTCTCGGCCTACCTCTTTTCCTCTTTCCCTGGGGGTTCCATGACAATGCCTGCCTAGTGATGCTGGACCCCAAAGGGTTAGTATGTGCACAAATAATCATGAAAAAGTAGTGTCCCAAACTACATTACTTTCTTTGTTTTGTTTTTGCAGGGTGTTCCAAATGAAAACTGGCGGATAACCAGGGTGAACGAGAAATATGAAATAGCAGATTCTTACCCTGCTTTGGTATGTATCAGTATATTTTATATTTCCTTGCGTTTTTGTTGCTTTCATTACCAGTATTAACCCATTCAGCCCTGACGCACTACAGCAGGAGATGGGTCGGCCATGATAATTCAAGGGTACTTACTTACTTACGCCTGTCACCCCTACCCGGGTATAGGCCGTCGACGAGAGACCTCCAGCAACTCCTGTCCTGTGCTTCTCCTTCGATTCTACTCCAGGTGGTTCCCAGTCTCTTGATGTCTGCTTGGAGGTCTCGACGCCAGGAGTTTCTCGGCCTACCTCTTTTCCTCTTTCCCTGGGGGTTCCATGACAATGCCTGCCTAGTGATACTGGAAGCTGGCTTTCTCAGACTGTGACCGATCCATCCCCATCTTCTTCGCCCAATTTCATTCTCTGCTGTTATCTGCTCTGTTCTGTCCCAGAGTCTGACGTTGCTGATCTTCTCTGGCCAGTGGATTTTCAAAATTCTTCTAAGGCAACTGTTCATGAAGGTCTGTACTCTGTTGACTGTGGTTTTTGTCAATCTCCATGTCTCTGCTCCATATAGGAGAACTGCTTTTACATTGGAGTTGAAAATCCGGACTTTGGTGTGTTGTGACAGCTCTCTGGAACTCCACACTTTTTTTAACTGGAGAAAGGCTGCTCTGGCTTTACCGATTCGTGCTCTGACATCTGCATCAGTGCCGCCTTTTTTGTCTATGATGCTCCCGAGATAGGTGAAGGACTCCACCTCCTCCAACGGGGTGCCAGCAAGCAAGACTGGTTCTTCCCTGGTTGCGTTCAGCCTCATTGTCTTTGTTTTCTGTTTGTGAATGGTGAGGCCCACTTGGGACGAGATGTCAGCAAGCCTCGTGGTCTTGTCCTGCATTTGTTGATGAGTGTGGGACAGTAATGCCAAGTCGTCTGCAAAATCGAGGTCGTCAAGCTGTATCCACAGTGTCCACTGTATTCCACTTCGTCTGTGCTCTGTGGTCATCTTCATGACCCAGTCTATGGCCAGTAGGAAGAGGAACGGAGACAGCAGACACCCCTGCCTGACACCAGTTCTGACCTGGAGCTCTCTGGTGAACTGCCCTTCGTGGATCACGCGACATGTCATGCCATCATAGCTGCTCTTGATCAGGCGGACGAGCTTTGTGGGTACACCGTAGTGTCGTAGGAGTTTCCACAGAGTCTCTCGGTCCACGCTGTCAAATGCTTTCTCATAATCCACAAAGTTGACGTACAGCGGGGAGCTCCACTCCAGAGACTGTTCCACGATGATGCGGAGAGTGGCGATCTGGTCTGTACATGATCGGTTCTTCCTGAATCCTGCTTGCTGGTCTCTCAGCTGGGGGTCAACGGAGCTCTTCATTCTCTCTAGGATGATCCTGTTGAAGACCTTTCCTGGTACTGACAGCAAGGTGATTCCTCTGTAGTTGGAACACTTGCTGAGATCGCCTTTCTTGGGAAGCTTGATTAGGTACCCCTCCTTCCAGTCTGCTGGCATCACCTCCTCTTCCCAGATCTTTCCAAACAGTGGGTACAGCATCTCAACTGTTGTCTCTAGGTCTGCTTTCAGAGACTCCGCTGGGATGCCATCTGGCCCTGCTGCTTTGCCATTCTTCAAAAATGCCACTGCTTTTCTGATCTCTTCCCGGCTGGGTCTGTCACAGCTGATGGGTAGGTCGGTCTCTGCCGGCTGGATGTCGGGGGGGTCGGGTGGGCTAGGTCTGTTCAGTAACTCTTCAAAATACTCGGCCCATCTGTCGAGTTGGTCTGCTCTGTCTGCAATAGGCTTGCCTTCTTTGTCTTTTACTGGTCTTTCTGTATGGCCATACTTACCCGACAATCTTCTGGTAATGTTGTAGAGCTGTTTCATGTTGCCGCTGCCTGCTGCCTTTTCTGCCTCTGCTGCCAGGCTGTCTGTGTAGGCCCTCTTGTCTGCCCTGATACTCCTCTTCACCTCGCGGTTGGCTTCCGAGTATTCCCCCTGTGCCCTTACTTTGGCTGCTCTCGTGCGACTGTTGTTGACCGCTGCTTTCTTCTGCTTCCTCGCTTCTATCTTCTTCAAGGTCTGTGCCGACAGCCAGTCCTTGTGGTGGTGTTTCCTGAACCCTACAGTGTCTTTGCAGGTTGAGTTCAGCGCCTCTCTAACTGCCTTCCACTGCTGCTCTGTGGTGACCGCCTCCTCTTCATTTACTAGCTCCTGTAGCGCTTGAAACCAGTTGGACAGCACCAGTTTGAACTCTTCTCTAACTCCAGTTTCTCTCAGGAGGCCTACATTATAGCGCTGTCTTCTTGTTGTCTCTGTGCGGCTTTTCTTTAGCTTGAGCTTCATTCTTAAGGTAAGCAGATGGTGGTCTGAGGCGACATCTGCTCCCCTCCTCACTTGAACATCTTGAAGGGATCTTCTAAATTTCTTGCTAATGCAGATATGGTCTATTTGGTTCTCTGTTGTATGGTCAGGTGAGACCCAAGTTGCTTTGTGTATTCTTCTGTGTGGGAAGATGCTGCCTCCAATGACAAGTCGGTTTAGAGCACAAAAGTCTACAAACCTCTCCCCGTTCTCACTCATCTCCGAGCCTAGTCCCTGTCTCCCCATCACCTCTTCGTATCCGGTGTTGTCCTCCCCTATTTTGGCATTAAAATCGCCCATGACGATGGTGATGTCTCGCTCCGCACATTTGTCCACGGCACTCTGGAGTCGGTCGTAGAACTCTTGTTTCTCTTCCTCGTCACTGTCATTAGTGGGCGCATAACACTGGATGACGTTCAGCTTGAGCTTTTTCTTGGTTCTAAAGGCTGCTGTTATAATTCTTGGCCCAAGAGGTTCCCAGCCCATCAGCGCTCTCTGTGCCACTGGTGACAGCATGAGTGCCACTCCTTCTGTATGGGGGGCATTCTCCTCTTCATGACCTGAATACAGAATCATCTCCCCACTTAACAGCCTTTTCTGGCCAGACTGCGTCCATCTGGCTTCACTGATGCCTAGCAGGGAAAGGTTGTACTTTTGCATTTCCGCTGCTATCTGGGCGGCCTTGCCGCTCTGGTACATGGTCTTGACGTTCCATGTGCCCATGGTTGTATCCCTGGATAGAGAGAGGCGGCTCGGTCCTGTGGCTTCCGAAGACTTCCGGCTTTCACCACAGGACGTCATAAGTCTTCTAGTAGAAGAACCTTCCTCCTCCAGGAAAGGAATTACTGTTAATCTTTTCATCGGCGTTTTTGTAGCTATTTCCTTTTTTGCAGGGTGGGGAAGCTACCCCCACGCCCAACCCCCTTACTAGGAGGACCAGGGGTTTTCTGTCGGGGTCACCTTCCCTTAGACCATGTTGGTTCACGGCACCTTATTTCATTCGGTGCACCCCTCTCACGAGGGACCCCCTATCCACCACCCAGGGGACGCGCCTCAACGCCGTATGGTCCCAGCGCGAGGAATTCAAGGGTAGTGTCAGATTAGCTTGGCGTATGTCAGCGCCAAGCTAATCTGGCACTTCCCTTGAATTATTCATGGTCGATCCATCTCCTGTAACTGGTGCATAGTCATTAGATCACGCCTCCAAAATTTACAAAATACGGCCGTCGGGCGGAATGAGTTCATGTTTTTTTTATCAACTTGCAAGCATTACCCATCTTCTAGCTTACATGACTGGTTGTGGTGCCACTCTAACTTATAGGCTGGGCACACGCTACCACAAACACCTATTGCTGGGCGCAATTTTATGGTGGCAATGTAGATGCCACATTGCGGGGCACCAGCAATATTGCCGCCACAACTTGCCACCCTATACATACAATCCGAGTCTATTTATTTCATCAAAAACATTACCGATGACATGACCTTATGGGAGTGTCTACTACTTACTCAATTCTAGCCTAAGTACTCGTTGTGTTAACACACAACCCGGGAGGCACTCGGGGAACCCCGAGGGGGCCAAGAGTTGTCTCCCGATACTCCCCATCCGGAACAGAGTACCCATAATTCCTCAGTCAGTCTACTTAGGCTTACGCTGTTCAGACGTGTTGCTCTAGCCTACGGATTTGGGGATTTCGACCGGTTCACCGGTCTTCGACGGACTTAGTTCTTCTCTTGACTTGTTCTTCGTCGGGCCCCCCTGTACCGGGTGGCTCTGGTATCCCTTCTTCGTTGGCAGCTGCCCGCTTGGCTCCCTGAAGTGCCTGGGCTACGCTGTGAACTTCGCTGGGACTTCGCCGCGCGTGCCTTGGTTTGGATTCTCCCCCCCCCCCCCCCCCCCCTTCCCCGGTCCCGCTCCGGGAAAAGGTAAGGTGACTGGGTTGGCCCTCGGCTGGTTCCCGGGCTGGGCACTGGTTGAGAAGGCGCGAACGCGGTCTTCATTTGCGTTGTTGCTTGCGCCAAGATTCTTGACTTTTGCTTGGCGGGTCTCGCGCCCGTTCCCCCTCTCCTTCCGTGTTGGTGTGGTATTGTTATTGACAGGGTCAAGTCTCCCTTTTTTCGCTGTGGTTAGCAGCGTGGTTGTTGAAAGTTCCGCGCTTTAACGGAAGGCATTTACGCGTGAGGGAAGAAATGAGACGTTGTAGTCTGGAACGGTCATTCTTAAACGGCGCAGATCCGCAGGTGGTCAGCTTCGTTTTCCAAGATGGCGTCTAACGATGCAGAGCTCCGTGTTCCTCACGGTTAAAACCTTTACTGGAAGGGGAATGGTGTGCAAGATCGGTGAAGCTAAGTCTAACCTTATTTCTGGCGCTTACCTACTCACTTTTTCCTCACCTATGCTCTTGTCCCTGGTTGGGTTCGGGGAATGTGGTATGCTCCAGCCATCCCTTGACGCATTACGTTGGTGAATGTGGCGAGAACCGACGCTTACTTCGGTACTGAGTCGGTCCCGTCATGCCTGTTTTGTTATGCATACTGCAGACCTGTTTACCACATACGGGGGCGTATTAGATACATGGGAGATGCAGAGTATTCGTCAGTTGAGGGGACACTGACGGCACCTAGATGACTTATTGTTGCTGTCATGGGGGAAGGTCATAAGCTGCAATAACTTCTCTTGCCACCACAGGTGCTACTCACATACCCTCACTTGCTCATTCCACATATTACAATGACAGGCTGCAGATGGACGGTGATTGGTACGGGTGAGCCCGTCGCCAACGCATCTCATGGCAGGCGCCAGTGACCGTCTCCCGGCCCGAACCTCCCTGGGAAAAGGAAAAAAAAAAAAAACCCACAGGGCTCAGACAGCCCTATGTCTCCTGGACGCACTGGTTTCTGCTCTTTGGTTATATTCCTACTTGGGCATGTGACTACCAGTTAACATGAACAACATGCATAAGAATACAAGTTAACATGGCCGACAGTAACGTTTTACTGTTGAAAGGTAATTGCCTGCTGGCAACTTAAGACAATGATCAAAGCTGCACCTGGAGGCCGTCGCTATAGTACAGCTCCGGTGTGTCGCGGGGGCTCCGCTCCGACAAAGGTTCTGGGCCTGCCGCTTGCTTCAGGCTTATACTTGTCATGACATGCTTGAGTTTGTTGTGCAGGATGTGTTGTAGGCTCAACTTAGCCTGGCGGTCCTCCCAGACCAAGGGTGGCTTCCACACCTGTAGGGGCCGGGAGGTGCCCGGCGTAGGACGTATACGCTGGGAAGACAGGTACACACCTTGGTGGTTGGGGGAGTTGCCTTGGCAGGATGGACAGACAGTGCCGTTAGCCGCGACTCCTCTTCTTCGCAGAAGGTAGGTCACACAGGTGGGGTGCTTACCTGGGGTTAACCGGGACCCTACTGGCTGCACTCTCTACCTTGCGGGGATGTATTGCAGGTCCGCGCGCTTGCTGACAGGTGGTTCCTCGCTGGTTGTACCGTTGTCTTGCGGAAGTTCACCTTACCAGGACAGGGTCCCTCAGGCCCACGCCCGCGTGCCTTCGGATTTTGGTATGTTTTGTAGATGACCTGCACACAGCGCGGACGTTACAGTGACCGTCGGACTCATACAAGGTCTGTCTACCATGTGCCTCCGAACCTTGGTGTGACGCCTGCGCCACATGACCTGGACGGCGCTGGGCTCACCTTGGAGCTTCTATCGGCGAGAGCGCCCGACGCCTGTGACTGGTTACAGACCTGCTGAGATACCAGCGGATATTCCCGGTACTCCGACTGCTCGAGTTCCGACGAGTGGACTGTGAGATCACCATGCCGGACGCGTCAGTATAGTGTGCAGGAGGAAGTGCGCTTGGAAAAAGCCTTCTGACAGACAACCGGCCTCCCTACAGAGCACACTGGTACCAACTTGGGGTTTCCGGCGCGAACGCCTGACACTGGTGACTGTTCCAGTCCTGAGGAAGTACCAGCTGTTCCGGTTCTCCAGCCTCTCAAGTTCCGACGGCCCTAGCATCGGGGGATCGACACGTCGGACACGGCTTGGTAGTGTGCGGAGTCGGGAGCTCGAGGCGTTGATTCCCAGGAGGGAACACGCTTGGACCAAGCCTTAGGCCAGGCAGAGAACCCTTCTCGCTACAGAGTTCGGTTCGGAGAGACGTGCTTCGTGCCGTCCATGGTCAACCGATCCCCACTCGTCTCCTAGGAAGGCCTTGGATCCTCCTCGGCCGCTGCGAACCCGCCTCGCCATAGAGTCCGGCTCGCGGAGACAATCTCACACGCACACCACGTCTCGACTTGTTCGGGATCTGCTCTTCGATCGAACTCGGGCCGGCTGCTAGTGGTTGCAGGGTACTGTTGGTGGCCAGCCAGCAGGGCGGAGGTGCCTGTCTCCGTTCCTTACCGCCCGAGTCCTTGACGATCTTGTGGAGGGATGGCTACGCGGACCGCTTCAGTTACTGCGCGGAGAGGGGTTCTCGACGCGGGCGTTACAGGAGGGTACGCGCCTGGACATAGCCTGCGGTCAGGCGGAGACCCACCTCGATACAGTGCCCGGTTCGCAGAGTCACGCTGTCCCGCCAGTTCCCGACGGTAGAAACGAGCGACGGTAGATTCTGCTCACCAGCCCACAGCGGCCACGATGTCCTTGACAGCGCAGTTCCGGTCGGTCGTATGCGATGCTCGTGGCCATGGCGCGTACTTCATCTGCGCGGATCTTCAGTCTCTGCGCTACCCGTCGGGAGAGATCCATGTATGCAGTTCGTATTACCCAGCGCAGCCAAGGAGGAGATCGTCTGGGCTGGGATATCAGTCTTGCCCTGTCGTATGGGCAGGAAGAGGCGGCACGACTGGGAATCCACTTCCCTCAGGATCGGATCTCCGCTCTTGCTCTCCTGCGCGCGAGGAGGGACCACTCTGCACCTTGGATGCCCGTCCATCTACGAATTTCCCTCGTTGGAGTCAACCTTCCGGCACTCTAGGTCTACACTCCGCTTCTCTCCGCTGCGGGCGTGCTTAGGAGTTGCCGTTCTTCACGTCGCTCCAGGGATTCTCTCCTGCCTCGCTCGTCGATCCCTTTCGCGCCCGGCTGCCGTTCGTCCCTTTCCTCTCCCCCGCACTCAGCCCTTCCCCTTCTTCGTGCTCTGGCCTGGCTGCAGTCGCTCCTCTTCTGGACATCCGACCCCCTCCGGTGGTTCTCGGGGAGGATGCTGTCGTTCCTTCGCCTTGCTCGGACTTGTTTACCTCCTCCTGCGGTTACAGTACTCGGTTCGACCCAGTTGTGCACTAATACTCCTTGGAGATCTGACGACTCACTAGCTGGTGGCCTTACGCGTGAGTTCCATTGACTTAGTGGAAGTACTCTGACTTCGCACGGGTGGTAAACGGGTCTGCGAGTGCGTCGGCTTCTGTCTCCCCTGGTGCCCTCTCGGATGCAGCTCGGAGCTGGCAGCGGCTTCCGGACTTCGTGCCAGGCGCTTCGACTACCCTGCGCTTCTTCTCTCGGTTCACGGATCTTCTTCACCCCCATGGAGTTGCCGGCTGTTGGCTTCCCTCGGTCGGAACGGTGCTCGGGAGGTCACAGGAGTTGCCTCCCCTTCCAGCGGTGGATCCGCTCTTGCCTCTCCTTGGGACTAGACGACCCCTCTCGTACGTACCTCCCTTCGTGTCGTGAGATGGTAGAGCTCCTTACCCTATCCTTCGTTCTCCAGGTCGACGACTCCTGGCGCCGAGCGGGGCGGTGTGATGCTGACGGAACCTCTGTGCTGACGACTCGACCAAGGCAGTTTCTTGGGGGGTTCCTGGACTTCGCTACGGGGAGCAGAACGGTGGAGGCTTCTAGAACCTTCGCTTCGCTTACGCTGTTGGACCATGGCACAGCTCCGTCTCCCTGGTGTCTAACCAACTCGACTTCCCCTTGGGCACCCAGGAGGGCACCGGGCTTCGAACACGTGGTACTGCTGCGGCTGTGCTGTCGGTTGGACGGCCCAGCCACTACTCGGAAGTCGGATCTCCTCTCCTTTGGTCGTCTCTAAGCCCGGCGGCTTCTGCTACGCCTCCTACTACCGTGGTTCTTCTCCAACTCCAGCCTGGCCTTCGGACCTCGCGGTCAAGAGCGCGAACGGCTTGGAGCTGACGCAGACTAGTAGGTCACCTTCTCGTGGGACGGCTGCGCCAACCTGTTTCCCCGATGGATCCAGTTGCTACACGCAGTTTGCACCAGGATGCCTTCGGAGGACCGGCGCACTGGCGAGATGGCTTCGCGGACCTGTTCGACACTAGGTGGGTTCACTGGCGTGCCCCGTGCTTGAGGATTCGCCCTGCCTTTGTGGATTCGCCCGCCTGGACGAGACATCGACGCTCTGGCCTAGCCTGGGACGGTTGCTCCGCTCTTCCTGTTCGTCCCCCCGTTACTGGGTTCCGGTCCTGTACCTCTTGCACCTCTCCTCGCCGCGGACCCCCGCTACTGCTTCCCGCTTCTGCAAGGTGCTCCTGCAGCCGCGACGCTCGCTGTTTCGCTTTGATGGGGCCCCTCCTCCTTCGCCTTCGTCGGTGGCGGCAGGCCTCAACGTTGGACACAGCAAGGTAGTGCGGAGTCGGGAGTTCGAGGCGCGGGTTCCCAGGAGGGAACGCGCTTGGACCAAGCCTTATGCCAGGCAGAGAACCCATCTCGCTACAGAGCTCGGTTCGGAGAGGCGTGCTTCGCGCCTCCATGGTCAACCGGTCCCCACTCGTCTCCTAGGAAGGCCTTGGATCCTCCTCGGCCGCTGCGAACCCGCCTCGCCACAGAGTCCGGCTCGCGGAGACATTCTCACACGCACACCACGTCACGACACGTTTCGGGATCCTCTCTTCGCTCGAAGTCGGACCGCCACCCTCGCTCTCCCTCGCGAGCGTAACAAGGATCGAGCTTCTCCTCGTCACTAGGAATAACAGCCCTGAAGCTACAAGTCAGATGATCTTCCTGACGACGCTCAGTCATGCGATCCGATTCCAGGATCCCTCCCGCAGCGAGCTTAGAGGCTAATTAAGTCCTATCAGCTACGTACAGGGCCACGAATGTCACAGTCGTCAGGAACTGTGCTGTCTTCCACTTCGTGGCTACTGTAGGGCTCGCGGGCATGTTCTCTCGCTCACAGAGTTTCCCAGTCCAGCGGGGCTACTCGCTCTGGTGGGGGAACTGCTCCGGGGCTCCTCTTCCTCCTGGCGCTTCAGCGCCGTAGGTTACACCTCCCCAGGGTCGTCGGGAATTTGCGTTTGGGAGGACGGCCCTTGGGGCCCCAAGGTGTGCTAGTGCGCGGCACCCTCCTCCTATTCGTGATTCTCCCATAAGGTCATGTCATCGGTAATGTTTTTGATGAAATAAATGCATTTTTCTTTAAAAGGTATTTTTTCGAAAAATACTTACCGATGACATGACTCGGACGACCCTCCCACCGGCCCCGCTTGCCGCTGGTAAGCTAAGTATCCTGACTGAGGAATTATGGGTACTCTGTTCCGGATGGGGAGTATCGGGAGACAACTCTTGGCCCCCTCGGGGTTCCCCGAGTGCCTCCCGGGTTGTGTGTTAACACAACGAGTACTTAGGCTAGAATTGAGTAAGTAGTAGACACTCCCATAAGGTCATGTCATCGGTAAGTATTTTTCGAAAAAATACCTTTTAAAGAAAAATGCATTTTCTTGTGGTAGCCTGCAAGGCTAGAGCAATGTTGCCGCCTCTCAGTCAATCAGCGGTCACGGTGTCCTTGCATCACTTCCCGTTTCTTCATCTTCTGAGCCGGAAAAAATGGCGGAGAAGCTGAACGACGGCATTGAGACTGTTAACTCATTGGAGACGCGCCATATGCGGAAATGCTGTGAATAGCTGCATATCCGTATGCGGCACGTCTCCAGTGAGTTAATTGAGAGAGAGTTCCCATGCATATGGGACTCTCGCTGTTCCGAATATTTCAACCGCACGCGTGAGAGCTGTTCCATATATGGTAATGGCAGGTCAGTCAGTACAAACACATTGCGTGCACATTGAAACATGTGCCACAAAGCTGATGTGGCAGGTGGCAAATGTTTGCTTACCACACATTGCCGGAAGCAAAATCTGTCGGCGTGAACCGAGCCCCTTACATGACTGGTTGTGGTGCCACTCTAGCTTACATGACTGGTTGTGGTGCCACAATTAGTGCGTTTTGTTACCTCTTGAGTGCTGCTGACAATTCTGTTGGCAGAAAAGACACATAACTGCGGGTCTTTTCTGCTGAATGGTATTATCAGTAGCAGTCGGTGGGTTCCTACAGTGAATTCACCCACTGTAAAGAAGGTAAGATTTTCTTAACTCATTCAGCCCAACGCAGGTATTTCCCAGATTTTGGAGGCATCATCTAACGACTATGCACCTGTTGCAGGAGATGGGTCGACCATGATAATTCAAGGGTAGTGCCAGACAGGTGCCAAGCTGATCTGGCACTACCCTTGAATTATCATGGTCAACCCATCATCTGCTGTAGTGCGTCAGGGCTGATTGGGTTAACACATTTAGTCCTCAGTTCAAATCTCCAGATTTGGGAGCTTTGCTCCAAAGACTACAGTACAGGATGAATAGAAACATTGACAGTTGTTTAGAGGTGCTATGCTATTCAGGTAACACCCTTGATGGGTTACTGGTAGGCTGCAGGCTGCACAGGTTTGAAAGGATTTGCATTTTGCAAATGGTTATGATCTGTAGCCTTATTTACAGATCTATGTTCCTCAATGGAGAGGGAGCATGGGAATCTAATGTATTGTGTACCACTGTTTATTTTCCAGCTTGCTGTTCCCAAGGCTTCTTCAGATGAGAACTTGCAGCATGTTGCAGAATTCAGAACCAGGGGCAGATTTCCCGTAAGATTTTCGTTGTTCCATTTTTGTACAACTTTTATTGTCCCAAAAGGGGAAATTTAGGCTACTTTCCTGGCATGTCTCGAAGGAAACTTAAAATATACCACTAGTAAATCATGAATTCACTACAGTGTTTTGCTGGTATGGCAGAACCTCTTTTGAACAACAACCCTTCTAAGAGATCACCTGTCATTAACCTATTCAGCCCTGACGCACTACAGCAGGAGATGGATCGACCATAATAATTCAAGGCTAGTGCCAGATTAGCTTGGCGCCTGTCGGCACCAAGCTAATCTGGCACTACCCTTGAATTATCATGGTCGATCCACTTCCTGCAACAGGTGCATAGTCGTTGGATGACGCCTCCAAACTTTGGGAAATACGTGTACCGAATTCTTTGCTATATTTTTAACATGTCACTTACCCAGTGTGTCGTTCCCTGTTCGTGGAAGACCTCTTGTATTGTCCCCGTGCCAAAAGATCAAACTGTATCTGTGATGATTGATTTAAGACCAGTTGCTCTTACCTCGTGTGTCATGAAGGTTTTTGAGAGGGCTGTTCTTTCACATTTTCAAATACAGGTTTCAGATTTTATGGACCCCTTTCAGTTTGCTTACGGAAGGCAAAGAGGTGTTGATGATGCCATTTTGCATGTTGTAAACAACATCTACTCTCATTTAGAGAAACCAAAAGCCTCCATTCGACTGATGTTCTATGATTTTTCGTCTGCCACACATACTCGCCTCCAAACTAGTTCACATGAACATAAATGCCTCTACCATTTTTTGGGTTTTGGACTATCTCACTAACCGCCCACAGTACGTCAGAATTAGTTCGGATCTAATCTCAGATGTACTTTTTACCAACACCGGTGCACCACAAGGGACTGTCCTGTTGCCTTTTTTGTTTTCTTTGTACACAGCAGACTGTAGAGCTACTCATGACGACTGTGTCATGGACAAATACGCTGACACGACACTGACAGGTCTGATTACAGATGAGGACGACAGACACTATCGACAGGAGATCGATGACTTTGTAGAGTGGTGCGATAGAAACTATCTTGAATTACATGTTGGCAAAACAAAAGAGATGGTCATAGATTTCAGGAATAACAAACAGCATCCCGGTCCTGTTGTTATCAAGGGAACAGAAGTTGAGCGTGTAGAGTCCTACAAGTATTTAGGTGTTCTTTTTGACAACGCGCTCAACTGGAAACAAAACACAGATGCTATTGTGAAAAAAATGCTTACCCGTCTTTACTGTTTGAGAAAGCTCAGATCATTTCATGTAAGCACTCAGCTTTTACAGATGTTTTACTTCTCCAGTATTGTTAGCATTTTAACTTTTGGACTGACGTGCTGGAGGAGAAATTTATGTAAAAGAGACCAAGATTGTCTTAACAAAGTAATCCGGAAAGGGGGCGGGGTGATTGGTAGGGCACAGGATAATTTGGACACACTGTACAACAGACAGATTATGAACAAATTGGCTGACATTCTTGATGACAAAACACATCCACTTAGATATGAATTTGACAGCAGACGTATCAAATGAAGTGGCAGACTCTGAGTACCCAAAAGTCGTACATCATGTTATGCCAACTCTTTTGTCCCTCAGGCTGTTACCCTTTTCAACAGTAATATCAGTAGATAGTGTCGGTCAACATTCTTCCGTTTCCTTAGTACTAGCCCTCTCAGTATTATTATTATTATTATTATTATTATTTTTTTTTTTTTTTTTAATAAACGCCAAGTGTGTAACAATACGTCTGTTACAGTTCATTTCTTTAATTGAGAGTTATGGGTTATTTAATTATTTTTATGAGTTTTATGAGTGAATGATGATGCCATGTGTTGTATGGGCAGACAGTGAATTTCCCTGTGATGGATTAATAAAGTATTATTGTATTGTATTGTGTTGGGCTGAATGAGTTAAAGACCATCATTTGGGTGACACCAGCCAGCTAAGTGATAATTTTTAATGACTGGTGACACTTTTTTTTTTTTTCAAGACTTCTCTTGAGAGAGCACCTTTCTGTTTAGACTACTATTTTTTCTTGCTAAAAAAAAGTGGTTGTTCTGAACAGGTACTACTGTAATTACCAGTTTTTTTTGCTCATGTGCAAAGCAAAAGTGAGTCTATGTTCTAGGCCAGTGGTTGTCTGTCCGGCGTCTGTCGTCCGTCCGTCCGCCTGCCGTCGTCGTCCGTGGTGAACTTTAACGTTGGCGTTTTCTCGGAGGCTATTCAAGCCAGTCTTCAATCTTGGTCCAAAGGATACTTTGTGGCAAGACCTTTCTCAGGCATGGGAATTGTCCGCGAAATCCGTGAAATTCCACGAGAAAAAGAAATCGTCCGCGAAAAAAAAAAGACGTTTCCGCGAAAAAACATTGTGGGTAGCAAAAGAAGGAAAGCACCGGTTTTATTCTGCGACAGAACATGCCGCTCCAGGCTGTGTCGGTGGCCTGCCTGAGTGCACGCTGCACTGAGAACTTAGGCAGGCAGACCCAAGGTGGCCCGCAAATCTCTTCCGCCCCCCCCCCCCCCCCCCCCCCCCCCCCCCTGTTTGATTCTCCGGCGCCCAGAAGTAAGGAAGGTCCGTTGCCTACCCCCCCCCCCCCCCCCCTGTTCACTGTTTTGATTGTCCGGCGCCCAGAAGTAAGCAAGGTCCGTCGCCTACCCCCCCTCCCCCCCACCCCACCCCACCCCCACTGTTTGATTTTTTGGCGCCCAGAAGTAAGCAAGGTCCGTGGCCTACACACACACACACACACCACCACCCCCCCCCCCTCCCCAACTGTTTGATTTGTTTCTCAAAACACATTACCGATGGTATTACTATATGGGATTAGTTCTTAGCTAGTCTAATTTTAGCCCAAAATTTGTTGTGTACGATTATGGCCGTTATGGCAGGAGAGGGGCGCCATAGACTGGGCGGAAGCCCGGTTAGCCTCCCTTCCTGTATCACCACGCATGCGCTCCGTGCTTCCCGCTCCAGTCAGTTTCTTTGCTAGTTACTGAGCGGTTGTGTATGTCGTGAGCTCTACGCTTCGTAGTTCTCCTGAGCCCGTTAACCGGTCGTTGGACTGTTGTTTGCCTTCGCCTTGTAGCTTAGGCTTGGACGCTTTCGTGTGGGACTGCCTCCGCAGTTTGTGTTTGTGACTTAGGGCTAGCCTTCAGTGGCGCTGGTGAACTGTTTTCACGTGTTGTGGCCGCTCGGACTTGTAGCTTCGCCCTTGTGACCCGGTTCAGGCCTGCGCTTGCTTGCGCCGGTTCAGGCTTGGGGTGTGTGATTGAGAACTGTGACTGGCGTGTTCGCTCGTCGTTAGTCCCTTACGTAGGACAAGCCCGGGAGTGTTGGTTCATGGCCGGCTTCGTCCTGGCGGCTTCCGTAGACCCTGCTGTTCCTGCATGTACTGGTGTCTCGACCGGCGACAGTTCGAGCTGCCTCTACGCCTGGTTGTCTTTCCTCCACATGGCTGTTGGTCTTGGCCAGGCGGTTGGTCCTTCTTCTTCGAATGACGAGGTATAGATTCGGTTTGAGCCTACGCCAGGCACTCAGGGGTGTGGGTAGAGCGCCGGGCCTCTGCGTAAGCCGTTTTTTTGGTTTTCGAAATTTTCGCTCAAATGAGGTTCATTGGGCGTGTCCACGGGGGCACGCTCGCTCGATTGTCATTGTACCCTTTGTGTTGCAGTTGGCAAGTCCGCACCTGCACGCGATGTGGGCATTTCCAGTGGCCTAGTGACGATTTTTCTTGCCTGACCTGTTCCGAATGTGCCTCATCTATCCCGTGCCTGGTCTGCGCCCCATGGCCGGAAGAGTAGTGGACACAGCTACAGAGCTTCTACGGCCGAAACGACCGACCTCAGCACGGAGTTCCGATCCATCCCCGGTATGCGCCACAGATCTGCCGAGTGGCCCCTACCATGTGGTAGCGCCTCCGACGCAGTACGACTGCGAGCTAGAGCGCTAAAACCGGCAACCACCACAGTCCCGTCGAGTGGTCGTTGTGCGGTGCAGGATCGGCGAGGCCCGCCAAAGGAAATAAAGTTAAGCCTCTTGTGAAAGCTCCGGTTTTCGATCCTTCCCCGGTATGCGCCACAGACCCGCCGAGTGGCCCTTACCGTGTGGTAGCGCTTCTGATGCCGCAGCCTTGACTGCGAGCTAAAAGAAATAAGAGCGCTATAACCGGCATCCACCACAGTCCCAACGAGTGGTCGCTGTGCGGTTCCGGATCGGCGAGGCCCACCAGCTAAGCCTCTAGGATTTTCACCGGTATCCACCGCTGTCCTGTTGAGTGGGCGCTACACGGTGGTGGCTTCCAACAGTCACAAGAAGGCAACAGGCACATCCCGCAGCTCCGGCAGACGTCCGGGTAGAGACACCGAAGGCTGCAGCCTACCAGGTCAGCGATCGGCACGCTCTGCTACATGGACCTTTGTGCCCCCCTCCCCGTCCGCCACTGGTGAACGACTCGGCGCCCCGACATTACACTGGCGACTCGGCGCCTAGATCGGACAGACTTACTCGGCGTTCCCGCTCCCGCTCCCGGACACGCAACCTGAGACGCGGCCCAGCTTGCCCCGAGACTGCCTGCCCCGTGTTCGCCGTGAGCGCTCCCTCCTTCGTCTTTGGTCGCGCTCCAAGAACAGGTCGAAGCACCACAGAGTTTCTTCCGACTCTTAGCTTCTAGCCGACCCTCGGGCGTGGGCTAGGTACGACTCGGCCACAGTTCAGTGGCCTGACGGTCGGTGGTTCTCGTCGCCGCTACCGCGCCAGACAGCGCTACCACGCCACAACCGCCGGCAGCGACACTGCAGACTGTGATGTGAGTCTTCTCGTCGCCAAACCCTTGCGGGACTGTTCTGCCGTGCGGCTGCCTCGACTTCTGTGAGAAGCTCGGCGCCTAGAGCTGCGACCTTCTCCTGGGACGACAAGGCGGTGATTCTTGCTTCTTGTCAGGTAAGTTGCCCTGGGCCGGCAGAGGACGACACTCAGCCTGTTTCCTGCGGAGTCTTTCGTCACTTCTTGAGAGACCAGCCCTGACCTACCCTTCCTTGCGCATGACGTGGAGGAGCTACAGTCGGCTTCCTTGGGACCCTTGGAGACCCTTCGTGCTCTGGATGCAGCGGCGCGCGTCGTGCTGACTGCCTCCCCGCGGATCCCGGCCACGCTCAAGAGGAAGGCCTCTGCTTGTGGGTGCTGACTGTCAGGGCAAGTGGTTCAAGTCGCTCCCCCAGCCGCCGGGCTTCAGGACCTTGTTCGCTGCGGTTCCGCCGGTTCTTCTCGGACTCAGGAAGAGGAAGAAGAAGCAGGTGACCGGCAGCTGTGTGCTCCTTCAGCATCGTGATACGCGAGGCGCTCGCAGTGTTCTTCAGCCCCTGCCTCAATTCTTCCCGGTGATACCTTGCAGGTTGCTCTACTTCAGGCTTCTTTCCGCAGTGGAACAGACAGCTACGCTCTTTGTTTCGCCCTGTTGCAGCGGGCTCCTTGTTCTGGAGCCACTAGCCTTCGTCCTTCGGATAGATGCCTGGCACCCTTCCTTGTCTTCTCGGCTCTGGGACCTGCTAGCGCTGGCGGTATCTGGGAACCGCGTGGCCTACCACACCTTCGGCAACGCGTTGGCTGCGACGGTACACGGTGTCTTGTGGCGACGCGATGCGGCTCTTCGCCTCTGTCCCTTCCCGGCGGATCTTAGACACTTCTTCGCCAAGTTCCCCTCGGAGGAGAGCTCCGTTTCGAGCCCGCCGGACTTGTTGTCGAGAAAGTGTTAGGACTCCTGATCCAGCTGCGCCGTCTCAGCTCCCTTTGGGTCCTCCGCTAGCTCTGGGGCGCACCCTGCGGGCTTCCAGTTCCAGCCCCACCCCCTTCCAGAGGTGGACGTCTCCCCCCCAGACCTTCAGCCTTCCCTGCGCCTGCCCTTCTTCAGGCTAGCGCTCCTCAGCTACGTGTGGCGAGCGCTTCTACCGGACGGCCCATGGATTCTGTCAACGATCGCCGAGGGACTTCTGATCTTCTTCGGTCTCATTTTCCCGCGCCGCTCTCCTTGTGGATGGCGGTGCCGTCAGACCAGCCCTGAGACGAGGCCCTCAGCGCCGAAGTAGCCGACTTGCTGCTGTAGCGGCCACGGAGGTGGTTTTGCGACACGACTCCCCGGCGTTCTACAACCGGCTCGTCGTGGCTTCCGTTCCTGGTGGCAGGTGGAGCCCAGTCTTAGACCTCTCGGCACTCAACAAGTTCTTCGTGCCCCATCCTTCCGCTTGGAGACCGCCCGGGCCCTTCGCTCCGCCATGCAGCCGATGGATTGCTGTCAGCCCGGACCTCGGATGCGTGACTTCACGTTGCCTTACACCCAGCCTCCAGGCGTTACTACGTTCGCCTTCCGGAGAGGGGTCTACCAGTTGCGCGCTCTTCCCTTCGACCTTGACTTCAGCCCTTGGGAGTTTCTCGGATTTGGATGCTGCGGTAGCCAGAGCCTGTCGTAAGTCCACGAGTCCCTCCTTGGACTACTTAGACGTCCTGCGCTTGAGGAACCAGTCCGAGTCGGCCCTGATGGAGGACTGGGATGCCCTTCTCCGCCTCCTTGAAGTTCGGGGCTCCTTGGCCAACGTCGGCTAGTCCGATCTCGTCCCTGCGCGTCACTTCGTGCACCCGGGTATGGAGTTCCACACCGACCTCTACTTCGGCCAGCTCCCGGAGAAATGCTTCCAGAAGTTGGCAAACTTAGAGCGGCAGGTTCTCAGACGACGATGCTTCTACCAGGCATTAGCTGCAGCTTCTGGGACTGATGAACGCAGCAGCGGATCTAGTTCCCTTTAGACGTCTCTACGCCCGGTCCCCTGCTACTACGCCTCCTACTGTTCTGGCGTCTGTTGATGGCTGACCTCGACGCTCCGGTCTGGGTCTCAGCCTTGACCCGTCATCACCTACGGCGCTGCGCAGATCCATCCTGGCTTGCGACATGAGTGCCACGGTTCTCGCCGCCCCTCCCTCTCCCTGTGCGTTTGACGCGAGCCTCTCTCGTTGGGTAGCTCACCTCCTGCCGTCATTCGAGACTACCTCCGGCCTGTGATCCTGAGAGTCGTCACCCCGACACATCAACGGGTGGGAACTGAAGACGGTCGGGCAAGCCCTCCTTCGCTGGGAACTTCGCCTCCGACCTTAGAAGCCTCTGGTACGGTCAGACAACTTCACAGTCGTCGCCTACTTCCAGAAGCGAGGCGGGACCTGTTCTTCCCCCCCTCTGCTTCCTACTCCACCAGGCGCTTCGCTGGTGCGAGGACCGGGATATCACTCTTCGCGCGCCTCACATCCCGGGTCATCGGACTGTCCAAACCGACTTCCTCGCCGACGCGGTCAGCTTCGGCTTACCGAGTGGTCGCTGCGTCCAGACATCTTCGGATGATCGGCGCAGCCGGGGAGTCACCCATGGTCGACCTCTTCACCTTGAGTTGGAAGTTGAAGCCCCTTTTTCGTCTCTCCACTTCCACTTACCTGGCCTCGGCCTGGGATGGCCTGGTCGACTTGCCTAACGCACCGTCGGTGCTAGTCCCCAAGGTTCTGCTCAAGCTCTGAGGGCGCAACATGATTTTGTTCCTGGTGGCGCCTTCTGATGGACCAGGTCGGGGACCGCCGTTCGCCTGATCCTTGCTACGGCCACCCCGCTGACGCTCGCCACCCCAGCGCGAGGCTCAAGCAACCAAGTTGTTCGGTTACCATCCGTGTCCAGAGCGTCTCCGCCTTAGCGCGCGGCAGTGGATTCGACCGCTACAGCTCGCAGATCCTCGACCAGACGAGTTAATAAGGCAAGTGGAGGGTCCTCTGCTCCTGGTGCGGCGACAGACGCCTCTCCTACACCGAATTGACAGATCCACAGCTGGCGGAGTTCATCCTCTGGCTGCTCTCCGACCAGCACCTAGCGCCCTTCTCCTTGAGGCTACTTCGCCATGATCGCGGACGCATACAGACATCAGGGACGGCCCGACCCCGGTGCCTGCAAGACCTTGCCGACCTGATGGACCAGTTCGGTCTACAACGGCCCACTCTACGCTCCGGGGTGCCTAGATGGGACCTGCCTTACATGCTTACTCGGCTCAATGCGCCTGGCTTCGAGCCCATCCAGTCGGCAACACTACCAGATGTGATGCGGAAGACTTGCTTCCTCTCGGCCCTCGCCTCTGCTTCCAGGGTCAGCGAGCTGCACGCCTCTCGGCACGCCCCGACTGTCTGCAGTTCAGATCAGACGGCTCACCTCAGCTGCTGCCTGACCTGGCCTTCCTAGCCAAGGCCAGATCTCCTTGGCTGCTCCCCAATTGGTTACGATTCATCCATTAAGAGAACTAGGTTCCACCCGTAAGTCCGGACAGAGACCCGGTGCGAACCTTACACCCATTAAGAGACCCAGGCTCCGCCGTGAGTCCAGACAACAGGACCCAGTGCGGATCTTACAGGTGTACCTGCGCTGGACCAAGCCGCTACGCAGGACACACACCCGACTCTCCTCTCTCTGTCCCCAGGTAGAATGACATCTCAGCCCAGACGATATCCTACTGGCTTCGGCGGATGTCACGTTCCGCTTACCAGGACCGGGCTTCTTACACAGCCACACGCTTGCACACCAGGGCGCACGAGATCTAGTCACGGCTGCAAGCCTAGTGTTCGACCGCCACTTCACTGTCAAAGACTTCCTGGCTGTGGGCAGGCGAGCGGTGACCGCCTTCGCACGCTTCTACCTGAGGGACCTCTCCAGCCAGCGCCAGAACCTTCACTGGGGAGAGACATCGTGGCGCAACACTCCCTCCAGGCGCCTTAGGGCGCCGTAAGTATCTTTGCTAAAATTAGAGGGAGGTTGCTTGGGGAGGGCCACTAGAAGTAGTGCGATGGCAGGGGTAGGGGTGTTGTAGCGGCACCCGCCTCCTGTTCGGGATTCTCCCATATAGTAATACCATCGGTAATGTGTTTTGAGAAAACAAATGTATTTTTCTTTAAAATGAATTTTTTGAAAAATACTTACCGATGGTGTTACTCGAAGGTCCCTCCCACCTACCCCGCTTGCCGCTGGTCTGCTAAGAAACTGACTGAAGCGGGAAGTGCGGAGCGCATGCGTGGTGATACAGGAAGGGAGGCTAACGGGCTTCCGCCCAGTGTATGGCGCCCCTCTCCTGCCATAACGGCCATAATCGTACACAACGAATTTTGGGCTAAAATTAGACTAGCTAAGAACTAATCCCATATAGTAATACCATCGGTAAGTATTTTTCAAAAAAATTCATTTTAAAGAAAAATACATTTTTCGGCCCTCGCGGAAAGAAGATCTGGCGTGGTGGATGCCTTTTGTATCAGGTTGAAGGCCCCGTTTCAGATGATTTTTGCTTGGGCAATTCCCATGCCTGCTTTCTAAGCATATCAATTTGAGTGACCTCTCACAAAGATCAAGGTCACAGGGGATGAGGCTATAGGCCACAAATAGCTATATTTTGACATAATTTATTTTTTCTCAAATACTATTCACAACTTCAAACCCAAACTTGGTACAAAGATACCTAATAGAAAGACATTTCTGTATATACTAATTTGGTTGATCCCTCTGAAAGGTCAAGGGTGACAAGAGCTCAGGAAATAGGTCCAAAATAGCCATATTTTGACAAAAGATGTTTTTTCTCAAATACTATTCACAACTTCAAACCCAAATTTGGTACAGAGATACCTGATGGTAAAACCTAACTATGCATACTAATTTGGATGACCCCTCGGAAAGGTCAAGGGTCACAAGAGGCTGGCAAGTGTGTGTAACATGCAAATTTTTTTTATAAAATTGTAGGTATTATCAACATTTTTGCAAATGTTTCAATCAAGTTTGGCACAAAGGTAGCTGATGATAAGACCTTCTTATGCCTACTAATTTAGTCGACTCATCGCAAAGGCCAAGGGTCACGGGGGGTTGACAGATGTGTCAAAAATGCTTACATTTTCAGAAAACATGGATTTTGCTTTTGCAAAAGCCAGCCCTTTACTTATTGTCACAAAGGTCACACAAATGTAAATAGGTCATACACGTGAACCATAATGGCTTTGCCTTTCTTGTGTAAAGTATGCCTTGAGCTATCAGATAAAATGGGGCGGTCCGTGGCGCAGTGGTTAAGGCCACCAATGCCAAAGGTGCAAGGTTCGATACCGGGTTCTGGCGTCTGACTTTTCTCCTCTAGTGTCACCGTTAATTCGGGCGGACCGTCGGGGGTTCTTTCTCTGGGTACTCCGGTTCTTCCACCCCCCACCCCCCACCCCACCCCTCCCCCACACCCACACTTTGGTACCGGTTTCAGGCCACTTTACAAATTTCAAATACAAGCGATCAAAAATCTCTGTAACTTCAGTAGCTGAACTGGCCCTTTGTCTGTCTTGTACTGTGTTTGTCTAAATGGCGTAAATCCGTGTCTGTTACGTAAGTGTGCGTGTTGGGTTTCAGTTCGCGGCGCTTTGAGTCGATTCGTCCAAAAATTGAGAAAAAGCGCCTATATAATAATGGTATTATTATTATTATTATTATTATTATTATTATTATTATTATTATAAAATTAATGCTCAGAGATCATACCTTGGGTGGACTTGGCCAGTCTACTCAGTCTACATGAGGAATGTAATTATATTCTCTTGAGTCACCAGCTGCGAAGGCTTGCGAAAATTTGTGCCTCATGCTAGCAAGAAAGGCGCCCATTTAACCCCAAGGCCACATTTCCCAAATTTTGGAAGTGTCACTAAATGACTATGTACTAGTTGCATAAGATGGATCAACCATGATAATTCAAGGGTAGTGCCAGATTAACTGGGTGCCTTCAGGCGCCAAGTTAATCTGGAGCTACCAGTGAATTATCATGTTCGATCCATCTCGTGTTGTAGGGTGTCATTGCTAAATGGGTTAATCACGTAATCCACAAATGAACTTGAGTGCTTACTAATTCACCACACTTTTTTCTCCAGGTGTTGTCCTGGATACACCCCGAGTCGCAAGCCACCATCACACGATCGTCGCAGCCCATGGTGGGTGTGTACGGAAAACGCAGCAAGGATGATGAACATTACATCCAGATGATCATGGACTCTAACGCCCAGTCTCACAAACTGTACATCATGGATGCCAGGCCGTCGGTCAACGCGGTGGCAAACAAGGCCCGGGGTGGTGGTTACGAAAACGAGGACTCTTACCAGAATGCTGAGCTTGTGTTCCTGGACATCCACAATATCCATGTCATGAGAGAAAGGTAACGTCAAGAGGTGCCAAGTAAACAATTTAACAAAGCTGCCATCGGTTGCAGTGGGTCCGCGCACGGCTGTGTGCGGACCCTCTGCAACTGATGTGTCTGAGGATCTTTTGCTTGTTGGTTCATTGTTTTTCCTTATTTTTAACATCTAAAGGTATTTGTCAGGCATGGGAATTAGAAAAGTGAAAAAAGTCTGAAATTTCCAGGATTTTCCAGGGGGGGGGGGGGGGGGGGGGTTTGCGTGGTCCTTTATTTCAGCAGCCAAAAAATCAAACGACGGGGAGGGGGGGGGGGGGGGTGTAGTAGCGTGGTCCTTCATTTCAGCGGCCAAAAAATCAAATGACGTGGGGAGGGGGGGGGGGGTGGCGGCTTACCAGATTATGATCAGATGCACATTAAACAGCACTCTGTCTTGAACAATATCCTTTCTCACCGCCATTTTCAACAACTCGTGATACCGCCATTTTCCCCACATGTACAGTGCGCGGGACAGGAAGCGATCATGAAAACAGTGCGTTCAATGTTGTATTGCCCTCTTGCACGGTAAAGTAACGACTGCGTTAAAGCCACAATAGGTGACACGTAACTCTAGCGGGCGGCATATCACTTGAACGAATACCTCGCAGTGTATAATGATCGTTGCTCAGTTACTTTTTGCACCCCATTTTTTTGGGGGGGCGGACAATTTTTTTTTTTTTTTGGCGGCTGAGCAAATCATTTCGGCGGAAATTTGCCTTTAGGCGGACAATTCCCATGCCTGATTTGTGCAGAAAAAAATAATTGAAACTTTTCTGCTTTTTCAGAAGAGTTTTTTTTTTTTAATACTTCATACCTCTTTCTGAGGTTGTAAACAGTTTTTACAAATGTCTGCTGGTCTGTAATTTTGGATCTTGAGATATTTGGATCTTCACAAGCTCCAAAATCACAGACTAGGACACATTTTGTTTGTGACCTTTGCATAGTTTGAATTTATGCAAGGAAGTGGCTGTATGATTCACTCACTGTTGGTGCAGTTCTCGCAAGCTGAAAGAGGAGTGTTTTCCAGTAGGAGATGAGGCTCACTGGCTATCTAGAATCGAGGCCACGCACTGGCTGGAGCATATCAAGGTATGCTTTAACCCTTTTCATCCTGATAGACTATTGCTTGAAATTAATTTGACTAGGATAGTTCAAGGGTGGTGCCAGAATAGATTGGTGCCTGAGGCGCCAAGCTATTCTGGCACCACCCTTGAACTAACATGGTTGATCTATCTCTTTATCTGTAAAGTAGCCTTCATAAGACGATCAGTATATTTTAAATAAATTAGCTCAGGATGTAATGGGTTAAACACACTTACGGGTCTCATGACTCAAGACTGCATTACAGTTAGGAAACGGATCAGCCATCGGCCCATGGTACTTGAAGGTTGGTGTCAGAAGAGCCTGGTGCCTTAGCAATTCTGACACCACCCAGGAATTATTTAACCTCTTCACAACAGAGGAAAAGCAACCACGATCCACTGCACGAGACTGCAGGGGCTCATGAGGATCTATACCTTTTGCTGAGACCAATTTGTATCCATGCGTCTTGAACGTCGGTGGCGCTTGGGTTGAATGAACGAAGATTTCAGAAACAAAATTTCATGTGGCAGGGAAGGGGTTAAAGATTTCCTGGCTGTAGTTGTGTTGCCAAGGCTGAATGGATCAACTTATTTTACCCATATACTGAGGCTAAAAGCTTCAAATTTGTACACTGCCATATGCAAGCTACATTATAGTACTTACAGATAAGGATGTAGACAAATGGCTTTAGTTCAAGGGTGTGCCAGAATAGCTTGGCACCTAGAGGCGCCAAGCTATTCTGGCACTACCCTTGAACTATTTTAGTCAAACTTATTTCACACACTGGTGTATTCCGAATGATAAGGGTTAAGATATGCAGCACAAAAAATAAGGAGGGAAGACAAACCTCTCTGACTACAGGAGGCACAGATTCGTGTGGGTCTATGCAGCCGCAGGGGCTCATGAGAATCTGTGCCTCTTCTTGGCAGCTGTGTTGGTTCTCATTTACTGGCTTGGTGTCTTGGCTGTGTAGTGTGAGTGTGGCTGTGCAACAGCTTTTAGTGTGCGTATGGTACCGCCTGTATGACACCCTGAAATTAATTCTGTCCTGCCCTTCTGTTGCAGGTGATCCTGGCTGGCGCCATGCGCATCGCGGACAAAGTGGAGAGCAACAAGACGTCAGTACTCGTGCACTGTAGCGATGGCTGGGACAGAACGGCACAGCTCACATCTCTGGCCATGCTGATGCTTGACCCATTCTACCGGACCATTCGCGGCTTTGAGGTGCTCATCGAGAAGGAGTGGATCAGCTTTGGTCACAAGTTCAAACAGGTAGGATTTGGGAGGGAAATTGAGTGATTTGGATGTACGTCTGTCCTAGTATGTGATTTTGATCCAGCTGTAAGGTCCAAACTTGCTGACCAGCATATAGTACAGCGTACAATTTATTATTTTCTTATAGTTTGGAGTCACAAGGCCCAAACTCACCGACCAGCACAAAATTAATTTGTCTGTCTCTTGTTCCAATTAGTAGTTTAACCCTTTTAGCTCCAAGGGCCCATTTCTCAAATTTTGGAGGTGTTGCCTAATGACTGTGTACCAGTTGCAGGAGATGGATTGACCATGATAATTCAAGGGTAGTACCAGATTAACTTGGCGCCTTCAGGCGCCAAGTTAATCTGGTACAACCCTTGAATTATCATGGTGAATCCATCTCCTGCTGTAGGGACTCGGGGCGAAATGGGTTAATGAATGTGCATGTGAAAAGTTATAAACCCTGAATTATCAACTATGTGCAAAGTGCTACTTGAAAGTACACAAATTCAACTTTCATTCTCTTTCAGGCTTTTCCATCTAAAGCTGAGCGCCTTGTAGTCTAGAAATTATGATGCTTGTTCTTCTTGAGTGAAAAAAATCCAAGAATATACTTGTTTTTGTGTGTGCTGCAAATTAGCCTCTCCAGCCCATTGTTGCCATGTGACTGATGTAATAATAGTATGATCTTACAGTATTTCTCGTGCTTGTGGTTGCAGAGGGTTGGTCACGGTGAAGACAAACACTCCGATGACAACCGCTCCCCCGTCTTCCTTCAGTTTATGGACAGTGTCTGGCAGATGACCATTCAGGTAACGCTCCTATGTATGACTCTTCTTTTTTTTTTTTTTTAACCCTTTTAGCCCCAAGGTCCCATGTCTCAAATTTTGGAGGTGTTGCCTAACGACAATCTACCAGTTGTAGGGTCCCGGGGCTAAAAGGGTTAACTGTATTTTTCTTGGTGTGGAAACGTTGGCTGCCTTGCTAAGTCGCCAGATTGTTCCCTGTTTTACATGAGAACCTGTTCTGAGCGACCACTTTATTTTGCAAGAAAAAGGAGGTCTGAAAAGTCAGGTGCTCTCTTCAGAGCGGTCGCAAATCTTTGCCTACTGAGTCACTTTTCTGTGTTATGTCCTCTGCCGCTGAGTAAATTTTGTGTTCACCAGCAAGTTTGTCTGTGTCTTTTTCAGTTTCCCAACGCCTTTGAGTTCAACGAGCACTTCCTGATCACCATTCTGGATCACTTGTACAGCTGTCTGTTCGGCACCTTCCTCTACAACTGTGAGATGCACCGCGTGAAAGATGTGAGTGACAAGGCCTGTGTCCACATGTTCATTTCAGTTGAACGCATTCGACTCTCCACTTGGCATCTAAACTCCGTTGTGCTTGCAGCCATCAGGGGTCAGTTGCGTGGGTGAGCTTAGTCCTGCGCCAGCCAGTAAGCAAGGTACTCCGCTGTCACCGAGCACCTTGCTTAGTGGATGGCACAGGACTAAGCTCACTCATGCCACTAACCCCAGTATTGGGGGTTTCTTACGCAAGGGTGTTAGTTTTTTCCAACTGTTAGTCGCATTGTGTCAAAGATTTGAGCATGAAAATCAAAGTCTCGAATTCACTTTTCTAGTGTCCACTTTGACACGTTCAGTCTTGACTCACTATATCTGGGGATGGGTCGACCATGATAGTTCAAGATAGGTGGCAGATTAGCATGATGCCTAGTGGATCCATCGGTTATAGTTTATAAATAGTGGTGAAAGGACAAATCACGATGAAACTTGACAATGTGCAGAAACTGAGTGAGGTGACACAGTCCCTGTGGTCCTTCACCAACTGTCAGCTGGAGGAGTTTACCAACCCCTTGTATGCAGCGTATGTTCATGCCCATGTGCTCTTCCCCGTGGCCACACTCCGACGCATCCACCTGTGGACCGGGTACTACTGCCGATGGAACCCTCGCATGAGGCCTCAGGTATGAGACGTGGTGTCTTTCTGTTTTTGTTATGTGTCTTTATGTTTAGCTTTGGGAAAGTATCAGACCCTGTTGACATCAGGATGCGAGCTGAACGTTGCTGTTATGGAAGTCTTACGTTTGTTTTCTCAAAACACATTACCGATGGTATTACTTAAAGGAAATGGTTTCTTAGCTAGTCTAATTTTAGCCCAAAATTGTTGTGTACGAGTATGGTCATGATGGCAGGTGAGGGGCGCCATAGCCTAGACGGAAACCCGGGTAGCCTCCCTTCCGGTTCAACCACGCATGCGCCCCACCACTCATACGCCAGTCAGTTTTCTTTGCTAGTCCCAGAAGGTTGTGTACGGGACTCGCTCTGTTCGTTAGGACTCTATCTTCGTTAGGGAAGTCTAGTCAGAAGGAAGTTTGTTCAAGGTGGGAAACCTGGCTTGAGGTTTCCGTCGGTCTACGGACTTAGGAACTTGTTCCTAGTGAACGTTACTTGTGAATTTCACCCGTCGGCGCCATCTTATCCTACCGGGCGCGGGGACGCCAGGTTGAACTGTACTCACGCCTAGTGCCGCTCGGGCCCTAGTGCGTGCTGCTCGTGTGTGCCAAGCTTCTACTTCGCTCTTCAGCCTGCTCTGAGTGCCTGCTGTGGCGGAGACTTCGTTTCGACGCCTTCACTGACGCCAGTGGCTTCGCCCGGCATCAGCGTTACGTGGTCGCCGTCCGACGCCGGGCCGTGTCTGCGTGCTAGACTTTCTGGTGGGTCTTCAACCGGGTTGGTGCCTCACTTCTTCGGATGGCAAGGTAATATCTCTGCCTTGGCCTACGTCAGGCGCTCAAGGGTAGTGGTGGAGCGCCGGGCGTAGGCTTACACGGTACGCTTCGTTCGTTCACGCGGATTCGGTGCGGGCCCACGGGGGCACGCTCGCTCGCATTTCATTGTACATTATGTTTTGCAGTTGGCAAGTCCGAACATGCACTCGATGTGGGAAATTCCAGTGGCCGAGTGACGAACACCTGGTTTGCCTGCCCTGTTCCAGTTGTACCTCCACGCGTCCGTGCTCGGTCTGCGCCCCATGGCTGGAGGAACAATGGACCCAGCTGTGGAGTTTCTACGGCCGCAAGAAACCTACGCAAGCACGGAAGAACGATCCCACACCGGTACGCGCCACAGTCCAGTCGAGTGGCCCTGACCGAGTGTCTGAGCAGACGAACCAGCGGCTTCGGTCGCGTGCTCGTGCTCTAGTACCGGCAGCCACCACAGTCCAGTCGAGTGGTCTCTGTACGGTCAAGGATCCTAGAGCGCCTCGGGCTAGGCCTCTAAACAAGACTCCGGTAGCCACCACAGTCCAGTCGAGTGGTCTCTACCCGGTAGCAACGCCTCTGCAGGCAACTGATAACGAACTGATACAGGCTCCTACACCCGCTCTGGTTGCGGGCCTGACTAATACGGATCTCCAGGTAGCTGACAAGCGCTCGCCACAGATTCGTCCTGCTGCTTCCGCTACCCTGTTCTCTGCTAGGGACCAGCGCGGAACGCCAGCGCCCCGCCCAGCTCCTTCCGTCCGGGCGTCAAGTTCCGACAAGTCTTCTCGCCGGACGTGCTCCCGCTCTCGGGTCCGAAGTAGTCGCCTCCGCTCTGCTGCGGTGCGAGTTACTCCCCGTCTTCAGTCCGAGCGAACCTCAGCTGTTAGACATCGTTCACGCTCGAGCGACAGGTCTACTCGCCCGAGGACTGATTACTACCGGTCGGAATCCAGCCGACATTCGCGGACACAGTACAGGCATGACTCTGCTTTGCGTTCAGCTTCGCGCCATTTCAGACGTTCCCGGTCCCCGCATCGCCGCCCCCGTTCCCGTTCACGCTTCTCTCGGCGGAGTGCCGCTCGTCGCACGCGACACCGTTGTAGGTCAGGAGTTCGGGCTTCCCGCTCAGCGTCGAGTGCTTCACGGGACCGTTCATCTAGCAGACACTGGCGGCGCCACGCACCAGTGAGAAGATCTCCTCCACCAGCTACGACCGTTACCCGCCCCAGTGACGGGAGTCTTCCTCCTCGTTTGGGAGTGGACCCGATTCCCCACTCAGTTCCGGCAGAAGAGGACACCCTTAGTCTGAACCCCGAGGAATCGATGTCGGCACTACTACAGGTGGCCAGCCCCGCCCCGTCCAATCCCTCGGGTGGTGACGAGGAATTCCCGCCGGCGGCCATTGGACATAGGTTAGAGACACTGCGGGCCCTTGATGAAGCGGCACGGCTTATCGCGGCTTGCCTCCCTGCAGAAGACTGCCCTCCCTCTCCAGTTCTTAAAAGAAAAGCGTCCGCCTTTGTGGACGCGGAACGACAGGCCAAGCGATTCAAGTCTCTCCCCCAGCCGCCGGGTTTCCGGGAGTTACGTGATGCGTTTTCTGCTCATCTTGCGCAAGGGGCATGCGGTACAGGATTCTTCTCAGACTCCAAGTGGCCGACAGGTATAGACATCGCCTTCCGGCAGTCATGGTATGCGGGCCATACACAACACTTTTCCTGCCCTCTACCGACAGCGGACCCCGCGGCAGTGGCGTTCTCTGGGACTTCCTTACGTCAGTCTCTCCTCCCCGGGGTAGAACAGACCGCGACACTCATTAGGAACACCCTGGCAGCAGCGGGATTTCTAGATTTGGTCACGCAAGCCATCGTCCGACGTGTAGAGGACTCCTGGCATCCGTCAATTTCGCCTCTGCTGGGAGACCTGCTCGCCCTAGCAGTTTCGGGGAACCGCGCTGTATATCATGTCGCGGTCAACTCCATGGCAGCCGCCTCTAACTGCGACTTACTGCGTCGAGATGCGATTCTCCGTTCCTGTCCCATTCCGCTGGAGGTGAAGACTCAGCTTCGGCAGGCGCCCCTCGGCGGTGACTTACTGTTCGGCCCCACCTGGCTCGCTGTAAAGGAAGCTAACAAGGACGCCTGGCCCAACCGCCCAGCTCCAACTTCCTTTCGACCAACCCGCAAGGCTCCGGGTCGCCCCCTGCGGACTGCTAGACCCACCGCCCGCCCGTTCACCAGAGGTGGTCGCCTACCCCCCAGAGCTCCAGCCTTTCCTCGCGCCCGCCCTTTCCCCAGTACCGAGCCTCCCCCATCCCTCCCTGCCCGCACCTGGCCCAGACCTGCCCGGCGCCCCGGGCGGGGCCGGGCGCGCTGACTTTCTCCCCCTCCGGCCCCCGCCGACCTCGTCCGGAGTTCCGGTCGGCGGGAGGCTGGCGCTTCACAGCGAAGCCTGGCGCTCGCTGTTTCCGGACGACCCGTGGATTCTCTCTACCATTACTCAGGGACTACTGATCTCCTTCCGGTCCCCACCTCCCGTGCGCCGGAGCCCGGTGTGGACTACAGTTCCTTCAGACCAGCTCAGAGCCGAAGCTCTCCGCGGCGAAGTTTCCTCCCTGCTTCAGAAGTCCGCCACGGAGGTGGTGGTCCGGCACGACTCCCCAGCCTTCTACAGTCGGCTCTTTGTGGTGCCCAAGCCGGGCGGCAAATGGCGCCCCGTCATAGACCTCTCGGCGCTGAACAAGTTCATCGTCGCTCCGGCCTTCCGCATGGAGACTGCGCGGGCCCTTCGCTCAGCGGTACAGCCGATGGACTTTGCGGTCAGCCTGGACCTCTCAGATGCTTACCTGCACGTACCCATGCATCCTGCTTCCAGACGTTACCTACGCTTTGCCTTCGAGGGGGTCGTCTATCAGTTCCGCGCGCTCCCCTTCGGCCTCAACCTCAGCCCCTGGGTCTTCACTCGCCTCATGGACGCAGTGGTAGCCAGAGCCCGTCGAAGTTCCACGAGCCCTACGTCGAACTACTTGGACGACCTACTTTTGAGGAACCAGGACGAGCACTCCCTGAGGGAAGACCGAGATGCTCTGCTTCAACTTCTCGAGAACCTGGGCTTCCTGGTCAACCTTGGCAAGTCCGACCTCGTTCCCGCACGCCATTTTATTCACCTCGGTATGGAGTTCCTCACCGACCACAATACCGTCAGACTGCCGGAGAAGCGCATCCAGAAGTTGGCGACTCTAGCTCGGCAGGTGTCCCAGTTGACGACGCTTCCAGCCAGGCAGTGGCTTCAGCTGTTAGGTCTGATCAGCGCTGCTGCGGACCTGCTACCGCTAGGACGTCTCTACTCCCGCCCTCTGCAACTGCATCTCCTCCTTCACTGGCGACCGTCGTCGTCCGACCTCGAGGCCCCGATTCCAGTACCTGCCATGCTCCGTCCCCACCTGCTGCGCTGGGCGGATCCTTCCTGGCTCGCGACGGGAGTGCCGCTGTCCTCACCGCCGCCCACTCTCTCGCTCTGCGTCGACGCAAGCCTCGCAGGTTGGGGAGCTCACCTCCTTCCGTCGTTCGAGACTGCCTCCGGCCTGTGGCCTCTGGAATCGCTGTCCAAACACATCAACTGGTTAGAACTGAAAGCAGTATGGCAAGCTCTCCTGGCCTGGGAGCACCGCATCCGACATCAGGAACTGTTGGTTCTCTCGGACAACTCCACGGTCGTCTCGTACATCCAGAAGCAAGGCGGGACCCGCTCTCCATCCCTTTGCATACTACTCTACCAGGTGCTCCGCTGGTGCGAGGATCGGGACATCTCTCTTCGCGCACGTCACATTCCGGGTCATCTGAATGTGCTGGCCGACTCCCTCTCCCGACGCGGTCAACTGCTCCATACAGAGTGGGCACTGCGACCCGACATCTTTCGACTGATCACCGCCACCTGGGAGGCTCCCATGATCGACCTCTTCGCCACGAGGTGGAATCGACAGCTTCCCCTCTTCGTTTCACCCATTCCGGACCCTCTGGCCTGGGCAGTCGACGCTCTATCCATCTCTTGGGACGGCCTGGTCGCCTACGCCTACCCGCCCACCGTACTAGTCCCCAAGGTCCTACTCAAGCTCAGAGGGTGCAACACGATCCTGTTCCTGGTGGCGCCATTTTGCTGGACCAAGTCGTGGACTACCTACCGACCTCCTGAACCTTGCCACGGCTCCCCCGCTACCGCTCCCCACACCGCGGACGATGCTCAAGCAACCACGGCAGCAGCTGTTCCACCCGTGCCCCGAGCGTCTCCTCCTCCACGCCTGGAGGTTGTCCGGCAAGCCCTCGCAGCTAGAGGCTTCTCAGGTGCGGCAGTGGAAGCGATCGCTACAGCTCGTCGAGCCTTGACCAGACGAGTCTACGAAGGCAAGTGGAGAGTCCTCTGCGCCTGGTGTGACGACAGACACCTTCACCCCATCGGCTTGACAACTCCCCAGTTGGCGGATTTCTTCATCTGGCTTTTCAGCGACCAGCAGTTAGCACCGATCACCATCCGGGGCTACCTGGCCATGATTGCCGACACGTACAGACACTTGGGACTGCCCGACCCGGGTTCCTGCAAAGACCTAGCCGACCTGATGGCCCACTTCGGTCTACAACGTCCTGCCCGCCGATCCCTGGTGCCACGATGGGACCTGTCCTGGGTACTCACTTGGCTCAACTCGCCCCGTTTCGAACCGATCCAGTTGGCGCGGTTGCCGGACGTGACTCGGAAGACCTGCTTCCTTTTGGCCCTCGCGTCAGCCTCCAGAGTCAGCGAACTGCACGCACTTTCAGCACGCCCCGCCTGCTTACAGTTTCGGGCTGATGGCTCGGTTCAGCTGCTTCCTGACCCGGCCTTCCTAGCCAAGACCAGATCGCCTTTGACGGCCCCTCAACTGGTCACCATTCAACCATTACGAGACCCAAGCTCCACCCGGGAGTCCAGACAACAGGACCCGGTGCGAGCCTTACGTGTGTACCTGCGCCGGACCAAGCCGATACGCAGGGAACGCACCCGCCTTTTCCTTCCTCTGTCCCCAGGTAGAAACGACATCTCGGCCCAAACGATATCCTCTTGGCTCCGGTGGGTGATACGATCAGCCTACCAGGAGCTTGCCCCGGATACAGCCAAACGCATGAGCATCAGGGCACACGAGATCAGAGCCATGGCCACCAGCCTAGCATTCGACCGGAACTGTGCGGTCAAAGACATTGTGGCGGCCGTGGGCTGGCGAGCGGAGACCACCTTCGCACGCTTCTACCTGAGGGACCTCTCCAGCCAGCGCCAGAACCTATCGCTGGTGGGGGACATCGTGGCGGCGCAACACTCCCTCCCGGCGCCCTAGGCGCCGTAAGTATCTTTGCTAAAATTAGAGGGAGGTTGCGGGAGGGTGGCCGACTCGAGTGGCCAGGATGGCAGGGGATGGGGTCGCTATAGCGGCACCCGCCTCCTCCTCGGGATTCTTCCTTTAAGTAATACCATCGGTAATGTGTTTTGAGAAAACAAATGTATTTTTCATTAAAATGTATTTTTTTGAAAAATACTTACCGATGGTATTACTCGAAGGTCCCTCCCACCTGCCCCGCTTGCCGCTGGTTCGCTAAGAAAACTGACTGGCGTATGAGTGGTGGGGCGCATGCGTGGTTGAACCGGAAGGGAGGCTACCCGGGTTTCCGTCTAGGCTATGGCGCCCCTCACCTGCCATCATGACCATACTCGTACACAACAATTTTGGGCTAAAATTAGACTAGCTAAGAAACCATTTCCTTTAAGTAATACCATCGGTAAGTATTTTTTCAAAAAAATACATTTTAATGAAAAATACATTTCTCACTTAACCTTTTGGCTGCGGTTGCGCTTTTTGTTCAGGCGATTCCCCTCCACAAAAAGCACTACGCACAGTCGAAGGTTTAAAGAGGAATCACTTTTTACAAATATTCAAGCAGTGGGATCTCTTTAACCCTTCCTTATGGCGCCATTTTGCCAGACATAAATACACCTGTAAACAAAAGGCCATCGGGTCAACTGTGGATGCTGTAGGTCTGATGACTTTTTGCACGCTGGGCAGAGAGTGTTATTACATTGACATGGTAAAAATTCCCAAACCTGGGAGTTGTCCTTGGAAGACTAGATTGCAGTTCAAGAGAGATCAAATATGAATGTAAAGGGTGATGCCAAGCAGACGCTGTTCTGGTACCACCCTGGAACTATCAATTATCAGCCCACATCTTCTTGTAATATATGAGGGCTGAACAGGTTAACCCTTTTAGCACCAAGGTCCCATTTCTCAAATTTTGGAGGCGTTGCCTAACGACTATGTACCAGTTGCAGGAGATGGCTTGACCATGATAATTCAAGGGTAGTGCCAGATTAGCTTAGCACCTGAATGTGCCAAGCTAATCTGGCACTACCCTTTAATTATCATGGTCAATCCACCTCCTGCTGTATGGGTCGGGGTAAAAGGTTTAAGTCACATTGTTTATTGAAGGAGTACCAATGTTTATTTTTGTTGTTGTTTGGTTGTAAAATCAATAATTGGTCACTCTGACTCTGTCACCTTCCAGGAGCCGATCCACCTGCGGAACCGTGAGCTGCTGGTGTTGAAAGCTCAGCTTCAGCGCCGTGTGGAAGAACTGCAGAAGGAGCTCGCCAACAAACATGCTCGCACTGCGCTCCAGCCCTCGCCCCCTCGCATGTCATCACCCGTCAATGTGTAGTTTTTGTTTTTGCCAGGACAGTTTCACTTCTTTTCAAGAGGCAAAGATCCTCTTGAGCCCCCGCAGATGCGGGGGCTCATGAGGATCTTTGCCTCTTGACTTCTTGGTTCACGTCCAGTCCTTCCCTCCTCATTTCATCACTAACTGATCTGTCTTGTAGACAGTTCCGAACCACAGAAGAACACAAAATGATAAAGATCCGCATTAATCTCCATCGCAGACCCAACAGGGTCTTCTTAGTGAATCACACGACCATCAGACCTCCCACTCAACGATTGGCCGGAATCCTAGAGGGATTTCCTGTGGTGATTTTATAACAAAATATGTCACTTCCCATAGGTAGTGCAGGAAAAGATTGCCGCATGAAGAGAATGTATTACTACTTTTCCCCAAAAATAGTTTATTGAAACAGTCTGTAGTCAGTGCATCTAGTCCAGATAACTTTATTTGCAAGTAATGAGTGGGAAGAAAGTTTTCTTTCAATTTCGGGTCACCATGACTTGGTCTGTTTCTCCAAAGTCATATTTGTTTCCTCAAAACACATTACTGATGACATTACTAATAGGAAAATGTGCACTTAGCTTACCATTTCAGCCCAAAATTCCGTTGTGTACCTATACAACAAGGGAGGCGACCCAAGGGCGCCGTAGCTGTAGCCAGGTACCCGAGTAGCCTCCCTTACCTCCCCATCCGGTGGCGTGAGCGTTGGGAGTCACACCAGTCTGTTCGCTTAGCTTACCGTGAATGGACGTGTTTTACTGGATCTTTAGCTGTGTACGGTTGTGACCGGTCTTGCCGGTGTTGACTTTGGGACTTTGCCGTGCCTGCCTTGGATTAACTTCGTTCTCTTCAAGTGTTCAGTGCTAAGGATTGGCCGTGTGGGCGCTGGTGGTTTTTTTGGATAAGGCTAACTCAGCGGCGCTCAGTCTCCAGGCATGGGAATTGTCCACGAAATCTGCGAGATTCCGCGGGAAAAAAGAATGGTCTGCGAAATTAAAAAGGTGTTTCCGCGAAAAAAACATTGTGGGTAGCAAAACGAGCAAAGCACCGGTTGTACTCTGCGGGCAGAATATGACGTGGCAGGCTGTGTCCGCGGCCTGCTCTGCCGAGTGTGCCGCACGCTGTGCAGTAAACGCAGGCAGGCAGACGGCTTTTCCGACTCGAGGGATGAAGGTGCCCCCCCCCCCCCCCTCCCCTGTCGTTTGACTTTTCGGACCGTGGAAGCAACGTCTAGCGCCTAACCCCCCCCTCCCCCCCCTTCCCATCGTTTGATTTTTCGGATCCTGGAAGCAACGTATAGCGCCTACTCCCCCCCCCCCCCCCTTCCCCCCCCCTCCCCCCCATCGTTTGATTTTTCGGACCCTGGAAGCGTCTGGCTGCTACCCCCCCCCCCCCCCCTCCTCCCATCGTTTGATTGATTTTACGGGCCCTGGAAAGCAAGGTCTAGCTTCGTGGAGGTTTTTTGCATAAGGTTGAAGGTCCCGGACCCCCCTAGTTTCAGATGATTTTTGCTTGGGCAATTCCCATGCCTGAGTCTCGTCTGACTCGCACGGCTGACTGCTGACACTTCACAGTTTTCGCTTACAGCCTTCCTGTTCATGGAGACATTTGAATTTTAGAATACACCTTGTCGGCCGAAGTGCTAGTGCATTTGTGATGACCAGGCACATGCCAGCTAGAATTCGTGAAACTGGTCTGCTACGAAGTTTGGGGACTGGATGACAGCAACAAGCTTCGACTGCACGACGACAGACGGAAGCCATGCTGGGTGCCTTTTGCTTGGTGGGGACTTCTTCGGCTTTGGAGGTGTTGGGCCCTTCTCCACTGCCCATGAAGGACCTTCTACTTCCACCTCGTGGGACGGGCTACGGCTTCTTCGTAAAGCGGTGGCCGACGGCTTTCGATCAAGTTTCCCCCCGGTCTCTCTCGCCATGGCAAGGTAAGGCCTCGGTTGTTGCCCTTGACCGGCGCTCAGCGCGCGGGTGGTGACACGTCCCGTGAATTTGGCTAGTTATACGGAGGTTTCCTTCACTTGTGCCAACGAGCGTCCCATTAGGAAGGCCGGGACAGTTGTATCTCTGTCAAATGCATCTGTGGCTACTGAGCTTGACAGTCCTTTTTAAGTAGAGAAAGAAGTGACGCAGTGGGAGCGGGCTGGGCTCTTAGCCATTGGTCCATAGATCGTAGCTTGCTCTGCTAAGTGATGGCTCTTTAAAAAAAACAGAAAGCATTGGATCACCTGACCAAGAAGGGGGTCGGTGAGGAAGGAATTACTGGGACTCTCTTAGAGGTGGCTTATGTCGGATTACGTGGCCTTGCGGAACTGCGCTTGCTCACCTTGCGCTTGGTTGCCTCCGCTATGTGTTTATGTTACAGCTGTGTATATTAGATACGGCTGCCGTTTACACCTGGCAGAGGGTAGGTGTGAATGGTACGGACTTGTACTGGGCATGCAGGGCCCTTATAATGCACTCATTATGACATACCCATGTGGTCTTTGGAAAAGTGTGGGGTTCTTTTCCGCACTATTGCATGAAGGTTATCTTACTCTGGGTAACTTGGACATGACTTCACTGTGCCATGCAGCGGGTACAGTTATGAATGAGTGATGGGATAATGCGAGCGCGGGTGCGCTGCTTCTTGTGGCCCTCCAGGACACGGCAGCTCGCCTCGACTATGTTGCAGTTATAGCCCGCACGCGCTGTGGAGACTTCCAGTGGTCGGGCAAGACGCTTGTGGGGTGCCTCCCTTGCCCTGGCTGCACTTCCAGTCTCGCCTGCGGCATCTGCACGCCCTGGGTGGAAGATCATGGTCACAGCTTGGGGCTTCTAAGGCGCGAACGACCGTCGTCGTCCCAGGACCAGCCACCCGCTACGACTATGGACTGGCTTAGACGCATCAGCTCTGGAACTGTTGGGGGCCTGATGACTCACCCGACAAGACCCCCCATGCGCGCCAGCTCGCTCGAGCCTGATCCGCAGTGAGCTTGCTCGCCCCGCTCTGCGCGGAACCTAACAGAAGGATAAAAGCCTGCTGGACGAGGCTTCTGGATACTGGGGGACTGACGACTTGCCCGACAAGGCCCCCCTTGCGCGCCAGCTCGCTCAAGCCTGGTCCACAGTGACTTGCTCGACCCGCTCTGCGCGGAACCTAACTGAAAGGATATAAGCCTGCTGGTCGAGGCTTCTGGATACTGGGGGACTGACGACTTGCCCGACAAGGCGAATTTAATAGCATGTCCATGATGTCAAAGGCGGGCAGGCTAAACCTCTCACAATTGAAGTAACAAGGTAAAAAATACGTCATGTCTAGTTACGCTAACCTCGCTGCTGAAAAGTACATTTGGCGCAAAGCTCCGTAAGTGCGTGTGTATGTGTGTGCGTATGTATGTAAACAAGAGAATATCCGATATTTCTGTACACACAAGCTTTAAACTTGGCGAAATACTTTCTTACGTGAGGGGCTAAGAGAGCCTGAGAGGATATTGTAATTGAATGTCTCATTGATGACACAAACAACCGTTTATAGGAAGTCGGTTGACCGAGATTACAGTCCATAATTTTTGTCATATTTACTTGAAATTTGGCATATAGCTAGTTTGGAGAAAGACATTGGATGAGTTCGTTAGCCAGCTTTGTATCCTTTCAACTTCTTTAGTAAAAAATAATTCTTTTCAGAAAAGAATTAAAACAGTAAAAAACCTTGACTTCTAGAGAAAGTTAGAGGCAACTCCGTCACCACGCAGACACTGACATAATACTTTAAATATGACGTCATTCTCTCTCGCGCGCTTGGCTCTCTCTCTCTCTCATACAAACATGCGCGCATCTCCAGAAGAGCATGCAGGTGTCCCGCGTACTTAGTATATCATGTAGCAAGACTGAAATTGTACCATGAAGTTCTAGTTTTGTCACCATTTTCTCAATCCTATGAAGCGAAAGTGAAACTCATATCACGTAAAATATAAAATTACGTAAAAACTAAAACTTACGTCATGACAAATGACGTCTGACAAATCAATGACGCGTATGTCCTGCACCCCTTATAGAACTCACTGAGGCATTGGCAGATCTGCGAGACTTTATATAGGAGATAATTCAACATCAGAATCAGGTCAAAGACAGAAGGTATAGACCATTGACAGCGAGGACAGATCTCATATGGAAGGGACTTGGTGGGACTTATGGTTGATCACATCATGTTATTTACTTTAATTAAAGAAGAATTAAGTGAAAAATATCCAGTGTTTTTCTCTTTTATGTGTGATTTCTTTTTCTTTCACATTGCTACTGAAAACTTTGCTATACTACTGAAAACTGGGCCTTCTGCTAGTGATGTAAAAAAAAAAAAAACGGGGCAGGCAGGTCTGCTTTCTGCCATCGTTTGGGCATCTTCGGCAAGTCGAACTCTTCGCCTTCCTGCTGGTGGTGCACTTGGACGTGCTTCGGGCCGACCGCCACTTGGTGGGACTTCGGGAGCCTTGGTTCCGGGCGCTGGTGACCTTCGGCCGGCAGATGCTTCTAGCAGACGCAGTTCTCGCCAGAGTTGGACTGCATCCCCTGGGTCTGAGGACTGCGGCGGCGGATGTCGTTCCCCTCAACTGGGTTCCTCCCGTTCGCCTAGGCTGCTCCGGCTTTCCTCTTGGCATCCGTCCCCTGGCGACTTCGCAACCCTGGTGCCGGTCTTCCCAATGCCTCGCCCCTGTCTCCCCCTGCTGACCGGTTCCTGTCAGGCTCACCCCCCCAATGCGGACGCGAGCCCTGCTGGATGGGACGCGCTCCTTCTACTGACGTTCCTCACCTCTTCTTGCCACTGACCTCCAATCCGCGTGGACAGACACCCCAACGGGTTGGAGCTTGCGGCGATTGGGTGAACCTTCGTCCGTGGGAGACGCGCCTCTGCCATCTGGAGCTTCTCGTCCTCTCCGACTCCGGCACGAAGGGCTCCTACTTCCGACGGCGGGTCCAGTTCCTCTTTGCTCCCTCGGCTGACTCCCATCACATCCCTCTCCGAGCATGACGCCACCCGGTCACCTGATGGTCCTGCCAACTCCCGCTCGCAGCGCGGCCGGCTGCTCGACAACGAGCGGGCAACACCGAGTGCGCGCAGTACCAGACGGCCATGTTCGACCTCTTCTCGACACAGTGGATTTGACTGCTCCCCCTCGCAGCGGTCGCCACGCTCTCTCCATCTCTGGGGTGGCCCTCTTCGTGGATGCTTTCACACCAATGCTGCTAGTCCCAGGTCCTACGCCAGCTCGCTGCTAGAGGTTCTCAAGGGCGCCGATGGAGGTCATCGCTACAGCTCGCAGTCCTTCAACCAGACCCGTCCTTGAGGGACAGTGGCAAGTCCTGCGGTACTGGGGCGACGACGGTGCTGCCTTCTCCTCTGGCTTGCGTCGAGCAGTCCTTGGCGCAGTCCTTGGCACTGATCACCTGCGGGGCGACCTGGCCTTGCTGGTGGACACGTGTCTCCAACAGGCAGACATCATGGACAGGCAGTATCTCTCTGTCCCCATGGGGGTTATCTGGTCCTCCTACTTGGACCTCTCCCCGGAGAACGCTCAGAGGCTGGAGATCAGGGCGCACGAGGTGCTAGCCCTGGCCACAAGCGTCTCCTTCACCCACAGCTGCACCATCAGGTTTGGGACGGTCGTGGGTTGGCGGGCATGATCTACCTTCGCCCGATGCTGCCACAGTGACCTTCGGACACACGGGCGAACTGAGCCCGAACTGGGGCCTTCGCCGCGGCACGACACTCTCTCCCGGCGCCCAGGCGCCTTGTGGTGACTTAGCTGAAATCGTCGGGAGTGTGGCCGGGGTGGGCGGCTCTGGTGGGCCCCTTACAGTCGATTGTGGCTAGGCGGCACCCACCTCCTATTCGTTATTCTTCCTATTAGTAATGTCATCGGTAATGTGTTTTGAGGAAACAAATGAATTTTTCTCTAAAATATATTTTTTCGAAAACATTACTCGGAGGACCCTCCCACTTACCGCTCCTAAGCTAAGCTTCAGACTGGTGTGACACCAGCGCTCACGCCACCAGATGGGGAGGTAAGAGAGGCTACTTGGGTACCTGACTACGGCGCCCTTGGGTCGCTTCCCTTGTCGTGTAGGTACACAACGGAATTTTGCGCTGAAATGGTAAGCTAAGTGCACGTTTTCCTATTAGTAATGTCATCGGTAAGTAAAATTCGAAAAAAAAAACATTTTAGAGAAAAATGAATTTTGCATTCTCTGGGTGTACATATAGGATGTTCGTGTAGATCTGGGCTAAGATCCTGATGAACACCAGCACATGCGCAGGGGCTGATGAGGATCTGTGCCTCTTGCTGGCCTTATTCATGTTTATGTTAACTCGTTCAGCCCCACGGCCGTATTTCCCAAATTTTGGAGGCGTCATCTAACGCCTATGCACCAGTTGCAAGGGATGGCTCGACCATGATAATTCAAGGGTAGTGTCAGATTAGCTTGGCACCGACAGGCGCCAAGCTATTCTGGCACTACCCTTGAATTATCATGGTTGACCCATCTCCTGCTGTAGTGCATCAGGGCTGAATGGGTTAAGCAAATGCACTGTGCTTCAACACTCTCCCTCTTGCAATGTCATCACCGGTCACCATTTAGTTTGCCTTGTTTTGTAGACACCACCACACCACATTATGTAACCCCTTCGCTGTTGAGAATCACTGAATGCCACCCAGCAGCAAGACGTACAGATCCTCATGAGCCCCAGCGTTTGCAGGGGACTCATGAGAATCTGTGGCTCTTGATGATCCATGTTCCTTGGACAGCGGCGGCTTTTGGTCGTTGAACCAACAAAGAATTTCAGAAACAAAATATGCATCCATGGCAGTGATGGGGATAAAATTACTTCGGTGCAAGTTTATGTTTTTCTCTGTGAAAATTACTGTTAGTACGCTGATGAGCAAACTCTCCTTGGGCCTGCATCATCCGTCATTGTCCTGCGCACCGTGCCCTGCACATTCGAGACGTGCCGCATTTAAAATGTGGCAAAAGATTTTAGCTTTCAGGGTCTTCTGCATAAATGCGGCAACTCTCGACCGCTAGCTTCATTTATTATGAATCTGTTTGTGTTTTCATGCCTCGAATGCGAACTTTATTTGCTGCATGACATTTATATGTGGCAAGTCTTTAAGGCTGACTTCATCCACTGTATATCTGTCTGTGGCACATCTTGAATGAGTTAAGACATGTTTTGGTGGACCACACATCATGTGAAATTTTTACATCATGTGAAATTAGTGAATAATTTATCACAACACTATTGCTGTGCAAGGTTATAGACGAAATCAGAATTAGGTCAAATTGCACGTTTGAATGAAAATAAGTGGATTTAAAGCCGGGACAAACATGCAATATCGCATGTTTGTCCTGGCTATTAATTCAATTTTGGGGGGGTCAAAACGTGCAGTTTTTAATTGACTGAAGGTGGAGATACTTGCTGCCATTTTGGTTCATCGAACAGAAGTTTTCAGAAAAATGTACTTCAATATTCTTAGAATTTAGGATTATATAATGTGTGTTTATACATTTTATGAATGTTGTGGATGTACATGTACTTGTATGTTTCATAAACATATGGCTACGTATGAAGGAATCCACTGTTTAAAAAAAAACCTCTTAGAACCCCATATTCTTGTGAATTGTTTGTTAGTTGCAAATTCTTTGTTTATTATTGTTAATTTTTTTTTTATCTGTTCAGCTTAGGCTGAGGCGATGCATGTTGTTTGATGTTGCTTTAGTACAGCAGAACCTGTTCTGAGTGACCACCTTTTTGAGAGGTCATCTGTCCAGCATCATGAAAGACCATTATTTAGGTGTCTGTAGCCACCTAAATAATATAAGTTATTGGTAGAACGGGCTTGCTACACGGACCCTCGTAGGCCTGAGGGAGGTCAAAGGAACCATTGTACCCCGAAGGCCTTCGGGGTGCAATGGTTCCTTTGACCTCCCTCAGACCTACAAGGGTCAGTGCAGCAAGCCCCTGTTACCAATAACGTATTTGTTTTCATTCCTCCACTATTTCGTAAAAGAAATCGAGAAGAATCTTCCAACCTGGATTAGGCCAGACAGGACGACGTCAAAGGAATATACATCAATACATAATAGACTTATGACGTTATCTAAAATCTTTCATGATGTTGCCATCTCTAGTAGTGTGCCTGTTGTTTTGAGGAACACAAAGTAACTTTGTACTTCAAAACGTTTTGGTTATCTTTTATAGATCAAAACTGTCATCTAAGATGCGTCGGAAAGAGGGCTACAAAAATTCCGCCATTAGTTGCTACAAGTTTTTTTTTAGTGAGGTCACATGATACAGTTTGCGCAAAAGTAATTGGTCATGTGACATAGTGATGAAAACAATGGCCTTTAATGACAGGTGACATTTTTTGCCTTTCAAGACTTCTCTTGAGAGAGTCGGTGCCTGTCTCACCTGCAAACAGGTCACGACAGGTTTTAGTGTAACTGAACAAATTATGTTCATACTTGTCAGGTGCTATCATTAACCCATTTCATCATGAAGCTGATTTCTTTACAATTTGCTTATTGTCCTAAGAAGGCTACATTACAGATTAGGAGATAGATGAAGCATTTTAGTTCAAGGGTGGTGTCAGAATAGCTTGGCGCCTGAGGCACCAAGCTATTCTCTCGCACCACTCTTGAGCGATCATAGTCAAATATATTTCGAGAAATGGGTGTATCAGGATGAAAAGGGTTAAAATGTACGTCTCATGTGCTGGTCTTTCATTTTAGACATTATGACCAAGGTATAAGGTCTTAAATCACAAACCAGTACAGTTTTTAGCTTCAGAGCAAGAGGTGTATTGTGCATCAGATTTTGATGTGCATCACCTATGAATGACTGAGCGAAAGAACATGTTGCTTTTTTGAGGACCCTGCTGTAGTTTGTTGCTTCTGTTTTTGGTGTGCAACAGCGACATGAATCTTTTTTCTTTCTTTGTTATTCAAATTCAGGAATCGGTTACTTTTATGTTTCTTCAAACCTTTATACCTTTGACTCCAACTATGTAAAAACCTGTTTACCACGATGCCCACTGTTTTTTTCCCCCCAATACTCCCACCATACAACCCACTTGGAAAACTAGCATCTAGGTTCATGCTGAAGTTAACCCCTTCACTGCTGAGAAAAAAATTGAACACCACCCAAATGCAAGAGGTATAGATCCTCATGAGCTCCCGCAGTTGCGGGAGCTCACGAGGATCTATGCCTTTTGCCGAAATCATATTGTGTCCATGTTCCTTTGATGGCTAGGCTATTTTCTGACCGAGATTTAAAACAGGATCATCGGCATCACAGTGAAGGGGTAAACACATGTATGCAGTCAAATGTGACCCGCCACCACAAAATGAGTCTTAAGTCACTTTTTGGACATTTTGAGATATTGATATCAGCAGAAACTAGAAAGAAAACCCTTTTCAATGGTGCCAATAACATGTGAATCAGACGATTGGTCACCGAGTTATGGTTTATAGAAACTGGGGACCCCACACATGTACCCGACCACGCCACCCGACAATTTTCAAAATGAGTCTAAAGTCACTTTTTGGACATATTGAGATATTGATATCAGCAGAAACTAGAAAGAAAGCCCTTTTTAATGGTGCAAATAACATGTGAATCGGACGATTGGTCACCGAGTTATGGTTTTTAGAAACTGGGGACCCCGCACATGTACCCGACTATGCCACCCGACAATTTTCACGAATAGCGGGAAATCGGGTCAGGGACATTACGACTCATTTCGTGGTGGCGGGTCACAAATGTGATCACAGATTGAATTGTGCCGATTGTATGACCGCTTAATTAACTGTCTCTAAACAGTATTTATTTGAACTTATGAACTATGTTCTGCTACTCCATCCCAGTGCACAAAGGCCATTGGGCTGATGTTGGCTGCCGCTGGCCCACACATGGCTGTGCACGGGCTTTTGTCAGCCCGATGGCCTTTTTGTGCTTTGGAATGTCACTAGGTTGATCTGCAAGAGGCTTAGATTCTCATGAGCCTCTTTAGACTGCAGAGGCTCCTGAGAATTTTTGCCCCCTGTCTGGCAGCGTTTTGGCACGATTTACATCCTCAGATTGAGGAAAGTCATGTGGGTTGTCACAGTTGTGTTTGACCATAGAAGAACATATACAACATGCCACAGACTTGTATTCCCAACTGTGGCTGCAAGTGCTGGCAGCGTCAGCATTGCCGTGCTTCATTTACAATCTGAACTTGTGCAATATGTTACATTTCCTACATTAAAACAGTTGTCTTGCTACCAACATTTTTTGGCATGTAATACCTGGACTGAACACTCAAATGTGCGCGCACACACACAGAGACACATACCCACACGTGTACACACATACTGTTGGGAAGAGAAAGCAAATGATGGACAGTGTAAAGAAAAGGACATCACCTTCATCACCAACAACAATTCATGTTTTAATCAATTTTTAGCAAAACAGAAATGAGTACATCACATGAACATGATGAAAATTGCAAACGGAACAAAAGCACTGAATGGTGAACATCTCGCAAAATCACATTTCTCACAATACATTGCAAAGAAATGTAATAACTACAACAAACTTTATGCAGCATGAGAGATCACATTAACAAACTAAAGAAAAGTCTGGCTGTATTGTCACAAGTTTGGCGACGGTGAAACAAACCTCACAAAGCTTGTATCCAAGTTCTTTGTGACAACTGTCTCATTGTCGCAAATCTCAAATAAATGCGGCTGTATATACCGGTACTGATATGACTTTGTTGTTGGTACTCACCATATTTGTTGTATTTCCTCTTCTTAATTAAACATAGGTATATTTCTTAAGGCCTGGGCCCATGATACAGCATTTCTCTTCAGTTAACCCATATCCTACGAGGGCTAAAAGCTTCAAATTTGTACACTGCCATATGCAAACTACATTATAGTACTTGCAGATAAGGATATAGACCAATGGCTTTAGTTCAATTGATTGATTGATTGTACATTGCTTAACGTCCCGACAGCAACAAGGCTTTCTCAGGAAGGGTGGTGCCAGAGTAGCTTGGTGCCTCTAGGCACCAAGCTATTCTGGCACTACCCTTGAACTATTTTTGTCAAACTTATTTCACACACTGGTGTATTTCGAATGATACGGGTTAGAGCAACATAAAGTTCAATCAACGTGTTTCCTTAGGATCAGCTCATCTGCCTCTTCCTTGGCGCTATCATGACTGACCTAACTCCAGAACGGGTACAAGTTTTTTTGGGGGACATGTTTGCAGACTGAATACTGAAGGAAGCTTTTAATACCAAAGCAAAACGGTCTCACATTATTTCAGCAAAAGACTACATGCAGTTGGCTGAATCGCATTAGTCCTGCCGACATGAATTCAGAATTTTCACAATAAAGTATGTGTGCTGGTCTGATTTTGGACCATACGGCCTCTTGGCGTTAGGTCCAAAATCACAGACCAGCACACAATGAATCGTGTACATCACAACAGTAAATACAAATAATGTGTCACCATAACATCCTCTGCCACTCGCAGTAAAATTTTAATTAGCATCAACACATTCAACCCTTTAAGCCACAAAACTAAATGACTTCCATTCTATTGAATAGAAGTCGTTTAGTTCTGGGGCTTAAAAGGTTAACTTGATCCCTTGTGCATGCAGCTGTAAACAGTAACGGTGGCTGCATGCTGAAAAGGGTCAAGTAAAGGCACTGCCGTGTGCAGAAAAGCCTTTTTCGTCACTTGTGTGAGGTACATACTTCGTGAACACACACATCAGCCACATCACACTCCCAGAAATGGTAACTGTTTTAGTTAGCAACTGTACAGTGGCTTACACTAAAAATGTATGCAGCGAGGACCCAATCCATCCCGTTGCCAAATGCTTGCAGATTTTTTTTTTTTTATTGAGCAAGGCCAGTTTTATGTTTCTGTAAGCCCTAATGGTGAATACAAATTTCAGTGCACGCATACACATAAATTAGTTCGGGCTAAAACAGTAAAAGAGAATAATTCAGGCTTCCAGATTTCACTTGGGTGGTGGTCAAAATGGCTAGGTGTTTTTTGGTCCTCGGTGTGTATGGCTTGGAGATGTCAAGAATGGGACCAGGCACAACTTTCAAAAACTAAAAGAAACAAACTGATGTAAAAAAAAAAAAAAAATCTTGCGATAATGCATAATGTCCAAGCAATATAAATTTTCGTTGTGCCTATTATCACTTTACGTGAAGCAAAACGATCAAATAGTTTCACTGATAATATAGTTTCACTGATAATTCAAGGGTAGTGCCAGATGAGCTTGGCGCCTTCAGGCGCCAAGCTCATCTGGCACTACCCTTAACCTCTTGGCTCTTTTCATTTTGATACACTACTGCTTTCCAACTTTCCCTTCAAACTGGTGACGTCCCATCAGACTGGAAGGATGTGCTTGTCACCCCTCTCTTTAAGAAAGGCGAGAGCTACGACCCAGCTAACTACAGGCCTGTGTCGCTCACAAGTATCCCGTGTAAGCTGCTGGAGCATATCATTGTCGGCAGCATCATGGACCACCTCGAGACCAACAATATCCTAAACCCATACCAGCATGAGTTCCGAGCAAAGCGAACTTACGAGAGACAGCTGTTGGAATACGCAGAAGAAATTACAACGAACCTTGAGCATGGCCTGCAGACAGACGTGATTGTAATGGGCTTTGCTAAGGTGTTCGACAGAGTGAACCATAGTCTTTTGCTCCATAAACTAGACTACTACAGCATCAGAGACAACACCAACAGATGGATTGCCAACTTCCTCCGAGGCAGACGTCAAGCGGTGGTAGTTGAGGGTACTAGGTCCTCCCACATCGATGTGCGTTCTGGAGTACCCCAAGGATCCATCATAGACCCCTGCCTCTTCCTGCTGTACATAAACGACATGCCAGAAAGTCAACTCAAGAACTCGCCTGTTTGCGGATGACACCGCGGTATGCCGCCCCATTGCCTCACAGTCCGACCATGATACGCTACAAGAGGATCTAAATGCCCTGTGCACATGGGAGAGCGAAGGGGACATGCAATTTCACCTGCAGAAATGTGTCGCTCTACCAGTATCACATAGCAGAGTGAACAGAAGTCATCAGTACTCCCTACACGGACATACCCTTGACGAGGTAAGCTCCACAAAGTACCAGGGCCTCACCATACAAAAGGACGCCAGCTGGGACACCCACATCAACCAGATATGTAGCAAGGCAAACCAGATGCTGGGGTTCCTGCAGAGAAACCTGAAGATCGGTTCAGTTGCAGTCAAGAAGCTTGCCTACAAGTTGCTGGTCCGGCCCATCCTGGAGTATGCGAGCTGTGTGTGGGACCCACATTAGCACAAGGAAATTGCCAGGATCGAGTCAGTCCAGAGAAGAGCAGCCAGCTTTGTCCTGAACAGACACAAGAACACATCCTGTGTGGGGCAAATGCTGCAGCACCTGAACTGGCAGACTCTCCAAGAGCGTAGAAGTAGGGCTCGTTTAGCAATGTTTTATAAGATCAAGAATGGCCTAGCTTTTGCCCATGGCAAGCAGCTCATCCCCTCCAACGTGTGAGCCCGACACAGTCACACACAACTGTTCCAGAGGATCCCATGCTGGACAGCCTACAGGAACGAATCCTTCCCAAGGACCATCAGAGACTGGAACGTCCTCCCTCAAGACACAATACAGGGTTTTTCGCTTGATGCCTTCATTGCGAGGGTATCAAGCCTCAACCGTTGACCCCAATCATGGCTTGCCACCTGCTAAAGTAGGGCTGACGATGCCTAGGGCTATACTGGTCAGGGTTTAAACCCCGGAGACCGCTACGGTAGCCAGGCAGGTCTAGCCGGAGGCACTGAAACAGCAGCTGGCTCCCACCACCTTTCTCCCTCTCTCCCCCCCCCCTCCCTCCCACTCTTGACCCCTCCCCAGTTTCCCAACTTAGAGACCAGAAGTAAGAAGTTAGTTACCTTTTTTTTGGTTTTTTTTTGTTGTTGCTGCGCACCACCAGCAACCCAGCAATAATGGTCAATTGGTTGACCAATGGCAGGGAATACAGAAGAAGAAGAAGAAGAAAATTAAAATGGTGGATCTTGTCTCCTAATCTGTAATGCAGCCATCATAGGACAATAAGCAAATTTTTAAAAAATCAGCCTCAGGATGTAATGGGTTAGGAGAGGAAAAAAGGAGTAAGGTTGATATTGAACTGATTGCTGGTCATGACAGTTTTAATCCGCATCATACACGAGGCTAAAAGCTTAAAATTTACATATTGCCATATGCAAGCTACATTATAGTTCTTACAGATAAGGATATAGACCAATGACTTTAGTTCAAGGGTGGTGCCAGAATAGCACTAACCTTGAACTATTTTAGTCAAACTTATTTCACACAATAGTGTATTCTGAATGATAAGGGTTAAAACTTGGACCATCATCAGCTTGTGCTTCAGTCAAATCAAATTACTATGGTTTCAGAGATACTGCCTGGACACGGGTCTGTGATTTTGGAACCGACTGCACTGCCATGAGCTGAAAGGCCAAGAGTCATGGACCATCACATAAATTATGTACATAAAAGCACTGGCATACGAAAGCAAACAACAAAGGCATTTTCTAACAATGACTGATCATGATGAAACGACGGCCGACTTGTCAACAACATGAACCCTTTGACCGTCGGTGTGTCATGGTTGAGGTGGTTCCTGCATGAATTGCCTCGACCACACACGCATACCGACAGCCAAAGGATAAAACTGAACACTAAAGGAAGAGCAGGTAAAACGCGTCCAACGTGACGAATGCAATCCTCAAAATCGTATTTTAGGCTTTTGACCTTTGCTTGGGTGGCTGGCTGATATATAACGTGAAAAACTGGCACAAAATTAAGTCATCAAGTCATATGCACATACAACTGAAAACCACAAGAATTACAATTACACAACTGTCCTCACAATCCAAAGAGGTGAGACAGATGGTGTAGAAACAAAGGCAAGTAATTAAGTATCAGTGTCAGTGGCATGAGTGAGCTTAGTCCTGCACCAGCCACTCGCAGGACTAAGCTCACGCATGCAACTGGCCCCTGGTCTGCAATTCTGGACCATCTGGCTCAAGGCCATAAGGTCCACAGTCACAGACCAGCACCCTAATGATCAGTTCAGTCCCAACAAGGCTGTGGATGGCAGTGGCAGGTTGATTTCAGAAATCAAGAGGCGTGGTGAAAAACGTGAACATGGACATTCCCTTTAACCCCAATGCTGCATTTCCCAAACTTTAAAAGTGCCACCTTACAACTATGTAACAGTTGCAGGTGATGGATTGACCATGATAATTCAAGGATATAGTGCCAGATTAGCTTGGCACTATCAGGCGCCAAGCTAATCTTGCACTACCTTTGAATTATCATGGCTGATCCAACTGCAGCTGTTGTGCGTCTGTGGCTAAATGGGTTGATGTGATCGACGTAAAGGCATGACTGTGTTTAGGGGGGGTGTTACTCAGATGTAATATATGAATAAAAACTCTTTCGACTGTAGTGCCAAATGTATACACAAACTTCGTGTCGCAGCGCAAGGACATTGACCTTCTGTAATCCAGAACAAAAAGACTGACAAGTGTGTAAAATGCAGAGAAGAACCCAACGGAGAAAGAAACATGCTTAGAAAAGACAATACAACATGATTTATTAATATTTTGGCAATTTAAATAGACAAACAAGTACAGAGATCAGTCACATTCCTTCTTTGATAATATAATTAACAACTGATCTCTATACTTGTTTGGCTATTACGAAGATGGGTATTAACCCAAAATATTAATAAATTGTGTTTTATTGTCTTTCTAAGCATGTTTCTTTCTCCGGTGTTCTTGTCTGACCTTCTGTAATCTATGCTGGAGAACAAGCAGCCAACACATTTACAAGGCCGACAAGTCGTCAATATTTGAAAATGACAAAAAAGACCATTGCTCGAGCACTGTGCAGTAGGTGATATTCCAGTAAGCAAAATGGCCTTGGGACCACATCGGCCGCAGTTACCTGCAGCTGACATCGCCCCTAGTGCCTTTCACTTACTGAGATGGGAACATACAACAGGGCTTCCGTTCTAGTGCGTCTCCGACTAAAACTCAAAATCACGTACTGAAAATGTAACTAAGGGGTAGTCAAGACGCACTACGCTCCGAGATGCATCATCCTTGCACCACCGTGCATACCCTAGGTTTGTTTAGCTGCTTGCTTGGTCGCACCTGCGTTCAGTGTGAATGTCCGTGCAACTGGACGGGCAAACTGTTAGTTTACATGTGGTGTCAGCATGTTATTACTAAGTGCGCGCTACATGTTGAATGTGTCACTTGCTGTGATGTCACCATTTACACTGTATGGGATACGGCATCGTGCGTTTTACTTCAATCTTGAACGAATACTGGAGGAGGCAGGAATTGCTGCCTACCTGCAATGACAGCCACATTGGGATAAGTGATATGCCCCCCTTTGGGGGGGTGGGGGGGGGGGAGGGCTTCCATATGCATTGCTTCCAGTCACTTTCTTAGCGCACCCCCTCTTTCCTATCTCTTTTTTTTTGTGTGCTTTGGCCACAGTAGATCTATGATCACTGATCGATCATGCACACTTCTCTCCCCTGACAGTGCTTTTACCTAATTTACTTTGTAACCTTCCTAAAATATTAGCACTGGCAGTCTCCCCTTTTCTTTTCATATATTATATATATGTTTTTCTGTGTGTGTGAGAATGAGAGAGACAGAGAGGGAGACAGGCTTTTGCACGATACCTCACCAGTTAAAGAATCAGTATCATGGAAAGGACACACACACACTGTCATAACAAATTTAAAGAGGAGAGAGCGAAATGAGTTAATTTATTTTAAAGAACATACAGATGATGCAGTTTTTCTTAAATAAATTTGCCGACCCTCTATTATGCTCACATACTGTGTACCCTCTAAAATTTATACCTGGGGGTCTATGACCCTTTAACCTGTTATGAAAACAGAAGCCCTGATTTAACTCTTAAACTCCCAGAATTAAATGAGAATGGAAACCATTTAGTTCTGGGAGTTTAAGAGTTAAGCAGGCGGTCTAACAAGTAGCTTCAATGCAAGTTTATCCATTTAAAAATTGTAAGCAAGTTTCACCTGGTAATGACAGAGATAACCATTCTGTTTATACATATTGTTCATTCAAGCAGCAGTGTACAGACAAAATGTTATCATTGTTTTTGGTTGCAATTACGTGACCCCTGAGAACACCGACTTCTTGTATTTAGCTGCAAATTTTATTTTGTTTTCAGGATGAGAATAGAACAAAATATCATTAGTCCTCTTGTGCATGTAGGCATCAGTAATGTACGCAGTATAGGCCATTTGACATCAGTGCACACGTTTTTCTCGAATATCTCCGCAAAGAAAACTTTTCTGTACCACTTTAAGAACAAACATCATATAGTGCCAATGGGCCTAATATAGAATATTTTTTCTGAACTCCTATGATTAGTTGATCTTGCTGTACAGTAGTAAAAAAAAAAAATGGTGAAAAGACAAGAATGAAAAGACAAGAACAAGTCATTTCCAATACCGTAAAATACAGTGGAGTCCGCTTAACACGAATTTCTGGGGACACGGAAAATCACTTCGTGTTAACCGTATTTCGTGTTAACCGATATGGCCTCAAAATTGATCACGGCCCTCCCGGCAAAAAAAAAAAGTGTGTAAGAGATGCGTGCATGAATGAGTACGAGGTTAAAAGTGCACATTATCGTACTTTGATGTGCATACCTTCAGCTCGCTAGGAAAACACAAGGAAACGTGTTCAGCTCACATATTTAATGTAAAATCCATCAGGTAAAATCCATAGTAAGTTACAATCCATCAGGTAAAAGCAACACAGGCTGAATTACAATCCCGCATCGGTAAAAGGGTTGTGTTGGTACACGAATGATACAACATGAATACAGTTCAGAAGTGCTAGCCAATGAGAAGACGGATTACAACAGCCGAAGGCTATTCAGCCAATCACAGACTAGAGTTCGCTCTGATCTGTTATGTGTACTCCACAGCGCGAGAGCGACACGTGAATTTGGTTTTCGGTGAATGGAATCTGTGTTCGTGTTAAACAGGTGAATAATAGTGAAATTGCTCTGGTTGGGAACCGAAAACAGCTTCGTGTTAAGCGAAATTTCGTGTTAAGCATTTCGTGTTATCAGTGGAATTTTAATACAGAATAAGAAGGCCGTTGGCCGGGAATGCAAAAACGTTTCGTGTTAACCGGAAATTCGTGTTAAGCGAGTTCGTGTTAACTGGACTCCACTGTAGAGCCCCGGCAGATTTCAATATCGAGGTCAAGCATGCAGATTACACGTATGCCTGCGCTGTTTCAGGTTTGCAAACTTGTGCAATTCATGTGAAAATGGATCTTTCTTATACTGGGTTTAATATATCTGGGGCACATTTAGGGATCCAAAATTTAGGGATCCAAAATTTTATGACTGTACAACAAAACTGACACATTATTCGATTTTCTTTTAATAAAAGTAAATCGTATTCGGTCAACAGTCACTGAATGATATTTGTTCTAAGATTGATAGGGAAAAGTGGGTCTTTGTGGAGATATTTGCGATAAATGCTGTACGCTCTGATGTCAAATGTCCTATACAGGCGGCTGCATGAACAAGGGGCCCAAAAGAAGAGTACGAACCTCAAACATTACCCATTTGGCTGTCGGTAGTGATTTTCGTCATGATGATTCCTGCAGGAATCATGACAAAAATAGCTACCAACAGCCAAATGGTTAATTGCAAACAACACTGAACAAAGGAGAAACCAATAACCTGTGATATGCACAATTAACCTGATTCAATTTCAACAAATTTTTAAGGAACACAACCTTCTAACCTGAACAAAGGAAAAAGTGGACAAAATATCTGAGGGTGAGGAGAGACCGATTTTTCAAACTGTAATCAGTTGCAGAGGTCTACAGGCGTATTCATTTCCAGCCCGGCGGAATGACTGCCCATGTTGGATCAAGGGTGATAACAGTTACCACCCCTGAGCTATCATGGTCAAAACAATTCTTAAGCAGATCAAATGTTTAGTCCGTTACAGATGCATTTTAGGTAAAACCCTTTCCGTCTGAAAGTGGAACGCTATACAGAGTGACATCCTGTGCACATGAAATCATTCGGCTGACGTCAGCCACAGTTTGCCCACTGCATGCACTGTGCATGCCAATTATAGCCAATATCAGCCCTACACTATGGCATGCCAAACCTGAATAGACATTAATCCTTCCACCGTCGAGACAACGTGAACATCCTCAAACTACAAGAGACATGTATCCTCATGAGCCCCTGCGGTCGCAGGGGCTCATGAGGATCTATGTCTCTTGTAGTTGGATCATGTTCACTTTGTCTCGGCAGTGGAGGGGTTAATGCCTATTTATTAGACCACTTTGTATCTATGTTCTTGGGCGGTTGTGGCTTTTGGTCAGAAAGAAAGCATGTGTCCGCTGGCAGGGAAGGGTATAAGACACTGCAGTACATGTACATGGTCCATACTGAAACATGAACAGCTCCCCCTGCCATTTCATTTGCCTGCAGAAACACGCATTTACTGCAACTTATGGTCCACGTCAAAACACAAAACTCAGCATACAAAAAGGTCGCGAGGCAGATGTCAGCCACCATCAACCCGTGCACTGCCACCTGCAGGCCAATGGCAGTCAACACCAGCCTGATGACCTCGTCTTCTGCCCTTTTACCTCCCGGTAACAATATCATAGAAGTCATGAAATCAATGCCCTATTCGCAAACAACAATTTCCAAACAGGACGATGAACAAAGGAAAGTCTTTCAAAGAAATCAGAATTCTCTTGGCTTGACTTGACTTCGCGAACGAAGATTCTATAGGGCTTGCCCACGTCGTCTGCAGGCATTTTCGTGGCTGTGGAGGCCAATCCGGGACAGGCAGGTAAAAAAAAAAAAAAAAAAAAAAAAAATCAGAATTACAATATTGTAAATATACTTCATGATAAAAGTGACCGTCCATGCCCATGGACTAATCATTTGGTCTAATTTTGTTGTAGCGTGTCTGGACAAGTAAAAGATTCATGGGTGAAAGTTCGCAACTGTGAAAATACAGAAATTAAAGGCAGGCCTATTGGAAAAGATATTCACACCAAGGTGCAGTGAAGTTTTTGCATTTTTCAACATTTTAAAATGACTTTAGTTTTAAAATCTGTTTTCTAAGCATGTGTATGCAGTATATTGAGAAGAGATTTTTATTTTTGCTATAAAGTTTCAGTTTTAGGGAAAGTGAACCTTTTTTGAATGAAAGTTTTTCTTTACACTATTTTATATTGTACGACATTTATATTTTACGACTTTGGTATCAGTTTCAGCCCACTTTATAAAATTTCAAATACAAACGATTTCGAATTTCCAAAAACTACAGTAGCTCGCTTGAGCTTGCCCTTAGCACCACGTGAATGTTCTGTGTTTATGTACAGTGTGTGAGTGAATGCGTGTGATTCACGTGAGCGTGCTTGTTGGGTTCAGTTCGCGGCGGCGCTTTGAGCTGATTTTCAATTGGGATAAAGCGCCTATTTAATGCGCTTATTATTATATTATTATATTCAAATTTAGTTATTAATTATTTTCTTTCTTTTTTTAAAAATGTATTTTTTTTTTTTTGCTGGAGGAGGGGTTTCCATGCATTTGCATGGCTTCATCCTTATTTCCATTTTTGCTATCAGTTTCAGTTTTTGAAAATATGAATTATTTTTCTGAATGAGAGATTTCAATTTACAGATTTCCGTTTTTCTGTCTGCCAACTTTCACTCATGAAGCGTTCAGATGATTCTCCGTGACAGCAACACAGCAGCTCCAATCACAGCCCCATCTCTTTCTCAGCCCTAGCGAAGAATGTGTCAGCCTGCGAGCGTTGCTGTGAGGTGACAGCGAAATGCATCGCCCAGGACTGCAGGCTCTTCACGTAGTCATGCTTATCCTCCGCTGGCATGGCAACGTTGGTGAGACAGACGTCCAGAAGCAGCTGGATACTGCTGAAAGGTGTGGGAAACGGGACCTGTAACACAGTGGAAACAGCAGCTTCACATATCTGCACCATTATCTCCAGATAACCTGGGATGGACTTACAAATTTTTCTTCCACACCCTTAGAGGTCTATGTCACAGTTCAGGAGACAGATCGACCATGATAGTTCAAGGGTGGTGTTGGAATATGTATTTTTCATTAAAATGTATTTTTTTGAAAAATACTTACCGATATTATTACTTAAAGGAAGAAATGGTTTCTTAGCTAGTCTAATTTTAGCCCAAAATTGTTGTGTACGAGTATGGTCATGATGGCAGGTGAGGGGCGCCATAGCCTAGGCGGAAACCCGGGTAGCCTCCCTTCCGGTTCAACCACGCATGCGCCACACCGCTCATACGCCAGTCAGTTTTCTTAGCGAACCAGCGGCAAGCGGGACAGGTGGGAGGGACCTTCGAGTAATACCATCGGTAAGTATTTTTCAAAAAAATACATTTTAATGAAAAATACATTTGTTTTCTCAAAACACATTACCGATGGTATTACTTAAAGGAAGAATCCCGAGGAGGAGGCGGGTGCCGCTATAGCGCCCCCATCCCCTGCCATCCTGGCCGCTCGAGTCGGCCACCCTCCCGCAACCTCCCTCTAATTTTAGCAAAGATACTTACGGCGCCTAGGGCACCGGGAGGGAGTGTTGCGCCGCCACAATGTCCCCCACCAGCGAAAGGTTCTGGCGCTGGCTGGAGAGGTCCCTCAGGTAGAAGCGTGCGAAGGTGGTCTCCGCTCGCCAGCCCACGGCCGCCACAATGTCTTTGACTGCACAGTTCCGGTCGAATGCTAGGCTTGTGGCCATGGCTCTGATCTCGTGCACCCTGATGCTCATGCGTTTGGCTGTATCAGGGGCAAGCTCCTGGTAGGCTGATCGTATCACCCACCGGAGCCAAGAGGATATCGTTTGGGCCGAGATGTCGTTTCTACCTGGGGACAGAGGAAGGAAAAGGCGGGTGCGTTCCCTGCATATCGGCTTGGTCCGGCGCAGGTACACACGTAAGGCTCGCACCGGTCCTGTTGTCTGGACTCCCGGGTGGAGCTTGGGTCTCGTAATGGTTGAATGGTGACCAGTTGAGGGGCCGTCAACGGCGATCTGGTCTTGGCTAGGAAGGCCGGGTCAGGAAGCAGCTGAACCGAGCCGTCAGCCCGAAACTGTAAACAGGCGGGGCGTGCTGAAAGGGCGTGCAGCTCGCTGACTCTGGAGGCTGACGCGAGGGCCAAAAGGAAGCAGGTCTTCCGAGTCACGTCCGGCAACCGCGCCAACTGGATCGGTTCGAAACGGGGCGAGTTGAGCCAAGTGAGTACCCAGGACAGGTCCCATCGCGGCACCAGGGATCGGAGGACAGGACGTTGTAGACCGAAGTGGGCCATCAGGTCGGCGAGGTCTTTGCAGGAACCCGGGTTGGGCTGTCCCAAGTGTCTGTACGTGTCGGCAATCATGGCCAGGTAGCCCCGGATGGTGATCGGTGCTAACTGCTGGTCGCTGAACAGCCAGATGAAGAAATCCGCCAACTGGGGAGTTGTCAAGCCGATGGGGTGAAGGTGTCTGTCGTCACACCAGGCGCAGAGGACTCTCCACTTGCCTTCGTAGACTCGTCTGGTTGAGGCTCGACGAGCTGTAGTGATCGCGTCCACTGCTGCACCTGAGAAGCCTCTAGCTGCGAGGGCTTGCCGGACAACCTCCAGGCGTGGAGGAGGAGACGCTCGGGGCACGGGTGGAACAGCTGCTGCCGTGGTTGCTTGAGCATCGTCCGCGGTGTGGGAAGCAGTAGCGGGGGGGGGGGGGGGGGGGGGCCCGTGGCAAGGTTCAGGAGGTCGGTTGTCCACGACTTGGTCCAGCAAAATGGCGACACCAGGAACAGGATCGTGTTGCACCCTCTGAGCTTGAGTAGGACCTTGGGGACGAGCACGGTGGGCGGGTAGGCGTAGGCGACCAGACCATCCCAAGAGATGGATAGAGCGTCGACTGCCCAGGCCAGAAGGTCTGGAATGGGTGAGACGAAGAGGGGAAGCTGTCGATTCCACCTCGTGGCGAAGAGGTCGATCATGGGAGCCTCCCAGGTGGCGGCGATCAGTCGAAAGATGTCGGGTCGCAGCGCCCACTCTGTATGGAGCAGCTGACCGCGTCTGGAGAGGGAGTCGGCCAGCACATTCAGATGACCCGGAATGTGACGTGCGTGAAGAGAGATGTCCCGATCCTCGCACCAGCGGAGCACCTGGTAGAGTAGTATGCATAGTGATGGAGAGCGGGTCCCGCCTTGCTTCTGGATGTACGAGACGACCGTGGAGTTGTCCGAGAGAACCAACAGTTCCCGATGTCGGATGCGGGGCTCCCAGGCCAGGAGGGCTTGCCATACTGCCTTCAGTTCTAACCAGTTGATGTGTCTGGACAGCGATTCCAGGGGCCACAGGCCGGAGGCAGTCTCGAACGACGGAAGGAGGTGAGCTCCCCAACCGGCGAGGCTTGCGTCGACGCAGAGAGAGAGAGTGGGCGGCGGTGAGGACAGCGGCACTCCCGTCGCGAGCCAGGAAGGATCCGCCCAGCGCAGCAGGTGGGACGGAGCATGGCAGGGACTGGAATTGGGGCCTCGAGGTCGGCCGACGACGGTCACCAGTGAAGGAGGAGATGGAGTTGCAGAGGGCGGGAGTAGAGACGTCCTAGCGGTATCAGGTCCGCAGCAGCGCTGATCAGACCTAAAAGCTGAAGCCACTGTCTGGCTGGAAGCGTCGTCAACTGGGACACCTGCCGAGCAAGAGTCGCCAACTTCTGGATGCGCTTCTCCGGCAGTCTGACGGTATTGTGGTCGGTGAGGAACTCCATACCGAGGTGAATAAAATGGCGTGCGGGAATGAGGTCGGACTTGCCAAGGTTGACCAGGAAGCCCAGGTTCTCGAGAAGTTGAAGCAGAGCATCTCGGTCTTCCCTCAGGGAGCGCTCGTCCTGGTTCCTCAAAAGCAGGTCGTCCAGGTAGTTCGACGTAGGGCTCGTGAAACTTCGACGGGCTCTGGCTACCACTGCGTCCATGAGGCGAGTGAAGACCCAGGGGCTGAGGTTGAGGCCGAAGGGGAGCGCGCGGAACTGATAGACGACACCCTCGAAGGCGAAGCGTAGGTAACATCTGGAAGCAGGATGCATGGGCACGTGCAGGTAAGCATCTGAGAGGTCCAGGCTGACCGCAAAGTCCATCGGCTGTACCGCTGAGCGAAGGGCCCGGGCAGTCTCCATGCGGAAGGCCGGAGCGACGATGAACTTGTTCAGCGCCGAGAGGTCTATGACGGGGCGCCACTTGCCGCCCGGCTTGGGCACCACAAAGAGCCGACTGTAGAAGGCTGGGGAGTCATGCCGGACCACCACCTCCGTGGCGGACTTCTGAAGCAGGGAGGAAACTTCGCCGCGGAGAGCTTCGGCTCTGAGCTGGTCTGAAGGTACTGTAGTCCACACCGGGCTCCGGCGCAAGGGAGGTGGGGACCGGAAGGAGATCAGTAGTCCCTGAGTAATGGTAGAGTGAATCCACGGGTCGTCCGGAAACGGCGAGCGCCAGGCTTCGCTGTGAAGCGCCAGCCTCCCGCTGACCGGAGCTCCGGACGAGGTCGGCGGGGAGGGGGGGGGGGGGGGGGGGGGGGGGGGGGAGAAGTCAGTGCGCCCGGCCCCGCCCGGGGCGCCGGGCTGGTCTGGGCCAGGTGCGGGATGGTTGTGGGGGGTGGGGGAGGCTCGGCACTGGGGAAAGGGCGGGCGCGAGGAAAGGCTGGAGCTCTGGGGGGTAGGCGACCACCTCTGGTGAATGGGCGGGCGGTGGGTCTAGCAGTCCGCAGGGGGCGACCCGGGGCCTTGCGGGTTGGTCGAAAGTAAGCTGGAGCTGGGCGGTTGGGCCAGGCGTCCTTATTAGCTTCCTTCACAGCGAGCCAGGCGGGGCCAAAAAGTAAGTCACCGCCAAGAGGTGCCTGCTGAAGCCGAGTCTTCACATCCAGCGGAATGGGACAGGAACGGAGAATCGCATCTCGACGCAGTAAGTCGCAGTTAGAGGCGGCTGCCATGGAGTTGACAGCGACATGATATACAGCGCAGTTCCCCGAAACTGCTAGGGCGAGCAGGTCTCCCAGCAGAGGCGAAATTGACGGATGCCAGGCGTCCTCTACACGTCGGACGATGGCTTGCGTGACGAAATCTAGGAATCCTGCTGCTGCCAGGGTGTTCCTAATGAGTGTCGCGGTCTGTTCTACCCCGGGGAGGAGAGACTGACGTAAGGAAGTCCCAGAGAACGCCACTGCCACGGGGTCCGCCGTCGGTAGAGGGCAGGAAAAGTGCTGTGTATGGCCCGCATACCATGACTGCCGGAAGGCGATGTCTATACCTGTCGACCACTTGGAGTCTGAGAAGAATCCTGCACCACATGCCCCTTGCGCGAGATGAGCCGAAAACGCATCACGTAACTCCCGGAAACCCAGCGGCTGGGGGAGAGACTTGAATCGCTTGGCCTGTCGTTCTGCGTCCACAAAGGCGGAAACTTTCCTTTTAAGGACTGGAGAAGGAGGGCAGTCTTCTGCAGGGAGGCAAGCCGCGATAAGCCGTGCCGCTTCATCAAGGGCCCGCAGTGTCTCTAACCTATGTCCAATGGCAGCCGGCGGGAATTCCTCGTCGCCACCCGAGGGATTGGACGGTGCGGGGCTGGCCACCTGTAGCAGTGCCGACATCGATTCCTCGGGGTTCAGGCTAAGGGTGTCCTCTTCTGCCGGGACTGAGTGGGGAATCGGGTCCACTCCCAGACGAGGAGGAAGACTCCCGTCGCCGGGGCGGGTAACGGTCGTAGCCGGTGGAGGTGATCTTCTCACTGGTGAGTGGCGCCGCCAGTGTCTGCTAGATGAATGGTCCCGTGAATCACTCGACGCTGAGCGGGAAGCCCGAAGTCCTGACCTACGAAGGTGTCGAGGGCGACGAGTGGCACTACGCCGAGAGGAGCGTGAACGGGAGCGGGGGCGGTGACGCGGGGACCGGGAACGTCTGAAGTGGCGCGAAGCTGAACGCAAAGCAGAGTCGTGCCTGTACTGTGTCCGCGGATGTCGGCTGGACTCCGACCGATAGGATTCGACCCTCGGGCGAGTTGACCTGTCGCTAGAGCGTGAACGATGTCTAACAGCTGAGGTTCGCTCGGACTGAAGACGGGGAGTAACTCGCACCGCAGCAAAGCGGAGGCAACTGCTTCGTACCCGAGAGCGGGAGTGCGTCCGGCGAGAAGACTTGTCAGAACTTGACGCCTGGACGGAAGGAGCTGGGCGGGGCGCTGGCGTTCCGCGCTGGTCCCTAGCGGAGAACGAGGTAGCGGAAGCAGCAGGACGAATCTGTGGCGAGAGCTTGTCAGCTACCTGGAGATCCGTAATAGTCAGGCCCGCAACCAGAGCGGGTGTAGGAGCCTGTATCGGTTCCTTATCAGGTGCCTGCAAAGCCGTTGCTACCGGGTAGAGACCACTCAACTGGACTGTGGTGGCTACCGGAGTCTTGTTTAGAGGCCTAGCCCGAGGCGCTCGAGGATCCTTGACCGTACAGAGACCACTCGACTGGACTGTGGTGGCTGCCGGTACTAGAGCACGTGCACGCGGCCGAAGCCGCTGGTTCGTCTGCTCAGACACTCGGTCAGGGCCACTCGACTGGACTGTGGCGCGTACCGGTGTGGGATCGTTCTTCCGTGCTTGTGTAGGTTTCTTGCGGCCGTAGAAACTCCACAGCTGTTCCTCCAGCCATGGGGCGCAGACCGAGCACGGACGCGTGGAGGCACAACCGGAACAGGGCAGGCAGACAACATGTTAGTCACTCGGCCACTGGAATTGCCCACATCGAGTGCATGTGCGGACTTGCCAACTGCAAAACATAATGTACAATGAAATGCGAGCGAGCGTGCCCCCGTGGGTCTGCACCGAATCCGCGTGAACGAACGAAGTGTACCGTGTAAGCCTAAGCCCAGCGCTCCACCCCTACCCTTGAGCGCCTGACATAGGCAAAGGCAGAGATATTACCTTGCCATCCGAAGAAGTGAGGCACCAACCCGGTCGAAGACCCACCAGAATGGCTAGAACGCAAACACAGCCCGGCGTCGGACGGCGACCACGTGAAGCTGATGCCGGGAGAAGCCACTGGCGTCAGGCAAAGCGCCAAAACGAAGTCTCCGCAACAGCAGGCACTCAGAGCAGGCTGAAGAGCGAAGTAGAAGCTCAGCACACACGATGTAACACGCACTAGGGCCCGAGCGGAACAAGGGCGTGAGCACAGTTCAACATGGTGTCGCCGCGCCCGGTAGAAACAAGATGGCGACGACGGGGATGAAATCCACAAGTAACGTTCACTAGGAACAATCGTTCCTCAGTCTGTAGACCGACGGAAACCTCAAGCCAGGTTTCCCACCTTGTACTAACAGCTTCCTTCTTTTTAGACTTTCCTATCGAAGATAGCAGCCTATCGAACAGAGCGAGTCCCGTACACAACCTTCTGAGACTAGCAAAGAAAACTGACTGGCGTATGAGCGGTGTGGCGCATGCGTGGTTGAACCGGAAGGGAGGCTACCCGGGTTTCCGCCTAGGCTATGGCGCCCCTCACCTGCCATCATGACCATACTCGTACACAACAATTTTGGGCTAAAATTAGACTAGCTAAGAAACCATTTCTTCCTTTAATACCATCGGTAATGTGTTTTGAGAAAACAAAGCTTGGCGCCTACAGGCGCCAAGCTATTCCAACGCCACCCTTGAACTATCATGGTTGATCCACATCCTGTCGTAGCATGTCATGGCTTTATGGGTTATTTTAACCCCCATGTGAGTGCAGCTACCGGTGCTGGGCACGCACGAGGGGGTTAATCCCTACCACAATACAGCAGAACCTGTTTTGAGTGACCACCCTTTTGAAAGACCACCTGTCATTAAAGTACCACTACGCATAAATCTGAAGACACATTTCAGCACCATTTGTGTTTGTTATGCCTTGTCGACACACCTAATGAACTGTAACAGCAGTTTGGACAGGTAGCAAAAGCACACGTGTAATCACACTTATTTATTCTGCGCTGCCGTAAGCGTGTCAATCTATTTTTAGCTGTTTCTCGTACTGAAAGCGTTGTGCATTTCTAGAATGGAGCGTAGTCATTGTCAGATTACTTGATACACAGACGACGTGTGCTGAACTGGATTGTCCTGTGTCTAAATGAACCATAACTAGACCTGTGTGTAGTGTTTCGTAACCATCTGTTACAGAAGTGTATCTTTGAACACTCGTAGCGGTAGTGGGCCTTCAAAGACCATCATTTAGGAGCATTTGGTTGCAGCTTCCTAAATGATGTCTTTAAATTAAAGTTTAAAGACATGGGACACATTTTGCCCTCCAAAACTTCTTTTGTGAGAGCACTTGTCTTTTGCGACCACTTTTTCCTTGCAAAACAGAGGGCTGTTCAAAACAGGTTTTACAGTATAGCGGTGTGAGCAATACTGAAGTTGGCCTGTATGAGCACCAGTGCTACAGGATGAATTAGTCGCAATGGCTCAGAAAGGGCGCTTGATGAGTTTGGGAACTCTCGAGTTATGAATCAGGCACAACCGGTACTTTGAGCTTTTATCATTGATCCATTTTGCCCTGACTCACTACAGCAGGAGATTGATCGATCAAGATAATTCAAGGGTGGTGCCAGATTAGCTTGGCGCTGCCAGGCACCAAGCTAATCTGGCGCTACCCTTGAATTATCATGGTTGATTCATCTTCTTTAACTGGTACACAGTACTTAGGTGATACCTCCAAAATTTGCGGCCGTGCATTTAAATGAGTTAACCAATGAAGGTACCAAACCCCACCCCCCCTCCACACACACACACACACACACACACAATGTGCTGCTGAGACGTACATCAATGTATCAATGTGTGTGTTTAAAAACTCATTCACCCCTGACGCCCTACAGCAGGAGATGGGTCGACCATGATAATTCAAGGGTAGTGCCAGATTAGCTTGGCACCTGTTGGCGCCAAGCTAATCTGGCACTGCCCTTGAATTTTCATGGTCGATCCATCTCCTGCAACTGGCGCATAGTCATTAGATGACACCTCCAAAATTTGGGAAATACGGCCATTGGGCTGAATGAGTTAAGCACCCTAAGCAATTCTCACCTGTGAACTGTCGGACATGCGCTTCAGCTCGCTCATCACAAAGTCCTGTTCATCTTTGAGAATGGCCAAGGTCACATATGAGCGTGCGTACTTCTCATCCACAGGCAGGGAGTACCACTCGTCGGGCACGTTGATGTACTTGGAGGGACTCAGCAGGCATGTTGGCTTGTGGCTCCCACCGTCCCCACCCACCCGGTGACCTTCAACACCACGACCGGACCCCGACACGGGGTCATCCTCCCACAATACGCGCCGCGACCCATCCCACTGTTGGCCCAGGGTCGCCAGGTCAAGGTCAAAGTTTGAGTCAGGGACAGAGAGATTTGGCACTGCTGGCTGACCATTAACACCCATGTGCATGCTGCCACCAGTATTTTGTGCAGTACCAGTAGCTGCATGCATGATGGGGTCAACTGCCGAGGGTGGTGCGTCTAGGCTGTCCATTTTGGACACTGGCACTCCACAATTTGATGAAAAAGATGAGGAGGATGATGACGACATCAACATGTTACCGTTGTCTTTGTCATTTTGAATGTCAACAGCACCCAGCGTGGCCACTGATGTGTACATGTTCTCTACCGCCTCTGCAGTGACCGTTGTGCCATCCTCGATGTCCTGAAAGGGGTCATCGGGCAGGTGTGCAGCCACGGTATCAGGCAAAACAGGCGCGTGAGTGTGGTGGTTGTGCAGGGCTGTGTGAGTATGTCCGTGGTTGAGATTGTGGTTGTTGGTGTGTCGAGACAATGTCTTGGCCACCTCACGAGAGCGGTCTGTCAATAAATGCTGAGAGATGGCGCGGTGAATGTAACCAAGTGTGTCTGTCAGAGCAAGGCGTTTGGCTTGCAGATCCCAAAGGAGTCCTTTGGACAGCAGCAGCAGACGAGGGAGAGTTAACTGCCAGGGCTCACTTGAATCACTTTGTGAGCGGCGCAAAGACTCAACTGCCACGCCACGCAAGGACTCCGCTGGTCCTGAATCTTTTTCATCTTTCTCTGGTGACAATGAGGCACTTGCACTCTTGTTTGTCGGTGACGCTGGTGACCTGGTCTCTTTACTCTCCCCTTTACTATCACCACTCACTCCCTTCTTTAATGGCTGTGTAGTACTGCCCCGACCACGATCCCCTCCATCTGTACAACCACCATCACCGTCTGCACTACCGCCACGGCCATTTTCCGAATTAGCATCTGCACCCCCGTCCGCTGACCCCTCACTCCTTCTCGTTTCTACTTTTGGTCTCGCACCACCACCACAACCTCCGGCAATACTGCTAGCACCAGCAACACTGGACTGTTTTTCTTTTGCAACTGCGTCATCCTTATCACTCCTGCTTGCTGAGTCTGTTTGCCTGCTGCCTGCAGAAACAATCTTCTCAGTAACACTCTCTGAACTAGACACACTCAAGACGTTGGCAGAGTTGGCGCTTTCTGGGCGACATGCGTCGTTGCTCTGCGTAGCATATGACTGCTGCAAGTGGTGCAGCACCGAGAGGTAGAAGTAGGCACGCACACAGTCCAGCTGCCGACATCGAGTGGATCCTGTCGACACGCTCGGCTCGTCCTTGAGCTCGGAGAGGTAGCGACGGAGACTAAGGTGCTTGCCCCCTCCCTCCACCTCCACATGAGACTCCATGTTGATGAGAACACGCAGGGCGGCCACCTCCTGTTGCAGTTTCAACATGTACTTGGGACCTGAGAATAGAAACCGCAGTCTTAGCTCCTTCAGTTCTTATGTTCTATGAGACATGAATCACCTCGACCAAACAAGCGACCAACAGCCAAAGGGTTCACAATCTGGTGAAAGTTAGTAATTTAGTTGAGGTTATTGCGCAAGCAAAGGGCCTGAACATTGAAAATACAGAAAGGCAAGCTGGGTCCAGGGTCAGAAGAGGCGCTGGTGGGATGCTATAAACAATTTGTGTGTGTATGCATTTAAAACAAAATTTCAGTGGTATCTCCTGCAATCTGAACATAAGAGTTTTTATTTCTTATCATCAGTGTAAGAATGTTACCACTAGTGTAGGAAAGGGTTCAGTGTTTGAAAATGTGGACATTTCCCCATGCAATATTTTCGAATTTGGAGACTTCTGTCTTTCCTGCCTCCAACTTTCACAAATCCAACACGCCACCCCTTGAGCTATGATGGTCACTTTTTTTCCGATTACAGTTGCACCATGTCGTGCACAAACACATGGAGAAACTGACAGAAAGTCAGACAGGGTGAATCTAGGTTTCATACTGAAAATGTTCACGAAGGAGAAGACTAAATTATGTACTCACCAAGAGGCAGCAGGAGTCGACAAATGGCGATGAGGAGGGAAAGATGTCCTCCCTCGTGTAGGGTAGACAAGGCGGCCAGTAAATGCGAGATGGCCAGGGACATCTGGTTGGTCAGCAGCGCCAGCAGCCATAGTGTGATGTCGCCACACACCTGCAGCAACACCTGAAAAATATAGGGGGAAAATGTAATATATTACCTGGACTAGTATACGCCCACTTTTGTTGGCATTAATGCTTGTATTTAAAATTAACTCATTGTACCCCAAGTCCGAAAATCCCCAAATGTTGCCGCTGTCCTCTGGAGACTGTATTGCAGTGCAGGACACAGATCAACCATGATAGTTCAAGGGTGATGCCAGAATAGCTTGGCGCCCACAGGCGCCAAGCTATTCTGGCATCACCCTTGAACTATCATGGTCGGTCCATATCTTGCTGGGGTGTGTCAGGAGTAGAACGAGTTAAAAGTGCGATCGCAAACCGAATAAATTAGCAGAGAGCGCGCTGGTGCATAAATATTGTTATTAAAACCCTTGCTGGGTGCGTGCAGCCACTTGTACTGTTCACAGTACAGATGGTTCAACACGTTCTGCCCCAGGACCGAAACCCCAAAATTTGTAAGTTACCCCCTTCAGGAACTGTATTGCAGTTCTAGAGACAGATCAAACATGATAGTTTAAGGGTGGTGCCAGAATAGCTTGATGCCTATGGGTGCCAAGCTATTCTGGCATCCCCCTTGAACTATCATGCTCGATCCGTGTCTAGGTGTGGTGTGTCAGGGCTGAATGAGTTAACGCACAGAAGGGTAGAGACGACTATGCTGGATGTGCTCTACTGTTGCATCAACCTGGCATTCTTAACCCATTTAAGTTTTAACCCCACATCCACAATTCCCAAATTCTGAAGGTGTCACCGAATGACTACGTACCAGTTGCAGGAGATGCATCCACAATAATAATTCAAGGAGAGTGCCAGATTAGCTTGGCGCCTGATGGCGCCAAGCTGATCTGGCACTATTCTTGGATTATCATGGTCGATCCATCTCCTGGTGTAGTGTGCTGGGGCGAAATGGGTTAACCTTACTGGCTTTCTTGTTGTGATTAAAACATGCAAGAAAAGCCTTGACAAAAAGTGTTGCAAACAGCCAAAAGGTTAAAGAAATGCTCCAAAAATTAATAAAAGCTTACTCAATAGGAGCATTAGAAAGAGGTAGATGAGAGAAGACAGTGTTTAACTTAACCCATTACATCCCGAGGCTGATTTTTTAAAAAAGTTACTTTTTATCCTATGAAGGCTACATTACAGATTAGGAGATAGATCAGCCAATCTAGTTCAAGGGTGGTGCAAAAATAGCTTGGTGCCTCAGGCGCCAAGCTATTTTGGCTCCACCCTTGAACTATCATGATCAAATTCATTTTGAGCATTAGGTGTATCAGGATGAAAAGAGTTAAAACCAAATTCAGGGATAACCCTTAGGCAGTCAGTAGCACATTCTGTCCAGACCTTTCCTGCAGAAATTGCCTCAACAAGACATTTAACGCTTTTTTTCCTGAGGTGATTCCTACAAGGAATCACCTTGGCAAAACCAGCTACTGACAGCCAAGTATCAATGTGCATGGCTATAGTGACATATTGCGAAACCATTCTGCGTTCTGTGAAGCTTCAGGTGCCGAGGGGCATCCCAAAAAGAAATATCATAGGGTTAATTGCTCCATGATTCAAAAGCCATTTGGGTCGTATCACAGCCTGTTGAAAAGCCCCCCAAAAGAGCTTAAAGGACACAAAGCTAAAAGGCAGCAGCTGATTAGCTTACTTACTTACTTACGCCTGTCACCCCTACCCGGGTATAGGCCGTCGACGAGAGACCTCCAGCAACTCCTGTCCTGTGCTTCTCCTTCGATTCTACTCCAGGTGGTTCCCAGTCTCTTGATGTCTGCTTGGAGGTCTCGACGCCAGGAGTTTCTCGGCCTACCTCTTTTCCTCTTTCCCTGGGGTTCCATGACAATGCCTGCCTAGTGATACTGGAAGCTGGCTTTCTCAGACTGTGACCGATCCATCCCCATCTTCGTCGCCCAATTTCATTCTCTGCTGTTATCTGCTCTGTTCTCTCCCAGAGTCTGACGTTGCTGATCTTCTCTGGCCAGTGGATTTTCAAAATTCTTCTAAGGCAACTGTTCGTGAAGGTCTGTACTCTGTTGACTGTGGTTTTTGTCAATCTCCAAGTCTCTGCTCCATATAGGAGAACTGCTTTTACATTGGAGTTGAAAATCCGGACTTTGGTGTGTTGTGACAGCTCTCTGGAACTCCACACTTTTTTCAACTGGAGAAAGGCTGCTCTGGCTTTACCGATTTGTGCTCCGACATCTGCATCAGTGCCGCCTTTTTTGTCTATGATGCTCCCGAGATAGGTGAGACTCCACCTCCTCCAACGGGGTGCCAGCAAGCAAGACTGGTTCCTCCCTGGTTGCGTTCAGCCTCATTGTCTTTGTTTTCTGTTTGTGAATGGTGAGGCCCACTTGGGACGAGATGTCAGCAAGCCTCATGGTCTTGTCCTGCATTTGTTGATGAGTGTGGGACAGTAATGCCAAGTCATAGCTGATTAGCTTGGCGTCTGGGAAAAGGGCTACCTGTTCTATTATATGACTGATCATTCATCAGGCACCAAGCTAATCAGGCATTACCCGGTGTCACTAAGCCCTCATGGTTGATCACAGACAAGGTGCAAGCAAGGCGAATCAGGCGCCACCGTGAGGCTAGCAAGGTTAATCACACAGGTGTCAAGCTGATCTGGCACTGTATTGGAGCTATCATGGCTGACCACTATCCAGGTGCCAGGCTGATCTAGGCACTATCCTCTCATGGTGTGAGTCATCATGGTCAGTCTGTCTCCCGAACGCAGCAGTCACCAGACACAAATTTAAACTGTGAGTACTTGCTCAGCAAAAAGTTATCGGGCCAACATGGGCCTGAGTTGGCCCGCGCACGGCCTTGCACGGGCCGCCTCAGGCCCACGTCGGCCTGCGGACCTCTTCCTTACTGGCAGTCACATTTCAAACGCTGTCTTTGGCTTTGAAAACAAAAGCCAGGATTCAGCAAAAGCATCAGGTGGCCAATGGATCCAGCCTCAGGGTATCCATGGCTTTAATCAAAAGTCACAAGGAAATGCCAGAGGGCCATCAGACATCACCACAGGAAGCAAGCACGGAGGAATTGGGGTGGGTGCAGGGTGGTGGTGGTAGGGAGAGACATCTTGCAAAAAGGTGAAAAAAAAAGTAATTACAACAACAAAAAAAAGAGCAAAAGTCAGAAAAGTAATTACAAGTTCATTCAGCAGCACTACCTGAACTTCCATCAGTATTGTCTACAGTACCGTAAATAGGACACCAGTGGCTGCACGCACAAGGGAGTTAATTTTTAAAGATTAACCCCTTCACTGCCAGCGGACACAGATTGCGTTTCTGAAATCTTGATTTCTTCAATGCCACAATACTAAAGAGCTCCAGCCGCCCAAGGAAGAGGGTTGCAAAATAGTGTCAACAAGAGGCATAGATCCTCATTAGCCCCCACAACTGCGGGGGCTCATGAGAATCTATGTCTCTTGCAATTGGAGTGTGTTCATGATTTCTTCGTTATGTTGGATCAAAATGCTAAGGGCAAAAGTGTCCACAACAAAAACGGTCAACATTGTTTCGTCAACTTTGAAACAAGATTTTAACCAAAAATTGTCCAGGTTATTAAAAAGTATGTTTCTTTCCAATCTTTGTTATGTTACATACTCTCAAAAATGTCTGCAACAAATTCAAACACACTGTGGTCTGCAAGAAAACAGAGTTCACACAAGTGCATTTCTTATTTTTTTTGTTGGCTACTTTTTTTTATTTCACTGTAATCAATGGCTGCTGATATCCATTTTTTTGGGAGAGAAAAAAAAATTCAACAAAAAATGCTAAGATCCAAATGAAAGAAAGAAAAAAAAGTTCGTCACAAATAAAGCACAGAGGGGCATGCAAGACAAATGTAATCACAAGGCTTTGTACAAAGTAATAAAAAATTAATGTTTCATCAAAGGCCTCATGTAAAAATACTGGCAAGAATTCAGTCAGGTGAAATGATGCAAATACAGTTCCATCAAAATGCTGAGATTAAAGTTAGATGGGCTGTCAGGCTGCCTTATTGAATCGTTTATTTCTGTGGATAATGGCTGCTGGCAGGGGGTCTTCTCACTGAAAATTATTAGACATCTGAGAAGAGCTAGTATCTTGTCATGACAGGACCCTCCCGAATTGAACCAAATTGAAAAGTGATTATAGAGTATTTGAGACACGACAAAATGACAGGGGATAGTTATATTCCGTCATATCCAACAGATGTTATAAGCAGTACGCACCAAGCTATTCTGGTACTACCCTTGAACTAAAGCCATTGGTCTATATCCTTATCTGTAAGTACTATAATGTAGCTTGCATATGGCAGAGTACAAATGAAGCTTTAGCCTCAGTATGATATAATCCATAAGCTAGCAAGTTCTACCGTGCAACCCCCCCCCCCCCCCCCCACCCCAGTACTCAATAAGATGGGTTTCAAAGTGTTCCTGAGATGTTTAAGCCATGTTCCCCGAAAATCCTTAGGAACACACCAGAGATATAGCCGATGGCGCAAGGGTACCCCCATTCACGCTCTTCGCAGGTGCTAAAATGAGGTTGAGAAACATTTTCCTCTAAATAAATCAGAATTCATTCCAGAAGCCCAAATCAAGCAATATTATGTCAAGGCACACCTTCTGCATCCTCTGCAAAAAACAGAATGAAAAAATATTGAATCTCTGGCTCACAGTGAAGGTATTTGTGCACCCAGCAAACGACCATTTCCGCAAAATCGCAAAAAAAGACAAAAATCATGTGTCAGATGCCTTCAGACATTTTCTATAGCACTGACAGTCCATTTTCAGGTTTACATCATTAAAACAGGATGTCATAATTATTATAAACTTGACTAGGTGATGCTGTGATCACTGTGAGTGCCACAGTGGTTGATTTTGTATCCCTACCCCCAAGTTGTAAAAATACACAAAATTAATTAGAAAAAATTGCTTCAGTTATTCCATTTTATTTTGACCTCTCTTTACCTATTAAGTTTCAATAATGTGAGCATAAAGTGCAAGAAAATAAGAAAAGTCAGCATCCTTTACGGTGTTCGTGGTGAATGATAGCTTTTTCCCATTTAAAATTGCCGAATTGGGAAACGTACGTTGTTTCCGATGCCCTCAGAAATTTTGTATACAACTGATAGGTCATTTTTAGGTTTTATTGGTTGGGATAGAGTACCACAGTTACTCCCAACCTGATTTTATGATGCTGTGATGCATTTAGGGGCCACAGTGCCTGAATCTGCTGCCCTACCCCCATTTTACCTGTACGCAAAGGAACGAAAAATGATCATAACAATTGCTCCTCTGATTAAATATTTTTGTTGCCAGTTTTCTTAACAAAATATGCATATTGAGCATAAACATTTGTGATCATTTCATTAATTTCAATGTGACCCATCAATTTAATTGTAATTCTTCTTATTTAAGGCATGCTTAACAGGGGCTGCCGCTGAAGCTTCTACCGTCTGCACATTCAGCACTCTTGTCAAACTCGGGGAAGGTGTACCACAGGGAGATGTTGTGTCTGATGCTGTTTTTGGTCTACATTAATGACATCAGTACAACAGTACCAAGGTTCGTCTCGAACATCCTCCATGCGGATGACTTTGCAGTGTGGAGCGCAGCAGAACATAAAGAAATATCATCCTCCAGAATCCAGGATGATGCCAATAGAGTCAGCAGCTGGACTGAAAGAGGCCACTCAAACTGAGCTAGACCATCTCTTTCAATCAGACGGAAGAGGTCACCTCAAAACTGGAGACCTTCCAGTACCAAAGACAGACAGGCCAACTTTACTGGCAACAAATAAATTACTGGATTCACGTGGAGGCCTCACATTGAAGCCATGGAAGCTAGAGCTGCAAAAAAAAAAGTCTCTGATGAAGAAACTGGTGGGGACCACATTGGCGGAAATTACAGCATCATGGCACAAGCAAACACCTGCTCGGTCAGACCAGTTGTGCTACCAAGATACATCGACAACATGAAACACTGCCTGTGTTACGATTGTGGTTGTGTTATCCTGTGAGAGCGTACATGTGTTATTCGTAGGTAACGATATGTTGTTTATTTGAGCTATCACGGTTATGATTTCGTACCTTTTTAGTAAGATTTTCTTTTGTTCGTGAGTAGAGCCGTTTTCGTTTTGTTAAGTTTAGTGTGGAACGTTGTAGAAGGGTCGCACTGCCTGGTGGCCTCGTAAGTGTCACGTCGGTTAGTTGACATCGCTACATTTTTCGCTACTTTTTGTTTTCCTGTGCGCGTGTATCGAGCAGCCCTTTATTTTGTTTTGGGAATGTTCTCGTACCTTTTAGAGCTATCATAGATAGGGATACCATACTTTTATCTGATTTAATTATACACTAGAATTTAGAGCTGAAGTGAGCAGCCGTGTTTTTGTAGCCTGATATATTGTTTCTGGAAAATTCATGTTAATGAGTTTCGGCTGCGCGTTTCGTTCTGATTGGTTGAGTTACATGATTTCCGTAGAAGATTCTAGATTTTGATAGTGTATATAAGGAGGGCGCTGGGAAAGCCCGTGAGTACATTGTCTTGCTTTGTCAGTTGTAGAGACAGGCAGTTTATTGCGAGAGACGCGGTGTATGAGAAAGTTTGAGTCATAGTGAGGACATCGCAGAAGAGACTTTGTATTCAGTAGTTTGTGCATTTGAAAGAGCATTACTGTGAGGATATCGCATCGCTGAATTAAATATTGTTAGAACTGTTACTCCAGTTTTGTCTACATCCTTAAGCCACGGTTGACGGATTGCAGCTGAATGAGGTCTATTTAAAAGAACTCTACGTGCGTGAGTGTCTGGTGTGTTTATCATACTTCGACTACAACTCCACCACGTAACATTTTGGCGACCCCGACGAGACCTCTTCAGTTGGTTCAGTGGAAAGGGTAGCAGGAGAAAACAGCCAGCAGTGAATAGCAGAGGTGGCGACATCGGAGATGGAGATATTCCTGAAAATTGGAAAGGAATGTGGACTCGAAGGAGCTCAACTCCTCGAGTTTGTAAAGGAGAGAGAGGAGAAAGAAGAAAAGAGACGAGAGAAAGAAGAAAAGGAGAGACTGGAGAGAGAAGAGAAAGAAGAAAAGAGACGAGAAAGAAAAGAAAAGGAGAGACTGGAGAGAGAAGAGAAAGAAGAAAAGAAACGAGAGAAAAAAGAAAAGGAGAGACTGGAGAGAGAAGAAAAAGAAGAAAAGAAACGAGAGAAAGAAGAAAAGGAGAGACTGGAAAGAGAAGAAAGAGCCAAAGAACGTGAAATCAGGAGACTCGAAATCTAAGCAGAAGAAGCAGAGAAACAGCGAAGAGAGGCAGAGAAACAACGAGAAGAGGAGAGAGAAGAGGCGGAGAGGCAGCGTCAACACGAAATTCATCTAAAGCAGATGGAGATTGAGGCACAGAGCCAGAGAACTAATGAAGCAACAGCATTAGCGAGCAGAGAACAAACAGCCCGTGCGCCAAAACTTCCACCTTTCACTGAAAATTCAGATAAGATGGACGCTTATCTGGAGCGATTCGAGCGCTTTGCAAATAGCAACAATTGGAAACAAGAAACTTGGCCTATTAAACTGAGCGCACTTCTAACTGGCAAAGCGCTTGAATTTTACACCCGCTTACCAAGAGAAGAAGCCGAAGATTATACTCAGTTGAAAGCCGCCCCCTGTTGAGACAGTACGACTTCACTGAAGAAGGTTACAGGCGACTATTTCGGAACTGCAAGCCTGAAGAAGGAGAAACACCTGGCCTATTCATTGAAAGAATCAGAAGCTACCTGGAGAAATGGATAGAGCTGGCTGGCCTAAACAGAGAGTACCAAGACCTGTGCGACCTCATCATCAAAGAACAAGTTTTCAGCGCATGTTCTAAGGACCTGGCCGCCCACCTCAGAGAGCAAAAAGACCAGTCACTAAAGGCCCTGGCCGACTTTGCTCAAAGATACCTTGATGCTCACAACATGAAGTTCGGGTCCAGTAAGCCACAGCGTGTGTCTGCACCAGCAGAGGAAATCCACAATGTCAGAGACACCCCGAGATACAAGCCGGTGGAGAACCTGACATGTTTTCTCTGTGGAAAGAAAGGTCACAAAGCGATACGGTGTCCTTCTAAAGATGTTCCCCGAGGCGACAACATCAGAAGATCCAACCAAGATCGTGGGATAGCAGGCAGAAGTAATACCACGTCTCAACACAGAGCTGCCGCTGTATTAGCTAATGATGTGACGTCATCCAATGACTTTGAATCCAGAGAAAAGCAAGCGACACCAGAACTGATCGAATCTTTCAAAAAGAATGGACGCATCCCAGTAGGAGATGGGACTACATTTTTACCAGTCTCAAACATTGCGCTGCCTGAGAATGAAGTGCCGAACATGCCGGTGGTGTCAGGATTCGTCGGCGACACACCAGTGAGAGTGTTGAGAGACACTGGTTGTAGCTGCATCATCGTGAGAGAGGACCTAGTAGCTGAAGACCAGAAGCTACAGGAGTGGACCACCCTCATTTTGGCTGATGGAACTGTAAGGATTATCCCCCTTGCCAAAGTCAGTGTCGACACCCCACACTTGACAGGAAAGATGAAGGCGTTGTGCGTGAAGACGCCAGTCTACGACCTCATCATCGGAAACATTGATGGTGCCAGAAACGCAGACGATCCAAATCCAGAGTGGAGACCTGAAATATGTTCTGTTACCACGAGAAGTCAAGCAAAGAAGAGTCATCAGACCATCCCTCTTAAAGTGGCGGACAACACGGAAGCAGCTGTCGTGAATAGGGACAGGCTGGTGGAGCTACAGGGAGGTCAAGACAAACCAAAATTGGCAGAATCGGTGCGTCTTGCTGATGACGAAAGACTAGACGACGAGAACCTATTTGACCTTAATGATCTCCGACACAAAGAGGATGTAGAAGATATCCAGTTCGGTCAAAATCTGACCCAGACTCAACGTGAAGAACTGCGCGTCCTGACTCAAGAGTTCTAGCATCGGTTTACACCTGACCCAGGGACAACAGACACCAACCAGCCCGAGGTTAATCTAACATAAGACAATCCCATTCGCGACGAGTCGTGTCGTATGTTTCGCTACACGAGTAAAGGACCGAGAAAGAATGTTCGAGAGACACCGGACCTGAGAGTCGACAGGGATGCCAGATCGCCAGTTGTTATCGCGAAGGAACAAGAGAGATCCAATTTGGTGTGTATGAACTGTGACACTTTTCCTGAGCCCACGGTGTTCGACCCAGGACCAGTGACTTTTGAACTGTGAACTGTAGCTTATGGTTTGGTGATGTTCATGATACATACTTTGACATTATTTTTAGTTTAACCCAAGGATTCACAGAATTTTGGAGCAGATTACCTGAGCAGAGCAGTTTAAATGAACATTTCTGCGTCCAGAACTTTTGTATGAAACATTTCGGTGCTCAGGACTGTTTACAGGAACTGTGAGACGTTTTTTTAATTCGATTTTTGATGTGTATTTATATTTGTTTAGGGTTTTGTGTAGGTTTACGCAGCCACAACAGTATTTTTGAAATTTGAGAAGAAATTTTTGTGAAATTTCATTCTTAAGAGGGGGGGGGGGGGGGGTAATGTTACGATTGTGGTTGTGTTATCCTGTGAGAGCATACATGTGTTATTCGTAGGTAACGATATGTTGTTTATTTGAGCTATCACGGTTATGATTTTGTACCTTTTTAGTAAGATTTTCTTTTGTTCGTGAGTAGAGCCGTTTTCGTTTTGTTAAGTTTAGTCCAGAATGTTGTAGAAGGGTCGCACTGTCTGGTGGCCTCGTAAGTGTCACGTCGGTTAGTTGACATCGCTACATTTTTCGCTACTTTTTGTTTTCCTGTGCGCGTGTATCAAGCATCCCTTTATTTTGTTTTGGGAATGTTCTCGTACCTTTTAGAGCTATCATAGATAGGGATACCATACTTTTATCTGATTTAATTATACACTAGAATTTAGAGCTGAAGTGAGCAGCCGTGTTTTTGTAGCCTGATATATTGTTTCTGGAAAATTCATGTTAATGAGTTTCGGCTGCGCGTTTCGTTCTGATTGGTTGAGTTACATGATTTCCTTAGAAGATTCTAGATTTTGATAGTGTATATAAGGAGGGCGCTGGGAAAGCCCATGAGTACATCGTCTTGCTTTGTCAGTTGTAGAGACAGGCAGTTTATTGCGAGAGACGCGGTGTATGAGAAAGTTCGAGTCGTAGTGAGGACATCGCAGAAGAGACTTTGTATTCAGTAGTTTGTGCATTTGAAAGAGCATTACTGTGAGGATATCGCATCGCTGAATTAAATATTGTTGGAACTGTTACTCTAGTTTTGTCAACATCCTTAAGCCACAGTTGATGGATTGCAGCTGAATGAGGTCTATTTAAAAGAACTCTACGTGCGTGTGTGTCTGGTGTGTTTATCATACTTCGACTACAACTCCACCACGTAACAGCCTGCAAAACCCAAAAAGCCCGACTTGACAAGATGCAGAACATGGGTCATTCTCATGATGCAGTGACATTCTTAGAGCCATCTGGAGCACCCCAATTTAGGAAATGGAGGACATTGGAGCCACTGGAATGCAGAACAGCACACACGATGAAGAGACTTACTAAACACCGACAGCATGGGAGATTACAGGAGCAGACCAAGAACCGTCTGAAATGCTCAAGTCTGAACCGCCAACTGAAGGTCCTGCAAAGGGCTAACACTGACGTCCTGGAACCAAGCCCAAAGATGTGTGAACAGTTCCCTTCAGATACCTTGACATCTCGAAAGGGCCTTCAAGACAACATAAACAATGTTCCAGGACTCTTTGCCAAAGGTCGTGGCACTGCACAAAGCCATCTTGCTGGAGGTTGTGCACAAGCGCTACCCTCACAGCAGCTGTGATACCACACTCTGTGCAGAATGAAGGAAGTGATGTGTACATCTGTTGTGCAGACAGCACTACTACCTCCCTCTCCTTACCAGCTGGCGGCAGCAGCTCCAACTATCGTACAGATCTGCAGGTGCTCAACACAGCAGCAGAGCACTAGCTAGGGAAAGGCAGTAGCTTGATCCACTGATCTCACCAGGAAGCTTCAAGATAGACTGGATGCCCTGTCCACAAAATAGTGCTGCAGTGGATTCCAGTGCATTCTGGACTAGCTGACAATGGAGACACTACAACAACAAAGTGATTGGCAACAGCAGAATGGCGGCTGCAGCCCGTGGGAAGATGACATCAACAAGCTGAACAGGGAGAGCCAGGCTACCATCTTTCATCTACGCACCGATTACTTTGGACTGGGTCCATACAGAAAAGCAGGAAGGTTTCACAAACCCAAACTGAAGCCTAAAGGTTTACACACTTAAATCAGATCACTCTGTATCAGCAATTATTTGAAGCTTCCGTGCCTAATGCATGAAGAGATACCAAAATAAAAGAATGCTTAGCGAATGTCGGACTTCGGTAGAAGCGTAAACAACCAATCAGAATGTTCGGCAAAAAGGCCATGCAGTCACTTTATGATCAGAGCTAAATATAGATCACTTGCAACAAGCGTCAGCATGATCTTTCACAATGGAATAGTCACAAATTGGGGGAGAAAAAAAAAGTAGACAAAAGTTTGCCAGCACGTTGTCATTTTTTACAAACTTTCACAGACTTTAAGGAAAAGGACTGAAATTGACAGACTTTCCAGGGCCCTGAAAAAGCCTTGTCATGTTTTAACAACTTTCACAAATGTTCACAGACCGTAAGGACCCTGCTGGACTCACCTCGTGAGACTGGGTCATGCGGAAACAGCCCTATGCGAATTTGGCGTAGAAAATCAGTCTCCTTAGCACATTCTCCAAACATGTCCATACAGAGAAGCGGTCTGCTGGCAGTTCTGACCAGAAGACAAGCCCCTGTACACCAAACTCTGAAAACATGCTGCCTAGCTCTTGACAGCTCACTTATTGGCAGCCAGAACAATATAAGATTTAAAGATGGCCATCAAAAAATTGAACGTTGCAGAAGGTGGAAGTGGAGATCTCGTGGTCGACATGTGGAAACTAAGTATTTTGATAACATTGTTTTGGCTATTAGGAACCATTTAACTTTATTAAGCATATTCATATTTACACATTTCTAGATGAAAATAAATGAAAGGAAAAGGGGAGACCTTACTAGACCCGACTTACGCTAGGTAAAATATCACCTAAAAGACCAGCCAGTTAAAAATAGTTACAATTAAATTGATGGGTTACATTGAAATTAATGAAATGATCACAACTTTTTATGCTCAATATGCATAATTAAAAAATAAAAAACTGGCAACAAAAAATATTTAAACACAGGAGTATGACGTAAGCAATTTTTATGATTATTTTGCGTTACATTGCGTACTGGTAAAATGGGGTAGGGCAGCAGATTCAGCCACTGTGGCCCCTAAATGCATCATAGCATCACAAAATCAGGTTGGGAGTAACTGTGGTACTCTATCCTAAAAAATAAAACCTAACAAAGACCTATCGGTTGTATACAAAATTTCTGAGGGCACCGGAAACAACGTACGTTTCCCAATTCGGCAATTTTAAATGGGAAAAAGCTATCATTCACCACGAATGTACCGTAAAGGATGCCGACTTTCCTTATTTTCTTGCACTTTATGCTCACATTATTGAAACTTAATAGGTAAAGAGAGGTCAAAATGAAATGGAGTAACTTTAGTAATTTTTGTCTAATTAATTTTGTGTATTTTTACAACTTGGGGGTAGGGATACAAAATCAACCACTGTCGCACTCACAGTGATCACAGCATCACCTAGTCAAGTTTATAATAATTGTGACATCCTGTTTTAATGATGTAAGCCTGAAAATGAACTGCCAGCGCTATAGAAAATGTCTGAAGGCATCTGACACATTATTTTTGTCTTTTTTTGCGATTTCTCGGAAATGGTCGTTTGCTGGGTGCACAAATACCTTCACTGTGAGCCAGAGATTTAATATTTTTTCATTCTGTTTTTTGCAGAGGCTGTAGAACATGTGCCGTAACATAATATTGCCTGATTTGGGCTTCTGGAATGAATTCTGATTTATTTAGATGAAAATGTTTCTCAACCTCATTTTAGCACCTGCGAAGAGCGTGAATGGGGGTACCCTTGCGCCATCGGCTATATCTCTGGTGTGTTCATAAGGATTTTCGGGGAACATGGCTTAAACATCTCAGGACATACTAAGGAACACTTTGAAACCCATCTTATTGAGTACTGGGGGGGGGGGGGGGGGTGCACAGTAGACCTTCCTAGCTTGTGGACTAATATGGGTTCAGTGACAGCTGACGCTGACTGCAATTCTGCAATCCTCATTAATTCAACGCACACAAAAGTAGCTGTCCCAGGAACATGGATTCAAAGTGGTGTTGGCAAGAGGCATAGATCCTCATGAGCCTCCGCAGTTGTGAGGCACATGAGGAACTATGCCTCTTGCAGTTGGGTTGTGTTTAAATTTTCTTGACACTGAATGATTTAATGCGAAGTACATTTTTTTCATGGGCTGGCAATTGGGTGCCAAAAGTAAGGGGCAGGGGATCCAACTGTTTGTTTGTCCTGTGCCGAGTAATTTCAGTATGTGTACTGTATCTGCCAGGGTTATCCGCGGTAAAGCACCTGCTGTCAAGTACAAAAAAATTCAAATTTTTTAAACCTCCATAGCTTGCTTCAGCCACCACTTGTATGTACTGTGTTTGTGCCTAGTGTGTGAGAGAAAGCATGAGTATTGTGAAATTAGCTTGCAGCAGTGCTTGCCTCCCTATTTTGTCTGCGAGTATGTTAAAAGCAGAATAATTGTGGAGGGAACTACTTAAAAATGTTACAACATCCAACTTTCAGTGTCCTTTGTTACAAGTGAATTTACCAACTGTATTTGCAAAACCCGGTGAGCAAAAGGCCCTTGGACTGACAAACGCTTGATGACATCAGCTTTAGACAATTTAGGATCACGAAGGGCTACAACCCATACATGTATACAGCAAATTTAGACAGCCGACAACAAAGCGCCACAATCTACACCGACGAGCAAAAGAAATGCGCTATTTTAGAAATCACTGGAAACACTTGATTTTCCGATGATTTCAAAAATGTTGCATTTCTTTTGCTCATCAGTATATAGCTGGACAACTGACTACGAAGGGCCAAGACCCACACGCAGCAAAGTTAATACAACTGCATTAAGTACTACAAAGGACCTCAACCCACCTGCTGTGTGTCCAGGTGTGCTTGTCTCCCCGACTGTAGCTGCTGCAGGGCATGGTACACAAGGTGGAGCTGCTCGGTTTCCATGGTGACACCCAGGTGTAAGTGCCACATCCGAAGCATGTGATGTGGAAAAGAGTGGCCAGCCACCAGGTGCAGTTCCCATGGCAACACCGGGTCCGCCTCTTTGGGGTCAAGGATGAACTCTGCACATGTACAGGGGGACATGTAGTGAGCTTCAGGTATAGTGCCTCTGCAATGCTGCTGAATCAATTTTTTCCACAACTATTTTTTCAGGAAGAAAGTAGAAAGTGTGTACTTTTGTTGAGAAGAAACCATTGAAGAAAGAAACATGCTTAGAACAGACAGTTACAACACTACTGTGTTGTAATTCTCTTTTTTTAAGCATGTTTCTTTCTTTTGTGGGTTCTCTGCATTTTTACACACTTGGCAGTTAGTCACCTCTTTAGTCTGGATTTTGTTGATGTCTGTTGTCTATTAACCCTCGCGCTGGGACCATATGGCATTGAGGCACGTCCCCTGGGTGGTGGATAGGGGGTCCCTCGCGAGAGGGGTGCACCGAATGAAATAAGGTGCCGAGAACCAACATGGTCTAAGGGAAGGTGACCCCGACAGAAAACCCCTGATCCTCCTAGTAAGGGGGTTGGGCGTGGGGGTAGCTTCCCCACCCTACAAAAAAGGAAATAGCTACAAAAACGCCGACGAAAAGACAAACAGTAATTCCTTTCCTGGACGAGGAAGGTTCTTCTACCAGAAGATTTATGACGTCCTGTGGTGAAAGCTGGAAGTCTTCGGAAGCCACAGGACCGAGCCGGCTCTCTCTATCCAGGAACACAACCATGGGCACATGGAACGTCAAGACCATGTACCAGAGCGGCAAGGCCGCCCAGATAGCAGCGGAAATGCAAAAGTACAACCTTTCCCTGCTAGGTATCAGTGAAGCTAGATGGACGCAGTCTGGCCAGAAAAGGCTGTTAAGTGGGGAGATGATTCTGTATTCAGGTCATGAAGAGGAGAATGCCCCCCATACAGAAGGATTGATTGATTGTACATTGCTTAACGTCCCGACAGCAACAAGGCTTTCTCAGGACGTGCCTGCACTGCTTGTGAAAAAAAAAACTAAACAGAACACTGAATGCATGTCGCCAGCCGGTCAAATACATTAAATAAACCTACAACATGGGGCCTAAATAAAGCTAAGACCATTTAGCAACACACATCCAATATCAAGAGCTACAGGCAGTGCAGACAGTAGGGAGAGTTTTAAAAAGGCAAATACAGGTGAATGGACAAAGGGTAGACAGAAACACATGCCCCAGAATAGAGAGAAAAACCCACCCTGTGGGGCTGACCAGGGTGACCCTGGGAACTAAAAAATACCTAACCCCACCCAAGTCCCCCCATACAGAAGGAGTAGCATTCATGCTGTCACCAATGGCGCAGAGAGCGCTGATGGGCTGGGAACCTCTTGGGCCAAGAATTATCACAGCAGCCTTTAGAACCAAAAAAAGCTCAAGCTGAACGTCATCCAGTGTTATGCGCCCACTAATGACAGTGACGAGGAAGAGAAACAAGAGTTCTACGACCGACTCCAGAGTGCCATGGACAAATGTGCGGAGCGAGACATCACCATCGTCATGGGCGATTTTAATACCAAAATAGGGGAGGACAACACCGGATACGAAGAGGTGATGGGGAGACAGGGACTAGGGGAGATGAGTGAGAATGGGGAGAGGTTTGTAGACTTTTGGGCTCTAAACAGACTTGTCATTGGAGGCAGCATCTTCCCACACAGAAGAATACACAAAGCCACGTGGGTCTCACCTGACCATACTACAGAGAACCAAATAGACCATATCTGCATTAGCAAGAAATTTTGAAGATCCCTTCAAGATGTTCGAGTGAGGAGGGGAGCAGATATCGCCTCAGACCACCATCTGCTCACCTTAAGAATAAAGCTCAAGTTAAAGAAAAGCCGCACAGAGACAACAAGAAGACAGCGCTATAATGTAGGCCTACTGAGAGAGACTGGAGTGAGAGAAGAGTTCAAACTGGTGCTGTCCAACCGGTTTCAAGCGCTACAGGAGGTAGTAAATGAAGAGGAGGCGGTCACCACAGAGCAGCAGTGGAAGGCAGTTAGAGAGGCGCTGAACTCAACCTGCAAAGACACTGTAGGGTTCAGGAAACACCATCACAAGGACTGGCTGTCGGCACAGACCTTGAAGAAGATAGAAGTGAGGAAGCAGAAGAAAGCAGTTGTCAACAACAGTCGCACGAGAGCAGCCAAAGCAAGGGCACAGGAGGAATATTCGGAAGCCAACCGCGAGGTGAAGAGGAGTATCAGGGCAGACAAGAGGGCCTACACAGACAGCCTGGCAGCAGAGGCAGAAAAGGCAGCAGGCAGCGGCAACATGAAACAGCTCTACGACATTACCAGAAGATTGTCAGGCAAGTATGGCCATACAGAAAGACCAGTAAAAGACAAGAAAGGCAAGCCTATTGCAGACAGAGCAGACCAACTCAACAGATGGGCCGAGTATTTTGAAGAGTTACTGAACAGACCCAGCCCACCCGACCCCCCAGACATCCAGCCAGCAGAGACCGACCTACCCATCAGCTGTGACAGACCCAGCCGGGAAGATATCAGAAGAGCAGTGGCATTTTTGAAGAACGGCAAAGCAGCAGGGCCAGATGGCATCCCAGCGGAGTCTCTGAAAGCAGACCTAGAGACAACAGTAGAGATGCTGTTTGGAAAGATCTGGGAAGAGGAGGTGATGCCGGCTGACTGGAAGGAGGGGTACCTAATCAAGCTACTCAAGAAAGGTGACCTCAGCAAGTGTTCCAACTATAGAGGAATCACCTTGCTGTCAGTACCAGGAAAGGTCTTCAACAGGATCATCCTGGAGAGAATGAAGAGCTCCGCTGACCCCCAGCTGAGAGACCAGCAAGCAGGATTCAGGAAAAACCGATCATGTACAGACCAGATCGCCACTCTCCGCATCATCGTGGAACAGTCTCTGGAGAGGAGCTCCCCACTGTACGTCAACTTTGTGGATTACGAGAAAGCATTTGACAGCGGGGACCGAGAGACTCTGTGGAAACTCCTACGACACTACGGTGTACCCACAAAGCTCGTCCACCTGATCAAGAGCAGCTACGATGGCATGACATGTTGCATGATCCACGAAGGGCAGTTCACCAGGGAGCTCCAGGTCAGAATCGGTGTCAGGCAGGGGTGTCTGCTGTCTCCGTTCCTCTTCCTACTGGCATTAGACTGGGTCATGAAGAGGACCACAGAGCAGAGAAGAAGCGGAATACAGTGGACACTGTGGACACAGACTGATGACCTCGATTTTGCAGATGACTTGGCATTACTGTCCCACACTCATCAACAAATGCAGGACAAGACCACAAGGCTTGCTGACATCTCGTCCCAAGTGGGCCTCACCATCCGAAGGAGATGCACAGGACATGAGTCGTTGGAGGTCTCTCGTCGAAGGCCTATACCTGGGTAGGGGTGACCGGCGTAAGTAAGTAAGTAAGTAAGTTGTCTATTAACCCTTTTCATCCTAATACACCCATTGCCTGAAATAAATATGATAGTTCAAGGGTGGCGCCACCCTTCAACTAAAATTGTTGATCTATCTCCTAATCTGTAATGTAGCTGTCATGACACGGGTTTTTTTCCCCTATTTTTGTAGGAGAGGAAATTTAGAGGAGTGACAGATTAGTTAGTCACCGGGTAAGGATACAGTAGGTGTGTAGTATTTGGCCTTTCCATGGATGTTGTGCTGCTGTGCGTGAATACGGAGGTCGGCGTAACGCACGTGACTGCTCAGTCTGCGCTATCGGGTGGTACCCGTTTCACATGAATTTGCATCATGTGATAGACCGAGCGCCTTTTTGCTAAACGTATGATAACGAAATTGTTGGTCAGTCGCATTCCAGCTGCGAACAAGATCAGTCGGCTTCAAGCAGTCAACGAAGTAACAAGTCTTCAAGGGAGGATTTCACGGGCATGATTAGCCATTTGCTGCGGTCCTCAAGTGGCGTGTTGTCCTCCTGTGACGGGCCCACAGTACGGCTCTGGTTGCTCCAGAGTTGGTGTCTTGAGAGAAGAAGAAGAAACTGCAACGACTGAACCCCTGGCTTGTCTTGTTTGTAAATTTGAAAGTGAGTCATATGGTGACGTGTAAATATCCTTTTTGTTGAGTGAATTTATTGTTGTGGGAGAGAGGTGAAGGAACGTAAAAGATGACAGTTAAAGTTGTGGGAAGGGTGATGTGATTGTTTTTCAATTGTTAGTTATTCATATGCGTATTTTGCACCTGTGTTGGAGTGTATCCAAATCCAATGGTTCCAAATCCAACGGTCTAAACGTCCAGACGTAAAGAATTAACCAGCTAAGTCTGCTGCCACGCTGTGCGTATTCTGCACCTGTGTTGTAGTGTATCCAAATCCAATGGTTCCAATTCCAATGGTTCCAAATCCAACGGTCTAAATGTCCATACGTAAAGAATTAACCAGCTAAGTCTGCTGCCACGCTGTGCGGAAGGCCTTCGTTGTGAGAGTGGAGGCTGGCTCTGTCATTCCACTTGCGGGTCTACGCCGCCATACCTGGGTGCTGTTGAGAGCATCGCGGCACGCCCCGTGTTTAGCCAGGTCGGGTCACCCCATTTAGTCATTTCTAACTTGTCTAAGTAACGTATCTTGTTTATTTGTAAACTGGTAGAGGACGTGTTAATTTCATCTCCTCGTGGTGACAGTGTTGCGAGGGGAGCTTTGTTGCAGTGACTTTTGACTTAATAAGCTTGCTCAACTTTCAGTTGTGTTGTATTGAGGGTATTGATTTCATTATATAGTTGACATTGTGTTATTTGAAATATTGTATTGTGTAAAAGTAGCCTTGCGTTATGGAAGACCTTGTAGAGGAGGCAAGAGCGTAGAGCTGAGCTCGACGGTTGTGCCTGTGAACGGTATTAAGTTTGTTCCACTTTTGCTTGTGTATCAGTAAGCATATTCACTTCGTTATATTTGATACTGGGTAATCAGAAATACTGTTACTTGAGGGACTCTTCGCAGAAGCAAAAGTGTTGGTCTAATTCACGTTAGAGCTTGATGTTTGTGTTTCCGTCGGAATCCAGTGGCTTGTGAATTGTGTTAAGCTTTTCAGTCTCAATTTTCGTTTGTATTATTAAGGATAATAGTTTTAGTATATATTATTTTGTATTTTATTTTGGATATTTGTTTATTATATATTTGCTATTTTGTATTGTGTATAGTGGTTATTCGGTTTGGGGAGTTTGGACGTGTGTGCGTGTGAATGTGGTGCGTGAATGCGTGGATAGGGTTGAGTGAGGATAGTTTGGATTATTGTTAAGGTTATATGTAATAAATGTCGTCATCATTGTTCCTCTGGTGTTTGTGTTAGTGTGGGGCGAATGTCTCGAGTTGTAGCACTCATAGCTCGCGCCCTGGAAGCGGGGGTCGTGACAGTAACCTTCAAAGGGCAACAAGCAAATTTTACAAAATCAGCGTCAAGATGTAATGGGTTAGAAACAGTTAAAACACTATTGTGTTGTAATTCTCTTTTCTAAGCAGGTTTCTTTCTATGCGGGTTCTCCGCATTTCACACACTTGGCAGTTTAGTCGCCTTTTTTGTCTGTATTCTGTTGACGTCTGTTGTCCACTGGGGAAACAGAATTTGCGAGTACTGCACAGCCTCACCTGGGATGCCTAGTTTGTCAGTGGGCGTGGTGCCCCAGGTGTCTGAGACGGAGTCAATGGCAGGCACGATGTCTGGCACCATGGTAGACAGTTCTCTCAACACCATCTCATGCACACTTACATATGGCACGAACACCTGTGACAGATACAAAATCACCAGGCCATGTTGAAGATGATGATTTGATCAGTACTTCTAGAATGCTGAGAACATTCATACTTAACATCGTGGTAGCGCTAGGAAGGTTGGAGAGAGGGGAGGGTGGGGGCTGGATATAAGGAACAAAACAAACAAGATGGGATGAACCATAACCCACGAAGTCCCTTCTATATGAGAGCTGTCTTCGCTGTCAAGGGTCTTTACCTTTTGTCTTCGACTTGATTCTGATGTTGAAATATCTCCTTCTGAAAAAGCCTCACAGATGTGATAATGCGTCATAGTGAACTCTAGAAGGGGAACAGTGCACACGCGTCATTGGTTCGTCAAACGTCATGACGTATTTTTTGGTTTTTAAGTAATTTAATATTTAATGTGATATGAGATTCGCTTTTGCTTCAAGACTTTGGAAAATGGTCACAAAACTAGAATTTCACGGTACAATTTCAGTCTTGCGCATTGATGTGTGTGTATGCATGTGCATGTTTGCATGCACGCGCTGCAAACATCCTCAAGAGGCATAGATGTTTGTGTGCCCTCCGGGCACTTGAGGATCTATGCCTCTTGGAGATGCGCGCGTATGTTTCATTGGTTTGTCAAACGTCATTCGTCATGACATCTTTTTTTATTTTACGTAATTTTATATTTAACGTGACATGAGTTTCACTTTTGCTTCAAGACTTGCGAAAATGGTGAACAAAACTAGAATTTCACAGTACAATTTCAGTCTTGCTATAATTTGTGAGGATGGAAATGATCGTCTTATTCTATACCTGCGTATTTCTCTGTGGGCTGGCGATTGGGTGCCTGATAGGCGGGGGCAGGGGATCTAACTGTTTGTCTGTCCAGCGCTGTGATTCCCCTTGGTTTGCATATAATTTGTGTGAAACCAGGTTGACTTTACCCAGCTAGATGCTATACGATGCATGCTCTTCTGAAAGCGCGTCGATTGTGTTTGCGTGTGCATGAGTGCATGCACACACTGCAAACATCCTCAAGAGGCATAGATATTCATGCACCTGAAGGGCAATGAGGATCTATGCCTCTTGGAGATGCACGCATATGTGTGAGAAAGAGCGAGCGAGAGAGAGAGAGAGAAAAAAATTGCATGATATTTAGAGTATCAGTGTGTGCGTGGAGTTGCTTCTTTTACATTACCGGGACTGTCTGACTTTCTCTAAAAGTGAAGTTTTTTTACTGTTTTAATTTTTTTCTGACAAGAATTAATTTTTACTAAAGAAGTTGAAAGAATACAAAGCTGGCTAACGAACTCATTCCATGTCTTTCTCCTTTCTCCAAACTAGCTATATGCAAAAGTTCAAGTAAATATGACAAAAATTTTGGACTCTAATCTGGGTCAACTGACTTCCTATAAACGGTTGTTTATGTCTTCAATGTGACATTCAATTACAATATGCTCTGAGGCTCCCTTAGCCACCCACTTAAGAAAGTATTTCGCCAAGTTTCAAGCTTGTGTGTTTAGCCTGCCCGCCTTTGACATCATGGACGTGCTATTAAATTCGCCCCACCATGACCCGTCCTAAAAAGTCCCGTCTATAAATAGAAGGGACTTAAAAAGGCTATCCATCCATTTACAAGTTGTTGCAAGTTGACCATTCTGAGGGGAGCTGCATGCTTCACCCCTTTTGCTGCCAGTAGATCTGGATTGTGTTTCTGAAATATTTGTTAACCCATATCATGCTGAGGCTAAAAGCTTCAAATTTGTACACTGCCATATGCAAGTCTTCAGACCAAGCTTTACCTTGAGTGGCTGATGCTCCTTGAGAAAGGCCAAGGCCTGGTTCCACTGGTGAGCCGCAAGGTACCGCGTGACCACCTGTTGTGCATACAACTGACCCTCCTGCTTCTCGTTGGCCAGCAGGGTCATGTGGCACGCGGCCTGTAGGGACATCTGATCACAGCGACGGGCGATCACTTTGGCCGCATCCTGAATGTGCTTCATGGCCAAGTAACTGTGGGGAATAAAAAAATCCATGACATGTAAACCATTCGACTAAGAGTCATACTGATACATTAACCCATTCAACCCAACGCCCTACAGCAGGAGATGAATTGACCATGATAATTCAAGGGTGGTGCCAGATTAGCTTGGCGCCTAAAGGCCAAGCTAATCTGGCACTACCCTTGAATTATCATAGTCGATCCAACCATCTACTGCAACTGATGCCTAGTTGGTAGATAACACCTCCAACATTTGGGACATGCGGTCATGGTTGATCTGTCTCATAAACTGTAATACACCAGAACCTGTTTTAAAAGTGACCATCCTTTGTGGGAGACCGCCTGTCATTAAAGACCATCATTTAGGTGACCGTCTATCGGTTAGCCACCTGAATGATGATCTTTAACCCTTTCACTGCCAAGAAAAAGGACCACCACTCTACTGCAAGAGGTATAGATTCTCATGAGCCCCCGCAATTGCAGGGGCTCATGAGGATCTATGCCTCATGCACACTGAAACCACCTTGCTTCTATTTGTTCATTTGTGTTGAATTTACACAGACGTACAATGTACTATCAGTGGTAGTCAAGAGGTTAATGACAGGTGACACTTATCTAGTAGCTCTATGGATGTCGACTTCAGCTGCTGCAATATTAATTTCCTACTGCACTATCAGCAGTGTGATACGCCCAGCCAAGGTATGCTTGCTGTGTGTGTGCTTTGCTATTTTCAGCGCTGAATGTGTAGTTACAAGTCATCACTTGGAATGCACACCAGATCCAGAAATGAATTCTTAACAAAATCACTTTGTGGCATAGGACAGAAAACTGAAAAGTTACTTGGGTGATAAGAAAGAGGTCAAGACCACTTCTGTTTTGCAAAGTCAGTAAAGTACATGGTTTTCCTGTAAAGTCTTTAGCGGACTCTCTATCTTAACATACAAGACCACTTCTGTTTTGCAAAGTCAGTAAAGTACATGGTTTTCCTGTAAAGTCTTTAGCAGACTCTCTATCTTAACATAACAATTTAGTTCAGAACAGGGAATAGTAAAGCATGAAAAAGCAAAATCAACTCAAGAAAACATGAAAAACATTACTCCTAAATTCATTTAAAAAGTACCATTTTGCTGCCTGTTCATATGCGCCATCGCGCATGAGCTGTTCTGACCAATCAGTGTACAGGTCCTCTAGGACAGGATCCAGGGGAGACAACCTCACACGAGCCAAAGCAACTGCCTCCCTGCAATCAGAAAATGATTTCTTATAGATGCCACGAAGTCCAATGATTAATTCCAATTAAAAATGTTGATAACTAACACATCTTAACCCTCTTAACCCCAAGGCCCCATTTTCCAAATTTTGGAGTTGTCACCTGACAACTTTGTACCATTTGCAGGAGATGGATGGACCGTGATAATTCAAGGGTAGTTTTTTTTTTGATTGTACATTGCTTAACGTCCCGACAGCAACAAGGCTTTTTCAGGACGTGCCTGCACTGCTTGTGAAAAAAAAAAATAAACAGAACATTGAATGTATGTCGCCAGCCGGTCAAATACGTTAAATAAACCTAACACATGGGGCCTAAATAAAGCTAAGACCATTTAGCAACACACATCCAATATCAAGAGCTACAGGCAGTGCAGACAGTAGGGAGAGTTTTAAAAAGGCAAATACAGGTGAATGGACAAAGGGTAGACAGAAACACATGCCCCAGAATAGAGAGAAAAACCCACCCTGCGGGGCTGACCAGGGTGACCCTGGGAACTAAAAAATACCTAACCCCACCCAAGTCCCCCAGGGCAGACCCGGGTGGGGATAATTCAAGGGTAGTGCCAGATTAGCTTGGTACCTTCAGGTGCCAAGCTAATCTGGCACTACCCTTAAATTATCATAGTCCATCCATCTCCTGCGGTAGGGTCTTGGGGCTAAATGGGTAAAACTGTTCAGGCAATAACATGCAACTAGTTTACAATATCTCCTTCATACATGTTCTTCGCGTGTCTAACAATGCTGGATGAAATGGATAACAAATTAAGCCGCTACTGAAATGTGAATATCACAAAACGAAGACTGCTCTTCGCCTCCTCTGTACATATGAGAGATCCAGGCACATTACAAAACATCTCTTGAAACGTGCCTGCCAGCAATGGAACGTGAAAACATGGGCAGAAAAGTCGAAATTGGGGCAAGACAACATTGTACTCCCAAGTGACCCTGTGTCCATTTAGCACGAGAGACATATTTCTAGATTAACCCCATTCAACCCCAACGCCCTACAGCAGGAGATGGACAGACCATGATTATTCAACTTGAATTATCATGGTCAATCCATCTCCTGCAACTGGTGCATAGTCGTCAGATGACTAACACCTCCAAAATTTGGGACATGCCGCTGTGGGGTTAACCCTTATCATTCGGAATACACCAGTGTGTGAAATAAGTTTGACTAAAATAGTTCAAGGGTAGTGCCAGAATAGCTTGGCGCCTCTAGGCGCCAAGCTATTCTGGCACCACCATTGAACTACAGCCATTGGTCTATATCCCTATTCGTAAGTAAATGTAGTTTGCAATTATGGCAGTGTACAAATTTGAAGCTTTTAGCCTCAGTATGACATGGGTTAAATTGGTTAAAGTGTCAGCGGGTCCATCTGGCGTGTGAGCCATTTGGCTTACTACACTCGTACCACGCGCACACAGAAACCGGCCATGGAGTATAATTTTTATGACCGCCAGAAGGCTAAAGACATACTGTCTGCAAAACGATGTCTGGCCGTCAGTTTGATTCTTGCCACATTGCCCATCCCACCGTCTTGCCCAATATGTACGTGACAATTACAACGTAAAATACACGTGCACGCAAACGCAGCTGACACTGAAACAGCAGGCTGTAATCAAGTTTTTCATAAGCAGTTCCAGTCTGCGGCAGTCTCAGTGTGTCTTACAGAGTACGACTGACTGAACTTCAGCAATTTTCATCGATATAGAGCAATACTGAACCCCTCCCCTGCTGGGGCTCAGTGAACAACACCAGAAAGGTAATCGACCCTTTCTGTGAGCCATCATGGGCGACGCCACACTGGTTGTCTCCCTAGATGCGCTACCGCTGAAATGAAGCGGTAGCGAATCGAGGGAGACAACCAGTGTCAGTCGACCCGTCACTGACGGTGTGCTCTTGAATCCATTTTTCAGTTCTGCCAAGGTGTCAGCCTTAAAAAAGGCTCACATGCCCCCCCCCCCCCCCCCCCCCCCCCCCCCCCATCAGAAGTCTTCCCAGAGATCCTTGAACTTCATCTAATTAACCCACTGACACACTCTGCACAAAAACCATTTACGGCCGTAGCTGCATGTTGACTGACATGTGACACCGGGAAGTCGTCCTCGTGAATGAAATTAGCTTATGATCTTGCTGCCCGTTTCATCAGCATGAGACATAGGTTCACATAAGCTCCTGAGCTCATGTCACCGAGTGAAGCTATGTCTCTTGCTGACCAAAGACTGGCTCCAGCCGGCTGTTCTGTTTCTCAAAGTGCGGGTTTTACGTGCTGGCTTTCGTACGACGGATAAGTGATCAAACGAGCCCTTACAACACGGCACTGGCAAACAGTTGGCGGGAAAGTGTGTGTGATCAGCCATATTACGGTGGCTCTTTAAAAAAAAAAAAAACCTGCTGAGCTGGCCAGACGTGTTCCAGACGAGACCTCAGTCTTTCGCTGCCACAGCCAAACTAGGACTGAGAATACTGAATTGCATGACTACGATCAAAGCAGACCCCATATGAATTACATACGGCTTCTGTGCTTATTGATCACGAAGCACACAGTTAAAACCAGATTAGCTTGTCGGCTAAAACTGAAGGGACTTCCGTGTTTCTAGGGAAGATGTGCCGACTGTGCTTCATTATTTCGAGTCAGTTGGCTGCGGGTGTCTTCAAAAAGCCGCTCAGTTTGGGTTAAGTAGCTCCTTGACCCTACTATAATCCCTGTCTCAGACCTACTCATTCGAGACTTGTCGCATACTGAAGGGCATTTTGCCGCGTATCCGTGTGCAGTACGTCTTGAATGAGTTCAACTAATTCGAATTTATCGGCAACTATTTTCAGTTCAACTCGGGAGACTAAAGACTATGCGGCCAGTGTACCACCACCAGATGGGCGAGGGAGCAAGACTTGACAGACAGGCCACGAAAGTTCAAAGGCAGTGTCAGAACAGCGGCTTGGCCGCGCCTCAGTGGCGAGGCCGATGTTGAGACTCAGCAGGGCAACTTCAGTCGTTCATTGGAAATTGCAAGGGCCGTTCACAGATGCCGCATAGTCTTTAGTCTCCCGAGTTGAACTGAAAATAGTTGCCGATAAATTCGAATTAGTTAACTCATTCAAGACGTACTGCACACGGATACGGGCAACGAGCCACGCATGGCATATTACCAAGTCAGTCTGAAACTAAATGGAGGTCTCAGGTTGGGGGTTAGTGGGACAGGGACCCAGAGCAGTGGGTCGGCAGTTGCACGAAGCGAGCTTAGACCCTGCGCAGGCCACTAAGCAAGGTGCTCCGCGATACCCGCATAGCGCCGGCAAAGAAAGAAACCGCTGACTGGCAAAAATGACGCGAGCGATTAACAGACTGATTTCCGGTCTTGTGTCGACACTGGCCTCTGGCTCAGAAAACACAGCCGGCCGAAGCACTTTTGATGTGGTCCAATTATGCTGTTAGTCACCCGGAGGCAAGAGTCATAAAACAGATATCATCAGCAAATGGCCCGGTTAGATACGTCGGGTCGCGCTGCTCAGTCCCGTGGTGGAGCGCCTTCCCCGGATGGAAGGAAGCCCACCTCGTCGTCACCCCGCACTCGAAGTACAGAGGGGCCCATATAAAATGCTTCATGCCGGTCATCAATGACCACTGTGTGCAATGCAACCAGAGAAAGCATTTACTAACACATGCAACGGATCCATCAAAATCCAGACCAAACTTGAATAGTGACTTGCCTTCATCAAAAGATAAGTAGCAAGTTGTGGACTTGTGTGTGCCTCTATGACAAACTAGTAATATTAATAAACTGTGTTTGAACTGTCTTTTCTAAGGTGAGCGTTTCTTTCTTTTTGGGGCCGGTACTCTCAACACTGATATCCGTCCACTGTTTTAAGGCATGTACTATCCTCTGAACTACTATGGTCTTTCCATCCGCCCAGGTCGGTCAGTTAACCCATTACATCCTGAGACTGATTTTGTAAAATTTGCTCATTGTCCTATGAAGGCTACACTAAACATTAGGAGACACATCAACTGATCATAGTTCAAGGGTGGTGCCAGAATAGCTTGGCGCCTTGGCTATGATATGGGCGTATCAGAATGAAAAGGGTTAACGTAAACATAGCTGGTCATTTCAAACAAAACGTGAACTATTATAGTGGTCGTTGAAAGTGCCCGTCTCTGAAACCATCAAGATTTCACCACCAACTTGTACACTGACTGACCCTGAGACGGCAAGTGAGCGGCATGACCTTCGTCTTAGGAACCTCATGTAAAAAACAAGAGACTCAATCCTCGTCAAAAACAACAAGAGGCATCGATCCTCATGAGCTCCTGCTGTCGCAGGAGCTCATGATAATCGATGCCTCTTGCAGACGGCGGAGGTCAGAACACAGTTGAAACAGTAGGCAACACAACGTTGTGTGTTCCTTCAGCTCCATTACCGCAGTCATAAAAGCAACACACGCTATGTCAGTTCCCTCCGCGGAACATCTATCAAGTGTCAGCTAAAATGGCACCGGCGGGCCGAAGCACGTGTCTGCAAGACTGAAGCGTGGATTCTCATGAGACCCTGCGACCGCAAGGGGGCTCAGAGAATCTACGCCTTTCGGGAGAAGAAGTGGAGGGGTGGTGGGCATGCGCCGCAGAGCGGTTGCGGGGCCGGCCGGACTGATTACCGATGACGCAGGCAGGCCCCGGGAGCCAAACTCAATTAATCTATTTAATTGCCAGCCGCCCGCCCCTGGGCCTGTCAAAACCAATCAACGGGAGACACGGATCACTGTGTTAGTGTGTGGAAAACGAGGGAGGCAAGTTTCCGCAAGTTTTTATTTATTTTTTTTTTTCAACAACAGGTACACCTTTCTTCATCGATACCCAGTAAGCGAAGGTCATCGGGCCCACGACGGCCGCAGTGGGCCCGAAGACGTTCTGCTGCTGGGGAAGAGGGGAGAAAAGAAAGAAAAGGAGCAGGGTGGGGGTGGGGTGACTTTACCACACTTTTCAATTGACACAGGTACACCCGGCGACAGAAAAAGGCAACGAAAATGAATAGTGAAGTTTAAGCAATGACTGAGTGAAATGACTGACTGATTGAATGAATGTTGGACACGTCTGCAAAAACAAGAGTTCGTCTTTATTCACAGTGAACTCTATTTGATTTTCTTCAGTTTCTTTTTCATTTTCAATTATAATTTAATCAAGGAAACTGTGTTTGAGAGATCAAAGTCTGAGAGATCAAAGAGGAAGTCGCGCCGATCGCACTCTCAGTGAATGAGAGTGAATAAATCAAAGCGCAATTGTACATCAGATCCAGAGTCCGAAATAGCTCAGGCGGTCACTTAAACGTCGGAGCAGGAGAGCGAAGGGAATCGCCGGGTCGTGGGTTCGAATCACGTCCCGGCCCCGGTAGCTGGACTCACAATCCAGGGGAAAAAAACGGATTTGTTCAATAGCATGTCCGTTGAAAGGTCCTGGTAAATCCGCAAAGTGGCACAGTTGGAGTGCGCCTGAGTTGATCAGTGTTCAGGTCGTACTCCATAGGCAATAGATTTCCCTGTCCCCCATAACCCGCCCGTCAGGGCCGTCCATGATCACCTCGGTGCTGTGGACATTAAACCCGAACTAACATACATCAGATCCAGGGGCGGATCAGTTACCTCGAGTAGGGAGGTCCAACTTTTTTGTTTGGGACCTTCAACCTGACACAAAAGGTCTCCCCGACGCCAGACCTTCCAGTGGCCCAAAAATCAAATAGGGAAGGGGGAGTGGGGGGGGTGTTCCAAACACCCCAAAAGGGACTTTGCTATTGCCGAAGCGTGACTCGCAACATAAACTAACACTTCACAGCAAACGTGCGCATCTTATTTAGTTACTTTATTTATCTTAAAAGGGCACACCCGACATTTTTAAGTCCCTTCTAATAATAGAAGGGACTTTTTAGGACGGGTCGCGGTGGGGCGAATTTAATAGCATGTCCATGATGTCAAAGGCGGGCAGGCTAAACCTCTAACAATTGAAGTAAAAAGATAAAAATTACGTCATGTCTAGTTACGCTAACCTCAAGTCGCTGCTGAACGTACATTTGGCGCGAAGCGCCGTATGTGCGTATAAATGTGTGTGCTTATGTATGTAAACAAGAGAATCTCCGATATTTTTGTACACACAAGCTTGAAACTTGGCGAAATACTTTCTGAAATGGGTGGCTAAGACAGCCTCCGAGCATATTGCAACTGAATGTCTCATTGAAGACATAAACAACCGTTTATAGGAAGACGGTTGACGCAGATTAGAGTCCGTAATTTTTGTCATATTTACTTGAACTTTTGTATATAACTAGCTTGGAGAAAGACAGTGGATGAGTTCGTTAGCCAGCTTTGTATCCTTTCAACTTCTTTAGTAAAAATAATTTTTTTCAGAAAAGAATTAAAACAGTAAAAAAAACTTTACTTCTAGAGAAAGTCAGACAGTGGCGGTGACGGTAAAAGAGGCAACTCCGTCACCACGCAGACATTGACATAATACTCTAAATATGACGGCATTCTCTCTCTCGCGGGCGGTTCTCTCTCTCTCTCACACAAACATGCGCGCATCTCCAGGAGGAATAGATCCTCATGCGCCCTCCACGCACATGAGGATCTATGCCTTTTGGAGATGTTTGGAGATGTTTGGAGCGCGCACGCACGCACTAACACACACATCGACCCGCTTTCTGAAGAGCACGCAGGTGACCCATGTACTTAATATATCATGTATCTAGGTAAAGTCAACCTGCTTTCACACAAATTATTGTAAGACTGAAATTGCGCCGTGAAGTTCTATTTTTGTCACCATTTTCTCAAGCCTATGAAGCGAAAGTGAAACTCATATCACATAAAATATAAAATTACGTAAAAACTAAAACGTATGTCATGACAAATGACGTTTGGCAAATCAATGACGCGTATGTCCTGCGCCCCTTACAGAACTCACTGACGCATTGGCAGATCTGCGAGACATTTTCAATAGGAGATAATTCAACATCAGAATCAGGTCAAAGACAAAAGGTAGAGACCATTGACAGCGAAGACAGCTCTCATATAGAAGGGACTTTGTGGGTTATGGTTCATCCCATCTTGTTTAAGGCTTCTAGTAAATACTAGCAGGTCAATCGGAACCCGCATTGTGATTTTGACAGCATAGCGAGCATGGAAGGTTTTTTGACAGCATAGCGAGCATGGAAGGTTTATTCTAAATTCTCGTAAAAAATTACGTCAAAGAGATGCCGGAGAACATCAGTACTCGTGTACACTGACACGTGTGTACACCACACCGATGACCTCGTGACCTGCAGTATTGCGATGACACTGATAGCTAGTCGGTCGGGTTCTGCCTTGTGACGTATGCTCATAAATATGCATATTAATAAAAAAAAAAAACCAGGCCGATGCAGACGATAAATCCGCGACTCGGGTACAAAAACAATACACCCGCCAAACGATGAATTTCGGACATTTGGCATCATAAAGCTCCAAGATAGTACACAAAAGATCCATACACATACTGTCAGCGGTATCTGTTGCAGACAGTTTTCTGACTGTGTTGAGATGCTTGATCCTGGGGAATATAACTTTAATCCATGAAGACAGGTAAAACAGCAGACAAAGACACCAACGGCGTCGAGCTACACTGCTGGTTATGGTAAAAAGAATTATTTAATCATTTTGTATTTGTTTGTTATTTTTAAGTTATTGTTTCATTTTTAAGTTAATTTTTTGTTTGTCGTTTGCAGTTTCTCTCTGTGTGCTGTTGCTGCTTTTTGTTTTGTTTTGCTTTGTTTTGTGGGAGGTTACTTTTTCATCACGTAAGAAAGTGTTTTTTCCCCCCTTAATTGAGACAGGACATGAACCAGCGTCATGTTATATTGCCATGCTAGGTCAGCTGGGTCATGGTTATTTATGAAGTTACAGCACACGCCCACTGACGAACTTCCGTATCAAGACTCACTCGTCAATATTTCAATTCTATTTTGTCACCGCTCTTTCATCTTGGCTGTAAACGTTACCATTTCTGCATCGCGGAACCGGATTGAACTCGAGTGATGGAGTCTGCGAGAAGCATAGAGCTACGTCAGCCTCCGCAGATTGCGGGGCGAGGGGGGGGGGGGGGGGAATCTCTGCTTCTTCGAGTTGGCGTCTAGACTGAACCGAGACATATACGGAGCCAGCAAGAAGCACATAATTATCCTCATAAACCCCCGTAGATGCGGGGGCTCATGAGGATCTATGCCTCTTGGAGATATCGGGTGCCGCTGCAACAGTCGATGACTGAACTCCGGAAAACTGCCATCTGGCTGAAAAACAAACAACAAATTAACAGGTGTGTTGTTTCGTGATTTTGGACATTACGGCCGCTTAGGCCTTACGATTTATTCCTTCTCGTGCACGATGCTGACACTTTGTGATGCATTTATATTTTCATAGCGCACCCAAACCTAGATATGCCCATTTTTCCGACTGAAACGACAAAAAGAAAAAGAGCGCTGGACAAACGGTTAGATTCCCTGCACCCTCCTACAAGGCATCCAATCGCCAGCGGTGAAAATACGCAGGTGACTAATAAGACGATCACATACATCCCTTAACCCTTATCATTCGGAATACACCAGTGTGTGAAATAAATTTGACTAAAATAGTTCAGTAACGGGTAGTGCCAGAATAGTTTTGTGCCTCTACTAGGCGCCAAGCTATTCTGGCGCCACCGGCCCTTGAACTAAAGCCATTGGTCTATATCCTTATCTGTAAGTACTATAATGTAGCTTGCATATGGCAGTGTACAAATTTGAAGCTTTTAGCTTTAGTATGATATGGGTTAACGAATATCTTTGGTTAAAAGATGCAGCTGTAAGAAACACTGCAGCCCATTTTTAACGACGATTCTGTTCACAGTCTCAAAGTTATTTTCCTTTCCCCCACTCATTAAATTAACGAAACGGACATTCTGCGCATGCTTTAAGATTTCAGATAACAAACTTTGACATTTGACAGAAGCGGATCTGCGAAAAAGGGAACTGCATTCCACAATCAACTTTCCAACATTAGCGACGTCGAGAATGTAACATCCTTTGTAGCGCTGACCTAGCTACGAGATGAGCGAAAGGGCCGCCGGGCCGAGGTTAGCCGCAGTTGGCCCTCCTACGGCTGTGCGCGGGCAAAATGCTGGCCACACCGACCCGACGACCTTGTGCATACCGGTCAACTCCAAATGACAAACCCATTAATCGACTTCCTGAGTATCATGCAAGCAAAATATTGTGTCGTTATTAACCTATTTAGCCCCGAGTCCCTACAGCAGGAGATCGATTGACCATGATAATTCAAGGGTTGTGCCAGATTAGCTTGGCGCCTTCAGGCGCCAAGCTAATCTGGCACTACCCTTGAATTATCATGGTCAATCAATCTCCTGCAACTGGTACATAGTCGTTAGGCAACACCTCCAAAATGTGAGAAATGGGACCTTGGGGCTAAAAGGGTTAAACACACACGACCTTTACTCATAAGCTTTTTCGCTTCCAAAACTAAGCTGTTCAAGGGTTAACCCCTTCCCTGTCAATGTACGTGTATTTCGTTTCTGATGGCTGTGTTAAATGAACGACCCAAAGCCACACCTGTCCAAAGAACATAGAAACAAAGTGTTCTCAGCAAGAGACATAGATCCTCATGAGCCTCCGCAGCTGTGGGGGTCCATGAGGATCTATACCTTCCTGCAGTTAGATCGCGTTCACTTTTTCTTGGCAGTGAAGGGGTTAAGCTTAACCCTGTTAGCCCCAAGGTCCCATTCCTCAAATTTTGGAGGTGTTGCCTAACGACTATGCACCAGTTGCAGGAGACGCACTTACCATGATAATTCAAGGGTAGTGCCAGATTAGCTAAGCGCCTTCAGGCGCCAAGCTAATCTGGCACTACCCTTGAATTATCATGGTCAATCGATCTCCTGCTGTAGGGGCTAAATGGTTGGTTGTACATTGCTTAACGTCACGACAGCAACAAGACTTTCTCAGGACGTGCCTGCACTGCTTGTGAAAAAAACCCTAAACAGAAACATTGAATGTATGTCGCCAGCCGGTCCAATATGCTAAATAAACCTAAGACCATTTAGCAACACACATCCAATATCAAAAGCTACAGGCCGCGCAGACAGTAGGGAGCGTTTAAAAAAGGAAAATACAGGTGAATGGACCAAGGGTAGACAGAAACACGCGCCCCAGAATCATAGAGGGGGAAATCCACTCCGTGGGGCTGACCAGAGTGACCCTGGGAACTAAAACGTAGTTAACCCCATCCAAGTCCCCCAGGGAAGACCCGGGTAGGGGTCAGGGCAAAATGGGTTACTGAAAGGACTTCGAACAGTAACGCAATCTACAGCAGCTTCAACGCACAAGCAAAAGGACTCTGGATACAGTTTCACTGCAACGTCAATCTTGACTGTCCCTTTGTGTCCGCAAAAGAAAGGGATTCAGTTTTGAAAACCCCTGCCGGAACATACCGGCCTGACGATGGTGACTAAATGCAAATCCGCTGCGCCACCGCGAGTGCGCACCACCCCGTCACAAGATTTATTCAGAATTCTGAATTGAGCTTGTGACCGGGTGGTGCGCACTCGCGGAGGCGCAGCGGATTTGCATTTAGTCACCATCGTGAGGCCCCTATGCCCCTGAAGCAGGCCACAATGGTTCAAGTGAAAATATCTTCGACACACCATTGGATGCGTTTTCAGGCGAACGGATCGTCTAATGCTTTCGCCAGTGGTTTAACCCCTTGGTACGGATACTACGCGGCTATTTCCAGCGTATCCGATCGTATGAGTCTCGAATGAGTTGAATTATGACGTCGTTTATGCTGAACCAAACGGAAATGGAACTATGAATTTAACCCTTTGCGTGTCGGTAGCGCTTTTAGTCGCGACGATTCCTTCAGGCATCATCGCGACTAAAACCGCTACCGACACGCAAAGGGTTAATGCAGTGCAGGGCCGGGCGGCTGAAACAGCTAAATTCCCTACAGATACAAATCTTATTCGCAAACCTCGTTCGTAGGAGGACTGCCAGTGTAAAGCCGCACACAAACAAGCGCCTGGCTAATGTTCTAGGGCCCATCATTTGTCTTGACAGCTTCATGTCACGGTTAAGACGAGAGAAAGCGAGAGAGGGTTGGGCGTGTGTCAACAAGCAAATCTCATTTTTGCTGCGAATCAGGCCAAGGGCAAGTCGAGCACTGTCCGTCTGCCAACAACCACCACAGAGCTACAAGAGGCATACGTTTTCAGGCAACCCTGCATCAGATTGATTGTACTCAATTGCATTTCGGCACCTAGGACGAAGGAATGAGTGTCAGGATCGGAAGTGGTGTTTATACAGCGGCACGCTAAAAAAAATAAAGAAAAGACCCCCCCACACACACACACACACACTCCCCAACTACTCCGCTCTCTATCTGCGGCGTTATTAACTTTCGAACACAGTAATCTTGTCATTAATTTAAACACACATACTTTGGCCAAGACTCGCAAGAGTCCCCCAGGCCCGCCCCCCCCCCCACCCCCCCGATCAACAACAATTCCATGATCAACAACAACCAACAACCATTAACCCCTTCGCTGCCAGTGATCGCGGATTTTGCGTCTAAAACCACTGCTCTCTGACTGACCGACATTCGCGCGAAGAACACAAAAAGAAATGGGACCAAAAATATAATAATAATAATTACGGTATTTATAATGCGCTTATCTTATAATAATTATAACTCTAAGCGCGCACTCACGACTCGCACACGCATGCGCACGCTTTAGACAAAGACTCAGGCATGGGCATGAAGCACGTAGGACTAACACTAACAAGTCGCGAGGGCTCGAGAGGATTTATGTCTCTTGTTAGTCTGACGTGCTTGATGACCATTTTTGGTCACATTTCTTTTATGTCTCTTGCAGCTGGTTAACGTTCGCCTTGCCTCGGCAGTTGAAGGTTCTTGCTTGTCTCGCCATCTCTACCGTTTAGTGTTTATCTTGCGCCGTCTTGTACTAGAAATAAAAGCTGCCTGCTCGGCGTTAAACCCATCTAACTAGAAATAAAAGTTTAAACCAAAGGTACTATCAACGAGGATGTCAAACGCACGGATCGTCTAAAGCTCTTGTCATGATATACAAGGGTCTCTTCACTAAAGGCCCCGCTACACATGCCCGGTTTTGAGGCCGATTCCCGATCAGTTTCGAATCGGTAGGTGATCAGGCCGGACTAAAAAAAAACCGTGTGCACTGCCACACATTTCCCGACTTGTTTAGCCGACCGGTTTGAACCGAAGATCAAAGTCGTACCTGTTCTGCAAAATGGCTGCTAGTTTTGACAGTGATGATGATGTGCTTGCATTATCAGCAGTTTTGCATCATATAAGGGAAGAGGCGTGCGAAACATCAGCAACGGCGGTGGTACTGCGGATCACAACAGGCGTGTTCCGCCATTTGCAAAGTGAAACGACATGCTTTGCGAGACGACGCGCTCTGATTGGTTGAAGCTTGGGGCCGATTCGGATCGGAAAAAAAGAGCAGGTTCTAAACACCCGATTCCCAGCCGATTGGGACCGGATCGGATAATTGACGTCATCCGATCGCAATCGGATCGGAATCGGCTTCAAAATCGGGGCACAACCGGCACGTGTGGCGGGGCCTTTAAGAGAAGCACCAACTGGACGTGCCAACCAATGCAATCTGAGTGTCCACCAGACACGAAAAACACTTTCAGAAGGATTGGTTGCTATTGTTTTTTTTTTTGTTTGTTTGTTTTTTTATTTATTTAATTTATTTATATTTATTTATTTATTTTTATTTTTATTTTTATTTTATTTTATTTATTTATTTATTTATTTTATTTATTTATTTATTTATTTATTTTTTTTTTTTTTTGGGGGGGGGGGGGGGGGCCGCACAGTAATTAAATCCGGGGTCTACTGTATTCACGTAGCTCTATGGTGGCAGAAAAACGACTCGCACACGAAATAGGAGCGTCGACCGTTATACAAAGTTTTTGAACAGTCATTTTTTCTGGGTTGCGAATCTTTCTGGATGGAATCTTAAAAATGTTTCAACCCTTGGGCGGTCGGTAACGGTTATTCGTCGCGATGATTCCTGCAGGAATCATCGCGACGAATAACCGCTACCGACAGCCGAAGGGTTAACTCATTCAGCCCGGCGCACGTATTTCCCAAATTTGGGAGGCGTCTCCTAACGGCTATGCACCTGTTCCAGGAGATGGATCGACCATGATAATTCAAGGGTAGTGCCAGCGCTAATCTGGCACTGCCCTTGAATTTTCATGGTCGACCCATCTCCTGCTGTAGTTCGTCAGGGCTGAACGTGTTAAACGTCCAGAAATCTCGTCCTGACTTTCAACACACAAAACTGATTCGCCCCAGACGTTATTAGCGTGTTTCATGTGAGAGGTTTCTCCATTAAAGGTCTATAAAATCAGACGTCAACAACCCCCCCCCCCCCCTTTTTTTGTTTTTTGTTTTTGTTTTTTATTTGTTTTTTGGTGTCTCCCATAATAGAATCTCTCGAACCAGGGCGGCATCGGTTCCGAATTATCACCCTTCATCTCTCGTAATCAAACTTTTCAAGAAAACTGTTACAGCGATGGAGTAAACAACTCGACACATTCACACCCAGCAACGACTTTCCACTAGGTGTCGGTCGTCTACGAGGTTCGTGTGCCAGTTGTTGTCGAAGGATCGGCCATAAATGATAGTTTAAGAGAAGTGCTAGATTAGCTTGTCGCCTTTTCAGGCGCCAAGCCAATTTGGCACTACCCTTGCACTATCATGCTCGGTCCGTTTTGTCTCGCGGGTGAAGGTGTTTAATGCTGTTACTTTTGACATAAACGAAGCTGTACAAGACGAGGGACGTGCACAGCAGATTTTAACGTCTATTTCTACTGTATCGCCTGACGAACGCTATGTTCGACAGAGACAAACAGGAGGCAGACGTACTCACGAGCAGCCCCCCCCCCTCCCTCCCCCCCCCCCCCCCCACACAATGATTTAATCTGTGCCTGATACAGATAGGTTCTGTTGAACTGCTGGCATTATAGTATTTTAACCCTTTTCATCCTGATACACCCATTGCTTGAAATATATTTGACTGACACAAAGTTGGTTGCCACGTCCAGTTGGTGCTGGGTGCTAAGCTATTCTGTTCTGGCACTACCCTTGAACTAAAGCAGTTGATCTATCTCCTGATCTGTGACGTAGCCTTCATATGACACTAAGCAAATTTTACAAAGTCTGCCTCAGGATTTAATGGGTTAAGAAAGAGCAACGCTCAGGTCTCCCTCCTATCGCCTAACGGAAGACTGACGATCATTACAAAAAAAAAAAAAAAAAAAGGGGGGGGGGGGGATGGGAGAGGGTGGGGACAAACCAGCCAGAGGCACAGATCCCCAAGACCTCCGCAATCTGCTGGGGGGGGGGGGGGGTTCACGATGATTCACTCCTCTTGCCCCCCCCCCCCCCCCCAACAAAAAACAAAAAAACAAAAAAAAAAGAAGAAGAAATGGAAAAAAAAAAGTGGAAACTGTTGCAGTCAAGTATTTCGGGAAAGCGTAATGTCACGGTATATGTCCCGATGAGCTGGAAGGCGGTCGATGCCCTGTCCGGAGTTAACTGGTTGTGTCAAGAAGGTACCAGAATGGATCTGGTCGCATTTAGAGGGGGTGTCAAGTCAAGAATGGAAAATCGTGCTGAGAAATGTCGAGGTCTGTGCGAGGGCTGAGACCACACTGCTTGTCTCTCTCGATTCGCTGCGCTAATCAGCGCAGTGAATCGAGGGAGACAACCAGTGTTGGTCGAGACAGGACACGAAAGTCTACTTAGTGGGTTTTGCGGGAGAGGGCGGGGTGTGTGTGTGTGTGTGTGTGGGGGGGAGGGGGGGGGGGCAACCACCGCGTAGATTTTAGTTAGTTTTTACCCTATGACTGTAGGTAGCGGTTTTTGTCGCGATGATTCCTGCAGGATTCCTGTCGGCGCCAAGCTAATCTGGCACTACCCTTGAATGATCATGGTCGACCCATCTCCTGCAACAGGTGCATAGTCGTTAGATGACGCCTCCCAAATTTGGGAAATACGTGCGCCGGGCTGAATGAGTTAAAAAAAAAAACAACCAAATCAAACACCAAAACAAAATGTTTGGTGCGGTGTTAAAAAAAGCGTTTATTTTTTATTATTTTATTTTATTTTTGTTTGGGGTTTTTTGGAGGTGGGGGTGGTTGGGGTTTTTACATGGATACCAACCAGTCTGTTATTGACTAGAAGAACAAGGAAGCTGCCACAAATTAAATGGCAGAAAGTCACATTTTTGTGGCCAGCCGGAGGCGTCTGAGACTTTGGAATGAAAGGAAGCCAAAGAACTTTCCTGAATTGGCCGCTACAAGGAAGTGTTAACGTCTCTCTCATAAAACATGTCGAAGATGACGTACAAGCGCCGCAACGTGCGCGTGTTGACTGAGAGACTGATGGAGACATGCCGACATTGATGCGGTCAGGCTGCACCGACAGGAGTTTGACGCGAGAACGCACGCACACCCCGCGCACGCATGCACACACACGCACCACGTTCGGATTGCGACATCATTATAGAGGATCGTAAATGACCCATCAAAAGACAAACAGCCCGAGCAACAAATTTACAACCACAAAAGAAGAAAACGCAACAAAACAAATTTAGTGTCTCTGTCTGTCTGTCTCTCAATTATACGAGTAAATACTCAGCGTCTGTTCACTGTGATTTAACAGCAAAGCTGATGATCATTTATCACACTGGTTGCCTCACTCGATTCGCTACCGCTGATAAGCGGTAGCGAATCGAGGGAGACAACCAGTGCCTGTATGTCTCTCTCTGCTTGCTGTGGTAACAGTTTTATGTGTTATGTCTTCATCCTTATGTATGCTGTGATATTAGTTTGTGTGATAATTGGTGTGATATTATTTTAGTCTTAGTAACTGACATCAAGACACATTCCAATGTTTTTATTGTTTTTTTTTTTACATGGAAACATATGGCAATAAACTATCTTATCTTATCTTCTCTCTCTCTCTCTCTCTGACGCACGCATGCACACACACAGTGGGTGCATGTGATAAGCGGTAGCGAATCGAGGGAGACAACCAGTGTCTGTCTGTCTCTTTTCCAGACGCACGCCTGCACACACAGTGCCGGGTGTATGTGATAACCGGTAGCGAATCGAGGGAGACAAGCAGTATCTGTCTGTCTTTCAGACTCACGCATGAACACACACAGTGGTGTGTTTGCACTCGTTCACAATAATACATTTCCGATTTGGTACATAGAATTATTTTTTTCCCCGTCCATGCAGATAGTGCACAGCCTGCGGCATCAGTCTCAGTGTCTCGGCAACCATATGTCAACGGCAAGTTCCGGATTATCGTGACCGCCGTGGACGCAACAACGGGAAACGGGCGGTTCAAGGGTAGTGGTAGATTAGCTTGGCGAGCTAATCTGGCACTACCCTTGAACTATCATAGACCGTCCGTCTCCCACCGAGGTGTTCAAAGTGAATGTGTTCGTACCCCTATTACGTCTCCCAGGCATACATACCATCTTTTCGTAAACATAGGGGGCTTGACGAGAAATGCGCGCCGACAGGCGACACGCTCTCCCACGCGCTCAGAGGAACTCTGAGCGCATTGCGTTTTAGCGCACATAGCTCGTCAGGCCCCTATGTTACCGTGCACCCTCGACACCGCAAGGCTGCTACTGGAGCCGTGAAAGCCTGTTGCCGCGAAGCACAACTTAAGTGGGCGAACCATAATCAACCCCTCGATTAAATTAACTTCTTGTACATGCGACACGCGTGTGTTGACGTGGCTATTACAGTTCTACCTCAATCGCCGCACGTGCCGTTTGTGGGCGTGGTCTAAAAGTCGGCTCAGATGTGAAACCTGTCAACACATCTTGATAACTCGGCCCGCTAAGAAGCCTGGCCCACGCTACCACAAACACCTATTGCCGGGCGCAATTTTGTGGCGGCAATGTTGCCGCCTCAATTAGGGGCGCCTACAATATTGCCGCCACAAATTGCGACCCGATACAAACCGAGTCTATTCATTTGTGGTAGCCGGCAAGGCTCGAGCAATGTTGCCGCCTCTCAGCCAATCAGCGGTGTTCTTGCGCCACTTCCCGTTTCTTCATCTTCCGGCGAGCCGGAAAAAATGGCGGAGAAGCTGAGCGACGGCCGACGGCTTTGAGACTGTAATATTCATTGGAGACGCGCCGCATGTGAAAACGCTGCTAATAGCTGCATATCCGTATGCCGCACGTCTCCAGTGAGTAAATTTATCAACCTTGTCCGAGAGTTCCCATGCATATGGGACTCCTGCAGCTCCGAATATTTCAACCGGGCGCGCCGTGAGAGCTGTTCCATATATAGTAATGGCAGGTCAGTCAGTACAACACATTGCGCGCACATTGATACGTGTGCCAGGAAGCCGATGTGGCAGGTGGCAAATTGTTGCTTACCACACATTGCTAGTGGCAAATTCTGGTAGCGTGGGCCCAGCCTCTAACTCGCACTGTTTATGTTTCAGCGGTGCTTGCCTGCCATCTGGTCACAGTCAAGGCGGCCGTGTTTCAGTTAGACACAGTTTGAGAAACATCAGCATGAATGACACCAGTAAGAGGAATAGATTCTCATGAACCCTCTAGCAGAGGGGATAATGAGTATCTATGCCCCTTGCAGATGTGGACTGGTTTCTCGCACAGACTACAGTCGTTACTAGCATCCACTTCCTCATTTTGAGGAACGATGTCAGTTACAAAAAGACAAAAATCAAGCTAAAGGCATAGATTTTCATAAATAGCTTTTCGTGGCGAAGACTTATGAAAATCTGTACCTCTTGCAGATTTCATAGACTCACTCTTACAACTTGACAATTCTTACTTCAGCCGTTTACGAGATGGTGATTTTCTGGAGAGTAACAAAGGTTTGGGTATATCAAAATGAAGGTCTAGTATGAATACAAGCAGTGCGTATTCGGAGGATGGGGACATTTTTCTGTAGCACATTTTGTTTCCAGTACAGCTGCAGACGACACCAGGACTGTCGCAGTCATGTTCACTGGGGATCAGTAGTTTACACGGGCTTAATTTGGTCCTGTATTCAGTGGTAGTATGCACTATATGTCACTTAAAAGGATTTAATTTTAGTTTTTAAGTAAAATTTCACACTTAATTATATTAAGAGAAGAAACAATTACGAAAAAGCTTGCCTATACCTCAAATATCATTAACAGTGCAGGCACGTCATGAGAAAGTCTTGCTGTCGGGACGTTAAGCAATGTACAACCAACTCAAATATCGTTACTCAACAATAAGGTCACGTATCACAAATCACGTGATCGACACATGATACAAGATACACGCGGACTCGTTGCCGTGAATTTCGGTGTGCCGACGAGTTCTTTTTTATTTGTTGTACATAAGCTTGTTTGTTTCCCCAGTGTAAAGTTGCTTTGTGCATTTCATTTACGTCTTGATAAATGTTTGTCACGTTTAGTTCCATTCACTTTACCATCGCTTTGCCTGTTTCATTTCGACACCACAGCATCAAAACAAAACGCAACCCACAAAAACAAACGCTATCTTCGAAATCTATGTTCGAAGTGCAACATGCTGCATGCTGTAAAAGAGAAAGAGTGCCACACCACTTGGTTTTAACTGTTATGGCTGAACAAAGTTTCGGAACTTGATTAATTATTTGTTACTGTAACATTTAATTCAATCAGTTGCACTGGCAAGATATGTTGTGATGTGCGATCACTGCCAGTGCCAATTATGCAGTCTCAGTGATCACTGATGTTACAGTACACTTTACACTGAAAAGAATAATAGCAACTTTTATAAACAAATGGCATTAAGTCCCCCGAAGAGTAATCAGAGCAAAAATACAGAAGGTTGGGTTTTCCCTCAGATTAAAAAAAAAAAGAAGAAGAATGAAAGAAACCACTAATGATCCGCAGCTATGTATACCAACGTGCCTAGAGAATAAAATTGTGTGATTTCATTTGTCGATGAGTACCTACAGTGTCTATGTCTACGTCATCGGCTACGTGTCCAGGACCAAGGCGAGCTACAAGTTATGTGGAGTTTCGGTTATGGTTAACAGCCTGGAGAGGGATGGGCTCCGCCAGGTTCTTTTGCCCACATGCAATGACAACCTTACCTCAATCCATACCGGATCGGTCGTCGCCCGGAACAAGGACATCACGAGCGAGGAAGTGGGAAGCAGAATCAGGCAAGCCATCGGGCGGCCCTATGAAGACCTACTAGCCATTATGAAAAAACGCAAACTGAAGTGGTATGGGCATGTCACGCGTTCAGCAGGGCTAGCCAAAACAATCCTGCAAGGCACTGTGCATGGGGGACAAAGGAGAGGAAGACAGAAAAAGATGGGAGGACAGTATCTCAGAGTGGACAGGACTGAGGCTGGGCGATACGCTAAGAATGGCAGAGAACAGAGAGGAATGGAGGGAGCTGGTTTCCAAGTCATCAGTGGTGCCCCAACGGTCGGCATGACTACGGGATATAGATAGATAGATAGACCTACAGTGTCATTATAAATTGTGAAAATATCTGTAAAAGAAAGTAAAGGTGCACGTAACTGAAGATCCATGACTTACATTTTAAAAAAAGACAACAATAAATAACCGTCGGACTTCCTCTTTGGGAAACAATATCAAAAAGTTAAAGAGCTGGTTGCCAAGTCACCAGTGGTGCCCCAACGGTCGGCAAGACTACGGGATAGATAAATAGATAGAAATATTCATCGTGTTCTGTTCTCATGCGCTTTATGAAGTCACACAGAGAAAGGAAATAAGAACTAAAGTAAACTGTCGTTTCAGTCATGTCCAAAATAAAGCGTTAAGAATTTTTTTTACCTTACATGCAATTTGCGGCCTGACTATGAAACGCATTAGTGCGTCATAAATTGGAACAAGACTACAACGATATGCATAGCACGCTTTCAGATACTCAGCCCGTGATTTAGTAAGTCAACAAAATCAATGTGGGGAAAAAGAATTTCAATTATACTATGCAGTGGGCACACATGCTGCTCGTTGATATCGTGCAAATTGTTTTTGCGCCGGCTCATTGATCTTTCATTACAATGGATCGAACTTTATCCAGAATTCGCCTGCCTTTGAGTACTGTTCGAATGATCTATATTGTTTTGCCGCTCTTTGTGAGGACTGTGATAAACGCATCACCATCTGGATCAGTTTCAGGTTTATTTTTTTGCCCATAAGTGACGATAGTTACCATCTTTTCATTGTGTTGTTTCCCTCTGATATTCCTGTCAAAATCAAAACCGTTTAGAAAGTTGTTTGATAGGCTACTTTTGTATCATCTAGCATTTTCTACAAATGGGTTGGGCAGTTAAAAAATTTAAGAGAAAACTTGTAAATTCGGATTACAGTTCAATTTTGTCAAGTGTTAAGCGGGACCTGCAAGCCTTGCTCTTTGTTTACACAAAGGAAAGATCGACATTATTTTGAACAATACTTCCCGTCTTTATTTCTGAGTAGTTCCAAAGGATAGTGTGTGATGACCCTGGCCTCCGAACATTCTTTACAAAGGATACTCCATTTCTCGACAGAGGCTCAGAAGAAACAGAAAGTGGACCTCTCAGAACAACTATTGAAAATGTTTAGGACAAGTGGCCCCCATAGGACTTGGGTTTCCATGCATCCAGGACCCAGCGAACACTGTAAATTCACAACTCCGACCCTTATCTACATCAGAATTAGTTATTGGGGTGCTACTATAAAGACCATCTAACGGCGGTACCTACATCGGCGGAATGTTATACTGCCTTTTAGTTGAGACTAGACCGGCCGAATTTGTGGAAGATAGCAGTAAAACTATATGTAAATATATCAACAGACTGGGTCAGTGGTCTCGGTTTTATGTCAGTGGCACAAATCTCGTTACATTAAAAAAAAAAAAATCATACCTCGTAAACAAGCAACACTCAGGCCTGATATTCACATGGCATCACACCGAGATATGATGTGTGAACTTATATATGACTATCATGCGTTCATGCAACAACATTTTCAATAGAAGCTCGCCACTACGAGGTGGAAAATGCTCCGGCAGCTTCATTTTAGCAATCTGGCGCTCAGGTCTCACAATCGGGACTTAATTCAAAACGGGCTGTAGTCTACGGGAAGCCTGTAGATTACAGAACACGTTTAAAAATCAATCGCCACCTCAACAATAATGCATCTTTGAACAAGGTTTGCTGCGCGCACTTAGACAACGACAAATAACAGCATGAGCCATGCACGTTGGCCGCTGTCGAACGCCTTCAAGGACATCCTCCCGTATGTTACCGAGTTTTAGACAAGCCCGGCACATGAGCATGAGCCAAAGTCCGGTATGAAAAGGTTTCAAAATATGAAATACTAACTTTTTCTCCTTCGGAAGCAGGAGATCGGTTATCCCCCTCCTCTTATGCAGATTTTGTCTGGAGACATGGTTTTAATAGTAACTGGAACCGCGGACATGCAAAATTTTGCGAAAAATGGGGTTTGAGCCCCACAGATCAAAGATGTAAGGAGTGTTTTTACGTTTTTAGCACCTGAAACAATTCGTTCTTATTTCACGCTCAGCTTACACAATCAGTAACTCGATCTTGCTTGTTCCCGTCTTGTAGTCGAAGTCCACATCATGTAATTACTTGTATACTGACAACCACAAGCTGTTTCTTGCTAATGCTTTGTTTGTTGTTTTCTTGGCCAGCCGGGCGGAGGGATGGGGTGTCTATGACAATTTGACAAAAGTGTGTTGTGGTTGGTGTGGGACAAAACAGCCATTCCCATTTATCTTTCATTTTTATGTCCTGGACACTAAAGCTTGAATCAGTACTGCCAGAAAACTGGTTCTTGTTGCTGTTCTGTGTTAGACCTGCACGGGTTTATGCCTGTATACGTACGTTACATTCGTGTGAGCCAGTGCCAGTTTGGGTCTTTTGAATAGTAGTTTGTTTGCTTGTTTGTCAGTTGTTGTTGACATTGTTGTTTTATTTTTTATTTTATTTTTTTTATTATTATTATTATTATTATTATTTATTTTGTATTTTATTTTAATTTTTTTTTTATTTTATTATTATTATTTAAAAAAATTTTTTTTTTTTTTTTTTTTTTTTTTTTTGGGGGGGGGAAGGGGGGGTGAGTGCGAGAGACCACTGGTACATCGTATACAACATAGCACATCACAACATTTTGGACATAATGTAAAAATACACATATCTCAGCAAACATTACGAGCCGGCAGCACTGAAAACAGAAAACCTATTTCCTTTGCTTCCATACACATCTGTATATGTATGGATAGAACTGCGTTGGGGAGAGAGAGAGAGAGGCAAGGGGAAAAGAAAAATCCTGACTACAGTCATCTAGACCCAGTCTGCAGCAGCACCCTCATACCGAGGATCAAAATCAGCGTCAATGAGACAAACAAGAGACTTGGAGTTACTGCAGCCTGGTTGGTTGGTTAGTTCGGGTTTAACGTCCACAGCACCGAGGTGATTGTACATTGCTTAACGTCCCGACAGCAACAAGGCTTTCTCAGGACGTGCCAGCACTGCTTGTGAAAAAAAAACAAAAACAACAGAATATTGAATGTATGTCGCCAGCCGGTCCACTAAGTTAAATAAACCTACAACATAAAGCTAAAACCATTTGGCAACACACATCCAATATCAAGAGCTACAGGCAGTGCAGACAGTAGGAAGAGTTTTAAAAAGGCAAATACAGATGAATGGACATCGGGTAGACAGAAACACATGCCCCCAGAATAGAAAGGAAAACCCACCCTGTGGGGCTGACCAGGGTGACCCTGGGAACTAAAAAGTACCTAACCCCACCCAAGTCCCCCAGGGCAGACCCGGGTGGGGTAGCACCGAGGTGATCATGGACGGCCCTGACGGGCGGGTTATGGGGAACAGGGAAATCTATTGCCTATGGAGTACGACCTGAACACTGATCAACTCAGGCGCACTCCAACTGTGCCACTTTGATTTACCAGGACCTTTCAACGGACATGCTATTGAACAAATCCGTTTTTTCCCCCTGGATTGTGAGTCCAGCTACCGGGACCGGGACGGGATTCGAACCCACGACCCGGCGATTCCCTTCGCTCTCCTGCTCCGACGTTTAACCGCCTGAGCTATTTCGGACTCTACATACTGCAGCCTGGGGACTGATGAGGATTTATGCCTCTTACAGGCGGAAAGCGTTTTGCATCATGTTGGACCGTGTACGTAGTCTGGGCCCACGCTTGCAGTATCGTTTACATTTGCTCGAGAGAGGGGGCAAGTGTCACCCATCACTTTGACAGCCGGCGCCCCGCCTCCCTAATTTTTAGGATACATTTTGTTCATTGAGGACTAACTGATTACAAAAATATGTGAACGAACCTGAAGAGCTTGTGTTTGCGGAAGAGGTCTATGGCGGGATAGAGCTTGTGGCAGGCCAGGAGGTAGGACACGGCCTTGTGGTACTGGCCCTCCTCCTCTAGCTGTTCCGCGTACTCCTCGCATACTGCAAGCCACACCTCGTACGATGCTGTGGAAGAGGGGAGAAAAATTAAAAAAATCATTTGAAATCTGAGGCGTAGAACATGTTGGGTTTAGGTGTACTCATGTGAACGTGGAGGGGAAAACTCATTTGAAATCTGAGTCTTAGAATATGATGGTTTCAGCGTTACTCGGTTTAATTCCGTTCAGTTCATTTCATTCAAGATGCTATCTCCACGTTCAGCGACAAGATCCATACGCGCACCACCCCATCCAAGAAAAGTCTTCCCCCGAGTTCTTTCGATACTGTACCAACATACTGCCCTTAGAAGGCAAACACTCTCCCTTAGAAGGCAAACACTCTCCCTTAGAAGGCAAAACACTCCAAGTCCATTATTTTGTGAAAGTTAGATTTTCATTGTAATAAATATTATACATTGCAATAGAATGAAAGTCTCGATTTTCACAAAAAAATGGACTTATCTTTATTGTCTTTTGCATTCCTAGGGAGGCACTCTAGGTCTGGTTTGCGATGGTTTTTCAGATGTATTCAGCCGCTAAGATCGAATCCCCCCCCCCCCCCCCCCCCCCCATCATTCTGGGAGCTGTGCTTGGAGTACTCATTACCAGCTGAGGAGACAGGTGGACTGTGACAGTTCAAGGGTGCTGCCAGAGCATCCTGTTAAAACAGGACCCGTCTCTCCCTTGTCGTTTCAAACGACGGACTGAAGGCCCTAACACTGACTTCACTGCCGAGAAAAGGTGAATGCGATCCAAACTGCAAGAGGCATAGATCCTCATGAGCCCCCGCGATAGCGGGGGCTCATGAGGATCTATGCCTCTTGCTGAGATCAATTTGTATCCATGTTCCATGGATGGCTGTGGCTTTAGGTGACACTGAGAATGAACGCAAATTTCAGAAACAAAATATGCGTCCAGTGGCACGGAACGGGTTGACAGGATGGTGCTAGAACAGTTTGGCGGATTGACAGGATGGTGCTAGAACAGTTTGGCGCCTAGAGCCTGGCACTCCGGTGATCCCAAATCTTGTTGGGATGTTTCGGGCTTGCTTGGGTTAATCCGGTGTCCGCTTATCTTACAACAGTTATAGGATTTATGACATGTGTCCGTTTATCTTACTACAGTTATAGGATTTAAGACATTTTCCCCACCTAGTACTTCTCTTAATTTCAAAGCAGTCACGTGTGTGTGTGTGTGTGTGTGTGTGTGTGTGTGTGTGTGTGTGTGTGTGTGTGTGTGTGTGCGCGCGTGTGTACGTGCGTGCGTGTGTAAGTGCGTGTTGTTCATACTAGAAACTTTGTGCTCTCTATAACAGCGCTTTCAGCCTGACTGCAGGGATAATGCACTTTATAAGTAGGATTCATTTAGTATTATTATTATTACTTTATTTTACACACTTCCATTCAACTCTTCCCGGAATGTCTTCGTATTCATGAGTAACAAACAAACAAACAAAAAGAAAGAAAGAAAGAAAGAAAGAAAAGAACAGGTGGCCAAGACGCACCAAGTGGAGCAAGGGAGACTATCCAGTCCGAGAGATTTTGCCGCTCGCGGGCCAGCTGGATGGCGCCCAGCACGTTTCCCTTCCATACCTCCATCTGGAGCGCGTACTCCATGTTGTCATGGTTCAAATGGTGGGCAACTGCAACACACGCAAACAGGCACACGCATTAATATTGGTGAATTGTAAAACACTCGTGACCAGGGGTGGATTGCATGTAGCGATTTTAACTAGTGAGCCTCAAGTTCTCTGACTTAGCGCTTTCCGTGCTTAGTAAAGAAATTCTTAGTGCACGAAAGTTTTGCGTTGCATGGGGCGGCGTAGCATAAAACTTTGCTATGGCCCAAGGTCAGACCTCTTAGGCACGGTTATTTGTAGCCTCAAGCGGGGTTCCCACATACGCGGTAACAACTGATCAATGAAAATGCACTATTTTAGTTTCTCAGCCTACGACCGTCTGCATACACACACGCAGTGCGTGTGCCGTAGGGCCGAGGCATGGGGCAATGGCGACTCTAAGTTCAGCCTTGGGCAGCAACAGTAGACTGAAAATTGGAGAGTCAGATCAGAAAATCGGTTGTTGTTTTTTTCAGACACAAAGTTCGCACTCTCACTGAACAGGTGACATGCAGAACATACACATTATCAGAATTGTTATTGTCTCCGGTCATGATTACACAGTGTTAGTAAACGGCCACGAGATTTTGCAATCGGCGATGGCACAGAGTTTGCGTGAATGAAGTATCGTGGCATTTTGTTCAACGAACTGAAAATAATGACTGTGGGGAAAATGGTCAGTGTGAAAGATATCTACTCTGTACAAAAGCATTCTGCATCCTCATACTGTCACTTTTTGTGTCAGCCACTGCAAAATCGGCGTTGTACACAACAGAGATACTCTTGTGTGTGGCCAAGAGGTGCGCCAGCTAAGCTCGATCGCTAGCTAAGAACGACCCTAGGCAAGGGGGGTACCGTCCTTAAATTTAAGCTCGACACTAAGCTCCCCCGGCAGGATAAGAACGCCCATGCAACCCAAGTTCAGTTTCGGCTAAGTCAGCCATCTTAGCGCTAAGCGTTGCCAGCGCGTTAAGTAAGCATATGCAACCCACTCCAGGCGCACCAACGTCATCAACTTCAACACTGCCGAGGAAAAGTGACTCAACGCCACCCAAATGCATGAGACATAGATCCTCATGAGTTGCGGGGGCCCATGAGGATCTATGCCTCTTGCTGAGACCTGTTTGTGTCCATGTTCCTTGGACGTTTGTGGCTGTCGGTCGTTGAATGAACAAAGATAATATATGAAGCAAAATATGCGTCCAGCAGCAAGGAAGAGGCGAATTTTCCCTCTATTTTCATTTTGCATTAATATTATTTATTGTGTGTGTGTGTGTGTGTGTGTGTGTGTGTGTGTGTGCGTGCGTGCGTGCGTGCGTGCGTGTGTGTGTGTGTGTGTGTGTGTGTGCAAATGCAAATATAATTGATTCAGTGTCTAGATCATCCTATAAGCCTTTGGCTTGTTTTGATCTGATGGAAATTGCTGTATATACTTTTATGCATTTTGCCAAGCACTAAACTATTTAAACCAAGGAAGTAGTTAACAACGCTTGTGCCTTTCGCACACTAACAGAAGTTATCCCAAAGGTCAAACATTGCACGGGATCCAAACAGAAGGTAGATTCATCCTGCGCGCCCCATCTGCAAGAAGCGTAATGTGTAACTGTCTTTCAAAACGTGTTTCTTTCTTCTTTGGGGTGGTCTCTATTCTAACACCATGGTCGACAAGTATGTCGTGAGTAGAGGGTCAGAGATGAATGAATTAACAGCTGTATCAGTTTTTCTTCCTGTGCACCACCCAAGAAAGTTACAGCCACTCTCGATACAATAATCTTCTTATCTGACGTCAACAGATTACTTTGGTTCACACTGGTTGTCTCCCTCGATTCGCTACCGTTTCAATCAGCGGTAGCGAATCGCCGGACACAACCAGTGTGACTGGTTTAAAAAAAAAAAAACAACAATACAAAAACAACTGTGATAAAGTCACTGCTGAAAATACAGCCTGATGTAACCCGCATACGTAATCACAGGAAGGACGACAACCCACTGGTTTCCTTGTCGTTGAAAATACACTAACTCAGGATTAACCCGTTCAGTGCCGGGACAATTTGAGTACCACGCAGCTGCAAGAGGTATAGATCCTCATGAGCCCCCGCAGTCGCGGGGGCTCATGAGGATCTATGCCTCTTGCTGACGCCATTTTGAATCCATGTCCCTGGGACGTATAGGGTTTAGGTTGAATGAACGAAGACTGCAGACACACAGTCCGCGTCAGCTGGCGGGTTCAGATATAAAACCAACAAAGATGCATTCTCCGCTAAAAATAAAAATGAAAAAAGACAAAAGATTGTATTTTCGTTCATCCTTATATATACGATTTCCGACGTAACGCGTCAACGCACCCGGGAAAAAAAGAACCTCAAAAGAAACAGACCTAACAAAAACCTTCAATCGTTAAATCGGGGTTAACGTCCAACGCTTATTCTTCTTCTTCTCAATCTCAGCGACAGCTGGCGCTGTTTTTTTGTGGTTTTTTTTTTTTTTTTTGGTGTGTGCTACAACTGACATCTGGTGAAAATGATCGTCTGCAACAGGTGTTCTGCTCCTCGGATCTGTATTAGGACAAATTTTATCGACATGATCGTGCTCTGGGGTCAGTTGCATGGGCGAGCTTAGTCCTGCCCCAGCCACTAAGTAAGGTCAAACATGAGGACCTGATGAGCAATGCGCGCCGACATTCGACACGCTCTCCCACGCGCGCAGCACCTTGCTTAGTGACTGGCGCATGGCAGGTTCACGCATGCAACTGACCCCTGCACGTCTTCTTCATTTCACATCCACAGGACTCTCTTCTTATTTTTTTTTTTTTTTTTTTTTTTTACGGTGCGCTGCACTGTACTTTTGAACCTCATTTTACGGCCCAAAGCTGTAAGGTCCGAAATAACAGACCAGCATGAAGAAATAGGGACTTTGACATCGCATTTTAAAGTATTTTTTCGCGCCAAATCAAACGAGAAACCTGAACAATAATAAATGATGATGATAATAATAATAATAATCATAATAATAATGTACAGAAGCCTGCCATACACACACAAATAAGAGAACATAAATTACCGAACAAAATAAAACTGGCGTGCTAGAAGTGCTTTAAACTGAAAACAAAATTCTTCCACAAAGTCAAAAGATTGATTGTACATTGCTTAACGTCCCGACAGCAACAAGGCTTTCTCAGGACGTGCCTGCACTGCTTGTGAAAAAAAAACAACCAACTAAACAGAACATTGAATGTATGTCGCCAGCCGGTCAAACACATTAAATAAACCTAACACATGGGGCCTAAATAAAGCTAAGACCATTTAGCAACACACATCCAATATCAAGAGCTACAGGCAGTGCAGACAGTAGGGAGAGTTTAAAAAAGGCAAATACAGGTGAATGGACCTCGGGTAGACAGAAACACATGCCCCAGAATAGAGAGAAAACCCCACCCTGTGGGGCTGACCAGGGTGACCCTGGGAACTAAAAAATACCTAACCCCACCCAAGTCCCCCAGGGCAGACCCGGGTGGGGTACAAAGTCAAAAGAATACTTTAGTGCCATATTATTATGTATACATTATTTTGTACCACATGTCATGGCCAAGAAACGCAATTGCCTATAATGTGCGTACAGCGTAGGGAGATGCATTTTTTTTTTTTACTTTTAAGACCCTATGTTGCCTTGAAAAGAAAAGAGCAAGGTGGTTTCTCAAAACAGGTTCTACTGTACACGAACAGTAAAGGACAGGAACATAATTATTGCTGACAAAACAACTGATAACAATCGTATTTGTGTGACATGAGACGCCCCTGGGTGCGTTACGAAGGTCTACACATTGTGTGCAGATGAGGACCTGGCATTGGGTAATGACGCGTTTTTAGTTCACACAAAATATCACCAGCAAGAGACGTACCCAGGGCGCAAAAGGCTATCGGAGCGAAGTCGGCCGCAGTGGGCCCGAGCCGCTGCGGCCGACTTCGGCTCGATGGCCTTTGCGTGCTGGGCTGATCTTCATGAGCCCCTCGTAACTTACCAATGCCTGTTGATAGTTTAAAACACCAACGTTCATCGTTTAGTTGTGCATGTATCGTGAACGTACAACAAAACCCAAACAGAACACCGGCCACAAGAAGGTGACTACCAAGCATGTACGATCGGCATTAAAAATAAAAACGAGGAAAGAAAGAAACACGCTTTAAAAGAACAACTACAACACAATGTTTAACGTTTCTGATTAACTCCTTCATTGGCGAGAAAAAATGAACACCACGCGTCTGCAAGAGGCATAGATCCTCATGAGCCCCCGCAGTCGAGGGGGCTCATGACGAACTATGCCTTTTGCTGAAACCACCATGCATTCATATTCCATTGACGGCTGAGGATCTTTACAGTTGAATTAACCACGGATTCATCACGCATACACACACAATCTGCGTCCACTGGCAGTGAAAGGGTTAAAACAGACACACAGACAGAAATGAACTGCACGCACTTACCTTTTCAGTAAGACATGCACTGAAGTACTTACATTTTTCAGTGAGCAAGAAGTCATTCCTTGCCTCCTTGAAAAAAGATAACCACAAGTAGTTCATTTCTGTCTGCATGTCTATGTTGATAAAAGATTCTAGCACCAGCCCCCCCCCCCTCCCCCTCCCCCCGCAACACACCCCCCTCCCCAAGAAAAAAAGAAATAAAATAAAATAAATAATTATTTTTAAAAAAAATCATAAACTGTGTTGTACATGTCCTTTCTAAGCATGCTTCTTTTTTTCCTTGGACATTTCTTCAGAACTGCAACAGCATCGCCAAGTAGCAGAAAAGCCCTCGGTACTTTTCAAAGGATGCCCCTCACCGTTTAATTTGTTTTTCTATCAGTGACAACACTGACGGCGACGCGAAATAGCCGCACAGAAAATACAGTGAATTCCGCCGACAGACCGATTTAGGAAAGTTTCTTAGTACCGGTCATACTGCTTCCGTACCCTTGTTCTATCCAAAGACTTCGAATATATACAGCAGAGCCTGTTTTGTGCGATCACCCATATGATGTCATTAAAGACCTGTGTCACCTGTCATTACAGATCATCAGTAAGGTGGCTACAGCCACCTAAATAATGATCTGTAATGAGAGGCGACACTTTCTGCCATTCAAGACCTCTCTTGAGACGGCACCCGTCTTTAACACTTTTAGCCCCCAATGTCCCATTTCTCAAATTTCTGAGGTGTTGCCTAACGACTATGTACCAGTTGCAGAAGATGGCTTGACCGTGATAATTCAAGGGTAGTGCCAGATTAGCTTGGCGCCTAAAGGCGCCAAGCTAATCTGGCACTACCCTTGAATTATCACGGTCAAGCCATCTCCTGCTGCAGGGATCCGGGGTTGCTTGGCTGGTTGTACATTGCTTAACGTCCCGACACCAACATGACTTTCTCAGGACGTGCCTGCACTGCTTGTGAAAAAAACCCTAAACAGAATATTAAATGTATGTCGCCAGCCGGTCTAATACGCTAAATAAACCTAAGACCATTTAGCAACACACATCCAATATCAAGAGCTACAGACAGCGCAGACAGTAGGGAGAGTTTAAAAAAGGAAAATGCAGGTGAATGGACCAAGGGTAGACAGAAACACATGCCCTAGAATAGAGAGGAAAACCCACCCTGTGGGGCTGACCAGGGTGACCCTGGGAACTAAAAAGTAGTTAACCCCACCGAAGTCCCTCAGGGCAGACCCGGGTCTAAAAGGGTGCATCAACAATAATGAGGATGCTCAAACCTGTTTCCACTCTACCGAATTGTCACTGCATGTGAAGGCAAATGGCGCTTGGAAAATGCCTGCGTCCAAGTAAATAATCAGACAGTTCCTTTCCGCTGTCATGGTGGTCGCATCATCCAGGCGCAAAGGCAAAGCTAATACTGCCCAATAAATATCACAGCCGAACTGTCTCTAGCGGATCTGGCGTCATCAATGCAAAAAGCGAATAAGGCGCGACACAAGAACTGTCTCGATCAAGCCATCTACAGTGAATCTGAACAAAGCGTTGATCTATGGAAAAAAATAAAAACAACCCGACTCATCTGATGGTGCAAAAACCTGAACTAATATAGTGCACACCTGCAAACATACTTACCATCACGCGGCAATTAACCTACAACCCATAAATTGGACAAACTGGCTGACTATTTGATTTTTAACATCCTACAGCACCATATGTGAACAAGAACGGTCTTATTACTAATACTTTGTTTGGAAAAAAAAGGGGGGGGGGGAGGGGGAGGGGGGGAGGGGTAGGAATATGGGCAAAGCCCCATAATCAGTTTATACCTGTTTTAACTTACTAAGAGTACATTTTTTTTTTATGTTACCCATTCTTCAGTGTGCTCGCTTCGTCGCTTCCAAGGACGCTCAATATCATCTACCAGTATTGGCTTATTGTTTCCAAGTATTTCTTTTTGGGTCTCTATCTCACCAAACAACGGATACTCTGTACAAAGAAATCTTTTTTTTTTAATTTTAAAACCAGGTTAAAATTTCAGGGCCACCAGTTAAAAACCTTTTCCATCTATATCAAGTACTTAGGTTAAGAATATCAATACAAGACATTACCATTTAGATTTTTTCTTTTAAGAGCACCATTAAAAGATATATTTTCGGTATTTACCTGTTATAGTCTACAAACTGCAGGCAACACGGGCATACACCCGTAAATCCATACAACGGTACGTTGCATAACTGCCCTGAACTACCACGCAGTGCTCTATTCACTAAACAATGCAACGCAAACAATCTTTGTCCTAAGTTATGGAAAAGCACAGCACCCCAATGAGTAAAGGACCCTCGGTCCGACGTTGTCCACGGTCGTGCGCGGGCCAACAGTGGCCAACGTCGTACCGCGGGTCCTTTGCTTCCTTGGTCCGGGCCCGCATGTGGTACGTGGTATATTGTTGTGCCACGGTGGAGATTACACTTGCGTTATTCTCCTGCATTACGTGATTAGATTGCGTTATCAGTCTTCCTCCATCAGCCCTAACAATCCTCAAGAGGCACAGATTATAATCAGCCCCTGCAGCCGCCGCTGGGGCTCGTGAAAATGTATGCTTCCTGGGCTTGCAATCGCAGGGTCTGATGAGAATCGTTGCACGTCGGAAACGCAAGTGCTGGAGCACAAGCAAAACTATCCTTTACTTAAAAGTACAAAACACAGCGGCTCACGAGAATCTATTTGTCTTGGGCTACAATCGCAGATCTATATTTACTAATTCAAGGCGCCCCGCATCAATAGCTGCGGAAGTGCCGTACAGCGTTGCCGCCGGCAACGCTATACGACACTTTCGCAGCTATTGATGCGAGGCGCTAGCTTTCCTTCAATGAGGTAACGAATAACTACGCTTCTTGAACATGCGAAAGTTCTGATACTTCAAAATACTACCGCATGGGCTCCGGAAAATCAATGGTTTTTGTTGCTGTTTTTAAGACGGAAGAATAAAGTAACATTTTTCAAGCTTAAAACCGCAGGGGTTCATAACTGCATAACTATATATCTATGTTTCTTGCTTCCAACCTCAAACAGCGGCAGTCTAAACCGTTATCGTAATGGGCAAAGTCAAAAGAGAATCGCGACGTGGGTGCACCACTGCTGATTCAAAGAGAAAACCAAAAAAACCCTCTGCCCCCCCCCCCCCCCCCCCCAAAAAAAAAAAAAAAAAAAAAAAAAAAGAAAAGAAGCCATCTACACACAAACCGGACCAGCTAGAGGCATAAATGACTCGCATAAATTTCGGATCGTCTGCTAAGCTTGTGATTGTCGGCGACTTCAACTTTCAGTTCAACTGTCCTTCCAACACCAACACTTGACCTATTACAAACCTTCAGTCTGTCTCAAGGCGTGCATCAACCTACGCATGCCAAAGGTCATACACTTGACTGGGTCGTGTATAGAGAGAACTCCATCTTTATGTCTACCACGTCTGACCATTTTCCAGTTGTTTCTTTTGGATATAAGCAAACCTCAGCAGCAGCCTGTTACCAAGACTTTGAGGAACCTCAAGCGGATCGACCACGACAAGTTCATAGACGATGTTGCAGACTTTATCGGCATCCATCTCCACGTCTCTGCCGAGCAACTCAACGCTGGTCTGCGGACTGTCCTTGACCAGCATGCTCCCGCCACTAGCCGCCGGGTGTCGCAGCATCACTCCACCCGTCTGTGGCCGCTGAACTGCGCACCTTCAAGCAAGAGAGGCGTCAGCTCAAGTCTGGGCTGACTGTTCATAAACAGATTCTTAATGGTTTGAAGTACAAGATCACTCGCTTGACCGCTAATGCCGCGGCCAAAACTGCGTAAGCGGTCATTCTTCGATGCGTTAACCCATTTAGTCCCGACGAACTACAGCAGGATAAGGATTGGCCATGATAATTCTAGGGTAGTGCCAGATTAGCTTGGCGCCTGACGGCGCCCAGCTAACCTGGCACTACCCTTGAATTATCACGGTCGATTCATCTCCTGATATTCCCTGTAGGCACGAGGAAACGTGCAATCATAGGGAAACATTTTGCACGGGGATTTTAGCGAGAACTCAGTCTATCAGGTCTAAAATGTCAGTGCGGGCTAGGCTGTCATTGTGGATAGATACACTAGCCATATTCCAAGACTCTGAAACCTAGAATTCAGGTATGTTTTTATATGTATAGTTGCTGAGTTAAAAATAGTATGCGTTAGTAAGAGTTAATTCGGTTGTGTAGCGTTGATGGGTTTGGTTCAGTTATGTTGGTTTGGAAATCGTTGAGATAGCCAGTGATTTTTTACGTAGTTATTTACCGAGATGGATAACTAAGGAATGTGAGGTGTGTATGCCTAAGTCGTTATGAAGGTAGTACGTGGTTAAGTATAGTCTTTTCCAGTGTATGGAATAATGTATGGCGAGTGTTAGGTTATAGTCTGTTTCAACGTAGTGACAGAGTTATGGGGTGTTACGAAAGTAGTTCGGGTTATGAAGCACGTGTGTGTGAATGAACGTGTGAGTTATGTGTATCAGCCAGGTTACGTAATGTATCTCAAATCATCCAATATGTGTGTGTTTAGCAAGTGTTATGATATTAGGACTTTATTGTACAGAGTGCTTGTCGCGGAGCAACGTGACGCCGAGACGTGAGTCAACAGAGGCTACCGCCGAGGGACCTATTGTGAGGTCATCTCTTCACTCAGGGAGTGAGCGACCGGTGCCGAGACACCCGGGTCAGCAGGGACTGCGCTGCGGAGCGAAGTCAGGAGGACGTCCACGGTACGAGAAACGGGACGACTCGGAAGGGTGCGACGGAAGACTTGCACGCCTAGACGTGAAAGGACAGAACGTTACCAAGCGAGAACACCAGCAAACAGGTTGGATTGTGAGAGACAATTACCTAGCCTGCCGTTTACATTGTGTATGTGGTGTTGATGTGCTTGTAGTGGGAAGGTGTGGTGTACATAAGCTTTTGAGTGATCTTTTAGTGTTGACTTTTATAAAGACCCATAGTAGAAAGAGAGCTAGTGTGTTGAGTTTTACCGCGTGAATGCGCCCGACTGAGCCAGTGGCGGTGTATGCGTCTGTTGTGCGAGAGTGTACGTGCGACTGGGGGCAAGTCTGCGTGCGTTACAATTGCAAACGCACTCTTCTAAACGTAAGCTTTCAAGCTGTTGAGCTGCACGCGCGAAAACACCAACACAAGGTAATACAACTTTTCTGCAACATAAAAACATGATTTAACTAAATTACATTTCAGAAATATACAATAAAAAATCTGCTCATGTAATGCAATAGCGGCGAAACCGTTTGCTCCTGCTCAAGGTGTTGAACAGACATCAACCCCTTCACTGTCGAGAAAGTGAACACGATCCAACTGCAAGAGACATATATCGCCTAGACGGATCGACACTTACAGTTCAAGGGCAGTCCCTTATCAGCATGACGCTCTCTATACTTAAGCGACATGCTAATATGGCACTACTCTTGGGCTAAAACGGTCAATCCCTCCACCGTGACTTGCAAATAGAGCTTATCAAACAGTTCTCCCTGGCACAGATTTTAATGAAAAATGCAGCTAATCAGCCATAAACTTTGAGCTATCATGTCGATCCACCTTCCGCGACTAGTACTCATGCAGGGCTTCGCCAACGTAAACCACGTTTTTCTAACAGCGACAAACGGCTAAACGTATTGGAACAGCCGCTGTAATCAGAAACGCACACACAATTTTGTCGCGGAAAAATCGATCTCACAATAGGGTCAACATCCTTTTTTCAGTCCTGGACAAACAGACTTTTGTTCCATTTCAAAATAAAATACCGATATCGATCTGGGCTGGGAATGCTGAAGTGCGTGGGGGTGTGTACCGGATGCTCTGCGCGTGCGACCGAGTTAACGGGTTATCCGTCCATGGACGGTTTACAGTTAGAGCGGGGAGAGGCCGAGCTATCTCGGCCTCTCCCCGCTCTAACTGTAAACCTTCCATGGACGTATAACCCGTTAACTCGATCACACACGCAAGCTGTGGCAAATGGACAGCAAGTTTATTTTTGCGAAAGGCGAGGTTTTCTTTGTATTAACTCGTTACATCCTGATGCTGATTTTAAAAAGTTTGCTTCTCGTGTTAACCCTTATCATTCGGAATACACCAGTGTGTGAAAGAAGTTTGACTAAAATAGTTCAAGGGTAGTGCCAGAATAGCTTGGCGCCTAGAGGCGCCAAGCTATTCTGGCACCACCCTTGAACTAAAGCCATTGGTCTATATCCTTATCTGTAAGTACTATAATGTAGCTTGCATATGGCAGGGTACAAATTTGAAGCTTTTAGCCTCAGTATGATATGGGTTAAGAAGACTACATAACAGATAAGGAGATAGATAAGTTTGTGGGTGGTGACAGTATAGCTTGGCGCCTCGGGCAACAAGCTATTCTGGCACAATCCTTGAACTATCATAGTCAAATTAATTTCAAGCAGGAGTGTATCAGGATGAAAAGGGTTAAAATGAAATTCTCGCTTTTCACAAAAATGGACAGTCTTTTACCCTCGCAGGGCCCCACCGTTGACTAAAGTAGCAAACTGTTTTGCCCATGTTATTTCTGAGCATGTCTTTCCTTGACGGTTATTTTCTGACTCCGGCCAACACAACCTCGAACTATCAAAGTCAAGTGGTTGCGTCGATACGGGAGTATGCCTGACCCGTCGAAAAAAAGGTTATCAAACACTAAACCGGTTCCCAGCCATCTGGAGATTTTGTGAAATGCCGACTTTGTGAAATGGTAACTATAAATCAAAAAGTCAAATGCGCTTTGCGAGGTTCTGGCGATCCGATTAACACATTCGTGCACGTCTCGAATGAGTTAATAAATCTTTTTTTTATGCGACCCGCTCCCCGATACATCTCACAGTGAAACGCTTCGCGATACTTGGTAGTGAAGATAATGCTTCAATGTAATCTTAATCGATTAAAGGTGCTTTGAGTGCTAAATAATACGCCAATGAAAGGGGTTCTCAATGCTTGTCCTGCCCTAGCTAAAACTCGTCTACCCATCTTTTCACAAGACATGTCAGTAGGCATACAAAACGGTGGTGTCGAAAAGGCCCACTCGCCCACGCCGGGAACTCTCCTGCGTGGCAAAGAGAACAGCAGCAGAAAAGTCAGTATTTCATTTTACTTGACGATCAACTCATTCGCGGACAGCCGCATCCGGATGCGCGGCACAAGCCGCACATCCGGATGCGGCTGGCCGCGAATGAGTTAACCCGTCTGAACACCACCCAAATGCAAGAGGTGTAGTAGATCATCTTGAGCGCCCGCAACTGCAGGGGCTCATGAGGATCCATACCTCTTGCTGACGTCGCTTTGAATCCATGTTGCTGCTACAGCTAGGGCTTTTGGCGTTGAATCCACGAAGATTGCAGTACCCAGTCTGCGTCACCTGGCGTGGACGGGTTAAAACAAAAGCCAAGCAAGTCTTTCGTGCAGCAGTATCATTAACTCATTCAGCCCGGCGCACGTATTTCCCTGATTTTGGAGGTGTCATCTAACGACGATGCACCTGTTGCAGGAGATGGATCGACCATGATAATTCAAGGGCAGTGCCAGATCAGCTTGGCGCCGACAGGCGCCAAGCTAATCGGTCACTACCCTTGAATTATCATGGTCGACCCATCTCCTGCGGTAGTGCGTCAGGGCTGAATGGGTTAAGAACACTTACAATGGAGACAATGCGAACTATTAACCTTTTAATACCTGGAAAAGGTCGTTATCATATGTGTGCTAGTCTTGAGTCCACACTATAGGGCTGAAGAAATGACAGTCCCGGGCAACACCAAAGAGTACAGATGCTTCTCTGAGAAGTCTTGCTTGCAGCATTTCTTACTGTAAAACGCGAGCATCGCCGGGAGGCTGGCTGGCCCTTGAAAGTTGTTCTGCGCGTGCAAACGCGTAGCCACATCACAACTCAACAATTGAGTTTATCTAATATTGATGAACTGCGCTTACCCTCGTATCGGCGAGCCTGATATGGACTGCCCCAACAGCTGCAATGTCACTTCAGGATCATCAACACAAATACATGTAACTGAAAGGAGGCGTTGATGGAGAGGAAAAAAAAAAAAAAAAAAAAAAAGAGCCTCGCAGGTCTGAACAGGAGCAAAACCAAAAAAAAAAAAAAAAAAAAAAAAATCACAGCACAGAGTGCACCCTTGCAAAAACAGGTCTCTTGTGCCACTATCTCTGTGACTAATGTGAAATGCACAGAGTCGTTTTGAACTGAGGCTCACAAAGTTCACAACGCTGGCAAAAACACGAATGCAAAAACAGGAACCGCCTTTTCCGGACCTTAATACATTCCCTTCCAGCGCCAATTGCGGGAGATGGCTCGACTGTATTGGCTCCAGGGTAGTGCCTGATTAGCTCGGCGCCATCTCTCTCGGCATAAATGCTCCGCCTGGTCGATGGTCAAAAATATAAAACGTTATTTTCAACACATACACAGTTTAATATAAGAAAAACGTCGACGATAATGAGAGCGAGACTATAAAGTCACTCTGCGTGGGCTGGCTTTCTCTCTGGTTGCTCGAGTGCTCAAAACTATTTTGTCCGACTTCCGCGAGAGTTCCTCCTTTCATGACGTCCCCGTCATAACCACCCGAGGAAATCAGCAGAAATTCCTTGGAGGTTTGCTGGCGGTGAACACAGGAAATTAAACACGGACGTCCTCCACCTACTATCGGGAGGGAATCCAGGGGGCAAAGACGCAGCTGCACGAAACGCGGTTAAATGTTGTGGGAGGAAAACTAGACAAAGCTCAGAGAATTTCACTTTCGTATAAAACATTTACCTTTTTTTTTTTCTCTCTCTCTCTCTCACACACACCAAAAAAAGAACCCCTCGAAACGCGGTCAACGTTGTGGGTGAAAAACTAACAACAATGCTCAATACATCTCACTTTTATCTTTCTTTCTCTCCCACTCTCTCTTATCCCCCCCCCCCCCACTCCCCCTTTAACATAATTATACTGTCCATTTCGAGGCAAGGCAGACCTGTCACAATGGTAGACAAATCCTTTTAACCCATAACATCCTGAGGCTGATTTAAAAAACAAAAACAAAAAAAAAAACCAACACTTGCTTATAGTCCTATGAAGGCCACATTACAGATTACAAGAGAGATCAATCATTTTAGTTCAAGGGTGGTGCCAGAATAGCTTAGCGCCTCAGGCGCCAAGCTTTCTAGCATCACCCTTGAACTATCACAGTCACATTTATTTCAATAGACTATCAGGATGAAAAGGGTTAACGTGTTTATTGAAACTCCAAATGACACGATCGAAGAAGAAAAAAAAAAAACCAAAAAAAGAAACAAGAAAGCTAATAAAACTTGACACCATCGACTGTCCAAACGTACATTTGTCTACATAGTTTCCACATTATCTACCCATACGTATCTGAATGTTCAAATACAAACGTTGCCTTCAGAAACAAAACAAAACAAAAAATAAAAACCCTGACATGCAGCAACAAAACACCTATCAAATGCCAGTGCAGCCAGGCAAACGACTCAATCGAGTCCACTCCGCTTAATACAAGGTCGGATATAACAAAATTCGGAAACATCTCCAAGAGGCATAGATCCTCATGAGCCCGAAGGGCAAACAACTCAATCGAGTCCACTCCGCTTAAAACAAGGTCGGATATAACAAAATTCGGAAACATCTCCAAGAGGCATAGATCCTCATGAGCCCGAAGGGCTCATAAGGATCTATGCCTCTTGGAGATGCAAACAACTCACTCGAGTCCACTCCGCTTAATACAAGGTCGGATATAACAAAATTCGGACATAACTCTTTTTCCGAGGTACTGACCACACAAACCCTATGCAATTTACTTCGCTTATATCTATAAACTTTAAAAATAAAAAAAAAATAAAAAAAAACTTCGCATAAAAATAACAAAAACAAGCTTGGGTCCGCAAGCGATTTGTTTTATACGTTGTTTACTGTACGTATCTAAACTCTGCGTCAATATAAGTGAACTGGTCAGTAATTTTGGATCTCACGGCTTCCAGCCGTGAGATCCAAAATCACAGACCAGTTCATACGTAAATGCACACGCTGACAACACACCACGCAGATGTAAACGTTGCTTAGCAAGATCACAAACAGGACAATAAACGACTCGAATCTAATCAAAAACGCCACGCCGACGTACGCCCACCCAGACATGCACAGCAGAGCCTGTTCTGATCGACCACCCTTACGGGAGACCACCTGCCATTAACGACCATCATTCAGGTGTCTTTGGCCACCAGAATGATGGTCTCTAATGACAGGGGACACTTTGTGCCCTTCAACATTTCTCTTGAGATTGGACGTATTTTTAGACCATTTTAATTTCTTTCTTGAAAAAAAAAAGTGGTTCATGAAAAACAGGTTCTACTGTGCATGCACCTGAAAGAAGAAAAAAAAAAAGAAAAAAAAAGTGATACCTTCCTCAGCAAGGAACCTGCCGACAGTTACCAAAATGTGAATTTACATTGTAAATCCACACACTATTTAACAAATCCCCTCAATCTGCAAGATATCCTCAGAGTTGGCAATAAATGAGTCCAAGGACTCCCAGCAAGAGAAGCAGATTCTCATTAACCCCTGCGACAGCAGGGGCCCATGGTAATCTATGCCTCTTGCTTGCCACATTTACTGACAACTCAGCTCCTTAGACGACGAAAAGCACATGGGTTTAAACCGCAATTGATACCTAACAGTAACAAGCTCTGTGACACTGTGGCAGTTGTCCCAAAGCTTGTGGGGGAGACACAACAAACTACGTGCAGATGCCAAGAAAAGCCGTCCATGAGCATTTAGACAAACCTTTCTCGATGCCACGTCTTTGAAATCACCTTCGTCATGGCAAAAGGCCTTTTAACTCATTCGCGGCCAGCCGCATCCGGATGCGTGGCTTACGCCGCGCATCCGGATGTGGCTGGCCGCGATTGAGTTAACGTTTAACGCGGTCTTTTTGGCTGATGAAACGGGCTATCAATACTGTCTTAATAAAATAATAATAATAATAATAATAATAATAAGCGCATTAAATAGGCGCTTTATCCCAATTGAAAATCGGCTCAAAGCGCCGCCGCGAACTGAACCCAACAAGCACGCTCACGTGAATCACGCGCATTCACTCACACACTGTACATAAACACAGAACATTCACGTGGTGCTAAGGGCTAGCTCAAGCGAGCTACTGTAGTTTTTGGAAATTCAAAATCGTTTGTATTTGAAATTTGATTAAGTGGGCTGAAGCTGATACCAAAGTGGAGGGGGAGGAAGAGCCGGAGTACCCGGAGAAAGAACCCCCGACGGTCCGCCCGAATAAACGGTGACACTTACTAGAGGAGAAAAATCCGACGCCGGAACCCGTAATCGAACCTCGCACCTTTAGCATTGGTGGCAGGCGCCTTAACCACTGCGCCACGGACCGCCTCAACTGATTTTTTTCTACCATTATCTTTGCCAATCCATCTTGCTGGCACAAGTAACAGGCTTTCTGATGGTCTTGGTGCAAGTCAGTGGAACCCTCTAACGTACAAAGTAGAAGACAAACATAATTGTCTTACTTTTGATGACAATTCACATGCAAACTTCATAAGTTCAGTTAGACGTTTACTCCAACATTATAGTAAGACAATGCTAAGATCATTTTAAAGGAGATATTGCAAACTATTAACCCTATATGGCTTGGGGCTGTTCAGTGCCAGTTGATCAAAAGTGTGTTTCTGCAACCTTCGTTAACTCAAGATCCCCCCCCCCCCCCCCAAAAAAAAAAAAAAAAAAAAAAAAACCACACCCGAAAAACAAACAAACAAAACCAAACAAACAAAACAAACAAACAACAAAAAACAACCTCTAGCTGTCCCAGGAACATGGTTTCAAGGTGGTGTCAGCAAGAGGCATAGATCCTCATGAGCCCCCGCAAATGCGGGGGCTAATGAGGATCTATACCTCTTGCAAGTTGGGTGATGTTGAGTTCAAACGGCTTCTCGGCACTGAACAGTGTGAACGTCTCTTTAAGTGACGTTCTAAAACACATGTTTGTGAGAATTGTAACATTGGCACAACGCTCGTCACACCACCAGACACGTGAGACGGAAATAACTCCGATCGGATCAGCCCTCCCACTAAAATCTCGATCTCTCAGCGGATACAGACAAGTACAAGCGTATCCGGCGACAAGGAACTGGCGCGGCGACGAGCAGCAGGAGCCAATGTGTCTCCTACACAACGCGGTAAAGCGCCAGAAGTTGCTAAACACACTCTCCCAACAAGCTAACAAAGAACGCGCCGTATACCCAGTATCATCGGGCCGAAGTCGGCCGCAGTGGGACCGCGCACAGTCCACTGCGGCTGACTTGGCCTCATGGACTTTTATCTATAGTCCACTGCGGCTGACTTGGCCTCATGGACTTTTATCTATAGTCCACTGCGGCTGACTTGGCCTCATGGACTTTTATCTATCTATCTAGTACGTCAGGCAAGTCACAGAGGACTATAATCTGACGGGTGGCTAGCAAAAGAGCACGAGAAATGGGACACTGGGTTTCTGTGTTGTGGAAGCAATGCATGCATCGTTTGAACTTGCATCAATTTCCAGTCACGAATAACTGATAACGCTTTATGGAGGTGACGTTTTTAGTCAAACTGAGTGTAGCAAAGACATGCGCAAACATTGCGCATGTACGCAACGTAAACGCAAATGGCGATCTTGGGGAAAATTGGCCGTAACTAGGAGTTTGCGCCCCACGAGGTCTGTTCGCTTCCCGTCCCCGTGTGGTAACGTTCTCAGGCTGACCGGTTTCAGCCTGATGTTGACCTCTTAAATCTGCGCAAAACAGCACCAAAATGCACCCCGATGCTAAAAATTAGTTAAAAAAAAACAAAAAACAAAACAAAAAACAAACAAACAAACAAAACAAAAAACCCGACATTGTACAGAAAGAACGATTTGAGTGATTTGTACATTTGTTGCATTTTTTTAAATGCTTGTTCATCTACGAAAAGCCTGTATCTTTACGAGTAACGATTGGGCTCACGCAGTGGGCGAATTTGCCGCATAACGATACTGCAGCAGTGCGGACTTAGAAAACCCTTCATATTACCATTTACATTAAACCCATTTAACCCCAAGAGCGCTTTTCTCAAATACTGGAGGTGTCATCTGACTGAGTACCAGTTGCATGAGATGGAACGACCATAATAATTCAAGGGTAGTGCCAGATTAGCTTGGCGCCTTGAAGGCGCCAAACTAATTTGACACTACCCTTGAATTATCATGGTCGATCCATCTCCTACTGTAGGGCGCCGGGGCTATACATGGGTTAATACATACTTGTAGACCTCTCATTGATATCTGTTTTCCAAAGTCGGAACTGAGACCAGTTGCGTGTGTGAGCGCCGGCCACTAAGCAAGGTGCTCTGCGATAGCGGAGCACCGCGCTTAGTGGCTGGCGAAGGACTAAGCCAACTCATGCAACTGGTCCTTATACTGGCCCCCAATGGCATCAGACCACATTTCATACAAAATCAATCATTGCGCCAATCTTTGCCGCATGGGGGCCGATCGAAAACTGAACACTGCTTTGCCCTAGGCGTAGTGATAAAAAAAACAATAAAAAAAACATGCATAGATCTATCTCCTCGTGAGTCCCTGCAGGCTGCGGCAGGCTCAGGAGGATCTGTTCCTCTTGCAGACCGGGTGGAACTCGCCGCGAAAGCAGGAAGCCGGTACTCCAAAAACAGCGCAACAGATAAGAGAAAAGGCAAAGAACACTTGTGATTGGGTTTGGAAGACTGCCCAGATTAGACGGTCCCTTAGGACACTCTCCCGACGACTCGTTGTACACGTGCCAAACTAATGTGGGTCAAGCATGGTCGGCCCACAACAACAACAACAAAAGTCTGCCTCTCCACCGCGACAGACAGCCCAGTAAGCAAAAGGTCCGCGGGCCGACGTCGGCCGCGGTGGGCCGGGCACAGAAATAAAAGGAGATGAAGCCTCGTCCCAATAAGCAAAAGAACCTAGCTCCGACATCGGCTGCAGTGAGCCCGCGCACGGTCGTGCGCGGGCCCACCGCAGCAGATGTCGGAACTAGGTTCTTTTGCTTACTGGGACTAGGCTACATCTATTCTATTTCTCCGCCCCGTCGCACAGTTCACGCAAAGATGGTCAAATGGAGCAGTTCATCACGCCCATAAGCAGTAGGTTCTAAAAAAAACCCCACTCTTTGTTTTTAGTCTTTGCCTTGTTTGTGTTGTTGTCTCTTTCACTTCCGTAGTGCTGCTGCAGGAGACAAAACACATACAACTGAAGAAGAACATGGTCTGAAAGAAGCAATAATATCCTGGAAAGAAAGAACTGACACTGGCAAAGATGAAATCTGAACACCCACCCTGCCGCCGGGCTGTATTTCGTTTTTGTTAAATTTTCAAGAAAAAAAAAAATGAAAAAAATTAAGCGTACACTGTAGTTCCATTTCTGACCCAATTTTCACTCAATGTTGCCGTGTAGAGGACACTTATGCCAATATGGATGATGTTTTAAGACCTTTTTTTATTACGGGCATTGGTCTTTCCTAATTCCGCGCTGGAATTAACTTTGAATCGAAAGCTGATCTCTGTACATAATCTGATCTATAGATCTGGCACGAAAACACGCGCGTGTGCAGTCCCTCAGCAAACTCCAGAATCTACTTGCCTGAAAGCATAGATTGTCATGTACCCTTGCGATTGCAGGGGCAACATGAGAACACATGCCTTTCGCTGGAAGAGGGCGGCATCCTTTCATCCTCAAACGAAGGAAGTCACGTGGGTCTGTCTATTGCAAGACTCCGCCAGCATAGATACCCTCTTGTGTGTCATATCTGAGCAACATACGTATGTGAGCACAGCAGGCGAATTTGCGGGGGCTTCGTGACATTTACAACTGTGCCTTTTGCTGGTAGCGACCGGCCAAATTTACGTCCTGTCAAACAGACAAATCCACGAGGGCCTAAATGGAAGTCTTCACTCAAACTGCGTTTTAACTCATTCGAGACGTGCCGCCTCCGGATACGCGTCGGCGCATCTGGAATGAGTTAAACGTAGTACCTTTCTCAGTGATGCCATACATCAGTAACATACACAGCCATACGGCAAGCGAATTTGCACGGAATCGTGTGAACCTACACCTTTGCAGAGATAAACTCTTTCTAGATCGGCTCTATTTAAATCTTCAAATAAACGAAGTAATGAGGATTCCTCAACCCCACCCAAATGCAAAATGGTTTCAGCAAGAGGCATAGATCTTCATGAGCCCCCACAGTTGCGGTGGCTCATGAGGATCTGTGACTCTTGCTGAAACCACTTTGCATCCATGACCCTTTGACGGCCGGCTTGGAAATGGTGTTGCATACAACGATTTCAAAAGCGCTGATTCCTCAACCCCACCCAAGTACAAGAGGCATAGATCCTCACGAGCCCCCGCAACTGTGGGGGCTCATGAAGATCTATGCCTCTTGCTGAAACCATTTTGTATTCATGATCCTTTGACGTCCGGCTTGGGGATGGTGTTGCATACCGTGATTTCAAAAACACAGCCTGGGTCCATTGGTAGGGAAGGCTTGTGACGTCTATTGACTGCATCACTCTGTCAACAGACACCCTCCTTTTAAGCCAATGATCTGAGCAACACAGGCTCATTCGACACGCACAACCTGCAGGACCCTAAAATGATTGTACATTGCTTAACGTCCCGACAGCAACAAGGCTTTCTCAGGACGTGCCTGCACTGCTTGTGAAAAAAAAACTAAACAGAAAATTGAATGTATGTCGCCAGCCGGTCAAATACGTTAAATAAACCTACAACATGGGGCCTAAATAAAGCTAAGACCATTTAGCAACGCACATCCAATATCAAGAGCTACAGTCAGTGCAGACAGTAGGGAGAGTTTTAAAAAGGTAAAAACAGGTGAATGGACAAAGGGTAGACAGAAACACATGCCCCAGAATAGAGAGAAAAACCCACCCTGTGGGGCTGACCAGGGTGACCCTGGGAACTAAAAAATACCTAACCCCACCCAAGTCCCCCAGGGCAGACCCGGGTGGGGTGGACCCTAAAATGAATCTGAATCTGGTTTTGCTGAGAAAGAACCCAAAAGGAGAAAGAAACACGCTTAGAAAAGACAGTTACAACACAATGTATTAATTTTTTTCTTCAAAATGAACAAACAAGTATAGAGATCAGTCGCTACTTACCTCGTCAGCGAAGAAGGAATGTTGGCTGTCACCTTTCTGGTCTGGATTATTCTTTTGCTGCATAATTTTCATCTCATATGAGATGATATGCACATCTCCATTTACATCTTCACACAGAAGAAGTCACGAGGGCCTAAGCTGTCTAAAACTAAAACTAAAAAAAAAAAAAAAAAAAACTGCGCAAACATGGATACCTTTATGATGACAATCTGGGCAACATACGTGTCCGTACGGCAGGCGAGTGCCGCCGTGATATTCATCAACAAACACTTTTTGAAGCCGCCCTCTGGGGCTCCGAAATGATTATTTAACAAGAAAATGTTTGTACTGTGCTTTTAGCGATAGCCATCGGCACACACGTTGTTGCCTCGGCATGCTGGGTCGATTGTCGAGCGCTGGTCCGTGATTTTGGGCCTTACGGCTCCAGGGCGAGCAAGACTGATATTTGTCTTTGTGATGGCCTGTGATTTGAGACCTTGGGGCTCTTAGCCGTAAAGTCCAAAATTACAGACCAGCACACATGTTGACGTGAATTATTACTGCCACCTCCCAATCACATCTGACGACATTTTTATTTTACCTTTTGACTGTCGGTAGCAGTTTTTGTCGCGATGATTCCTGCGGGAATCACGCGACAAAAACCGCTACCGACAACCAAAGCGTTCAGTTTTATCGGTGTCATTGGTTAGTGCTTCACTTTCATTTACTGCCCTGCTTTGCGGCTCTCACTGTCACGGGGCGCTGTCTACTCCTTTTGACCTGATTCGGATTCATGAACAGCTCCTTCCATCCCTTTTGGCTGCCGGTAGCGCTTTTTATCGCGACGATTCCTGCAGTGCCGATAAAATCTGAACACCGCCCAACTCCAAGAGGTATAGATCCTCATGAGCCCCCGCAATTGCGGGGGCTCATGAGGATCTATGCCTCTTGCTGACACCACTCTGAATCTATGTTCCTGGGACATCCAGTTTTTTGGAGTCTTGAAAAAAACGAAGATTACAACTTTGCTTCTTCGCTGACAAGGTAAGTAGCGACTGAATTTGTCTATTTAAAACAAACAAACAAACAAACAAACAAGTATAGAAATATTTATAAATTGTGTTCTGTCTTTTCTAAGCGTGTTTCTTTCTCCTTTGGATTCTATTCTGAAGACTGCAGAAGCACAGTCTGCGTTGACTGGAAGTGCACGGGTTAATCAAAATGGGGTGGAGCGTGTTTGAGAGCCAAGCGCCGTCGCTTCGATTGGCAAAACATCATCGTTCAAAATGCGCTAATTTGGACTGGCAGAAACAAGGGAAGCTGATGAACATGTACTCTACTCGAACGCACTCGCGAAACTGGCCCCGTTTGCAAGAGGCGCAGATTCTCCCGGCGCAGGCAGGGGTCTCATGAGAATCTATGGCCATTGGTACCATTTATTTGTAAGAAATTACTCGAGTTTTATTAACCCTTTCACCGCTCAGAAAGAGTGAACACGATCTATAAGTACAAGACGAAACGAGGATACTCATGATCGAGCCCCCCCCCCCCTCCCCCCCGCAGTTGCCAGGGCTCACGAGGATCTATGTCTCTTGCCGATACCATTTTGAATCCACCGTGAACCCGACCTAACGACAAGAGACATAGATCCTCATGAGCCCCCGCAGTCGCGGGGGCTCATGAGGATCTAAGCCTCTTGCCGATACGATTTTGCAAGTTGAATCCACGTTCCTGGTACAGCTGGGACTCGCTGCAGAAACACAACGTGAGCTGGCAGCGACTTAGGAGCTCATGAGAATCTCTATGCCTCTTGGTACATGTAGTAGCGAAGAGAACCATTTACTTCCATCCCTGCACGTCAAACGGAGGAATTGTCGTATTTTAAGCTTCATGCTACACCTGAAGTGCCTGGAATCGACTGTCAATGACACAATAATCTTCCCAAAATATTCTGGCCGCCCGGGAGCCTCGTCCAGAAGCCAATCCGTATTATCCGGCCGCTCGATTGGCATAAGCATTTTACTTCCTGTTCTCGATCAGTCGAAATATTTTTCTTCTAACAACGTCGTAAATCAGTCAGTGAAACTTTTTTTTCCCCCTTGCTTTCTTTCTTTCTTTCTTATTTTTACTTCAGCGGAATATGTTTTTCTTTGAGGTGACTCGATCTAACTATTCCTTCACAAATTGCAGAGAACTACTTTCTTCAACGTTGTATTTTTTTCCATGAGTTAGATCTAATTGTTTTTTTCTCGGCACATATATTTTCTCAATATGACTTTGTGTTAGTCTTAACCCATTTAGCCTCACGGGCGCATTTCCCAGATGTTGGAGATGTCACACCATCGCTTGTGCAGGAGATGGATCGATCATGATAATTCAAGGGTAGTGCCAGATTAGCTTGGCGCCGTCACTGGTGGAACTAATTCAACCGGTCTTCCGGACACGGCTACGCCGCTCCAATACCCCCCCCCCCTCCCCACCCCCAACCACCTTGCCACCACCATCACCATAAACACATACATAAAGATAAATGTATACAGAACGAAACAAATATATACAACATAAGATGAACGTAGGAAAAAACAAAAAAACAACAAAAAACAACAAACAAACTCTACACCATGGGGGGAAAACAGTCAAACGTTTCGAGCCTAACGCCTTTCATTCACCACAAAGGTGATATCAACGACCGGGGCACCCAAAAAAGGCCTGAACAAATTCTGACCCCAGCTGGGTTCGAACCCGCGACATTTTGGACGATGGTGGAACGAGCTCCCGTTACACCAGCTCCCGTTACACCAGACGTATTTACTTATTAAAACATACCTACCTATTTCAAATACCCTAACCAGGTGCAACCTAGTTGCGGCTGTCTCTCCAGTAATACGAATTAAAAAAAAAAAAAAAAAATCAAATATAGCCCAATGAAACATGGCCCAAAACAAACCAAAAGTAATTCAATCAATCAATCAATCAATGTCTTCTGCTAATGTAAAAGTTTGTATATAATTTTATAAACTAAAAATACAAAACAAAACAAAAACACGTCTTACTACCACAAAGTTACGGCACAAGCAAATTTTCATCCCATTATCTGGGTCTGCACGCATGACCTTTCACATGTGTTTTGCTCTCAATCACATGAGCTACCCAGGCCCCCAAAAGAACGCATGACCTATTATGGCAATGGCGGCATCGACATGATTACGGGCAATTTACTTGAAAAGAAGGGTACCACAAAGAGTTGACTCAAATGGGTGCACACTGGTTGTCTCCCTCGATTCACTGCGCTGATTAGCGCAGCGAAACGAGGGAGACAACCAGTGTGGGCTGACTGTTGTTTGATGGGCAATGTGAGAGAGAGTACTCAAACCAAGGGGAATCACAGCGCTGGACAGACAACAGTTAGATCCCCTGCCCCCGCCTATCAGGCACCCAATCGCCAGCCCACAGAGAAATACGCAGGTATAGAATAAGACAATCATTTCCATTCCTGAATAAGAATGGATCAGGTCTCTTATATAACCCATGTCTTTCTCCGGAACTTAGGAAGTAGGCAGGAGAAACATACATACACAAACATGAGGGTGCGCTACTATATGTGGTCGGGTAAATACCCTGATTTGTGAGAGAGAGAACAATAGAGTCCCAATAGACAATGAATTCAATAGAGCCGCATCAGTCATTAATTTACATCATTTTTTAATATCAAAATTTTGTCCCCAATTTTACCCCCGTTAATTCTAAATCAACCCTTTGATTTTAAAAAACTGACAAGCATGACTGATGCGGCTCTATTGAATTCATTATCTATTGGGACTCTATTGTTCTCTCTCTATAACTATTGTCTTTGTCAACACCTAATGACCTTAATTAATTACTAATTACGGTCATTAACTTTTACATGACCGTTTCTCTCAATACTGCCAGAGTCGATTTCCGAAAAACTCACATGCTATGTCCCACACATATCATTTCAGTTCACGCATGACAAGACTCAATGCCAAACCCTCTTTCAATGAGTTGGGTAAAAGCTTTCACAGCGCCATTCACACGTATAACAATTAGTCTTTGACAACACCTAATGACCTAATTGAGATTACTAATTACGGTCATTAACTTTTACATGACCGTTTCTCTCAATACTGCCAGAGTCGATTTCCGCAGAAAAACTCACAATGCTATGTCCCACACGATATCATTTCAGTTCACGACATGACAAGACTCAATGCCCAAACCCTCTTTCCAATGAGTATTGGGTAAAACCTTTCACAGCGCCATTCACCACGTCACGCGTCAAAACAGGCCTATATAGAATTGTTGTTGTGCAGGGGGGG